>CM064351.1:2444729-3044729 GCA_032595735.1 Pelochelys cantorii
AGAGAAAGGGTGAGGGATGAAAAGAGAGAGACCCTGCAAAGAGAAGCAATGGTACTGGGAAGTGGGGCAGAGTTCTTCGAAGGGGGCACCATGCAGTCGGGAGCAGAATGCCAGATGGGAAGGACCAAGCTACATGGAAAGAGGGGTGGAGAGACCAGTAGGGGCCTGTAAAACAATTGACACCTGCCAACCTCCTCCCAGAACCTGCAAGCATCCAACCCATGGTGCAAGTCTACCATTCCTCCTGCACCACCAAACCAAGCACCATCCGCCTGCTCTGTCTCATCTCCGGCTTCTACCCCATGCCCCTGACGGTGGAGTGGTTGGTGGATGATAAGCCTGGCCTGCTTCATGGTGTCACAGCCCCTGCCAAGAAGGATGCCGGTAGCCACACCTTCAGCACCCACAGCAATGCCAGTGTCTCCCAAGATGACTGGATGGAGGACAAGACGTACACCTGCAGGGTGTCCCACCAGGGCAGTACAGTGGAGGACCAAGCCCGAAAGTGCAAAGGTGACACAGAGCTGGGATACTTTGGAAGGGTGGGAAAGGGACACTGGGCTGGGTTCGAGGGAGGAGAAGGGAGACTGGGGTGGGCTTGGAGAGGGAGAGCAGGTCTAGTGGCTGACTCAGGCTCTCCTGTTTCCAGATGTATCTACATCTAGCAGCAACATCCTCATCTTCATGGTGCCCCCAGCCCCTTCTGAACTCTATGTGGGCCAGAACCCCACACTCACTTGCCTGGTCATCAACCTGCCTAATGATGCTAACCTGAGAGTGATCTGGTCCCGGGAGAGGTCAGGGCCCATTAGCCCCGAACCGCTTGCCTTGTTGGAGCAGCGCAACCGCACCTTCACCGCCTCCAGTTCCCTGCCCATCTTCACCCGCGACTGGGAAGCCAGAGAGAAATACACCTGCAAAGTGGAGCACTCGGAGCTGCCCTCACCCATCATCAGATCCATCTCCAAGAAGCAAGGTAGGAGAAGGGCACGGTCCCTAAGAGAGAGACCCCTATTACAGCCCACATGAGGGAGGGATGGTCTTTCAGGGGGAGTCCCAGCCCCTAAGAACCTGGAATCCTGGCCCTGAGTCCCTCTCTGTCCCCATGTGGGATGATACCATCCTACCTTGCCTTCCACACCCCAGGACAACCCCAGTCCCAGCCCTCCCCACCAACCTGCAGGACAGAGGGCATGTTCCTACACCCCTCTTCCCCCCCACGTAAACACCATCCCTGCCCATCTCTCCATGTGGCCCCATCCCGGTGATGTGCATGGCTCATCTGTGTCCTCCATCCCCACCCACCCAAGGAAAGAGCTCTCCTCCCAGTGTCTACCTCCTGCGCCCACACCCTGAGGAGCTGAGCAACAACGGAGACTCTGTCAGCCTCACCTGCCTGGTGCGGGGCTTCTTCCCCGAGGATGTCTCAGTGAAGTGGATGGAGGATAACCAATCCAGCGACAGCAACAAATCTGTCACCACCTCACCCATGAAGGAAGGACATGGTGATTCAACCTACTTCCTCTATAGCAAGATGACAGTCGACAAGGCCAGCTGGAACAGCGGGACCACCTACACCTGCATGGTCATCCATGAAGCTCTGACACCAATGAAATTCACCCAACGCAACATCCGCAATGTCCCTGGTAAATGAAGACAGCTTCTCCCCATCCCATTGCTAGCATTGTCTGGTAGAGCTTCCTGTAAATAATCTCTGTGCCATCAGTGATGCCAAGTGAATAAATGGAACTAGTGTGAGCTCACTCCCAGGTCTCTTTGTTGTGGTGTCCCTGGGTAAAGTCTGTGGGTTGTTCAAGGGGGAGAAATTCTCAGGTTGGCAGCTGGGAGATGCCAAGATACTCCAGGGCTGAGGATGCTAACATGCAGATCCTGTATGTGCGGGTACATCTATACCATGGAGGCCTGGGTAACTACATGGCAAGATGCTGTGGAAGGAAGGATGTGTAGATACAAAAGTTGAAGGCATAGAAGGAAGGAGGGCTAGATGCCATGGAAGGAAATATAGGTTGAGGCCATAGAAGGAAGGATGGACAGATGCCATCAAGGAAGGGTGGGTTGAGGCTATTCAAGGAAAGATTCAGTGGCTACATCATGGAAGCAGTGTTGGAGAGAGGTCTAGAGAGACAGTTGAACACATACATAGAAATTGCAGAGGAGCAGACACGTTCAAGCCTAGCTCAGCGGGAGGGTAGGGGAGGGTGGAGCATGTGTTCAGAGAGCACGTTTGAAGAATACATACATATTTCTGAGAGGTGTAAGAGACCAACAGATATCACAGAGAGAGAAAGAATTATTTGAAGTAAAGTAGCATCTCCACCCCTAACTGAGATCAGGGCCATGTTAGGAATAGACACTGGAGTCAAAGGGGTCACACCTAAATAGAGAAAGAGGGAGAAGAAAGAGAGACACCGAGATGGGAAGGGACCTGCCCAAGCTTACATCAGTGACCAAGCTAGTATCAGACCCCAGTTCCATTAGGCTGCATTTTAATGGGGAACCAATGGCTGGAAAGTTTATGGGTGACATTGGGGTACCAGTGAGTCCATGGCTGGGGATGGATGAGTAAATCTATGGAGAAGGTTGGTGGGGGGACCCGTTCTGAAGGATGAAGGGATGGGAGTGGGGGTGGCCATAGATGGACTGTGAGAGATGGATGGACAGAGATGAGGATCAACACCGATGGGGATGAATGGTGACAGGAAAATGAGAATCCATGGTGATGGATGGATGGATGGATGGATGGGCAGATGGACAGATGGATGAATGGGCAGGTAGAGATAGTGAATAATAGAGGGATGAGGATGAATACATGGGTGAATAAGGCAAAGGATGGATGGATAGATGACTAAATAGATCTGCCAATGGATGAATGTGCATTAAAGGGGACAGATGGCAATGGTTGCTGGGAGGTGGATGATACATAAAGGGATGACTAGATAAGTAGATGGGGTTGGATGGATGGATGGATGTGGAGGTAGGAGTATGGTGTTCGTAGGTCAATAAGGATGCATGGAAGTTATGGGGGAAGGAGGATCCAGATAAGGATTGGATGGAGCGTAGGATGCCCGAGAGGGTAGCTGGCCATCCCTGGCATCTCATTCAGACAAGATCTCCTCTAGGCTATTACCATTATATCAGCATCAACTTTACCCCACACCCGCTGCCACCACAGCCAGGAGCAGAAGCCCCACAGGGATTTTCCAGACAGAGTCAGTGGGGTTAGGTAATTCGAATACCCTGGCCTCCAAACACAATTCACCTGCTGGCTAGGAGGCCAAAGGCTCTCCATCCATCCCCATTGCCTCTGATCCTCAGCAGCAGCTGAGGAGGGGGAACCAGGACAACATACAGCAAATGCCACAAGTCGGGATCTGCTACAGGGACAAAGTCCTTGAAAGTACCAGCAGTAGTAGGGCTGTTATCCGGAGCAGATACCAAGCTAAGCTAAAGTCACATTACCTCTGGTGACCTTCAGGGCCCAGGTAGTGGTGTGGCCCACATGATGCAGATTCTGCTATTGCCCCCCACATGGGCCCCATCTCCTACCTGCCCCCTCCAAGGTCCCACCATGTGTGTATCAGCCTCAGAGATGGATGGCTGAGAGCAGGGCTCATACCAAGCAGTGCAAACACAGAGCTGGCACCTGGGGTTAAAAGGTCACCCACCGCCTGCAGGGCAGGTGTTCGGGCTGCTCTCCGGGGAACAACATGGGAGCTGCAGGTGGATTTTCACACAGAGTGAGGGGTTGGCTGTGCGAGAGACAGAGACAAAAACAGAGAGGGGGAGAGAGAGCTACTTTGGTACAGATGGGCACACAAGTCACATGGCATGACACAGGATTTATCTCACCTGGGCTGTCCTGGTTGTACACACAGAGAGACACCCAAGAGAGGGAGACAGAAACTTGCCCCCATGCCCATCCATGCACCTGTTCTCCAAACACCTCTAGGGAAGGGGGCTTTTTAGTGCTGGGGAGGGGGGACTAGAAACTATCATTCCCAGCTACAAAACACAGGTGACTCTCTTCAGAATAGCAACAAAGTTCAACATCTGCACATCCCACTTCTGGGGCAACAACAGGTTGCCCTTTGTGAAGTGGGCCCTGTATGATCAGCCCCAGAGATGGCTGAAGTATTTCACGAGTGTTCAGGGTCATTGGGATGAGGATCGTGGAGCCACCTACATGAAACCCATCCTTTCTGGTCTTTGGGGGCCTTTCCAACCTGGCAGCATCCGGGCACCTCACTCATTTTTATGGATTTAGTCTCACAGGGATCTTAAGCCAGCTTTTGCAGACAGGGAAACTAAGGCATATTGAAATTTAACACCTGTCTGGGTATCTGGCTGTGGCACATGGGATGAGTGAGGTTCTGTGTCCATTTCATCTCCGTGGGCTGTGGTGGATGAATGGAGGGAAGGAAAGTGTGTGTGGGAGGCAGAGATGGATGTGTCTAAAGATGGACAGATGGAGGCAGTGATGGATAAATGAATGGATGAATGTAGCCAGAGAGAGATGGATGGAGATGTGCTTCTCTGGATGATTAGATGGGTGGAGGTGTTTAGATAGGAGCGTTGGAGGCACAGATGGATGGAGAGAAGGATGGATGGATGGAAGGTTGCTTGGATGGATTGATGAATGTGTCTAGGGATGGATTGTTGGATGGTTTTCAGCCATGGATGGATACATGTATCTGGAGATGCAAGGGTGGGGCATCCTCGATGGATGGATGGTGATGTCTAAGGAAGGAATGATGGATGGTTCATGATCATGGATAACTGCAGGGGTGAGAGGGGATGGATGGATGGATGAATGGATGGATTCTTTGCATGTTAGATGTATGGTTTGTGGTCATGACTGGATGGTTGTATCTAGAGATGGCTGAATGAATCCAGAGATGAATGGAGATGTCAAGGAGTTTATTGGTGGATGTATAAATGGATGGTTTCTGATTATGGATGTAGAGATGGATGGAAGGATACATGGATGGATGGTTTGTTGTCAGCAATAAATGGAGGTTTAATATTGAATGGACATGTGCATAGTTTGTGGTAATGGTTGGAAGGATGGATGGATGAACGGAGGGATGGATCCAGAGAAGGATGGATGGATATTCTTTTGTCATGGATGAATGGAAGTATGAGTGGGAGTAGATGGATAGGTCTAGAGATGGAAGGAGGATGGCAGGGAGAGGAAGTGTCTAGGGATAGATGGATGTTTTGTGGTCAGGGTTGGATGGATATACCGCTACATCGGTGGGTGATTTGTGATCATGCTGTATGGAAGTATCTAGAGAGGTAAATGGAAGGATGGAGGTATCTGGGAAGGGATTGGCAAACAGATAGATGGTTGATGGTCATGGATGAATGGGGGGTGAGTGATGATGGATGGATGTTTGGATGGAATGTATTACTGGGTCAAAGGATGATTTGTCATCATGCATGGATGGATGTATCTATAGATGGAAGTGTAGAGAGGTATAGATGGAAGGATGGAGATAAGTAAGGATGGACTTATGGATGGATAGCTGGCTTGTTGTCAAGGATAAATGGATGAAGGATTGGAGGAGGGATTTATGTCAAGATGGATGGATGGTTTCTGTGGTGGATGGATAGTTTGTGATCATAGGTGGATGGGTGGATTAGAAATTCATGGGTGCAGGCATAGATGGATGAAGGTGTCTTGGAATTCACATATGAATGGACCAGTGGGTAGTTTGTGGGCATGGATGGAGGGATGTATCTAAAGATGGTTAGGTGGATAGCCATAGATGGATGCATGGCTGGATGGGTTGTGGTCATCGATACATGAAGGGTTAAGTGGGGATGGGTACATGGAGGGATGGTTTGTAGGGATGGATGGACAGAGTTGTGAGGACTGCTGGATGTATCTAAAGATGGAAGGAAGGAGGCAGAGAGGTATGTCTTGGGATGGATGGATGGATAGGTGGATGGTTTGTGGTGATGGATGGACAGAGTGGTGAGGATAGATGGCTATGTCTAGAGAAGGAAGGGCAAAGGCAGAGAGGGTGATATGTAGGGATGGATGGCTCATGGGGATGGATGGGTTGCTTATGGTCAGGGTTAGAGGAATGTTCCTAGAGACAGATGAGCGTAGGGATGGAACGATGGGTGGAGAGACAGAGACACTGACTGCTGTTGGGTGCAACATCTGAGCTTTCACTCTTGTATGGGCTGACTTGGACGTGATGTCTCTTTCTCTCCCCCCACAGAGATGATCCTGTCTGGCGAGTTTTGCACCGAGGACGGCGACGAAGAGCTTGAAAGCCTCTGGAGCACCATCTCGGTCTTTATCACCCTCTTCCTCTTGAGCGTGTGCTACAGTGCCACGGTGACCCTGTTCAAGGTGAGAGAGGAAGAACGTAGGAGCGACGGGCGGAGTCAGGGTAGCACTGTTAGGTACATCACGGGAGGGAAGGAAAAAAGGGAGGCACGAAGGAGAAAGAAGAAAAGCTGCATGAGACACAGGCTGAATGAATGAGACACAGACATAGAAACCAGACAGAATGACACCAGCAGAAAGAGAGAGCAGTTTCCCACCCCCAGGTCTGAGCCCCCTCTCACGCCTGCCCTCTCTGTCCTTACCCTTTGCAGGTGAAATGGCTTTTCGCCACTGTGGTGCAGCTGAAGCGGGCGAGCGGCCCCGAGTACAAGAACGTGATCCAGCGCATGGTGTAGGGGCGCTGCCCCCTTTCTTTAGCATCGCCGTCCTGACTCCCACAGAGCCCCCCTACTGCTCAGTGACCTGGTAGATCCCTCCGGTGTGGGGCGAGAGTGACGCACCCCCCATGGCCTCCTGAGCCCTCAGCCGCTGGGCGCACTGTCCTGCCATGATCTGGGCTGTGACCAGGCACCTCGTGTCATGCAGGGAGCCAGCACCTCGAGCAAGGAACCAACCTGCGTCCCATGTCCCTCCTGAACCCAGCAGCTCCCTGCTGTAGGAGTGGGTCGGAGCCAGAGCCCCCTAGAGGAGAAGCTGCCCATGTCCTGATCCCTTCCCGCCCAACCCATGCAGCCCCTTGAATGATGCCTTGGACATACACAGCACCCCCTAGAGGAGAAAATACCCATGTCCCAGTCCCTGCCTGCCGAACCCAGCAAGCTCCTCAAAGTCTTCCTGGCTCAGAGCCAGCACCCCCAAGAGAAGAAATTCTCCTTGCCCCATTTTTCCACCCCCACCCGGTGGCAGCTAATCCCCCATGCTGGAGCGGGGCCAGAGCAGGGCTGTGTCTGTCATGCTGTGTGTTGCATACTGAGCTCCTCACTGGGATTTGTGTGTGACGTTATTTCCACTGAGCAACATTAAATAAGTTGAGGTACAACTCAGGCTCCATTTTTCTCAGCCCCCACCCCTGCCTTGAAAGGACCCCTCAGACCCACCAGACGGCCGCACTATGTGCGGTCAATAGTTGTAGGGTCCCCGTTGCCCTCAGTGGGAGACAGGGGGTCTAGGGACAAACCCAGAGATCTGGGACTTCAACCCAAAGCCCCTCAAGGCTGGGACAGAGGAGTGGGAAATGGAGGGAAAGAAAGAAAGAAAGAAAGAAAAAGGTGGAGAGGCTGGTATGGGTATTTAAAGAGATGGACAAATGGTATGGGAAGGGAGGAAGGGAAGGAGAGAGGGTTGGATGTGTGTGTAGGCACCAGCTGGACCCAGACACACAGACACACAATGACTAGCATTCTCCTTGGTCTCCTTGGCAACTCCCCACCGAAGACCACCCTGAGATGCAGATCACAATTTTAAACTTGTTTTATTTAGGCTCCAAAACTCGATTCCTATCTACATTGCATGATGAATGTTGGATGGGACGAGAGACGCTTTTCCCTCACCTGAGTCCACTGGGATCAGATCTCAGGGCACTGCCCACCTACTCCCCCCCCACGCCTCCCCACGCACGAGCAAATCCAATCCCGGCCGTGACTGGTGGAGGAATACGGGGCTGGGTTCCACCTCCAACGCGACTGCTCCCTGTGGACGTTCGGGGAAGTTCTCTGCCCTCCCTGCTCCAGGACAGGCAGAGCTCACGTCCTTCCATGGCTTCCTTCGTTTAAGCATAACAGTATGGCTCCTCCAGGAGGGCTGGCATAAGGTAGGAGCTAAGCAGGGCTGAAAATGGACGGAGTCCATGAAGAGGAGTCTAGAGCTGGGCACTCAGCACACCTGGGGGCACAGAGAGGAGAGGGATTCAGCTTGTGCTGCTGTTGGTGTCAAGGGCAGCTTCCCACGCTGAAAGAGCAAGGCCAGAATGGACCATGAGACCTGCTGCTTGGCCGGGACCATGCAGCCTCACCCAGCCAAGCCTGCCCCCCACCAGGTCTTCTCAAGTGAGCTGGAACCAGACCTGTGGAGACTCCAGCCTTGGCAAACCACCCAGAGGAGTGGCCACTGTCCACCGGGCACCACACAAGCATTCCCTGTGGAGCCAGCATAGTCTCAACCTCCTGCTTCTGGTCCCAGGCCCAATGACTCAGCACCGGTCATTGCTATAAGCCAGGAAGTGCAACCAGAAGGCGACTGAGGCTCTCACCTTAAGCAGCGTGTCGCCAGTGCTGTACAGCAGGCTGAGCAGGAATAGTGCGATGAAGGTTACGGGCATCCATAGAGGATCCGATTCCCCCTCTCCTCCTTCAGCACAGACCCCTGGGTCCTCCACCAAGTAGAGGGGCACTGGGGAAGGGATAAATAGGGCAATTAGAGACACCTGTTCCTTAACTCCTATTTTGGGGGCCTGTGGAATTTGCCCACAGAGCCCTTCCGAGACATCCCCTGTTTTGTATAATCCCAGAGGCAGCGTGGTCCTATGAATGGGGAACTAGGATGGGACTTATGAGTCCTGGGCCTATCTGTGCTCTCTCTCTCTCTCTCTGACATTGTAGGACCTCAGGAAATTCTCTTTCCCTCTCTGTGCCTCAGTTTCCCTCATTACACTGTCTCTTTGGACTTGAAGCTCATCTGTGCATAGACTCCATGTTATGTGTGCACAGATCCAAGTGGAACTGGGGTGCCAAGCTCAGAAGAGACCTCTATGTGTGACTATAGCTCACCTCCTAATGAAGCCACCCAATGGGAACAACTTTGAAGGGGCTCGCCCCTTGGACTCCATTCCCACATGTGTTCCTAGAAGGGGAACAATTGGTGTCTCATCCCCACCTTTGGACAACACTGTCCTTTGTCTAACATGGATGGGGTGAGACTTTGCAGCTCAAATCCAGGAGATTCCTCTATGACCAGAGGATGGGTGACCATGAGGACCATCCGCTCTCACTTCCTGCATCCCCCAGACCAGAGAAAGCTCCCCACTGATCTCAGAATCCTACCCAGGAACTCCTGCAGAGGGGCTGTGAAGGAACCTTCTGTTCTGTATCCTATCTAGGCTGTGGACCTACCTCATCTCTCAACCGAAGCCTCGATCCCAGATGTACATTGACCTGCCCTTCCCATGAGTTCTACAAAAAGGGGCAAGGTTATGGTGACACCATCAACCACACTCCAAGTTGTCCCTTTTAAGTCTGTTCCCTGCTCAGGCACTTTGAGTGCAGAAGATGGGAGCAGGCAGGAAATCTTGAATCACCCTGCCACTCAAGGCTACTGCATAAAAACTCCCCACGGTCTCAGCTTCTCCAACCTTGGCTGCTACGCTTCCACCACCCAAATGCAAAACCCCCTGGAAAGCCAGAGAGCTCTACGTGGGCACTTCATCCCGTAGTGTAACCCCAAGCTCTTTCAACCTCTCTCAGGAGAGAACTTGAAAACAAACTATAATCCCAGAATACCCGACCTTCAGTACAGACACATGCACTCAGAAACTCCTGCCTTCTAGGACACGGAAATCAGCTTATAGTCTTAAACAGGAGATGTTATGAAGAAGCAAAAATGATATATTTAATAAAGCCTACATGGTTCCTAGGGTTTTGTCTACACTGCAGCATTTTTGCGCAAGAAGCTTTTTGTGGAAGAGATCTTCTGCAAAACCTTCTTGGACAAAAACACGTCCAGACATCAAAAGCGCATCGGAAAACCGATGTGCTTTTGTGCAACAGAGCGACCACACGGCATGGACACTCTTGCACAACAAAGTTCTCCTGTGAATGGCCGTGAGAACACCTGTAATTTTTTGGATGGGCTCTTTTGCCACAAGAAACCCCTGTGGAACATCCACACTTGCCATTTTGCGCAAGAGCTGGAGCACAAAGAAGAGTTATTGCTCGTGGGAAAAGAAATAACTCTATTGACAAAATACCTCTCTTCTCTCAATTTACTGTATTTTTTCGTGCAAAAATATGTTTGAGGTGTGCGCACACTGACGTTTTTTCCACAAAAATGGAGCTATAGTGTAGAGATAGCCTAGGTGAAACAGAGCATCTACAAACAGATTAAAGCACACAGAATAGTTTCTCTGGGATTCCCTTTCAATTACAGGGGGTCTTAAATCAGCTCAGAGAAGCCGCGAAAACCAAGGAAGAAAAAAAGAAGAAAAGAACAAGACTGCATCTTACAAAACATTCCCTGTTCTACTCAGATCTCTGTGGTTTCCAAATTTAGGTTTTCTTTTCTTAGACATCCTCACTCTATTTCTCTCTCAGATCCTCTCTGAACTCACATACAAAGGAGACCGAAGCAGGCAAAATGTTTTTGTTTTCAAGTTCTCCCACCCTCTTCCCATTGGCTCCCAGACAAAACTTCCTGGAGACCCACTGCTCTAGGATTAACCCTGACAATACAGACTGATGGGATGTTTAGAAAAGGGGAGGGCCCCTCCCAGCCATCACGGCCCCATATTGGCAGGACGCTGGAGCCAGAAGTGATGGCTCCTGACTCATTTCTCACTTGTGGTGACTTTGCAGTGAACTGGAGGCACAAATCTCCACGCTTCATTAATAATTCCTTGAGCCACCTCTATTATAGCGTCATGGGGTGATAGTAAAGACCTCTCCCAATTCATTGCACATGGGGTACCATTTGTTAGGAGCCCAGATTTTGCTAAGCCTGCCCATGTGTCTTCTCTGCAGCAGGAAAGCCGACTGGGAAAGAACTTGAAGATCCTACAACAGCGGTCAGAGACCTGCGGCCTACACCTGACCGGCTAGAGTCAGCATCCCAGACAGATACTCACTTCAGGGAGCCCAGAAACACCAACATCACACGGACAACAGCCCCAGGAATTCCAGTAGGATGTGGCCCCTAGAGAGAAAGTGAATGGTATCTCCCACCCATGTGAAGTCAGTGTGTTGTGGTTAGATTCCTCGCTGACCCAATGCCAGACCACTCCGCCCCTGAAGCATCCTGGGTCAGAACCTAGGGGAGTCAGGTGGGCCAAGGTCGCCCTGCCCCGGCAGTCACCCCCTCTGGTGACAGTCCCAGAGATGGCCATTACTCCACACTGTCCTGCACCTGATGGCTCCTCTGTTGACACTGATCTCTGTTGACCCAGCACTCTATGGCTGCTTTATTGACTCTGTCCACTAGGCCATGCTGCTCTGCACTCATGCCTCTAGCCCCTACGACACACAATCCTGCACCTGAAGGCCAAGGTATTGACGCTGTCTACTAGATTGCACCACCCTGTGCTTGTGGGCAGCCATCTTGTTTTGGATCATTGGCAGGGCTCGACAAATAATGCAGTCTACTCACCTGTGGCAAGTAGATTACAACCCAGAAGAGCCGGGTTCAGGCGATCTGCGCATGCGCAGAACAATCTGCGCATGTGCAGATCGCCAGACAGCGCAGCTGGCGAGCGGGGCTCGCCGTGGTTTGGCGAGCCCAGATCACTGGGCCACACGGGAATCTAAGGGTGAGTTCTTAGACCCTGGCCATTGGGCCACATCATGGTTTGGTCCCCCAGGAAAAGTGGGATGGACTATATCTGCAGTGTCAGCACAACCCGCATCCCACCTCAATGAAGATGGCGTGTGTTTCATCATTATCTTATATCTGCCTTTGGCTTCTTTAAAGCCCTTCTCTACACATTTAGAGTCTTTAAGTGCCTGATATTTCTTTCCATGAATGTATTTATATACAACCAATGAAACCATCCTTTGAGTGAGTCTTTTATAAGTGAAGCTGATTCGGCTCCTAACATCTCCCAGTCTAGGAGTTTTCTCCAGCCCTCTAGCCCATTTTTTGACTCTCCTCTGCACCTTTCCCAGCCTTCCAACCTTCTTTTTGTATCTGTGGACATAATAATGGCCAAAGGTCTGTCAACGCCAGTATCCTGTCTATCAACAGCGGCAGATGACAGACGTAACAGAGGGACTAACCTGACCAAGGAATTATTGGGTGACCCCTCTAGGTCCTACACCCCAGCATCTGATGGAGGCTGAGGGACAAGCAGCTAGGGTTAATAGTCATTGATGGACCGATTCTCCATGAATGGTTCTGATTCTTCTCTAAACCCCATTATACTTTTGGGCCTCACAGCATCCATCGTTCACACCTCCGCAGTGGTGCATGAGGAAGGACCGTTTTGTGCTTATTTTAAACTTGCTGCCTTTGAATTTCACTGGGAGACCCCTGCTGCTTTTGTTTTGCTGTGTTTGCTCCTGCCCTACCCACCACCATGGGACCCTGACTTCGTTCAGGCCATCGAGCGTCTTCAGCAACATGAATCACGCGGGGCAGAGAGCCAGGCACTATTGAGGGATGGGAAGGGCTGAAAGACGACAGTGCATGGGCATGGATGCATGCAGACAAGACACTGGATTATTTTGCACCTATGGAGTGATAGAGCCATAGAGTCAGCTGCTGTAGAAAGATGGATGGATGAATGGATGGATACATGGATGGAGGGGTCTGAAGATGGATTTATGGTGGGAACAGAAGTGCTAAGTTGGTGGATGGAGGGATGGATGGATGGATGGGTCTGAGGATGGGTGAATGGTGGGAATAGAAGTGGTAGATTTTGATTGGTGGATGAATAAATGGATGAATGGGTCTGAGGATAGATGGATGGTGGAAACAGAAGAGCTGGGGATTGTTTGGTGGATGAATGGATGGATGGACAAATGGATGGATGAATGGATAGATGGATGGATGGGTCTGAGGATGTATATATGGTGGGAATAGAAGTGGTAGGGGTTGCTTGGTGGATGGATGGATGGATGTGTGTATATGGGGATGTGTGGGCAAGTGGGCAGGTGTGGGAATGTGTTTGAGAATAGATGGGTGGAGGAAGGGAGGGAGGGATAGATGAATCTGAGGATGGATGGATGGATGAAACAGAAGTGGAAGGGGTTGGTTGGTGGATGGGTGGACAGACAGATGGATGGACTGGATACTGCAGAACAATGAAAGGAGACAAATCATGCATAAGGAAAAGAGGATGGCGAAGCAGAAGGAAAGGTGGGTGGCTGGCTTTACCTATCCTGGGAGGGAAGGTGGATTGATAGATGAGACACAGAGGCAATCGCTGATGAGTGATACCCCATCATTGAAAACTCCAGGCTGTTTCATTTTTATTCAGGCATCTTCAACACACAGCCATTCTTGGTAGGCCAGAGCTCCCCCGGTTCTACCCCCGTTATACGAGGAATGTGAGACCCCATGAGGACCTGGGGCTATCTCCAGTACAGCCTGGCAAGCCAACAGGGCTCTGCTCCTCAGTGGCAAATGACATCGGTATCGGACAAGACCACAGAGACATTGACGGTGGTGGGTTTCCCGGAGGCCTTGTCCATGCTCTGTTTGGTGAAGGTCATGGGCAGGCCTTCATGCCCCACCATGCAGGAGTAGGTGTCCCCCTTCTGCCATTCAGAGGCCTAGATTCTGAGCTTGCTGTAGATGAAGTAGGTCTCCTCCTCCCCAGCTTGCCGCGTGGGGCCGATATTGATGTAGGCTTCTTGCGGAAGTGGCCGGTCCTTCCGGGTCCAAGTCACCAAGATGTCTTTGGGTCGGAAGCCGGAGGCCAGGCAGGTGATTGTGGCCCATTCCTGAAGCGCCAGCTCCTCCGCATGAGGAGGGGAGACGTAGACAGAAGGAGCCCGGAGAGAGACCTCTGCCACCAGGAAACACCAGTTAGTGGTGGGAAAGGGACGCAGGAATCCCGCCTGCCTCCCCTACCCTCATTATCCTTCTCTATCCCCTTAGACTCCGCCCCTGCCCTGCAAAGCCATGGATACCATACAGCAGATCCGGGCTTACTAAGCCTGTAGACCTAAATCAATTGCATGAAAAGAGGCTAGAACCAGGGGTCATAGCTCTAAGTCTTGCTGATCTAACTTGCTATATCCCACTCCCCTTGCAAAGCTGGAAAAAGGACCCAGGTGTCCTGACTTTCTGTGCCCTGCTCCCATGTTATCCCACCAACACATTTCTAACTCCCCGTCCCACCAACCTGCAGCTGGATCAGGGATAGCGGCCCCTAGAGTCACAAGGTCCCATGGAGAATTCACCACCCCGGGGCCAGATTAGACCTGATGCCCACCTTCCCCCCCCCCCGCCAGGGCTTACCGAGACTTTTGTGGATAGTCTTGACCTCGGCCGATGGGATGTCTTGGTGCTTCACAGTGCAGGTGAACTCCTCCCCAGCCTGCCACTCCTCTACACACACCCTCAGGATGCTGGTTGCACTGTAGGTGCCATTTGGATGTGCCACCGGCTCCCTGGAGTCCACCGTCAACGGGCCTCCATTGCTTCTGCTCCAGGAGATCTCCAGGCTGCTGGGGGTCTCCATGCCACTCACCACACAAGTGATGGTGGCGTTCTGTGCTATGTAGAGATCCTCCAGGGATGGGTGAAGGAGGAAGACCTTCGGAAGGGGTCGATGACAGTCGCTGCCACCTGGTTAGGGGTGGGAGGCAGCGTTGGGGGCTGGGCAGAGTGAATACTCACCAGATACCTGGTGGAAATTGAGGACCTTTCTCTCAGGCCTTCATACCCCAGAGGATGTTTGGGGAATGGGCTGAGGTCACTGGAGAGGGACTTAGAATTTGGAGCTCCCAGAAGGAAGGGAGAGAACCTCTTTCTTCTAGGGCATCAGAAAAACTGACTGAGGATGTCCTCCTCCACATAACCCAGGTTTCAATGAATCTTGCACTCCTTGGTTTCACCAAAGATGGCTTCATAATGGAGATAGAAATCTGTCAGTGAGGCCATGCCCCCAACCTAGAGCACTTATGGGCTCAAACATTTGCTCATGCCATTGACTGGATGAGACAATAAAGCATGCAGAAATCCCCAAATTAACCCCTGCCTCTGAGAATCCACTTACTGAAGGACACTTTTTCCATCACACTCTTGGGCTCCTCCAAAGTGGGGTGATGCACCACGCAGGTGCAGTTTTCTGCCTCTTCGCTTCGATTGACCTTCAGGATGCTGTAAGCCGAGAAGGCACCACTTCCTTCCACGGGACCATTTTTGTAACTGGCTGTGAGTTCCGGGGAGTTGTCCTTCAACCAGGAGATGCTGATGTCTTTGGGATAAAAGCCACTAGCTTCGCAGATGAGCGTCAAGGACTCTTTGGTCCCCGAGAGGTTTTCGTGGTAGGCTTTTGAGATGGTGATGGAAGGCTCCTTCTTATCCATGTCTACACGGAAAGGAAGAGGGGAAAGGCAAGAAATAGGCTTTGGTGCACATCCAAGTTAAGAATCATCGAATCATAGTGATGGAAGAGACCTCAGGAGGTCATCAAGTCCAGCCCCCTTCCCAAACCACGGACATCATATCAATCTCCTTCCAGAGTATCAGTACGCTGCTCACCCTCAGGTGGGTTTTACCATTACGCAGATGGCCACCAATTGACAATGACTAGAGTTTGTCTTTCCCTTTGCCATGCTGAGGCTCCTCACCTTTATTGACCATGGTTATCTCCTGGGTGAGTTCTCCAGAACAGAGCGTGCTCACTTTGCAGGTAAATCTGGTGCCTTGTCTCCACTGTGCCTGCGACACTGGGTGGGAACTCACCAGGCTGGTGGTCCCGTTGATGTTCATCTTGGGGCGGTCTGTCCTCCCTGCAGAGCTGACCCGTCCATCCACCTCCCAGGTGATTGTGGTGGCGGCTAAGTTGTAACCCAAAACTAGACAAGTCATGTGACCAGAATTCTTAATCACATCTTCGTAGGAGGGTTTGGCCAAGTAGATGGCTGGCTCAAATGAGCTTTTGGGGCAGGCTGAGAAATGCAAAGAGACCAGTATCAATAATGTGGGACGGCAGATTCGGACCCTGAACCCCTCCCTGACCTTGGAGAGCAGCCCATTGAGCGACATCAACGCTCCATAAAAAACCGAGCAAATTAGCCCAAACCAAATTGTTTGTTTCCAAAGACTTCTATCCTTCTGAAGTTATGAAAAGAAATAGCTACTGCAGCTCAGAAATGAGGTTCAGAAGAGATCTCAGTGGGTTGAGTCCAACCTCCGGTTCAAAGTTGGACCAACAAGTTTCGTCCAGCAGCTGTCTCATTATCTATCCATCTTTAGTCCCCTTCTGCCACATGAATAGCATCCATTCCTCTCATCCCTTTCTGTTTCCAACCATCTACAGTATCAACCTTCCTTCCATATTTCCACATCTCCCATCACCCTGGGGACTAGGCGAAACCGAACCAAAGCTTTGGCAGGGCTGGATTCTCAAGAACTCTCATCACCCATTCCCCACCCTGCACTTCCGTAGCCCCTCACCCAAGCATTTGCTGGTCTTTTGCATGGAGGGCTTCTGTCCCCCTGCTGGATGGGTCACTTGGCAGGTGAATTCTTCCCCTTGTTCCCAGTTCTGCTTGGTGACGTTCATGCGGCTCTGGCCCATGTAGGAGCCATCTGCACCCAACCAAGAGGAGAAGGCCGGTGTGGGGAGGGTCGTCGCCTTTCCATTTACCAGCCATTTCACCTCGGCATTGCCGGGTCGGAAGCTCAGGAGAAGGCAAACCAACTCTAGCTGGCTCTCCGTGGAGTCGTCCTCACAGGAGGGGGCCAGGAGCTGAACTTGAGGCGGCATCATCGGACCACACGCTGAGAGCAGAGAGAGGGGAAAACACAGTTCAGGGTCACTCTCTGCAAGATAGGTAAGGCAGCGAGCTGAAGATCCCCCCATACATGAGGGGCATAATGAGGATTAGATTCCATTTCAGCCCAGCTGTGTGCATGAGATTACCCTAGGTCAGTGGTCCCCAACCTCTTGGGGCCGCCGGTTATGCTCCGCACGCCCAGAGCCCGGGGTGCAAGAATGGCTTGGTCCGGCCCTGGTCACTCGGCAGGCACACATAAATGCTCCGGCAGGTGCCATGGCACCCGCAGGCACTGCGTTAGGGACCACTGCCCTAGGTTCCTGAAGATTTTTAATCACAACTTCCCATGGGAATCAGGCACCTACATCTTTGAGATGGGACTGAAATATCTCCCCCTTAATGCAACATGGGGATCTGCCCAGAGGTGCATTGCAATCTATTTTTTTTTTCTGTTTCAGAAGTCCACGAGGGGCAGAATCCTGCATGAAAAAGCGTCACAAGGACCTGTGTTTCAAAACTGGACCAAACTTTTTCCATTCTTCCAGGGTGAGATTTTTTTTCCCCAAAGGCACCTATGGGTTGTGGATTCACATTCACTGTCTCCTACATTCACAAGATGCTTTGAAGACACCACCCTTGCAGCTCCATCCTTGAGACCGGATCTTAACTGGACTCCTCTCATGCCTGTGGATCCATGAAGACATTGGCAATGTGCTGAAAGTATATTTGAAGAATAGGAAGGGACCCTGTGTACAAAGCTGTGAACTTGACACCTGAGGTTGGGGAGAGGGGGGGAATCCGTGTCTAGAAGCAAAGCAAACAAATCTCAACGATGCTAACAGTTGAAAGGGAAAAAAATGTCAGCAAAGTCTCTCCAAGACATGAACGACATCTGTGACCTATCCCCAAGTACAAGAGTGTCCATCCCAATGTGTTGGCCAAATCACAGCCCAATCCAGTTACATAAGAACATAAGAATGGCCGTACTGGGTCAGACCAAATGTCCATCTAGCCCAGTATCCTGTCTGCCGACAGTGGCCAGCACCAGGTGCCCCAGAGAGGGTGGACTGAAGACAATGATCAAGTGATTTGTCTCCTGCCATCCCTCTCCAGCCTCTGACAAACAGAGGCCAAGGACACCATTTTATCCCCTGGCTAATAGCCTTTTATGGACCTAACCTCCATGAAATTATCTAGCTTCTCTTTAAACTCTATTATAGTCCTAGCCTTCACAGCCTCCTCTGGCAAGGAGTTCCACAGGCTGACTACACGCTGTGTGAAGAAGAACTTTCTTTTATTAGTTCTAAACCTGCTACCCATTAACTTCATTTGGTGTCCTCTAGTTCTTCTATTTAGGGAACTAATAAATAACTTCTCTTTATCGGCCCTCTCCACACCACTCATGATTTTATATACCTCTATCATATCCCCCCTCAGTCTCCTCTTTTCTAAACTGAAAAGTGCTGCTTCCTGCCCGGAATTCCCTGATGTATGGAGGACATTTCACCTTCACTTCCTTTAGCGGTCATGGGCATCTTGAGGCTGTGACATCATCACCTCAAGGGGTGTGTTGGGATGCCAACTGCTCGGGACATTTCAGACTGGATAATAGCTTGGGGGAAAAGGGAGCTCTCCTGTACTGGAGCAGAGGGAAGATTCCCGACCTGGGTCAAATTGCAGTAAATCTTGCAGTTCTTCGTGTCTCCAAAGATGGTATCGTGAAGGAAATAGAAATCCTTCAACGAGGCCACTCCTGCCCCAGATACAATCATATACTTTTTCATGGCAATGATTGGAGGGGATGAAAAACAGCATGGATGTTCCTGAATTAACCCTGGCCTCTGAGAATGTACTTACCAAAGCACACCTTTTCCACAACATTCTTTGGCTCACGCAGGGCCGGATGATGCACCAGGCAGGTGTAACTTCCTTCTCCTTCACTTGGATCGACCTTCAGGATGCTGTAGGCCAAGAAAGTGCCACCTCCTGTCACAGGGCCATTATTGTAATGTGATTTGAGGACCGGGGAGTTGTTCTTCAACCAGGAGATGCTGATATCTTCTGGGGAAAAGCCACTAGCTTCGCAGACGAGAGTCAAGGACACTCTGTTTCCTGCGTTGTCTACTTGGTAGTCTCTTGAGATGGTGACAGAAGGCTCCTTCATAGTGATGCCTATATGAAAAGGAAGAGGGAAAAGAAAATGTTAGGACTTGGTTGCACATCTAAGGTAAGGACTCAGATCAAAAAACTATCATTCTGTAAAGGGATCAAAGTGAATGTTCAGGATGACTTTGACGCTAGACCAGGGAAAAGGAAAACCCAACAACTGGGCATCATCTTCCTTGAAACTCAAAGACTCTGGACCTTCACCAAAGGCTCAGTTGAAATCTCACATCTTCCACTCACAACTCACAATGAACTTCCAAATGCTCACCCTTAAATGGCAAGAAATTAACATGGTCTTTGTCTTCATCTCCATTACTATCATCCTTTTCAATTCACATCCCTCATCTCCATAATCACGTCCTTCCTAATTGCCTTCATCTCCTTCAGATCATGACCTTTATTATCGGCATCTTCATTTTTCCCATCGTCTTCTTCAGCATTCCGATTTTCTTTCTCTTTCTCCTTCAGCATGTTGGATGCCTTCCTCATCCTCATGGACTCCATCTTCATCTCATTGAAGATCGTCAACATGATCCTCACCTTACATTGCCTTTATAGTAATGCAGATGGGCATGGAGCCTTGAGCTATTCCTGCATCCCCAACCTTGAACCTCCTCATCACAACTGTCTGCCATTCAACATTTTCCCATTGGACCACCAACCCCGTTGGTCATTCAGATTGAGCCTCTGCCCATCATGAAGAGCTCACAGCAAAATGCAACACCTGGGAAATATTAATTATGCCTGAAATACACCCCTGTGTTGAGGTCTTATTCTCCACTGAAGTCCACTTTGAGGGACTTAATTGGGACCCCAACAGATCCTCAGGACTTGTGCAGGGTGACTTTCACCAAGCAATCCCAGCTAGGAATGACTAGAGGAATGACTTTCCCTTTGCTATGCCAAGGCTCCTCACCTTTATTAACCATAGTTATCTCCTGGGTGAGTTCTCCAGAACAGAGCGTGCTCACTTTGCAGGTAAATCTGGTGCCTTGTCCCCACTGTGCTCGCGACACAGAGTGGGAGCTGATCAGGCTGGTGGTCCCGTTGTTGTTCTTTTTGGGGGGTTCTGTCTTCCCTGCAGAGCTGACTTTCCCCTCCACTTGCCAGGTGATTGTAGTGGCTTCTAAGTCGTAACCCAAAACTAGACAGGTGAGGTGACCAGAATTCTTGATCACATCTTCGTAGGAGGGTTTAGCCAAGTAGATGGTTGGTCTAAGTGAGCTTTTGGGGCAGGCTGAGAAATGCAAAGAGAGCAGTATCAATGATGTGGAAAGGCAGAAAAAGACTGTGAACCCCTCCCTGGCCCTGGAGAGCAGCCCATTGTGCGGCGTCAATCCTCCATAAAAAACCGAGCAAATTAGCCCAAGCCAAATTGCTTGTTTCCAAAGACTTGTATCCTTCTGCCTTCGAGTCTAGGTGCAGCCAAACCAACGCTTAGGCAGGGCTGGTTTCTCACAAAATCTCCACACCCACGTCCCACCCTGCACTCCCGTAGAGCCTCACCCAAGCATTTGCTGGTCTTTTGCAGGGAGGGCTTCCGTCCCCCTGCTGGATGGGTCACTTGGCAGGTGAATTCTTCCCCTTGCTCCCAGCTCTGTCTGGTGATGCTAATGAGACTCTGGCCCATGTAGGAGCCATCTGCACCCAACCAGGAGGAGAAGGCCGGGGTGGGGAGGGTCGTCGCATTTCCATTCACCAGCCATTTCACCTCGGCATTGCCGGGTCGGAAGCTCAGGAGAAGGCAAACCAGCTCCAGATGGCTCTCCTTGGAGCCGTCCTCACAGGAGGGGGCCAAGAGGCGAACCTGGGGCGGTGTCATCGGACCACACGCTGAGAGCAGTGAGAGGGGAAAACACAGTTCAGGGTCATTCTCTGCAAGATAGGTAAGGCAGTGAGCTGAAGATCCCCCCCATACATGAGGGGTATCATGAGGATTAGGAGCGATTTCAAGCCAGCTGTGTGCATGCGAATTCCCAAGGTTCCTGAGGATTTGAATCACAACTTAAGGATTCTTAATTGCAAATTCCAATGGGAATCAGGCACCTACGTCTTTGAGATGGGACTGAAAAATCTCTCCCTTAGTGGAACACAGGGATCTTCCCAGAGGTGCATTGCAATCTAAGGTTTTCCTGGTTCAGGACTCCATGAGGGATGGAGTCCTGCAATGACAAAGCACCACAAGGACCTGTGTTTCAAAACTAGATCAAACTTTTTCCAGTCTTCCAGAAGGAGATTTTTTTCCCAAAAAGGCACCTATGGGTTGTGGATTCACGTCCACTGGCTCCCACATCCACAAAATGCTTTGAACACACCGCCCTCACAGCCCCATCCTTGAGACCAGATCTTAACTGGGCGCCTGTCATGCCGGCAGATCTATGAAGACTTTGCCCATGTGCAGAAAGTATATTTGAGGAAGAGGAGGGGACCCTATGTATAAAACTGTGAACCTGACACCTGGGGGGATTCCATGTCTAGTAGTAAAGCAAAGAAATCAAAATGAGGCTAATGGTTGAGAGGGGAAAAAATTTCAGTGGATTCTGTCCCAGCCACAAATGACCTCTGTGACTTTGCCCAACGTACAAGAGTGTACATCGCAACTTGTTGCCCAAATCATAGCCCAATCCAGTTACATGCTGCTTCCTGTCCAGAATTCCCTGATGTATGTAGGACATTTTTCCTGCACTTCTTTTAGTGGTCATGGGGACCTTGAGGCTGTGACATCATCACCTCAAGTGGTGTGTTGGGGTGCCAACTACTTGAGATATTTCAGACTGGATAATGGCTTGGGGAAACAGGGAGCTCTCCTGTACTGGAGAAGAGGGAAGATTCCCCACCTGGGGCAAACTGCAGTAAATCTTGCAGTTCTTTGTGTCACCAAAGAAGGCATCATGGTGGAAATGGAAATCTTTCAATGAGGCCCGTCCTGCCTCGCATAGGTTCATTTACTTTTTCATGGCAATGATTGGATGGGATGAGAAAGCACACGGATATTCCTGAATTAACCTTGGCCTCTGAGAAGGCACTTACCAAAGCACACCTTTTCCACAACACTCTTGGGCTCACGCAGGGCCGGGTGATGCACCAGGCAGGTGTAACTTCCTTCTCCTTCACCTTGATCTACCTTCAGGATGCTGTAGGCCGAGAAGGTGCCACTTCCTGTCACAGGGCCATTATTGTAACGTGATTTGAGGACCGGGGAGTTGTTCTTCAACCAGGAGATGCTGATGTCTTCTGGCGAAAAGCCACTAGCTTCGCAGATGAGAGTTAAGGAGACTGGTTCCTGAGCTGTCTTCATGGTAGTCTCTTGAGATGGTGATGGAAGGCTCCTTCATAGGTATGCCTACATGAAAACGAAGAGGGGCAATGACAAGAATAAGACTTGGCTGCGCATCTAAGACAGGGACTTACATCCAGTAATTATTGCTCTGTAATGGGGACCAGAGAGAAAAAGGATATGGGGCTTTGAGCAATTCCTGCATCCCAAAACTTGAACCAATCTGTCTTCTCTTCACAAGTCTCCATCATCCACCATCTTCCCACTAGACCACCACTCCATTTGCCCATTCAGATGGAGCCCCTGTCCACCTTCAATTGCTTGTTGCAAAATTCAACACAAAGACTGGCTAAGGGATTTGGACACCTTTATCCTTCCGATCCTCGCTGGCCACCACCTTTTCATCCACCGCACTGGTAGGGGCCGGGCTTTCCGCCTGGCCCATTTGCCTGAGGTCCTCCCCGGTAGTGTGGGGTTCCCATACCCCATCACAGGCACCTTAATCCTTTGGGCCATCTCACAAATTCTCATTAAAAACATCCCTGAAATGCCTGATGAGTTCTGACAAACACCAGCCTGATTTCCAGATGGGAGAGAGACAAATACATATCAGATCACAGTCTAAGGATGCATCCACACTGCACCCTAAGCTCCAGATAAGGTATGTTGTGCAAATTACATATCTTATTTCAATTCTATTCTGAAATAGGCTATTAAGAAATTTGGGATGTCTACACAGCACCAAATTTCTAAATAGTCCACTGTTTCAAGACATCCCTTGTCTTTTGCGGAACGTGTTTTACAGGGATGCCAAAAGAGCGGGTCCACTTTATTTCGCAATAGCAGATGCACTCAAAATACACAGGGTAGCTATTTATTTTATTAAAATAGCACATGAAGGGTGTGTCTAAACAGAAAAGTTATTTCTGAATAATGGCCGTTATTCCAAAATAAGTATACGAGCGCCTACACAGCAATAGTGTTTTTTCAAAATAATTTAGAAATAACAGACCGCTCATTCCAATGTTTGTAAACCTCATTGTATGAAGAATAAGGCCTATTCTGAAGTAGCTATTTCGAGATAAGGTGTGTGTAAATGCTCCACTTCTGCTATTTTGAAATAAACTATGCAATTGACATAGCTCAATTTGCGTAGCTTATTTTGTGTTAAGCCCTGAAGTGTTGATGCACCCTTAGTGCCTAACATAACAAATCCCAGGGTGAAGTGGGAGTGAAATTCTTGGAGGAGCCGGCATTCAAAGATAAGAAGGCAGGGACTGCAAGGATAACCACACATGGGGAAATTGACAAAGCTCTCCAAATGAGAGATTCACAGGGAAAATATTAATTGTGCCTGAAATACATCCCTGAGGTGCTGAGGTCTTCGGCTCCACTCACGTCCAGTTTGAGCGACTTAATAAGGATCCCAATAGCTCCTCAAGACTTGTGCAGGGTGAGTTTCATCAAGCAATCCCAGTTAGGAATGACTGGAGAAATGACTTTCGCTTTCCCACGTCGAGGTTACTTACCTCTCTTGACCATGGTTATCTCCTGGGTGAGTTCTCCAGAACAGAGCGTGCTCACTTTGCAGGTAAATCTGGTGCCTTGCTCCCACTGTCCCTGCAAAACTGGGTGGAAGCTGACCAGGCTGGTGGTCCCATTGTTGTTCTTCTTGGGGACTTCTGTCTTCCCCACAGAACTGACTTTCCCCTCCACTTGCCAGGTGATTATGGTGGTGGCTAAGTCGTAACCCAAAACTAGAGAGGTCAGGTGACCAGAATTCTTGATCACGTCTTCGTAGGAGGGTTTAGCCAAGTAGATGGTTGGCCTGAGTGCGCTTTTAGGGCAGGCTGAGAAATGGAAAGAGACCAGTATCAGTAATGTGAGAAGGCAGAAAAAGACCCTGAACCCCTCTCTGACACTGGAGAGCAGTCAATTGAGTGACATCAACCCTCCATAAAAAAAACGAGTAAATGAGCACAAACCAGATTCTTTGTTTCCAAACACTGAAGGATGTGCCAATGTTCACCCCAGCCAGCCACAACAGTAAATGCACAGAAAGCCTAGAAGAAAAGGCTCCTGGGTTCGTTCTATCAGGTGCCCATCCCCTAAAATCCTGTGATCAAGGAATCAAAATAGGTTGTTCTATCGACCTCCAGGAGGCAATGAAAAGAAATAGCCACCACAGCTCAGAAATGAGGTTTAGAAGAAAACTCAGTAGGTCTAGTCCAACCTCTGGCTCAAAGATGGACCGACAAACCTCGTCCAGCAGCCCTCTCATTATCTATCCATCTGTAGACCACATCTACAGCATCCATCCCTCTCATCCCTTTCTCTTTCCAACCGTCTGCAGTATCAACCTCCCCACTGTATCTTCATGTGTCCTTCTACCTTGGGGTCTAGGTGCAATGCAACCAAAACTTAGGCAGAGCTGGATTCTTAGGAATTCTCCACCCCTACTCCCCACCCTGCTAAAGGATCATCCCAGCTACCCACACCCTTAAAGGCACGGAAAGCCCAGGAGAAGAGGCTCCTGGGTTGGTTCTATCAGGTGCCCATCCCCTAAAGCACTGCGGAGAATGCACGTGTTCTAGCTACCTCTGTGAGGTAATGACAAGAAACATCAACCCCCAGATGGGAATGCTAGACAATGAGAATTGCAAGAGATCTCAGGAGGTCTTCTCCAATCTCCAACTGTAAACTGGAACAAGATTCATCCACCAGATCTCAAGTTATCCATCTCTCTGCCCCCTCCACAACATGTACAGCATCCATCCAATCCTGCTCTTTCCATCCGTCTATGGTACGGACCTCTTTATCATGTCTCCACCTCAGCCATCACCCTGGGGTCTAGGAGCCACCCAACCTACCCTTAGGCAGGGCTGGTTTCTCAGTAACTCTCCATGCCCCATCCCCACCCTGCACTCCCATAGCCCCTCACCCAAGCACTTGCTGGTGTTGTACAGGGAAGGCTCCGTTCCCCCAGCTGGATGAGTCACTTGGCAAGTGAAGAGGTCCCCATTCTCCCAGCTCTGCTTCTGGATGTGCAGGCAGCTCTAGCCCATGTAGGAGTCATCTGCACCCAACGAAGAGGAGAAGGCCCTGGTGGGGAGATTCGTTGCCTTATTGTTCACCAGCCATTTAACGTTGGCTTTGTTGGGTTGGAAGCTCAGGAGAAGGCAAACCAGCTCCAGCGAATTATCCATGGAGCCGTCCTCGCAGGAGGGAACCAGGAGACAAACCTGGGGCGGGATCATCGGACTGCACTCTGAGAGTAGAGAGAAGGAACAAGACAGTTCAGAGTCACCCTCTGTGGATCATCGGTACCCTTCCAGAGAGAGTGATGACACTGGGGTCATCCCAGCCTTAGCAAAACCCTCCCCTCTTTCAGGTATGTTTACATTCAGTACGTTAGAGCTGAGATGTTTCACAGACATTTAAGGTGATAAAGCAAATGGGAACAGGACCCTTCAATATTTTACACAAATGTTGAATGCCTCCCTGGGTTGTTTCTATATGTGCTGCCTTAAGTGTGTTCTCCCTGGTAAACAACAGGGACAAAGCTGGAATCTGAGCTGTGTTTGTTTGAATTTATTTTCCTCAAGAAGTGCCCCCTGTGTAAGAGGGACTGTGGTGCTGCATAGCATGACATGGCAGAAGGTGATATCCTGGGAGAGGGTTGATGGTGTCTGACTATGAATGAAGTGTCACTGTCTTCAGTGGAGATCAGTTGATTGACACCAGCTGAAATCCTGACCCCAGAATGCCTAGATTTGCTACTCTGGGGTGTGGATGACAGGTAAAATTGGAAGGATAGTTCTATGGGACTGGGAGGGGAAGGGAAGGCTTTTGACTCCTTGTTGAGGAATGCGCCTGAGGGAAACATCTCTACTTGAGAACCAGGCAGTAGGCCTAGCGTATATCCAGGAAAGCTGAGCTACTGGAAAAGGGAATGTCTGCTTATCAGGCAGCTGGCCAAATACGGGGGGAGGCACGGGGACCCTGTGCTCTGAGTTGCACTGGTTTTGCTTTGAGTCCTGCTGTGTGAAGAAAGCTGGGCTTTGGATTACATTTGAATTTGGACTTTTTTCTGCTTCCCATGCCTGGTGTGTCTCCACAAGCAATCTGGGTTAGGGTTAGGGTGAGGGAATAAGACAATGAGCCAAAATTTTCCCTGATACCAAACAGTAAGAGGGTTTTGGGCTATGTCCGCCCAGTGCTGCCCTTGACCTTTCACACCGTGCCCAAGGGATTTGGACACCATATTCCCAACAGAATCAGGCACCTCAATCCTGGAAGCAGAACTGGAAAATCACCCCCTCAGTGGAACACAGGGCTCTGCCCATACGTACATTTCTAACAGAGCTCTCCCACACTGTGTGATCCATCGAGAGGAATGCAAGGGAAGGGCAGGGAGGGCATGCCCTGTGTTTCAAAGCTTGGTCTACACTTGCCCAGGCTTTCAGTGTGAATTTCTTCCCCCCCCGCAAAGACTCCAGCAGCAATGTGGATTCAGTTTAATTGGTCCCAGGTCCACATGGAGCTTTGAAAATCTCCTCCTGGCTGTCATGACCACCCCCCATCTCCTGTCTTACGTTCCTCCAGGAACTTCTTGGACACTATTTGCCATGTTGCATCGTGTGTCACATCACACTTGTAGGTGTCGTCCCTCCAGTCATGGGCACAGGTGGTGAGCAGGCTGGTCTGGGTGTAAAGGCCATTCCTGGCCATCATCTCTGGGAAATCCCACACCCCCTCGGTCACTCTGCCAGAACTCCACCGGATTCTCATGGGTGACGGTGAATAGCTGGTCATGAGACAGGCAAGGTGTCTATCCCAGGAAGCGCTGCTTGTCATGGTGCAGCAGGAAGTCAGGGGGAAGACAGACGGGGCTGTGTTTCTTACTGGTATTAAAAAAATAAAGAGAATATAAGAGAAATGGGTGAGAAATGTGAAACCATGCTATCGATCAACCTACAAACATCTATCATTATTAATTTCTGTCCTATTTACTTCAGAAAATTTCCCCAGTTTATCCAGCTCCTTTGCATATACAGACCTCTCCTCCCCAACACCTGCAACCTCATTACCGTCTTTAGATGGATGGAGAAACTGAGGCACAGAGAGAAGATGTTGCTTCCACAGCCTGACAAAAAGAGTCTGCTATAGGACTGGGGATGGAAGCCAGCTCCCCACTTCCCTTTCTTGGTGTGATGACAAGATGCTCTGTTAAAGCTAGAGAAGAGCTGTTGCCACCTCACAGATGGACCAGATAGGCCAACATGTGTTCTTTCTCTGCTGGTCCTAGCCCATCTGTGAACATGGATCTTTCCAACCATACCCCTCAATGTCTGGACTCTACAATCCACCTCTCCAGGATGTTAACACTCTGAGGGGAAGTTCACTGCAGATGAAATATGTACTCCAGGGTGGTTCTCTCACCACTGCTGTATTTGGGGGGTTGAGGTATTTAGAGAGGAGGGCTCTGCCCAATTGGAACTTTTCAAGCCAGCTTTGGGGTATCATTCTAACTGTTCTGTCTTGGCTGGAAGTGGGGAATTGGGACAGGAACCGCCAGGGGACACGCCCAACCCAGCCATCCCTTCTTCTGCTCTGAAGTGCCACGAATCAGTAAGTTCTAAATGTGTCAAGTTGCAAGGGACATTCCACCAACAGCCATGGTTCCAGGAAACCCACATCTACTTCTTACCTCCTTCACAGGAGCACAGAGGAGAGAGACATTTGTACATTGAAGATCCATTTATCTATCTATCTATCTCACTAGAGGAGGGTGGGCAAGCACTGGGATGGGTTCCCTAGGGAGGGAGTGGAATCTGAATCCATAGAGGTGTTGAAGTCCTGGCTTGACCAAGCCCAGGCTGGGAAGATTGAGTCGGGGTTCGTCCTGCTTTGGCCAGAGGGTTGGACTCAATGACTCCCGAGGTCTCTTTAAAACCTGTGATTCCCACCCCTGCCCCACCCCCAGAAACCTAAAATATCTCTGAGGTCTGCAGCTTTCACGTGCATCTCTCTAGGGGAAAGCAACCAACAAATGAACAAAGAACATGGCTAAAAAGGGGAAGCTGGCACCAGTGAAAGTTATTTTTAAACCCTGGGTTTCCCCGCCCCCTTGGGTATTTTTAAACTCTGGGTTTCCCCACCCCTTGGTCCTCACCCACCTGTGGGAATTTGATGCTTTCTAACCAGCTCTAGCCGTGAGATCTCCCATTGGGACAATTGTCTTGACTCTCATTTGGGGGGAGAAGAGGGCCTGTCTCAAAGGCACAGATCCCTCAGACGCACAGCACAACAACCACTGAGCAGTGCTGGGCTCCCAGACAGAACTGCCGGCCCAGAGTTCCTGGCTGCAACCCACCATGGCTGGTCATTTGGTCAGTGAACACTTCGCTTGTCATGTGAGTGTAGGGGGCTTTCTCTTACCACAGTGAGCACCATTAAGGACTCCTGGGTTCTCTCCCCAGCCCTGGGAGGAGAGTGGGGTCTAGTGGTTGAGGGAGAGATGGAGCTAGGATCCAGGTAGGCTGAGGTCTCCCCTGAGCTCTGAAAAGCAGAGGGGTACATCCCCCTGTGCAGATGCAGTAGAGGGGCATGGTGCAGTGCATAGCTCCCCTTGCATGGCCTGGTGTAACCCAGGGCAGGGTGTGCCCCCCCGAGGCAGAGATAGGGGGACAGAGCTGATTCCCTCACACCCCACCCGGCAGCTGGGAAACCAGGGTTGAAAGGGCTCCAGGGCCCCAAGGACTCAGGAGTGGGGGCACCAGCAGAGACCTAGGGGAAGCCCAGAACTGAGCTAGCAAGGGATGTGGCTTGGGACTGAAGAGCACTGGCAGAGCTAGAGGAAGCCCAAGGCAGGGCTGTGGGGCTGTGGTGGAGGAGTGAGGGGCACTGTGGGAACCGGGCACTGCTAGCAGGAACTTTGAGTCAAGAATGCAGGGCTAGCAGGGTATGTGGTTTGTGAGTGGTGGGCACCAACAGGGCCGGTCTGGTATAGGCTGCATATTGGAGTAAGGGGCACCAGCAGGACTGGCAGAGGCTGTAGGTCGGGAGTGAGGGGCACTGGCAGGGCTGGGGGAGCACAGGGATGGGCGGGGTGAGAATGCTGGTCATCAACAGAGCTGGGGGGGCAGAGCTGGTCTGGCAGGCAGCTGCAGGTAGGGAATCGGGGCACTGGCAGAGCTGGGGTGCAGGGCTGGGCTGGTAGGGGGCTGTGGGTCTGGAGTGAGGAGCACCGACAGGACTGGAATGAACCTAGATTTGGGCTAGCAGGGGCTGCAGGCCAGGAGTGAGGGGGCACTGGCAGAGCTGGGAGGGACCCCAAGACTGAACTAGCAAGAAGCAGCAGCTTGGAATTGAAGGGAACCACCAGACTGTGTTCCCTTCAAGGGGGCTGTGGGATTTATTAGGGTAGGGGGCTGGATGACAAGTCGATGGGATATTGACAGAGGAGGGGTGAGCAGGAGCTTCCATTAGAACTTGGATGGGAACAGCTAAGTTTTTTTCTATGGGGATTAATTGTCTCGTCTCTTTAATCCAATTTAAAAAAAAGTTTGCAATGGAAAGCTTTCTAAGCCCAGGCATAAATTCTCCCTTTGGGGTGTCCCTCCTCAGAGGAAACACCCTGAACTCACCGAGTGCAGGAGCGCGTCTCTCAGTGCTGTCCCTGTCTTCCTCCGCCAGCTCTGCTCTCATGCTCCATGCTGAGAGCCAAGTATGAGGAGTTCCCAGTGGAGCCACACGTGGGCTTTGAGTGGAGTTGGCTCTGTGTTTGAGGTGCTCTCTCTGGAGATGTTTGGGGCTTCCTCTCCAGAAGAGACCGGCTCCGACATCTCCAGCTAATGCCCGCTCCGACTCACCTCCAGGTTTGGCACCCAGAAACTGAGGGAGCTGCAGTTCTTGAGAGATTTCTCCTGTAGATGTTAGGAAAGAGTCCACAAAAAAACCTTTCTCCAACTCAGTTGGAATCTGAGTGTTTTCTTGAGGGACAAACTTGGTTAGTAAGACTTTTTCTTCAGGGATTTAATTGTCTCCTCTCTTTAGTGGAATTCAAAAAAATCTAAACTCAGGCATAAATTCCCCCTTTGCGGTGTCCCTCATCAGAGGGAACTCCCTGAACTCACCAAGTGCAGGAGCGCATCCCTCTGTGCCATCCCTGCCTTCCTCCACCAGCTCTGTGCTTATGATCCATGCCAAGAGCCAAGCGTGAGGAGTTCCCGGTGGAGCCACACGTGGTCTTTGCCAGCTGTGGATGAACATCGCAGGGAACCCCAGTTCTGGGAACAGATCAAAGTTCAGGTTGCTAATTTTGCTTTTGAGTAGAGCTGGCTCCGTGTTTGAGGTGCCCTCTCTGGGGATGTTTGAGTTTCCTCTTCAGAAGAGACCGGCTCTGACATCTCCAGCCAATGCCCTCTCCAAGTTGCCTCCAGTGTGGCCACCCAGAAATTGAGGGAGCTGCAGTTCTTGAGAGATTTCTCCCATAGACGTTAGGAAAGTGTCCAGCAAAAAATCTGCCTCCAACTCAGTTAGAATTTGAGTATTTCCTTGAGTGCAGCACTTGGCTAGTAACATTGTGAGCTAGGGGGCGTGATAGTCCAAAACTGAGTTTGGGGAAGAGAAAGTTTTTTACTCAAATCCCAGAACTAGAATCCTAATTCAAACCTCAAACCTAACTGTTTATATCCCCAATCCTTAACCATGACCCTAACCCCAGCTTTGATCCTTTAAAAGACGAACAAGCTACTTAACTCCAGTACTCTAACTATCACTTTTTCCTATGATCTATAAACAGAATTTCGTGTGATAAGTCCCTGAGCGTCAGTTGGGTTTTCTAGACCATTATGTTACCAGTATCAAAGAACAATTTTACCCCTAACCATAACCTCTACACTACCCCTAACTGCCTGGCTCTCTCTGTGTTCACCAGGGTTAATAGTAACCAGATGATATCAACCCTCATCCTCACCCAATGAGCAAAATGCCCTGGGTTGACTTGGAAAGTCCCACACTTTTCTGCAAAGGGTCCAGGGACTTCCCAGGACACGAATCAACTCAGTGAGCAACAGAATCGATAACGGGCCACTAGGGGGCTGATGATCTTAGCAATGAACTTAGGAGCCTCACGAGTGTCTAATATTTACTATTCCTCCACAGCTAATGTTGCAGGTATAACGTGTGCATTGCCTCAGACAGAGGCCTAACAAGCCAAAAGTGACACGGTGCCTCTACAGAGAGCCCAGAACACGCCTCAAATTTCACTTCTATGGTCAAAATCTTGGGCTGTTTCCTAGCTGCAGAAGCTGGGATTGATCCAAGGGGAACTTTATCCTGCCACTTTGGCACCTAATTCCATTTGGTTCCTCAGGAAAATGCCACCTCCAGTTACAGGGAACAACCCTCCATTGTGTGAAAGTAACCATTTCTTGGACTCCATGGGACATCAGTTCCTGGGCATTGTCCAGTCTAAAGGCAAGAGGTTGGGATACAGGACTCCTGAGTTCTCTACCTGACTCTGCCATTGACTGCCTGTGATCAGTCCCTTTCTCTCTCTCTCTGCCTTGCTTTCATGGGACGCCCACCTATCGAATACTGCGTACAGATGTAGTCACCTCATCTAAAAAAACTATATGGCATTGGAAAAGGTTCAGAAAAGGGCAACAAAATATGATGAGGGGTTTGGAAGAGGGGCAATATGAAGAGAGATTTAAAAAACTGGGCCTTTTCAGATTAGAAAAGAGTAGACTAAGGGGGGATATGATAGAGGTCTTTAAAATCATGACTGGAATGGAGAAAATGAATAAGAAAAAGTTATTTACTTATTCCCACAATATAAGGACTAGGGGATCACCAAATGAAATGTATAGGCAGCAGGTTTAAAAGAAAACAAAGGACATTTTTATTCCTTCAGTGCACAGTCAACCTGTGGAACTCCTTGCTAGAGGAGGTGGTGAAGGCTAGGACTTTAACAGGGTTAAAAAAAGAGCTAGCTAGATTCATGAAAATTAGGTCCATCAATGGCTATTAGCCAGGATGGGTAGGGATGGTGTACCTAGTCTCTGTTTCTCTGGAGGTGGGTGACGGGGGGAATATGTGAGGATTCCCTGTTGTGTTCCCTCCCTCTGGGGCTTCTGATATTGGCCACTGTTGGCAGACAGGTTACTGGGCTGGATGGACCGTTGGTCTGACCCAGTCTGGCCGTTCTTATCTTTCTCCTCTGATCCTTTTTGTATTGTACCTATTTGGCCTGCAAATTCTTTGGAGTCATCATAAGAACATGAGAATGGCCTGCCTGGGTCTGACCAAAGGTCTTGTCTAGACCTGTGTCCTGTCTGCCGACAGTGACCAATACCAGGTGCCCCAGAGGGAGTGAACAGAAGGAAATCTCAGGTGATCCCTCCCCTGTCACCAGTTCCTAGCTTCTGGCTAACAGAAGCGAGGGGACCCCATCCCTGCCCATCCTGGCTAACAGAGACTAAGACTTTCCAGCCATCAACAGCCTTGACATAAACTGCCTGCTGTGCTGACTGGAGTACTGGGGTGGGGCGGGGGGTGTTCAGCAGGAGATGCTCTCCACTGGCAAGGAGAGATAGACCCAGTGCCATGTTATGGGGCCTGCCCTGCAATGACCGGGGCGAGGTCTCCATTGGGGCTGCATCTCATGGCCTTTCTCTCTTTTCCTTTGCAGCTGAACCCAAAGCCCCGTCCGTCTTCCCCCTCACCTCCTGCCCTGGAGAAGCCACCTCCTCTCAGGTCACCTTCGGCTGCCTGGTCGACGGGTATACCCCTGAGCCGGTCACCGTGCAATGGACCCCCACTGTCGGCTCTGCAGGCGTGAAGACCTACCCCTCCATGCTGCACACTTCCAGCGGTCTCTACTCACTCAGCAGCCAGGTCACCATTTCGGCCAGCAGCTGGCAATCCAACACCTATCGCTGCAATGTCGAGCACCAGCCTACAACATCCAGCATCTCCAAGGAAATCCCAAGTAGGGCCATCACAGCCAAAGAAGAGAAACAGGAGGGGGTCACTGACACAGTGACAACTACAGGGAGAGAAGGTGGGAGCCTGCTAGTGGGGTGATCTGGTGGAGTGGCTGGTGTGGGTGGATGGAGGGAAAGAGAGACGCCATGGAAAGACAGAAGTGTCTGGGTTAGGTTGATGGTGTTGGGTCTGGACAGGGAGCACGTAGGATCATGCAGAGAAAGGGGGAGGGGTGAGAAGAGAGAGACCCTGCAAAGAGGAGCAACAGGGGGAGCACTGCTGGAAAGAGAGGCAGAGGTCTCCAGAGGGGGCACCGTGCCGTCGGTAGCAGAATGCCAGATGGGGAAGGGCATGCTACAGGGAAAGGGGTGGAGGGCTCATCAGGGGTCTGTACAGTAATTAACACCTGCCACCTTTCTCCCAGAAACCCCCAGCTCCAAAGCCCAACCACCCATAGTGCAAGTCTACCACTCCTCCTGCACCACCAAGCCAAGCACCATCCATCTGCTCTGCCTCATCTCCCGATTCTACCCCATGCCCCTGACGGTGGAATGGCTGGTAGACGGGGTGCCTGGGCAGCTTCATGGTGTCACGGCCCCTGCCCAGAAGGACGCCGGTGGCAGCACCTTCAGTACCCACAGCAATGCCAGCATCTCCCAGGAAGAGTTTATGGAGGACAAGACGTACACCTGCAGAGTGTCCCACCCAGGCACTGGGACCACAGAGGAGGGCCAAGCCCGCAAGTGCAAAGGTGACACTGAGCAGGGATGCCATCTGGGTTCGAGGGAGGAGAGGGGAGACTGGGGTGGCCTCAGACAGGGAGACCAGGCCTAGTGTTTCACATGGCTTCTCCTGTTTCCAGACATACCTACAACTACCAGCAACATCCTCGTCTTCATGGTCCCCCCATCCCCTGCTCAACTGTTCGTGGGCCAGAGCCCCACGCTCTCCTGCCTGGTCATCAACCTGCCTAACGACGCTAACCTGAGAATGGTCTGGTCCCGGGAAAAGTCAGGGCCCATTAGTCCTGAACCTCTCACCGTGTCTGAGCAGCGCAACCGCACCTTCACTGCCTCCAGTTCCCTGCCCATTTTCCCCCGTGACTGGGCAGCTGGAGAGAAATACACCTGCAAAGTGGAGCACTCGGAGCTGATCTCACCCATCATCAGATCCATCTCCAAGAAGCAAGGTAGGAGGAGGGCACGGTCCCCAAGAGAGAGACCCCTATTAAAGCCCCCATGAGGGAGGGATGGTCTTTCAGGGGGAGTCCCAGCCCCTAACAATCAGGGATCCTGGCCCTGAGTCCCTCTCAATCCCTGTGTGAGATGACACCATCCTACCTTCCATTCCACACCTCAGGACAACCCCAGTCCCAGCCCTCCCCTCCAACCTGAAGGACAGAGGGCATGTTCCTACACCCCCCTCCCCCCCAAACAAACACCAGCCCTGCCCATCTCCCCTTGTGGCCCCAGCCCAGTGATGTGCATGACTCATCTATGTCCTCCATCCCCACCCACACAAGGCAAGAGCTCTCCTCCGGGTGTCTACCTCCTGAGCCCCCACCCGGAGGAGCTGAGCAGCAACGGAGATTCCATCAGCATCACCTGCCTGGTGCGGGGCTTCTACCCAGAGGACATCTCAGTGAAGTGGATGGAGAACCACCAGTCGAGTGACAGAAACAAATCTGTCACCACCTCGCCCATGAAGGAAGGAGACGGCGACTCCACCTACTTCCTCTATAGCAAGATGACAGTCGACAAGGCCCGCTGGAACAGCGGGGCCACCTACACCTGCATGGTCATCCATGAAGCCCTGACGCCAATGAAATTCACCCAACGCAACATCCGCCATGTCCCCGGTAAATGAAGACGGCTTCTCCCAGCCCCGCTATCAGCATTGTCCAGTAGAGCTTCCTGTACATAATTTCTGTGCCATCAGTGATGACAAGTGAATAAATGGAACTAGTGTGCACTCACTCCCAGGTCTCCTTGTTGTGGTGTCACTGGGGAAAATCTGTTGGTTGCGCAAGAGGAAAAAATTCTAAGGCTGGGAGATGCCAAGATACTCCAGTGATGGAGCTGCTAACATGCAGATCCTGTATGTGTGTGGACATCTGTACCATGGAGGGATGGGTAGCTACATGGGGCTATACCATGGAAGGAAGGATGGGTGGATGTATGAGTAGATGTTGTGGAAGGAAGGATGTGTAAATGCATCAGTAGATCTAATGGAAGGAAGGATGGATAAGTAAATGAGTAGATGGCATGGAAGGAAGGATGGGTAGATACATGAGTAGATGACTTGAATGGAAGGATCGGTTGACACATAGGTCCCATGAAAGGAAGGTTAAGTTGATGGCATGGAAATAGGATTTATTGGAGGCATGGAAGGAGGGATGTGTAGATACAAAAGTTGAAGGCGTGGAAGGAAGGATGGCTAGAAGCCATGAAAGGAAATGTAGGTTGAGGCCATAGAGGGAAGGGTGGGTAGATGCCATTGAGGAAGGGTGGGTTGATGCTATTGAAGGAAGGTTCAGTGGCTATGTCCTGGAAGCAGTGTTGGAGAGGGGTCTAGAGAGACAGCGAACATATATATAGAAATTGCAGAGGAACAGATACGTTGAAACCCAGCTCAGTTGGGGGGCCATGTGATAGGACAGCAGGTTTGAAGAATACATACATATTTCTGAGAGGAGTAAGGATATGTCTACACTAGACTGCTATTTCGAATTAACTTAATTCAAAATAGTTAATTTGAATAAACTAATTCGAAATAACACATCTAGACACAAAAACTATTTTGAAATAGCATTTTGCTATTTCAAAATAGCACGTCCACACTGAGTGGACCCTGAACAGAAGTTAAGGCTGGTGGAACCAGTGCGAGCAGGGCATCAGTTTAGGACTTAGTGTGTGGGGCTGCTGCCTGAGGCTAACTGAGCTCCCTGCTTAAAGGGACCCGACCCCCCACCCCGGACAGACATTTCTCAGGGTTCCCCGCTTGCTTGTCTACCTCGATGAGGGACAGCAAAGCAGTCCTGTCTTGGAGTGCCCTGACTGCCTGCACTCGGGACACCACAGCACTCGGCCACATGGAGCCAGAGCTGCCCCTGGGCATGCCAGTGCGTCTCGTGGGGTCGTTGCCATCAGCCCGGCTGCACTTGCTGCAGGCTGTCATCCGGGGGGTCTATTGGGGGCTGTCAGGATCCAGAAGGCCCTGAGGGAGAGCGTCCACCCCTCAGAGCCCTCAGAGCCTCCCCGGTCCTCCCCAGCGGGGGCTCGTGCCCCATTCCTCCCTCACGTCCTTCTACTTACCCATCCCTAGGCCCCCTTCCTGATGTCAAATAAAAGACACGTATGTTCAAAAATAGAAACTGGGTTTATTGAACAAAACTGGGGGGGATGAAATTCTGGGGAGACTGGGAAAAGGAGGTGGGAGACGGGAAGAGAAAGGGTGAAAGAGGGGAGAGGGAAACCTGGGAGGAGGGAGCTGGAAGAGGGAAGAAGGGGGAGGGGAAGCTCAGGGCTCAGGGTTGGGGGTCTCACCAGACCAACTTGACTTTCATGCTAACCTGCTCCTGGGTTCGCATGTGGCCTTTGGTGGCCAGGCTGGCAGCTATCCTGCCATAGACGGCTGCATTCCTCCGTCTAGTGCGGAGATCATGGATGTTGGGGGCATCCCCCCCAAACCTGAAGAAGGTCCATGATCTCCACCCTGGACCAGGAAGGTGCCCGCCTTCTCCAGCCCCTGTCAGGCTCCTGCGAGCTGGCAGACTACTCCTGGGGAGTGGTGGAGGGCTGGCTGCCAGTGACTTGCTGGCTCATATTTTGGGGCCACTGGGTCAGGGGCCCCAGTGGCCACTGCTGGCACTGGACTGGCAGGCTTGGAGCTGGCACAGGCACTGTGGCCAGGGTCTACCCCTTTAATGGCTCAGGGGCTGGGGGAGAGGAGAGTAAGTTTTCCTGGTTGTGCCCAGAGTGGCCACCAGGGCTCCTTGGGAAGGGCTAGAGGCCCCCATTTTGAATTAAGTGTCTGCACAGAACTTAATTCGAAATAGCTATTTTGAATTTGGTGTTACTCCTCGTAGAATGAGGTTTACCAAATTTGAAATAAGGGCTCCACTGTTTCGAATTTATTTCACAAGTTTGCTTGTGTAGACGCTATTACAGTTAATTCGAAATAACTGCTGCTATTTCAAATTAACTCTGTAGTGTAGACATACCCTCAGAGACCAACAGATACCAAGAGAGTGAGAGAATTATTTGACGTAAAGTAGCATCTCTACCCTTAATTGAGCTAAGGGCCCCTTAGGCTTTGACACTGGAGTCAAAGGCGTCACACTTAAATCGAGAATGAGGGCGAAGAAACAGAGACACCAAGATGGGAAGGGACCTGCCCAACTCACATCAGTTACCTAGCTAGCATCAGAACCCAGTTCCATTAGGCTGTCTTTTAATGGTGAACCTATGGCTGGAAATTTTATGGGTGACATGGGAGTAACAGTGCATCCATGGCTGGGGATGGATGGATAAATCTATGGAGAAGGTTGGAGTGGGGACCCGTTCTGAAGGATGAAGAGATGGATATGCGGGTGGCCATAAATGGACTGTGAGAGATGGATGGAGAGAGATGGGGATCAAAACCAATGGGGATGAATGGTGACAGGAAAATGAGAATGCATGGTGATGGATCGATGGATGGATGGATGGATAGATGGTTGATGGGTAGGGCGATGGATGGATGGATGGATGTTTAATGGGTAGGGTGATGGATGTATGTATGAATGGATGGATGGATGGGCAGGTACAGAAGTGAGTAATAGAGGGATGAGGATGAATACATGGGTGAATAAGGCAATGGATGGATGGAGAGTTGACTATATCTATCTCCCAGTGGATGCATTAAAGGGGAGAGATGGCAATGGATGCTGGGAGGTGGATGATACTTAAAGGGATGACTAGATAAGTAGATAGGGTTGGATGGATGGACAGGTGAGTGGATGGATGCAGAAGTAGGAGTATGATGTTCATAGGTCAATATGGATGCACTGAAATTATGGGAGTGGAGTTTCCAGATAAGGATTGGATGGAGAGTTGGATGCCCGGGCTGGTAACTGGATTGCTGGATGGTTCAGCCATCCCTGGCATCTCATTCAGACAAGATCCCCTCTAGGCTATTACCAGTGTATCAACATCAGCCTACACCCCACACACCCTGGCACCTGAAAAAGGAGCAGAAGCCACATGGGGATTTTCCAGAGAGTCAGTGGGGGTAGGAGATTCAAATACTCTGGCCCCCATACACAGTTCAGCCATTGGTTAGGAATCCAAAGGCTCTTCCTCCATGCCCATCGCCACTGATGTTTCCTTTGACCCCCAGAAGCAGCTGAGGAGGGGGAGCCAGGACAACATCGTCTTTACAGAGACTAAGTCCTTGTAATGAAACAGCAGTGGTAGGACTGTTATCTGGACCAGATACCAAGCTACCCTGAAGTCTCATAACCTCTGGTGAGATAGGTGGCCCAGGTAGTGGGGTGGTCCAAATGACGCAGATTCTTCTATTGCCCCCCACATGAGCCCCATCTCCTACCTGCCCCCAGGGTCCTGCCATGTGTGTATTAGACTCAGAGATGTATGGCTGAGGTCAGGGATCACACCAAGCAGTGCGAAGCACAGAGCTGGCACTGGGGCTATAACGTAGCACGGCAAGTGTTAGGGTTGCCCCCCTGGGGCAACACAGGAGCTGCACGGCGGAGGTCACATAGTATAGGAGAGTGGGGGTTTGGCTGCTCAAGAGACAGAGAGGAAGACAGAGAGAGTTACTCTTGTACAGATGGTCACACAAGTCACATGGCATGACACAGGATTCCTCTCCCATAGGCTCTTCTGGTTGTACACACAGAGAGACACCCAACAGAGGAAGACACAAACATGCCCCCACGCCCATCTATGCACCTGTTCTGCAAACACCTCTAGGGAAGGGGGGCTTTCTAGTAGAAGGGCACATTTCAGGGAGCAATATCTTTCATGTCACAGAGAAACCTTCATTCCCAGTTAGAAAACACGGGTGGCTCTCTTCAGAAAAGCAACAATGTTCAACATTTGCACATCCCACACCCGGGGCAACTACAGGTTGTCCTTGGGCATGCAGGCCCTATATGATCAGCTCCAGAGATGGCTAAAGTATCTCCTGGGTAGTCAGGGGCATTGGGAAGAGGGTTGTGGAGGTGCCTGCATGAAACCCACCAATTCTGGTCTTTGGGGGCCTCCCTGACCATGGTAGATTCCCAGCACCTGCCTCACTTCTATGGATTTAACCTCTCAGGGATGTGAAGCCAGCTTTTGGAGACAGAGAAACTAGGGCACATTGAAACTCAACATCTTTCAAATTCCACTGCCTGGGTAGATGACCGTGGCCACATGGGATGAGTGAGAGGAGAACTGGGAGGCTCTGCATCCATTTCATCACCGTTGGCTGTGGTGGATGAACAGAGGAACGGAAAGTTTGTGTGGGAGGCAGGGAAGGATGTGTCTAAAGATTGGTGGATGGAGGCATGGATGGATAAATGAATGGATGGGTGTAGCTAGAGAGAGAAGGATGGAGATGTGCTTCTGTGGATGAATGGATGAATGGACGTGTGTAGAGAGGAGTGTTGGAGGCACGGATGGATGAACAGAAGGATGGATGGATGCTTGGATATATCGATGAATGTATCACGGGATGGATTGTTGGATGGTTTTCAACCATCGATGGATACATATATCTGGAGATGCAATGGTGGAGCATCATCCATGGATGGATGGTGGTGTCTAAAGATGGAATGATGGATGGGTAAATGGTTTGTGGTCATGCATAAATGCAGAGGGAAGGGGGGATGGGTGGATGGATGGATTCTTTGCATGTTGGATGTATGTTTGTGGTCATGACTGGATGCTTGTATCTAGAGATGACTGAATGGATGCATAGATGGATGGAGATGTCAAAGAGTTGATTGGTGGATGGATAAATGGATGCTTTGTGATTATGAATGTAGAGATGGATGGATGGATACATGGATGGATGGTTTGTTGTCATCAATAAATGGAGGTTTAATTTTGGATGGACATGTGCATAGTTTGTAGTCATGGTTTGAAGGATGGAGGGATGGATCTAGAGAAAGATAGATGGATATTCTTTTTTCACAGATGAAGGAAAGCATCAGCAGGAGTGGATGGATATGTCTAGAGATGGAAGGGGGGTGGCAGAGAGAGGGGGTGTCTAGGGATGGATGGATGTTTTGTGGTCAGGGTTCGATGGATATACCCAGAGATCAGGATGTGGATGAATAGAGGGGTTCATTTAGAATGGTTAGGGGCATGGAGGTGTCTAGGGATATACTACTACTTTGATGGTGATTCGTGATCATGCTGTATGGAAGTATCTAGAGAGGTAAATGGAAGTATGAAGGTATCTGGGAAGGAATTGGTAAATGGATAGATGGTTGATAGTCATGGAGAAATAGGGGGTGAGTGGATGGATGGATGGATGGATCTAGGAATGTATTGATGGGTCAATGGATGATTTGTCCTCATGCATGGACAGATGTATCTATAGGTGAAAGTGTAGAGAGGTATACATAGAAGGATGCAGGTGAGCAAGATTGGACTTACGGGTGGATAGCTGGCTTGTGGTTCAGAATGAATGGATGAAGGATTGTGGGAGGGATTTATGTCAAGATGGATGGTTTGTGGGGTGGATGGATAGTTTGTGATCATGGACGGCTGGGTGGACTAGAAATTCATTGGTGCAGGCATGGATGGATGAAGGTGTCTTGGAATTCACATATGAATGGATCAGTGGGTGGTCTGTGGCCATGGACGGAGGGATGTATCTAAAGATGGTTGGATGGACAGGCACAGATGGAAGCAAGGTTGGATGGATTGTGGTCATCGAAACATGGAGGGTTAAGTGGGGATAGATAGATGGAGGAATGGATTGTAGGGATGGATGGACGGAGTTGTGAGGATGGATGGACGGATGGGTCTAGAGATGGAAGGAAGGAGGCAGAGAGGTGTTATGTCTTGGGATGGATAGATGGATGGATGGATGGTTTGTGGGGATGGATGGACAGAGTGGTGAGGATAGATGGCTATGTCTAGAGAGGGAAGGAAAGAGGCAGAGAGGGTGATATTTCGGGACGGATAGATGGGTGGTTCGTGGGGATGGATGGGGGGCTTATGGTCAGGGTTAGATGAATGTTCCCAGAGACAGATGTGTGGAGGGATGGAACCATGGGTGGAGAGAGGGAGACACCGACTGCTGTTGAGTGCAACATCTGAGCTTTCTGTCTTGCACGGGCTGACTCGGAGGTGACGTCTCTTTCTCTCCCCCCACAGAGGTGATCACGTCCGGCGAGTTTTGCACCGAGGACGGTGACGAGGATCTCAACAGCCTCTGGAGCACCATCTCGGTCTTCATCACCCTCTTCCTCCTAAGTGTGTGCTACAGCGCCACAGTGACTCTCTTCAAGGTGAGAGAGGGCGAATGTAGCAGGGACGGGCGGAGCCAGGTTAGCACAGTTGGGTGCATCACGGGACTGAATGACACCAACCGACCAACCGACAGACAGACAGACAGAGAAGCTCCCCACCCCCAGCTCTGACTCCCTCTCATGCCTGCCCTCTCTGTCCTTTGCAGCTGAAGTGGCTTTTCGCCACCGTGGTGCAGCTGAAGCGGGTGAGCGGCCCCGAGTACAAGAATGTGATCCAGCGCGTGGTGTAGGGGCACGGTCCCCTTTCTTTGCCATCGCCGTCCTGCCTCCCACAGGGCTGCCCTGCAGCTCGGTGCCGTGGTAGATCCCTCCAGTGTGGAGTGAGAATCATTTACCTTCTGTGGCCTCCTCAGCCCTCAGCTGCTGGGCGCGCAGCCCTGCCATGATCTGGGCTGTGACTAGACAGTTTGTCATGCAGGGAGCCAGCGCTACAAGCAAGGAACCAATCTGCATCCCACGTCCAGCCTGTGCCCTAGAGGAGAAAATGCCCATGTCCTGGTCCCTGCCCACCCAACCCCGCCAGCCCTTGAACTCTCCCTTGGTCAGAGCCAGCGCCCCCTAGAGGAGAAAGTTCCCATGTCCCAGTCCCTGCCCAGTCAAGTCAGCCAGCTCCTCAAACTCTCCCATGGTCAGAGCCAGCGTCTGCTGGAGGAGAAAGTTCCCATGCCCAGTTCCTGTCCACCAAACCCAGCCAGCCATTTGAACTCTCCTTTGGTCAGAGCTAGTGACCCCTAAAGGAGAAAGTGCCCATGGCCCGGTGTCTACCTGTCCATCTCAGCCAGCCCCTCAAACTTTCCCTGGCTCAGAGCCAGCGCTTCCTAGAAGAATTATTCCCCTTGCCCCATTTCCTAACCCTCACCCAGCAGCAGCCAATCCCCCATGCTGGAGCGGGGCTGCAGCCGGGGTTGTGTCTGTCGTGCTTTGGTGTTGAATATTGAGCTCCTCACTGGGATTTGTGTGTGATGTGTTTGAGACTTTCATTGTTTGCACTGAGTAATAATTAATAAATAGAGGACCCACTCAGGCTCTGTTTCTTTCTCAGCCCCCACCCCTGCCTTGAAAGGATCCCTCGAGGGAGAGTCAATAGTTGTAAGTTGCCCCCTAATCCGAGTGGGACACAGGGGGCCTACCGACAAACCCAGAAATCTGGGATTTCATCCCTCATTTCCTAAAGAGGGGTGGGAAATGGAAAGAAAGAAAGAAAGAAAGAAAGAAAGAAAGAAAGGTGGAAAGGCTGGTATGGGTATGTACAGAGATGGACAAAAGGGTATGGGAAGGGAGGGAGGGAAGGAGAGAGGGATGGATGTGTAAGATACCAGCTAGACCCAGACACAACGACACGCACTGAGTAGCATTCTCCTTGGTCTCTTTGGTAAGGCCATCCTGAGACGCAGCTCACAATTTTAATTTCGTTTTATTTGGGCTCCAACACTTAATTCCCGTCTAAGTTGCACGTTGAACATTGAATGGGATGAGAGATGCTTTTCCCTCACCTAGTCCAGTGGAATTAGCGCTCGGGGCACTGCCCACCTACACACACCCCCACACCTCCCCACACATGAGGAAATCTAATCCTGGCCGTGAGTGGTGGAGGGATATGGGACTGGGTTCCACCCCCAACAAGGCTGCTCCCTGGGGATGTTCAGGGAAGTTCTTTGCCCTCTTTGCTCCTGCACGGGCAGAGCTCACGCCCATCCATGGCCATTCTCCATCCTCGGTGCTGCCGTGGGGTGTGGCTCCTCCAAGAGGGCTCAGATAAGGTAGGAGCTGAGCGGGGCTTAAAATGGACGGAGGCTGTGAAGAGGAAGGAGGAGTCCAGAGCTGGGCACTCACCTCACCTGGGGACACAGAGAGCAGAGGGGTTCAGCTTGTGCTGGTGTTGGGGTCATGGGCAGCATCCCAAGTGGAGAGAGCAAGGCCAGAATGGATCATAGGACCTGCTGCTTGGCTGGGACCATGGAGCCTCCCCCAGCCAGGCCTGCCCCCCGCCAGGACTTCTCCACTGATCTGGAACCAGACTTGTGGAGACTTCAGCCTTGGCAAACCACCTAGTGGAGAGGCCACTGGCCACGGGGCACCACACAACCACTCCCTGTGGAGACAGCGTGGTCTCAACCTCCTGCTTCTGGTCCCAGGCCGAGTGACTGAGCACTGGTCATTGCTAGAAGCCGTGAAGTACGACCAGGCAGGCGACTGAGGCTCTCACCTTAAGCAGCGTGACGCCAGTGCTGTACACCAGGCTGAGCAGGAACAGCGCAATGAAGGTTACGGGTGTCCAGAAAGGATCCGATTCCCCCTCACCTCCTTCAGCACAGACCCCTTGGTCCTCCACCAGGCAGAGAGGCGCTGGGGCAGGGATAAACAGGGCAATTAGAGAGGCCTCTTCCTTAACTCCTATTCTGGGGGCCTGTGGAATTTGCCAACTGAGCCTTTCCTAGACCTCCCCCAATTTCTATCACCCAAGAGGCAGAGTGGTCCTATGAATGGGGAACTGGGATGGGACTCAGGGTCCCTGGGTCTGTCTGTGCTCTCTCTCTCTGACATTGTAGGACCTCAGGGAATTCTCTTCCCTTCTCTGTGCCTCAGTTTCCCTCAACATCATGTGTCTCTTTGGACTTGAAGCTCGTCTGTGCATAGGCCAGATGTTATGTGTGCACAGCTCCGAGTGCAACTGGGATGCTAAGCAGAGAGGAGAGCTCTATGTGTGACTATAGCTGACATCCTAACGAGGCCATCCGACGGGAACAACTTTTAAGGGTATCCAATGTCTATTCCTGGAAGGGCAATGATTGTTGTCCCATCCCCACCTTTGGGCAACACTGGGCTTTGTCCAACATGGATGGGGTGAGACTTTGCAGCTCCAAACCAGGAGATTCCTCTATAACCAGGGGATGGACGACCATGAAGACCACCCAGTCTCACTTTCTGCACCCCCCAGACCAGAGGAAACCTCCCCCCCCCGATCTCAGAATCCTGCCCAGGGACCCCTCCAGAGGGGCTGGGAAGGAACCTTCTGTTCTGTATCCTATGTAGGCCATGGACCTACCTCATCTCTCACCCGAATCCTCAGTCCCTGATGTACAATGACCTACCCCCTCCATGAGCTCTACAAAAAGCAGGAAAGTTATGGTGACACCATCAACCACATTCCTGTTAAGTGTGTTCCCTGCTCAAGCACTTTGAGTGAAGAAGGTGGGAGCACTCAAGAGACCTTAAATTACCCTGCCACTAAAGGCTACTGCATAAAAACTCCCCAAGATCTCAGCCTCTTGTACCTTGGGTGCTATGCTGCTACCACCCAAATGCAAAAACCCCTGGAAAGCCAGGAACTTCATCCAGTGGGGTAACCCCAAGCTCTTTTAACCTCCCTCAGGAGAGAACTTGAAAACAAACCATAATCCCCGAATTGCTGACCTTCAGTTCAGACACATGGACACAGAACCTCCTGGCTTCTAGGACACGGAAATCAGATTACAGCGTTAAACAGGAGATTATATTAACAAGCAAAAATTATATATTTAAGAAAGCCTACTTGGTTTCTAGGTGATACAGAGCATCTAAAAACAGATTAAAGCACACAGAATAGTTTCTTTGGGATTCACTTTCAATTAAGGGAGGTCTTAAATCAGCTCAGAGAAGTCTCGCAAGCCAAGGTAGAAAAAAAGAAGAAAATAGCCAGATTGCATCTAACTAAATATTCCTTGTTCTACTCAGATCTCTGTGGTTAAAAGGTTAGGTTTTCTTTTCTAAGATATGCTCAGTCCATTTCTCTCCCAGCTCCTTTCTGAACTCACATACAAAGGAGACCGTAGCAAGCAAAACCTGTTTCGTTTCCAATTTCTCCCACTTCCTGGATACCCACTGGTCTGAGTTTAACCCTTAAGATACAGAATGATGGGATGTTTAGAAAAGTGGAGGACCCCTCCCAGCCATCACGGCCCCATACTGGCAGGATGCTGGAAACAGAAGTGATGGCCCCTGACTCATTTCTCACTTGTGGTAACTTTGCGGTTAACTGTAGGCACAAATCTCTGAGCCACATTAATAATTCCTTGACCCACCTCTATTATAGTGTCATGGGGTGAGAGTTAAGACCTCTCACAATTCATTGCACATGGGGTACCACTTGGTAGGAGCTGCTTTTTCTCTCCACCAGTCTGGGCTCCATTGCTCAGAGCTGGAAGGATTCACAGCCCAGATTTCACTGAGCCTGCCCAAGTGTCTTCTCAGAAGCAGGAAGACCAACTGGGAAAGAGCATGAAGATCCCACAACACTGACCAGAGACCTGCTGCTTACAACTGATCAGCTGGAGTCAGCGTCCCAGCCAGTTACTCACATCAAGGAGCCCAGTTATGCCAACATCACACATTGAAAACAGCCTCAGAAAGCCCGGCAGGATGTGACCCAGGGAGAGGAAGTAAGTGGTATCTCCCACCCTTGTGAAGTCAGTGTGTTGTGGTTGGATTCCTTGCCTACCCAATGCCAGACCACTCCTCCCCTCAAGCATCCTGGGTAGGAACCCAGGGGAGTCAGATGGACCAAGGTCCCTCTACCCTGGCCGTCACCCCTCTGGTGAAAGCCGCCATTACGCCACAATTTCCTGCATCTGAGGGCTCCTTTCTTGACACTGACCTCTGTTGACCCTGCACTCAAAGGCTGCTTTATTGACTCTGTCTACTAGGCCATGCTGCCCTGCACTCAAGGGTCACTCTCTTGCCTCTAGCCCCTATGGCACACAATCCTGCACCTGAGGGCTAAGATATTGACTCTGGCTACCAGACGGCACCACCCTGTACTCATGGGCAGCAATCTGGTCTTGGATCATTAGGCCACGCTGTCGAGTATCTAAGGGCCAAGGCTTAGACCCTGGCCATTCGGCCACATTGTGGTTTGGCCCTCCAGGAAATGTCAAGTCGGTTGGACTGTATCTGCAGTGTCAGTACAATCCTGATCCACCCTGAATGAAGATGGGATGTGCTACATCATTATCTTATATCTGTCTTTGGCTTCTCTTAAGCCCTTCTCTACACATTTAAAGTCTTTAAGTGCCTGGAATTCTTTTTCCATGCATGTATTTATAGACACCAATGAAACCATCGCTTGAGTGTGTCTTTTTTAAGTGAAGCCAATTTGGTTCTTAACATCTCCCACTTGGAGGAGTTTTCTCCAGCCCTCTAGTCCGTTTTTGGACTCTCCTCTGTATCTTCCCAAGCGTTCTAACCTTCTTTTTGTATCTGTGGACATAAGAATGGTCAGTGGTCTATCAATCCCAGTATTCTGTCTACCAAGAGTGACAGATGCCAAATGGAACAGAGGGACTAACTGGACCAAGGAATTATTGACTGACCCTTCAGCGGTCCTACATCCCAGCATCTGACAGAGGCTGAGAGACAAAAACCTAAGGTTCCTTCTTGGTTAATAGCCATTGATGAACCAATTCTATGTGGACGGACCTGATTCCTCCCTGAACTCCATTATACTTTTGTCTCTCATAGCATCCCTCATCCACACGTCCACAGTGGTGCACGAGGAAGGACCGGCTTGTGTTACTTTTAAACCTGCTGCTGTTGAATTTCCCTCGGAGACTGCTGCTGCTTTTGTCTTGCTGTGCATGCCCTGCGCACCACCATGGGACCGTGACCTCGTTCAGGCTATCAAGAGGTTTCAGCAACATGAATCACACTTGGCAGAGAGCCAGGCACTGTTAAGGGATGGGAAGGTACAAAGATGACACTGCATGGGGATGGATGCATGTAGAGAGGATGTTGCATCATTTAGCACCTATGGAGAGATAGATATGGTATAGCCATAGATTCAGTTACTGTGGAAAGATGGAGGGATGGATGGATGTGGATGGATGGAGCAATGGATGGTTGTGTGCATGGATGGGTCTGAGGATGGTTGCTTGGATGGATGGATGTGTGAGCAGGTGAGTAGGTGTGGGAATGTGTCTGAGAATGGATGGATGGATAGAAGGATGGATGGATGAAACAGAAATGGTAGGGGTTGCTTGGTGGATGGATTCATGGATGCATGGATGGTTGTGCATGGGGATGTGTGAGCAGGTTGTAGGTGTGGGAATGTGTCTGAGAATGGATGGGTGGATGGCTCTGTGGATGGATGGATGTATGGATGGATGGACACTGTAGAACAATGAAAGGAGAGAAATCATACATAAGGAATGGAGAATGGCTAGGAAGAAGAAAGTGTTGATGGTTTGGATTCTACATATTGTGCGGGGCAGAAAGGGTGGATAAAACAGGAGATACAGAGACAAGCACTGCTGGGTGACAACCCTTCATCAAAAAATCAAGGGTGTTTCATTTTTATTCAGCCACATTCCATACACAGCCATTCTTCATATGCCAGAGCTCCCACGGTTTTACTCACATTGTAAGATGAATACAAGACCCCAGGAGGCCCCGGGGCCATCTCCGATACACCCTGAGAAACCCAGAGGGCTCTGCTCCTTAGTGGCAAGTGACATCGGTGTCGGACAAGACCACAGAGACATTGACAGCGGTAGGTTTCCCAGAGGCCTTGTCCATGCTTCGTTGGGTGAAGATCTTGGGCAGGCCTTCATGCCCCACCATGCAGGAATAGGTGTCCCCCTTCTGCCATTCAGATGCCTGGATTCTGAGCTTGCTGTAGATGAAGTAGCTCTCCTCCTCCCCTGGCTCCCGCATGGGGCTGATGTTGGTGTAGGCTTCTTGCGGAAGGGGCCGGTCCTTCCGGGTCCATGTCACCAAGATGTCTTTGGGCCGGAAGCTGGAGGCCAGACAGGTGATGGTGGCCCATTCCTGGAGAGTAAGCTCGTCCGCATGAGGAGGGGAGATGTAGACAGAAGGGGCCCGGAGAGAGACCTCTGCCACAAGGAAACACCAGTTAGTGGTGGGAAAGGAACCCAGGAATCCTGCTTGCCTCTATCCCATGCTCCTCTATCCCATTAGACCCCCACCCTTGCCTGGTAGAACCATGAATACAATGCAGCAGGTCTGGTCCTACTAAGCCTTGAGATCTAAATAAATTGCCTGAAAAGAGGCTAGAACCAGGGGTCATGGCTCCAAGTCTTGCTGATCTAACCCACTACATCCCAGTCCCCTTGCAAAGCTGGAAAAAGGACCCAGGAGCCCTGACTTTCTGTGCCCTACTCCCATTTCGTCCCACCCACACATTCTCACAACCAGTCCCACTGACCTGTGGGTGGATCAGAGCTAGTGTCCCCTAGAGTCACAAGGCCCTGTGGAGGATTCACCACCCTGCGTCCAGATTAAACCTAGAACCCCCTGGAGGGCTTACCGAGACTTTTGGGGATAGTCTTGACCTCTGCTGATGGGATGTCTTGGTGCTTCACGGTGCAGGTAAACTCTTCCCCAGCCTGCCACTCCTCCACGCACACCCGCAGAACGCTGGCTGCACTGTAGGTGCCATTTGGATGCAGCACTGGCTCCCTGTGGTCCTCTGTCAACAGGCCTCTGTTTCTCTTGCTCCAGGAGATCTCCAGGCTGCTGGGGGTCTCCATGCCACTCACAACACAAGTGACGGTGGAGTTCTGCCCAACATAAAGATCCTCCAGGGATGGGGGAAGGAGGAAGACCTTCGGAGGGGGTCGATTACAGTCGCTGCCACCTGGTTGGGGGCGGGAGGCAGCGTTGAGGGCTGGGCTGAATGAATACTCACCAGGCACCTGGTGGAAACTGAGTGTCTTTCTCTCAGGGCCTCAGAGAGGAAGGGGCTAAGGTCACTAGGGTGAGTAGTAAAGTTTGGAGTTCCCAGATGAAAAAGACAGGATCTTCCTTTTCTAGGGCATCAGAAAAACTGACTGAGGATGTCCTACCCACCTAGGAGCTTGGATTCCTGGGTCCCATAGTGGTTTGTTAGCTCTCTGCCAACTCATGAGCACATTGCAACAGATCCAGCTCTCCTGGCAGAATGCCCCCTTGTGAACAACACAGAAGTGAACAGAACTCCCCTGTTTGCTCTGCGCAGGGGCCTTCCAGAGTGAAAATCATGAACTCCACAGACATCCCCTACTCAGTGCATTGCTCCCCATTTCTCAGCGAGGGCAGATGGGACTCAGAGGGCAAATGCCCACACCCAGAACCTCGACCATCCTCCTCTTAATGCTAGATCCCATGCCACACCCAAAGCTCTGGAGCATGGGTTCCCAAACTGGGGGGCATGCCCCCCTGGGGGTCATGAAGAAATTCCAGGGGGGGCACGAGGTGACCCAGCCCAGCCATCAAGTTTTGCTGCCCTGCTCAGTTCCCTTTTTTTTTGCTCAACAAGGTTTTTTTGGCGGGGGGCATGAGGGTTTTTCAAAAATCAGAAAGGGGGGTGTGATGCTGAAAAGTTTGGGAACTACTCTCTGGCGGGAACTCATCTCCCTTAAGCCTCTACTCCCTGCACAGGCAAAAGGGCCACTTACATTTCACCCCCCTTGACCACCAATGACCCTTAGGCCAGGAGCCCCCCAACTCTCACTACAAGCCGATGGGGGACGGGAGAGCTTGATGTCACTCATTCAGATCATTGGCCATATGGCAGCTGATGGAGATGAGATACCAGATTGTTATGGACACTCAGATCCCATGATGGGGCAGAGGTTGGATCTGAGCAGTTTCTCTTCTTAGCTTCCCTGCATTGGTCAGCTTCTGAATCCCATCTGGACTCAACCCCACACCAGATCAGCTTCTCCTTTCGAATAGATTGTAATTTGTCACCTCTAGCAGCTGCAGATCCATGAAGGCACCTGCCAAGGGGCCAGACTCAAAAGGGGAGGATGACATGGACAACGAGGCCAAAATTATGAATCCCTGTCTCATTGTGAAGGACCCTCGACTCAGAGGGAAAGCAATGTTTCAATAAACGCATGGCCAGTAAACCCTTGAGTGTCCACCCATGGTCATGGCCAAATCACAGCCCAATGAGATTGCATTCCCCGAAGCTCCCTCTGGCATTGAGGACAGTTTTCCCACACTTCCTTTAGTGGTGATGGAGTCCTGGAGGCTGTGGTAAGATCTCCTCAAGGGGTAAGTTGAGATCCCCATTGCTTTGGATATTTCTGACTGGATAATGCCCTTGGGGAGCAGGGAACTCTCCTGCAATAACCCCACATAATTGAGGTTTCAATGAATCTTTCAGTCCTTGGTTTCACCAAAGATGGCTTCATAATGGAGACAGAAATCCATCAGTGAGGCCATTCCCCCCGCAAACCAGGGCACTCATGGACTCAAGCACTTGCTCATGCCATTGACTGGATGAGACAACAAATCACACAGACATCCCCAAATTAACCCCCTGCCTCTGAGAATCAACTTACTGAAGGACACCTTTTCCACCACACTCTTGGGCTCCTCCAAAGCCGGGTGATGCACCACGCAGGTGCACTTTTCTGTTTCTTCACTTCGATTGACTTTCAGGATGCTGTAGGCTGAGGTGCCACTTCCTGCCATGGGGCCACTGTTGTAACTGGCCGTGAGTTCCAGGGAGTTATCCTTCAACCAGAAGATGCTGATGTCTTCGGGGTAAAAGCCGCTAGCTTTGCAGATGAGAGTCAAGGACACTTTGGTCCCCGAGAGATTTTCGTGGTAGGCTTTTGGGATGGTGATGGAAGGCTCCTTCTTATCCATGTCTACATGAAAAGGAAGAGGGGAAAGATAAAAATAAGACTCGGTTGCACATCCAAATTAAGAACTGTAGAATCACAGAATTATAGGGCTGAAAGAGGCCTCAGGAGGTCAAGTCTAATCCCCTGTCCAAGGCAAGACCAATTCCAAGTAAATCAACCCAGCCATGTCAAGCCGAGACTTAAAAACCTCTTGGGATGGAAATTCCACCCCTCCCTATGACACCCATCCCAGTGCTTCACCACCCTCCTAGTGAAATAGTTTTTCCTAATATCTAACCTAGGACCCCCCCCCCCATTGTAACTTAAGGACTCAGAACAAGCCGCTATCACTCTGTAAAGTGACCATGAAGAGCCAAAATTAAGGGAGGTAGTGAAGCTAGATCACAACATCCCAACCACTGAGCATCATTTTCTGGGAAACTTGAAGGACCTGGATCTTCCGGAGTATCAGTAGGCTCCTCATCCTGAGGTGGGGTTTACCGTTATGGAGATGGCCACCAATTGACAATGACTAGAGTTTGCCTTTCCCTTTGCCATGCAAAGGCTGCTCACCTTTATTGGCCAGGGTTATCTCCTGGGTGAGTTCTCCAGAACAGAGTGTGCTCACTTTGCAGGTAAATCTGATGCCTTGTGCCCACTGTGCCAGCGACACTGGGTGGGAGCTGACTAGAGTGGTGGTCCCATTGCTGTTCTTCTTCAGATCTGGCTTTCCTGCAGAGCTGACTTTCCCCTCCACTTGCCAGGTGACTGTGGTGGCTTCTAAGTCATAACCGCAAACCAGACAGGTCACATGACCCAAATTCTTGATCACGTCTTCGTAGGAGGGTTTGGCCAAGTAGAGGGTTGGCTCAAGTGAGCTTTTGGGTCAGGCTGAGAAATGGAAAGGTAGAGAAGTGGGAAGGTAGAAAAGGACCCTGAACCCCTCCCTGACCCTGGAGAGCAGCCCGTTTTGCTACCCCAACCATTCTTGAAAAAACAGTGAAATTAGAACAAATAACATTGTTTAGAAATTCTTAAGGATGCACCAAGCTACTCACACCCTTAAAGGCATGTAAAGCCCAGGAGAAGAGGCTCCTGGGTTCCTTTTCCAGATGCTCATCCTGTAAAGCACTTCAGAGAATGCACTTGTTCTCGCTACCGCCGTGGGGTAACGACAATAAACATCAACCCAAGATGGGAATGCTAGACAATGAGAATTGCAAGAGATCTCAGGAGGTCTTCTCCAATCTCCAGCTGTAAACTGGAACAAGATTCATCCACCATATCTCAAGTTATCCATCTCTCTGCCCCCTCCACAACATGTACAGCATCCATCCAATCCTGCTCTTTCCATCCATCTATGGTATGGACCTCTTTATCATGTCTCCACCTCAGCCATCACCCTGGGGTCCAGGAGCCTCCCAACCTACCCTTAGGCAGGGCTGGTTTCTCAGTAATTCTCCATGCCCCATCCCCACCCTGCACTCCCATAGCCCCTCACCCAAGCACTTGCTGGTGTTGTACATGGAAGGCTCCGTTCCCCTGGCTGGCTGAGTCACTTGGCAGGTGAAGTGGTCCCCGTTCTCCCAGCTCTACTTGGGGACCTTCAAGTGGTTCTGGCCCATGTAGGAGCCATCTGCACCCAACAAAGTTGAGAAGGCCATGCTGGTGAGATTCTTCTCCTCATTGTTCACCAGCCGTTTCACCTCAGCGTTCCTGGGTCGGAACATCAGGAGAAGGCAAACCAGCACCACATGGCTCCCTGTGGAGCCATCCTCACAGGAGGGGACCAGGAGGCGAACCTGGAGCAGCAGCATCGGACTGCAAGTTGAGAGTAGAGAGAGGGAGCAAGACAGTTCAGAGTCACTCTCTGTGGATCACCAGTCTCCTTCCAGAGAGAGTGATGACACTGCGGTCACCCCACCTCTAGCATAATCCTCCCCTCTTTGAGGTATGTTTATATTCAATTCTTTAGTGCTGAGATTTTTCACAGACATATAAGGTGTTAAAGCAAATGGGAACCAGGCTGTAGATATTTTACTAAAATGTCAAATGCCTTCTCTGGTTGTTTCTACCTGAGCTGCATTAAGTGTTCTCTCCCTGGTAAACAACAGGGGGTATGTCTAGACTGCACCTCTCTGTCCGCAGAGGGATGCAGATTAGGCAGGTTGAAATTACTAATGAAACTGGGATTTAAATATTCCATGATTCATTAGCATAAACATGGCCGCCACTTTTTTTCGGCACGGAGCTTTGTGAGAGAAGAGCAGCAGTCTAGAGGCTGAACTTTTGCTAAAGAAAGCCTTTTCCGATAGAACCCTTATGCCTCGTAAAATGTGTGCTCTCCCTGGTCATCAACAGAAACAAAGCTGGAATTTGAGCCATGTTTGTTTGAACTTGTTCTCCTCCAGAAGTTCCCCCTGTGTAAGAGGGACCGTGGTGCTGCATAGCATGACATGGGAGCAGGTGAAATCCTGGGATAGGACTGATTGTGTCTGACTGTGGATGAAATGTCACTGACTTCAGTGGAGGTCAGTTGATTTACAGCAGCTGAAATCCTAACCCCAGAATGCCTAGATTTGCTACTGTGGGGCCTGGATCACAGGTCTCATTGGCAGGGTAGTTCTGTGGGAATGGATGGGGAAGGGAAGGGTTCTGGCTCCTTGTTGGGGAAAGTGCTTGAGGACCAGGCAGGAGGCTTGGCATACATCCAGAAAATCTGAGCTAGTGGGAAGGGGTGTGTGTGCTCCCCAGGAAGCCAGCTAAGTCCTGGGGTGGGATACGTGGGGAGGGGGGAACCCTGTGCTCTGAATTGCACTGGTTTTGCTTTGAGTCCTTGTGCGTGAAGAAAGTTGGGTTTTGGACTAAAGTGGAGTTTGGCCTTTCTACTACCTGCTCTGGCAGGTGTATCTGCCCATTGGATTACAAGCAGTTTGGGTTGGAGTTAAGAACATAAGAACGGCCATACTGGGTCAGACCAAAGGTCCTTCTAACCCAGTAGCCTGTCTGCCGACAGTGGCCAGCACCAGGTGCCCCAGAGAGGGTGGACCGAAGACTATGAGCAAGCAATTTGTCTCCTGCCATCTTTCTCCAGCCTCTGACAAATAGAGGCCAGGGACACCATTTCTATCCCCTGGCTAATAGCCTTTTATGGACCTAACCTCCATGAAAGGGTTAGGGTCAGGGTTTGGGTTAGAGTCAGGGTTTAAGTTAGGGTCAGGTTCAGAGTTAGGCTCAGAGTTAGGGTTTGTGTTAGTTTTGGGGTTTGGGTTAAGGTTAGGGTCGGCATCATGGTTAGGCTTAGGGTTAGGGTTAGAGTTTACAGTTAAACATTAAAGTTAGGATTAGGGTCAGGGTTAGGGTCAGGGTCGGGGGTGGGGTTAGGGTCAGGGTTTGGGTGAGTGTTAGGGTTTAGGGTTAAGGTTAGGGTTAGGATTTAGGATTAAGTTTAGGGTCAGCATGAGAGATAGGGTTAGGTTTTAGGGGTTTGGGATTAGGGTTAATGGTTAAGGGTTAAGGTTAGGGTTAGGGTTTAGGCGTAAGGGTTAAGGTTAGGGTTAGCTTAGGGTTAGCTTAGGGCTTAGGGTTAATGATTTAGTGTTAAGGCTGGTGTGACGTTGTGTCGGGGTCCCCCGACTCCTGCACCCCTGTAGTGGCACGAACAGACTCCACCAGCCAGTAGAATAGAGGGAGTTTATTGCTTCTCCAGGATACAGCACAGCATAGATGTAATCTAGTTACAGGGCCAGGCTTAGGATGCCTCAGCTCCTCTTGGGATGGGGGAGACTGGGCCCCTAAATCCCAGCCCCCCTTTGCTCAGGCTGCTTCCTCCATGATTCCAGACAGAAACTAACTCTTCTTTCCAGCCCTGCCCCCAGCCAGGGCTCCACTCCCCTCCTTCCCATTGTTCCGCTCCCTGGGGGATAACTCGTTGAACAAGTTCAGAGCCCCCTTGCATAATGACTCATCCCTTGCCCTGCTGGGCCCTGCTACAGACAGCAGCCAGCGGAGGTCACCCACAGCCCGCTGCCCAGCATAGCAACCAGCAAGGTACCCCCCACTACATCACAGCTGGTGTTAGGGTTAGGGAGTAAGGTAAAGAGCCAAAGCTTTCCCCCAAACAGGTGGGCAGCATGAGGATTTAGAAATATGTCAGTCCAGGTCTCTGCCTGAGATTTCCCACCATGTCAAAGCAATTCAGGCACCATATTACCACTGGAATCAGGTACCTTAATTCTTGAATCTAGACTGGAAAATCACCTTGGTACAAGTCAGGGCTTTCCCACGTTGCACAATCCATGGAGATGGATGCGTTGCTGAGGGAATGCCCTATGTTTCCAAAGTGGCTCAAACTTGACCCAGGCTCCCCATGTGAGATTTTTTCTCAGGCATCTACAGAATGTGGGTTAAACTGTCTCTGAGGTCTCTACAGTGTTTTGAAAAGTCTCTGCCTGGCTGTCCCAACCACCGACCCTCCCATAGCCTGTCTTACGTTCCCCCGGGAATTTCTTGGATTCTTTGTAGCTCGTCCTGTCGTGTGTCACATCACACTGGTAGTTGTGTCTCTTGCAGTCACCGGCAGGGATAGTGAGCAGGCTGGTCTGGGTGTAAAGCCCGTTCCTGGCCATCGTCTCTGGGAAATTCCTGCCCCTCTGAGTCACTCCACCAGAATTCCACTGGATTTTCACCGAAGATGGTAAATAGCCAGTCACGAGACCGGCAAGGTGTTGCTCCAGGCAAGTGCTGCTTGTCTTGGTGTAGCAGGAAGCCAGGGGGAAGACAGCAGGGGCTGTGTTTCCTACTGTTATTAAAAAAATAAAGAGAATGTATGAGAAATCTTCAAATGGGCGGGGAATGTGAAACCATGCTATTGATCAACTGAAGGCCATTGATCCTTATTAACTTCCATCCTATTTACTTATATGAATGGAGATATACACGTATCTCCTCGAACTGGAAGGGACCTTGAGAGGTCATTGAGTCCACTCCCCTCCCTTCACAGCAGTACCATCTCTGACAGATTTGCCCCAAATTGCCCCCTCAAGCATTGAGCTCACAATCCTGGGTTTAGCAGGCTGTGACAGGGCGCATGCCCTACACTGGCCCTTTAAGGGCAAAACCCAGGCTCAGAGCAAGGGCTGAAAGCAAAGACCCAGCTGAGGCCGCTACGGCTAATGAGGGCCCAGCTGGGGGCTATATAAAGAAGAACAGTTTGCTGTTGAAGGGGAGAGTAGTAAGGGTCTGGGGAAGCAGGATGTTCTTAGGAGCTAGAACAGTACTGGGCCAGCAAGGCAGGGCTAGGGGAGCTCTGGCCAAGTTTGCTCCCAGGCTGTAGGGCCTGGAGCAAGGCCCGAGGCTTGGAGGATGGTAGTGAGGCAGCCCTGGCAAGCGGGGTAGCAGATCCGCACCCTCTGCTGGTGATGAGTGGCCAGTACAGACAACAGTTTGCCCTGAGATGGGCTAGATGAAGACTGGCAGTGGGTCACTGAGGCAAGGTGGTGAGTATGCACCCCCACACAGGCCTATGCTCAAACCACTGAGCTGTCACCCCACACCCCAATATGTGGAGATATACCATCTCATAGAACTGGAAGGGACCTTGAGAGGTCATTGAATCCAGTCCCCTGCCTTCATGGCAGGACTTCAGACAATTTCCCCAGTTTATCCAGATCCTTTTCAAATACAGTCCTCTTCTCCCCAGCACATGCAACCTTGTGACCCTCCTTGGATGGATGGGGAAATTGAGGCACAGAAGTTGGCTTCCCCAACCTGACAAAGAAAGTCTGTGATAGGACTGGGGACTGAAGCCAGCTCCTTGCATCCCTTCCTCAGTGTGATGAAAAGACTGTTAAAGCTAGAGAAGAGCTGTTGCCAACTCACGGATGGACAAGTTAGGCCAACATGTGCTTTTTCTCCGCCTGTCCCTGCCCGTCTGTAAAAATGGATCCTTCCAACCATACCCCTCAGCATCTGGACTCTCCAATCCAACTCTCTGGGGGTATGTCTACACTAGCCCCCTAGTTCAAACTAGGGAGGCTAGTGTAGGCATTTGAACTTGTAAATGAAGCCCGGGATTTAAATATCCTGGGCTTTATTTGCATGTTCCTATCCGGTCACCATTTTTAAAGGCCAGTAGTCTGGACTAACTGCCCACGGCTACACACATCAGTTAAAAGGTAATTCGAACTAAGTCCTTAGTTTGAATTACCTGTTACACCTCATTCCAGGGGGAGTAACAGGTAATTCAAACTAAGGACTTAGTTTGAATTACCTTTTAACTGACGTGTGCAGCCGTGGGCAGTTAGTCCAGACTACTGGCCTTTAAAAATGGTGACCGAATGGGAACATGCAAATAAAGCCCGGGATATTTAAATCCCGGGCTTCATTTGCAAGTTCAAATGCCTACACTAGCCTCCCTAGTTCGAACTAGGAGGCTAGTGTAGATATACACTGGGATGTTATTACGCCGAGGGGATGTTGAAATATCTGCTTTAGGGTGGTTCTCCCACCACTACTGCATTTGGGGAGTGTGAAATGAGGGGGGGGGTCTCTGCCCAATTTGAACCTTTCAAGCCTGTTTTGGGGTGTCATTCTAAACATTCTGACTTGGCTGGAATTTGGGGGCTTGGGACAGGAGTGGCCAGGGGACAGGCCCATTGCAGACAACCCTTCTTCTGCCCTGAAGTGCCATAAATTGCTAAGTTTGAAACATGTCAAGTTTCAGGGGATATTCCACCCACAGCCATGGTTACAGGAAATCCACGACTACTTCTCATCCCCTTCACAGAAGCACTGAGGAGAGAGAGATTTGTACATTGAATATCTATCTATCTGTCTGTCTGTCTGTCTGTCTCCCGAGGAGTGTGGTGAAGCACTGGGATGGGTTCCCAAGGGAGGGGGTGGACTCTCCATCTCAAGAGGTGTTGAAGTCCAGGCTTGACCAAGACCCGGCTGGGAGGATTGAGTTGGACTTGGTCCTGCTTTGGGCAGGGGGGTTGCTCTCAATGACTCCTGAGGTCTCTTCTGAATCTGTGATTCCCACCCCTCTACCCAGGGAACCGAAAACGTCTCTGACCTCTGCAGCTTTCAGGAGCATCTCCCTTGGGGGAAACAGCCAACAAACAAACAAACAAACAAGGTGGCTGAAAAGGGGAAGTTGACACCAGTGAAAGTCGCACCTCAGTCATTTTTTTCAGCCTGGGTTTTCCCCCTGGCCCTGCCCACCTGTGGAAATTTCACACCTTCTAACCTCCTCCAGCCCCGAGAGCCCCCGTTGGGACAATTGACTTGACTCTCATTTATGGGAAGGAGGGAGCTGTCTCAGAGGAACAGATCCTTCAGATGCATGGCACGAGAGACATGGAGCAGTGCTGGGCTCCTGGACACAACCCCCAGCCTGAGTGCCTGGCCGTGACCCATCATGGCTGGTCATTTGGTCTGTGAACTCTTGGCTTCTCATGTGAGTGAGTATGTGTGTGTGTGTGGGGGGGGCTTTCTCCTACCACAGAGAGCCCCATTAGGGAAGCTGTGTGCACTTGAGGGAGGAGCCAGGACTCCTGGGCTCTCTTTCCATCTCTGGGAGGGGAGTGCAGTCTAGTGGTTGAGCAGAGGGCTGGGAGCCAGGAAGGCTGGGGTCTCCTCTGACCTCTAAAGAGCAGTGGGGCATGTCCCACTCTGCAGGTGCAGTAGTGGGGCAGGGTGCAGCACATGGCTCCCCATGCACGGCCTGGGTGTGCTGGGGGAACTCAGGGCAGGCTGTGCTCCCAAGGCAGAGATGGAGGACAGATCTGCATCCCTCACACCCCACCCAGCAGCTTGGAAACCTGGGGTGAAAGGGCTCCCGGGCCCCAAGAGCTCTGGCGTGGGGTCAACAGCATAGTCTGGGGGAGCCCAGAACTGAGCTAGCAGGGGACATAGATTGGGACTGAGGGGCACGGGTAGAGCTACAGGGAGCACAAGGCAGGGTTGGGGGATGGGAGTGAGGAGCAGAAAGGGAACTGGAGGAATGCAGCTGAGCTTGCAGGGATTGCAGGTCATGATCCCAGGGCTCTTCAATTAGCAGGGGCTGTAGCTCAGGAGTCAGGGGCACTGGCAGGGCTGAGGGGGGCCCAGGGCTGGGCTGGCAGGAGATGCAGGTAGGGAATCAGGGGCTCAGGCAGAGCAGGGTGGGAGACATGGGCAGTGCAAGGGGGTCCAGGGCTGGGCTGGCAGGGTCTGTGGGTTGGGAGTGAGGGGCACTAGCAGGGCTGGGGGGAGCAGGACTGGGCTAGAAGGGGGTACAGGTCAGGAGTGATCGGCACTGGTAGTGCAGGAAGAGCCCAGGGCTGGGCTAGCAGGAACTGTGGGTCAGAAGTGAGAGGCACCAGCAGCGCTGGGATTGGATGGTGAGGCCTGCTGGGGCTATGGGTCAGGAGCGAAGGGCACAGGCTGCTCTGGGGGGCCAGGGCTGGGCTAGCTGGGGCTGCAGGTCAGGACTGAGGGGCAGTAGCAGGGCTGGGGCTACAGGTCAGGACTGAGGGGCAGTAGCAGGGCTAGGGGAGCCCAGGGCTGGGTTAGCTGGAGCTGTGGGTTGGGTGTTAGGGGCACCGGCAGAGCTGGGAGGCAGCAAGCTCTGGGTTGGGAGTGAAGAGCACTGGCAGGGCAGTGGGCAAGGTCTGGGCACACAGGGGCTGCAGGTAAGGAGTGAGGGACACCAGCAGGGCTGAGGGGGGCCCAGGACTGGGCTAGGAGAGACTCTGGGTTGGGAGTGACGGGCACTAGCAGGGCTGATGGGGGAGGGGGAACAGAACTCAGTGGGTCAGGAGTGAGGAGAACTGGCAGGACTCAGGCTGTAGGGCTAGGCAGGCTGGGGCTATCAGTGGGGTGCCAGGACTGGGCTGGCAAGGGCTGCAGGTCAGGTTTGAGGGGCACCAGCAGGAGTGAGTGGGGCCCAGGGCTGGGCTGGCAGGGGCGGCAGATCAGGTTTGAGTGGTGGGGACAGGGCTTGGGGGAGCCCAGGGCTTGGCTAGCAGTGAGTGCAGGTTGGGAGTGAGGGGCACTGGCAGGGCTGTGGGAACTCAGAGTTGGGTGGGATGGGAATGTTTGGCATCAACAGAGCTGGGTGGCAGGGCACAGGCCTCTGACCTCTGAAGAGCAGTGGGGCACGTCCTCCAGTGCAGATGCAGCAGCGGGGCAGGGTGCAGCGCTTGGCTCCCCATGCACGGGTTGGGTGTCATGGGAGCCCAAGGGGGGTAACTCAAGGCAGGCTGTGCCCCGACATCAGAGCAGGGGAAGACTAGAGCTGCATCCCTCACACCCCACCCAGCATCTGGGAAGCCAGGGGTGAAAGGGCTTCTTGGGCCCCAAGAGCTCAGGCGTGGGGGCACCAGCAGAGTCTGGGGGAGCCCAGAACTGAGCTAGCAAGGCACATGGAATGGGACTGAGGGGCACGGGTAGAGCTGCGGGGAGCACAAGGCAGGGCTGGGGGATGGGAGTGAGGGGCAGAAAGGGAACTGGAGGAATGCAGCTGAGCTAGCAGGGACTGTGGGTCATGATCCCAGGGCTCAGCAATTAGCAGGGGCTGTAGATGGGGAGTCGGGCACCAGCTGTGCAGAGCTGGCAGGGCCTGTGGGTTGGGAGTGACGGGCATTAGCAGGGCTGGGGGAACCCCAGCTGGGGTAGCAGGAACCGTGGGTTAGGAGTGAGGGGCACCGGCAGTGCTAGGGTTGTATGGTGAGGCCTGCTGGGGCTATGGGTCAGGAGCAAAGGGCACAGGCTGGGTTGGGGGGCCAGGACTGGGCTGGCATGATCCCTGGGCTGAACAGTTAGCAGGGGCTGTGGGTGGATCAGCAGTGGGGGACACGGGCACGACTGGGTTAGCAGGGGCTGCAGGTTGGGTCTGAGGGGCACCGTCGGGGTGAGTGGGGCCCAGGCTGGGCTGGCAGGGGTCGCTGATTGGGTTTGAGGGGCAGTGACAGGGCTCGGGGGAGCCCAGGGCTGGATTGGCAGGGGCTGCACGTGGGGAGTGAGGGGCACCGGCAGGGCTAGGAGAACCCAGGGCTGTACAGGGTGGGAATGGTTCTCATCAACGGAGCTGGGGCAGGGCTGGTCTGTCAGGGGGCTGTAGGTAAGAAATCAGGGGCCCAGGCAGAGCTGGGGGGCAGGTCTGGGCTCACAGGGGCTGAAGGACAGGAGTGAGGGGGTTCTGGCAGGTTTAGAGGGTGTGCAGAGCTGGGCTAAGCAGGGTGCAGATTGGGAGTGAGGGGCATTGGCAGGGCTGGGGGACGGTGGGATGGGAATGCTTGATATTGACAGAGCTGGGGGGCAGGGCTGGCCTGGCAGGGGGCTCCAGGTAGGGAATGAGGGACACTGGCAGAGATGGGGGCCAGGGTTGGGCTGGGAGGGCCTGCGGGTCAGGAGTGAGGGGCACTAGCAGAGCCAGGAAGGCCCAAGGCTGAACTAGCAAAGCAGCAGCTTCTGGGAATTGAAGGGAAGCACCGGAGTGTGCGGGAGAGCAAGGGGGCTGTGGGATTTATGAGGTTGGGGGCTGGAAGCCAGGGCTAAGGGACATTGACAGAGGTGGGGTGTTCAGGGAAGGGACAGCAGGAGCTTCTGTTAGAACTTGGATGGGCACAGCTGAGCTTTGTCAATGGGGACTTAATTGTCTTAATTGTTTCTTTTGTCCAATTAAAAAAAGTTTGCAACTCACTGAGTGCAGGGGCAGGTCTGTGCCATCCCTGCCTTTCTCCCCCAGCTCTGTGCTTGTGCTCCACACTGAGAGCCAAGCATGGGGAGTTCCTGGTGGAGCCACATGTGGTCTTTACCAGCAGTGGATGAACATCACAGGGAACTCCAGTTCTGGGGACAGATCCAAGTTCAGGCTGCTAATTTTGCCTTTGAGTGGAGCTGGCTCCGTATTTGCAGTGCCCTCTCTGGAGATGTTTGGGGCTTCCTCTCCAGAAGAGAGCAGCTCTGACATCTCCAACTCATGCCCGCTCCAAATCATCTCCAGTTTTGGCACCCAGAAATTGAGGGAGCTGCAGTTTTTGAGAGATTTCTCCTGAAGATGTTAGGAAAGAGTCCAGGAAAAAAAACTTCCTCCAACTCCGTTGGAATATGAGTGTTTTCTTGAGGGATGAACTTGGCTAGTAAGATTGTGATGTAGGGTGTGTTCAAGACTGACTTTGGGGGAGGTCTAGGTTTGATATTAGGAAAAATTTTATGCCTAGAAGGTGGGATGAGTTCATTATGGAAGGGGTAGAATCTCCATCCCTAAAGTTTGAGGCAGAGAAAGTTTTTTACTCAAATCCCAGAACTAGAATCCTACTGCAAACCTCAAACTCAACTGTTTATACCCCCCAATCTTTAACCATGACCCTAACCCCAGCTTCCATCCTCCAAAAAATTGAATGAACTACCTAATGCCAATACTCAAATCATCACATTTTCAGCTTATCCAGTATTGTGAATGTGGTGCGATAAGTCCCTGAGCCTCAATTGGGTTTTCTAGACCATTATGTTACCAGTATTAAAGAACAATTTTACCCCCAACCATAATCCCTGTCCTACCCCTAACCACCTTGCTGTCACTCTCTGAGCACCAAGGTTAATAGGAACCGGACGATATGAACTCTCACTCTCACCCAAAGAGCAACATGTGCTGGGTTGACTGGGAAAGTCCCAGGGTCTCCTGCAAAGTGTCCAGTGACTTCCCAGGACACTACTCCACCAAGTGAGCCACAGAATCCATAACAGGCCACTAGGGGGCCGATGATTTTAGCAATGAGCTTAGGAGCCTCACAAGCATCCAATACTTTCTATGCCTCTGCAGTTACTGCTGCAGGTATAACGTGTGCACCTCCTCAGACACAGGCCTAACAAACCGAAACTTAGTGATATGGTGCCTCTTTGGAGAACCCAGAAAAATCCTTGGATTTCATTTCCATGGTCAAAACCTTGGGCTGCTTCCTAGCTGCAGGATCTGGGATTGGTCTAAGGGGACTTTTCTTCTGCCATATCGCCACCTAATTGTATTTGGTTCCTCAGGAAAATACCACCTCTGGTTATGGGGAACAACCCTCCATTCTGTGAAATTAACCATTTCTCGGGCTCTGTGGGACGGCTGTGCTGGGCATTGTTCAGTCTATAGTAAGGAGGTTGGGATATAGGACTCCTTGATACTCTACCTGACTCTGCCATTTACGGCCTGTGATCAGTAGCTTCCTCCCTCCCTCTGTCTCTCTCTCTCTGCCTCACTTTCATGGTACACCCACATCTTGAATATTGCATACCGATGTGGTAACCTCATCTCAAAAAGATATCCTGGCATTGGAAAGGATTCAGAAAAGGGCAACAAAAATGATGAAGGGTTTGGAATGGGTCCAATATGAAGAGAGATGAAAACGACTGGGATTTTTCAACTTACAGAAGAGGAGACTAAGGGGGGATATGTTAGGGGTCTATCAAATCATGACTGGTGTGGACAAAACAAAAGGAAAAGTTATTTACGTATTCCCATAATATAAGAACTAGAGGTCACCAAATGAAATTCATACACATCAGCTCTGTCTAAACTTGCCAGCTGTCTACACTGGCCACTTGGATTTCTGCAAGAACACTGACGATCTCATCTAAGATTGTCAGTGTTCTTGCGGAAATACTATGCTGCTCCTGTTCGGGCAAAAGCCCTCTTGCACAAATGCTTTTGCTCAAGAGGGCCAGTGTAGACAACCTAGAATTGCTTTGCGCAAAAAAGCCCCGACGGCTAAAATGGCGATCAGGGCTTTCTTGTGTAAAAGCACATCTAGATTGGCCAGGGACGCTTTTCCGCAAAAAGTGCTTTTGCAGAAAAGCATTCGTGCCAATCTAGATGCTCTTTTCCGCAAATGCTTTTAACGGAAAACTTTTCCGTTAAAAGCATTTGCAGAAAATCATGCCAGTCTAGACGTAGCCATCAGGTTTAAAAAAAGCAAAAGAAGTTTTTCTTTACTCAGCACGAAGTCAGCTTGTGGAACTCCTTGCCAGAGGATGTGATGAAGGCCAGGACTTTAACAGGGTTCAAAAAAGAGCTAGGTAGATTCCTGTAGATTGTCAATCAATGGCTATTAGCCAGGATGGGTAGGAATGGTATTCCTAGCCTCTGTTCCCCTGGAGTTGGGTGATGGGAAGGATCACATGAGGATTACATGTTGTGATCCCTTCCTCTGGGGCATCTGGCCTTGGCCACTGTTGGCACAGAGAATACTGGGCTAGATGGACCTTTTGCCTGACCCAGTCTGGTCATTCTGATGTTCTTATGTTTCCCCTCTAATCCTTCCTGTATTGTACCGATTCGTCCTGCCAGTATTTTGCGGGCATCATGGGAACATGGGAAGGGCAAGAACAGAGTGTGGGGGAGGGTCCATGAGGAGGGAGAGCTAGTCCCTGCGATCATGTTATAGGGCCTGCTCTGCATCTCATGACCTTGCTTTCTCTACCTTTGCATCAGAACCCAAATCCCCAACCGTCTTCCCCCTCACCTCCTGCACTGTGGAAGACTCCTCCTCCAAGGTTTCCTTCGGCTGCCTGGTTGAAGGATATACCCCTGACCCCATCACCATGCAGTGGAGCTCCAACATTGGGTCCTCGGGTGTGAAGACCTACCCCTCAATGCTGCACCTTTCCAGTGGTCTCTACTCGCTCAGCAGTCAGGTCACTGTCTCAGCCAGTGACTGGCAATCCAACATCTATCGCTGCACTGTCAAGCACCGGCCCACCAAATTCAGCTTCTCCAAGGAAATCTCAAGTAGGGACAGCACGGCTGAAGGGAGGGAGTAGGAGCGAGGGTCACTGATGCAGTGAAGAGAGGGTGGGATCCTGCTAGTGGGGTGATCTGGTGGAGTAGCTGCTGTTGGTGGATGGAGGGAAAGAGACTCCATAGAAAGACAGAAATGTCCAGGGTTGGATCCATGGTGTTGGGTCTGGACAGGGAGTATGCAAGGCCACACACAGAAAGGTGGAGGGATCAGAAGAAAGACCCTGCAAAGAGAAGCAACTGATGCGGCACTGCTGGGAAAAGGGGGAGAGGTCTTGGAATGGGGCATCGTGCTGTCTGGGAGCAGAATGTCAGATGGGGAGGGCCATGCTACAGGGAATGGAATGGAGGGCTCATCAGGGATCTGTACTGTAATTAACACCTGCCACCTTTCTCCCAGAAATCCCCAGCTGCAAACCCCAGCCACCCATGGAGCAAGACTTCCCATCCTGCACCCCGGGTGACATCCACGTCTTCATGGTGCCCCCATCCCCTTCTGAACTCCATGAGGGTGGGAGCCCCAGGCTCACCTGCATGGTCGTCAACCTGCCTAACAAGGATCAACTCAGCGTGGGCTGGTCCCGGGTGCCGTCAGGGCACCTTAGTGCTGACCCCCTCAACTTGTCTCCGCAGTGCAACCAAACCTACGCTGCCTCCAGTTCCCTTCCAATCCTCCCCAAAGACTGGGTGGCCAGTGTGGAATACAAATGCACAGTGGAGTATTCGAAGGAGAAGCCACCCCTTGTCAAATCCATCTCCAAGCAGCAAGGTAGGAGGAGGGTACGGTCCCCAAGGGAGAGGCCCCAATTACAGACCCCAGCAGGGAGGGACAGTCTGTCAGGGGGATTCCCAGCCCCTACCAACCTGGGATCCAGGCCCTGGGTCCCTCTTTATCCCCATATGAGATGACACAATACTACCCCCCCCCCCATTGCACATGCCAGGGGTACCCCAGTCCCAGCCCTTACCACCAACCTGGAGGAATGAGGGCATGTTCCTACATCTCCCTCCCACAACACATGCACAGGCCCTGCCCTTCTCCCCTTGTGGCCCCAGCCCAGTGATGTGAATGGCTCATCTGTGTCCTCCATCTCCACCCACACAAGGTTCTCCTCTGAGTGTCTACCTCCTACCCCCTGACTCTGAGGAGCTGAGAAGGAACGGAAACTCCATCAGCCTCACCTGCCTGGTGTGGGGCTTCTCCCCCGAGGACATCTCAGTGAAGTGGATGGAGAACAACAAACCCAGCAACAAAGCTGTCACCACCTCGCCCATGAAGGAAGGAGATGGAGACTCAACCTACTTCCTCTATAGCAAGATGAGAGTTGACAAAGCCAGCTGGTACAATAGAGTGGAATACACCTGTGAGGTCAGCCATTCAGTCCTGCCGTCACCGAAGTCTGCAAAAATCTGCAATGTCCCTGGTAAATGAACACGGCTCCTCCCATCCCCACTGTTAGCATTGTCTTGTAGATCTTCCTGTAAATAATCTCTGTGCCATCAGTGATGACAAGTGAAAAATGGAATGAGTGTGAGCTCACCCCCAGGTCTCCATGTTGTGGTGTCCCTGGGTGAAGTCTGTGGGTTGTTCAAGGGTGAGAAATTCTGAGGTTCAGAGTTGGGAGATTTCAAAATACTCCAGTGCTGTGGATGCTATTATGCAGATCCTGTATGTGTGGGTGCTATAGCATGGAGGGATTGATAGCTACATGGTGAGATTCCATGGAAGGAAGGATGGTAGGATATAAGAGTGATATAATGGAAGTAAGAGCAGGTGGATCCATGAGTAGGGGACGTGGAAGGAAGGATGGGTGGACACATGAGTAGAATATGTGGAAGGAAGGATGGGTGGATACATGAGTAGGTGATGTGCAAGGAAAGATGGGTGGATACTCCCCATTGCACGTCCCAGGGGTAGCCCAGTCCCAGCCTTCCCCACCAACAATGAGGAATGAGGGCATGTTCCCACATCTCCCTCCCCCAACACATACACAGGCCCTGACTATCTCCCCTCATGGCCCCAGCCCCAGTGGTGTGCTTCCTTGATCCCCAGCCACACAAGGCTCTCCTCCAAGTGTCTACCTCCTGCGCCCGTACCCTGAGGAGCTGAGCAGTAATGGAAACTCCTTCAGCCTCACCTGCCTGGTGTGGGGCTTCTCCCCTGAGGACATCTCAGTGAAATGGATGGAGAACAATAAACCCAGCAACAAAGCTGTCACCACCTCGCCCATGAAGGAAGGAGATGGTGACTCAACCTACTTCCTCTATAGCAAGATGACTGTCGACAAGACCATCTGGGACAGTGGAGTGGAATACACCTGCGAGGTCAGCCATGTAGCCCTGACATCACCGAAATCTACAAAAATCCACAATGTCCCCAGTAAATGAAGATGGCTCCTCCCCAGCCCCACTGCTAGCATTGCCTGGTAGAGTTTCCTGGAAATAATCTCCCTGCCTTCAGTGATGACAAATGAATAAATGGAACTACTGTGAGCTCACCCCAAGGTCTCCTTTTTGTGGTGTCCCTGGGTGAAATCTGTGGGTTGTTCAAGGTGAAGAAATTGGGAGGTTTGGAGCTGGGAGATTTCAAAATACTCCAATGCTGATCATGCTAATATGCAGAGCCTGTATGTGTGGGTACATCTATAGCATGGAGGGGTGGATAGCTACACGGCGAGATGCCATGGAAGGAAGAAGGATGGAGACATGAGTAGATGATATGAATGGAAGGATGGGTTGACACATAGTTCCCATGGAAGGAAGAACTGGTTGATACCACTGAAGAAAGGATAAGCTGATGGCATGGAAATAGGATCTATTGAAGACATGGAAGGAAGGATGTTTAGAAACCAAATTTGAGGTTGTGGAAGGAAGGACAGCTAGATCCCATGGAAGGAAATATAGGTTGAGGCCATTGAAGAGAGGGTGGCTAGATGCCATCAAGGAAGGGTGGGTTGATGCTATCGAAGGAAGGCTCAGTGGCTACTTCCTGGAAGCAGTGTTGGAGGGAGGTCTAGAAAGACAGTTTAAACATATGCATAGAAAATGCAGAGGAGCAGTTGTGCTCAAAACCAGCTCAGTTGCTTGGCCACGTCTTTGGAGAGCAGGTTTGAAAAATACATTCATATTTCTGAGAGGAGTAAGAGATATCTCAGACAGATAGAATTATTTGAAGTTAAGGAGCATCTCCACCCCTAACTGAGATCAGGGTCCTCTTAGGCATTGACACTGGAGTCAAAGGGGGGTCACATGTAAATAGAGAAAGAGGGTGAAGAAACAGAGACACCAAGATGGGAAGAGACTTGCCCAAGCTCACATCAGTTACGAAACTAGAATCAGAGCCCAGTTCCATTAGGCTGCCTTTTATTGGGCAACCGATGGCTGGAAAGTTTATGGGTGACATTGGGATATCAGTGGATCCATGGCTGGGGAATGGATGGGTAAATGTATGGAGAAGGTTGGAGGGGATACCTGTTCTGAAGGATGAAGGGATGGATATGCAAGTGAGCATAGATGGACTATGAGAGATGAATGGAGAGCAATGGGGATGAATGGTGACAGGAAAATGAGAATGCATTGTGTTGGGTGGATAGATGGGCAGGTACAGACAGTGAATAATAGTTATGAGTATGAAAACATGGGTGAATAAGGCAATGGATGGGTGGATAGATGACTATATCTATCTCCCAATGGATGAAAGTTCATTAAAGGGGAGAGATGGCTATGGATGCTGGGAGGTGGATGATACATAAAGGGATGACTAGATAAGTAGATGGGGTTGGATGGATGGATGGATGGATGGACGGGTGAGTGGATGGATATGGAAGTAGGAGTATGGTGTTCATAGGTCAATATGGATGCATGGCACTATGGGGGTGGAGGTTTGAGATAAGGATTGGACAGAGCGAAGGATGCCCGCGCGGGTAGCTGGATTGCTAGATGGTTCAGCCATCCCTGGCATCTCATTGAGACAAGATCCCCTCTAGGCTTTTACCACTGTATCAGCACCAACATGCATCCTCCCCCCGCACCCGAGACAGGAACAAAAGCCCCACGGGGATTTTCCAGAGAGAGTCAGTGGGGGTAGGTGATACTCTGGCCCCCACACACAATTCACCAGTGACATAGATGGCCCAGGTAGTGGGGTGGCCCAAATGATGCAGATTCTAGTATAACCCCCCACATGAGCCCCATCTCCTATCTGCCCCCAGAGTCCCGCCATCTGTGTATCAGCCTCAGAGATGGATGGCTGAGATCAGGGCTCACACCAAGTGGTGTGAAGCACTGAGCTGGCACCTGGGGTTCAAAGGTCACTGCCTGCAGGCCAGACGTTAGGGCTGCCCACCTGGGGAGCTGCACAGGGGAGGTCATACAGTATAGGAGAGTTAGGATTTGGCTGAGCGAGAGACAGATGGGCACACAGGTCACATGGCATGACACAGGATTCCTCTCCCCTGGGCTCTCCTGTTTGGACAAACAGAGAGACACCCAATGGAGGGAGACACAAACACGCCCCCAAGTCCATCCATGCACCCGTTCGCCAAACACCTCTAGGGAAGGGGGCTTTCTAGTGTGTGTGGGGGACTAGAAATCAACATTTTCAGCTAGAAAACACCAGTGGCTCTCTTCAGAGTAGCAACAATGATCAGCATTCCCACATCCCACTCTTGGGCCAGTTACAGGTTGTCCGTGGTGAAGCTGGCCTTGTATGACCAGCTCCAGAGATGGCTGAAATATCTCCCAGGTGTTCGGGGTCACTGGGATGCAGGTCGTGGAAGCACCTGCAGAAAAACCCTTCCATTCTGGTCTTTGGGGGCATCCCCGACCATGGCGGCATCCCGGCACCTCGCTCACTCCTATGGAGTTAGTCCCAGCTTTTGCAGACAGGGAAACTAAGGCACATTGAAATTTAACACCTGGCAAATGTCACCATCTGTGTACATGCCCATGGCCACATGGGATGCATGAGAGGAGCACAGGGAGTGTCTTTGTCCATTTCATCTCTGTGGGCTGTGGTGGATGAATGGAGAGAAGGAAAGTTTGTGTGGGAGGCAGGGATGGATGTGTCTAAAGATGGACAGATGGAGGCATCGATGGATCAATGAATAGATGGTTTAGCTAGAGAGAGATGGATGGAGGCATACTTCTATGGATGATTGGATGGATGGAGGTAGGTGGAGAGGAGCAAAGGAGGCACAGATGGATGGGCAGAAGGATGGAGGGGATGAATGCATGGATGGATTGATGGCTGTATCTAGGGATGGATTGTTTGATGGTTTGCTACCATTGATAGATACATGTATCTAGAGATGCAATGGTGGAGCATCAAAAATGGATGTATGGAAGCATGTGAGGATGGGCTGCTGGATCAGTAGATGGTTCGTCATCAGGGATAAAAGGAGGAGTGAGAGGGGATGGATGGATGGATTCCTTGGGAGTAGATGTATGTTTTGTGGTCATGAATAGATGGTTGTAACTGGAGATGACTTAACAGATGTGTGGACATGTCGAGGAGCAGATTGGTGGATGTATAAATGGATGGTTTGTGTTTATGGATGAAGAGATGGATGGATGGATGGATGGTTTATTGTCATCAATGAATGGAGGTTTAATTTTGTATGGACATGCGGATAGTTTCTGGTCATGGGTAGACGGATGGATGGATGAATGGTGGGATGGATCTAGAGATGGATGGAAGGATGAATGGATGGATGTTCTTCTGTCATGGAAGAATGAAAGCATCAGCGGTAGTGGATGGATATGTCTAGAGATGGAAGGAGTGGGGCATAGAGAGGCGGTGTCTAGGGTTGGATGGATGTTTTGTGGCCAGGGTTGGATGGATGCACCCAGAGATCAAGATGTGGATGCATGGAGGGTTCATTTAGGATGGTTAGAGGCATGAAGGAGTCTAGGGATAAACCACTACATTGGTGGGTGATTTGTGATTATTCAGTATGGGAGTATCTAGAGAGGTATGGGAAAGAGACATAGATGGAAGGATGGAGGTATCTAGGAAGGGATTGTCAAATGGATAGATGGGTAATGGTCATGATTTAATGGGTGGTGAGTGATGATGGATGGATGGATCTAGGAATTATTGATAGATCAATGGAGGTTTTGTCATCATGTATGGATGGAAGTGTCTATAGATGGAAGTGTAGAGTAGTATTTATAGAAGGATGGAGGTGAGCAAGTTTGGACTTATGGATGGATAGCTGGTTTGTGGTCATGGATGAATGGATGAAGGATTGGGGGAGGGATTTATGTCCAGATGGATGGATTCTCTGTGGAGTGGATGGATAGTTTGTGGTCCTGGACAGACGGGTGGATTAGAAATGAATGGGTGCAGTCATGGATGGATGGAGGTGACTTGGGATTCACATATGAATGGATCGGCGGGTGGTTTGTGGCCATGGATGGAGGGATGTATCTAAAGCGGGTTATGTGGACAGGCATAGATAGATGCATGGCTGGATGGGTTGTGGTCATCGATACATGGAGGCTTAAGTGGGGATGGATAGATGGAGTTGTGAAAATGGATGGATGAATGTGTCTGGAAATAGAAGGAAGGAGGCAGAGAGTCTGCTGTCTTTTCATGGCTGGCTGGTTTGTGTGGATGGATGGATGGAGTGGTGAGGAGGGATGTATGTATCTAGATAAGGAAGGAAAGAGACAGAGAGGGTGATATGTAGGTATGGATGGTTCATGCAGATGGATGGGTGGCTTATGGCCTGGGTTAGATGAATGTTCCCAGAGACAGATGAGTGGAGGGATGGAACGATGGGTGGAGAAAAGGAGACCCAGACTGCTGTTGGGTGCAACATCTGAGCTGTCTCTCTTACACATGCTGACTCGGAGGTGACGTCTCTTTCTCTCCCACACAACAGAGGTGATTGTGTCTGGCGAGTTTTGCACCGAGGACAGTGACGAGGAGATCGACAGCCTCTGGAGCAGCATCTCGGTCTTCATCACCCTCTTCCTCATGAGAGTGTGCTACAGCGCCACGGTGACCCTGTTGAAGGTGAGGGAGGGTGAACGTAGCCAACCTAGCACAGCTGGGTGCATCATGGGAGGGAAGGCAGGATGGGAGGCATGAAGGAGAAAGAAGAACAGTTTCAGGAGACATAGGCTGAATGAATGAGACACAGAGATAGAAACAGACAGAATGACACCAACAGACAGACAGACAGAGCAGCTCCCCACCCCGAGCTCTGACCCCGTCTCACGCCTGCCCTCTCCATCCTCCCCCTTTGCAGGTGAAGTGGCTTTTCACCACCGTGGTGCAGCTGAAGCAGGAGAGTGGCCCCGAGTACAAGAACGTGATGCAGCGTGTCATGTAGGGGCGTGGCCCCTTTTCTCTGGCATCGCCATCCTGCCTCCCACTGCAGCTCGCTGCCCTGGTAGATCCCTCCTTGGCCTCCGCAGCCACTGGGCACGCTGCCCTGCCGTGAGCTGGGCTGTGACCGGGCACCTTGTCTCATGCAGGGAGCCAGCACCCCAAGCAAGGAACCTACCCATGACCCACATCCTTCCTGTTCACAGCAGTCCCCTGCTATGGGATTAGGTGGGAGCCAGTGCCCCCTAGAGGTGAAAGTGCCCATGTCCCGGTCCCTGCTCACTCAACCCAGCCAGCCCCTCGAACTTTCCTTAGCTCAGAGCCAGCACTTTCTAGAATAGTGATTCCCCTTGCGCCATTTCCCCAGCCCAACCCCGCGGCAGCCAATCCCCAATGCTGGGACAGGGCCGCAGCCGGGGCTATGTCTGTCGTGCTGTGTGTTGCATATTGAGCTCCTCACTGGGATTTCTGTGTGGCATGTTTGAGACTTTTGTTGTTTGCACTGAGGAACAATAAATAAATAGAGGTACAACTCGGGCTCTGTTTCTTTCTCAGCCCCCTCCCCGACTTGAAAGGACCCCTGAGACCCACCAGACAGCCACACTATGTGTGTAGGGGGCACCTCCAGGTGGGGTCAATTGTTGTAAGGTGCCCCCTGACACAAATGGAAGACAGGGGGCCTAATGACAAACCCAGAAATCTGGGATTTCATCCCACAGCCCCTCAAGGATTGGAAAGTGGGGTGGGAAATGGAGGGAAAGTAAGAATGAAAGAAAGAAAGAAAGAAAGAAAGAAAGAGAAGTGTAGAAGCTGCTAGGGTATGTACAGAGATGGACAAATGGGCATGGGAAGGAGAGAGGGTTGGCTTTGTGGGTAGATACCAGTTAGACCCAGACACACAATGAGTAGCATTCTAGTTTGAAATTGTGAGACAAAGGAGTTTTATTTTGATTCCAACACTCGATTCCTGTCTACGTTGCACGTTGAACATCGGATGGGACAAGGGACACTTTTCTCTTGCCTGTGTCCAGTGGGATTAGCTCTCAGGGCACTGCCCACTTGCACTCCCCCACACCCTCCCACACACGAGCAAATCCAATCCCCAACATGAGGGGTGGAGGGATATGGGGCTGCTCCCTGGGGATGCTCGGTGAAGTTCTCTGCCCTCCCTGCAGTTCCACGGCCATTCCCAAGCCTCAGTGCTGCTGTGGGTCGTGGATCCTCCAGGAGGACTCTCACAAGGTAGAAGCTGAGCAGGGCTGAAAATCGACAGAGGCCACGAAGAGGAAGGAGGAGTCCAGAGTCGGACACTTACCACACCTGGGGACACAGAGAGCAGAGGGGTTCAGCTTGTGCTGGTGTTGGGGTCACAGGCAGCATTCCATGTGGAGAGAGCAAGACCAGAAGGGACCATGGGACCTGCTGCTTGGATGGGACCATGGAGCTTCGACCAGCCAGGCCTGCCCCCCGCCAGGACTTCTCCACTGAGCTAGAACCAGACTTGTGGAGACTCCAGACTTGGCAAACCACCCAGCAGAGCAGCCACTGCCCACGGAGCACCACATGACCACTCCCTGTGGAGCCAGTGTGGTCTCAGTCTCCTGCTTGTGGTCCCAGGCCCACTGACTGAGCACCGGTCATTGCTATAAGCCGTGAAGTGCGACCAGGCAGGTGACTGGTGGTGCTGTACACCAGGCTGAACAGGAATAGCATGATGAAGGTTACGGGTGTCCAGAGAGGATCCAATTCCCCCTCTCCTCCTTCAGCACAGACCCCTTGGTCCTTCACGAGGCACAGAGGCGCTGGGGAAGGGATAAGCTGGGCAATTAGAGAGGCCTCTTCCTTAATTTCTATTTTGGGGGTCTGTGGAATTTGCCCACAGAGTCCTTCCGAGACCCCCCTCCCTGATTCCCATCATCCCAGAGGCAGCGTTGTCCAATGAATGGGGCACTAGGATGGGACTCGGGAGCAGATTAAAGCACACAGAATAATTTCTCTGGGATTCATTTTCAATTACAGGAGGTCTTAAATCAGCTCAGAGAAGTTGTGCAAACCAAGGAAGAAAAAAAGAAAAGAACCAGATTTCATCTAACTAAACATTCCCTGTTCTACTCAGATCTCTGTGATTTCAAAGTTTAGGTTTTCCTTTCTTAGACATGCTCAGTCCATTTCTCTCCTAGCTCCTCTCTGAACGCACACACAGAGGAGACAGAAGAAGGCAAACCCTGTTTCATTTCCAGTTTCTCCTACCTCTTTCCATTGACTCCTGAATACCCACTGGTCTGGGTTTAACCCTTAAGATACAGAATGATGGGCACAAATCTCCAAGCCGCGTTAATAATTCCTTGAGCCACCCCTATTATAGTGTCATGGGGTGAGAGTAAAATCCTGTCTCAATTCATTGTGCATGGGGAACCACTAGGTATGAGCTGCTTTTCCTCATCACCAGCCTGGGCTCCCTTGCTCAGAGTTGGAAAGATTCACAGCCCAGATTTCACTGATCCTGCCCAAGTGTCTTCTCAACAGCATGAAGATCAACTGGGAAAGAGCTTGAAGACCCCACAACACTGGCCAGAGACCTGCTCCCTGCACCTAACTGGCTGGAGTCAATGTCCCAGCCAGTTACTCACCTCAGGGAGCCCAGACACACCAACATCCGATGGACAACAGCCTCAGGAAGTCCAGTAGGATGTGGCCCAGGGAGAGGAAGTGAGTGGTATCTCCCGCCTTTGTGAAGTCAGTGTGTTGTGGTTAGGTTTCTCGCTGACTGAATGCCAGACCACACTGCCCCTCCAGCATCCTGTGCCAGAACCCACGGGAGTCAGGTTGGCCACGGTCCCCCTGCCCCAGCAGTCACCCCCTCTGGTGACAGCCCCCAGAAATGGCCAGTACTCCACACTGTTCTGCACTTGAGGGCTCCTCTGTTGACACTGACTTCTGTTGACCCTGCACTGAGGGGCTGCTTTATTGACTCTGTCCATTAGGCTATGCTGCCCTGCATTCATGGGCTGCTCTCTTGCCTCTGGCCCCTATGACACACAGTCCTGGACTTGAGGGCTAAGATATTGATTCTGTCTATCCGACCGCACCACTCTACGCTCTTGGGCAGCCATCTGGTCTTGGATCATTAGTCCACACCAGGGGCGGACTGGTAATCAAAATTGGCTTGGGAAATGGGTTGAGAACGGCCCACTTTTTCATGACCCCTATTAGCCACAACCCCTGACCTCTGTTAACCATGCCCCTGACCCCCATTAGCCCCACCCCCTGACTCCTATTAGGCAGGCCTCTGAAGGTAACATGCTCAGAGCAAGATGGACACATGACCAGTAGTAATAGATGTCACATGACTCCTCTCGAAAGACTTTTCCCACATCCTCCTACCAATAGGGATTAGTTTGGCCCCCACCAAACCCCCCTCATGTAACTATCCTGCAATTGCATTAACCCAATGTGTGTGACATTAACTCGGGGGCGGAGAGGCTGGGGGAAGTGTTCCCTCTAAAAGTTTCCTCCAATGAGCAGAATGAATTTTGTGTTGTGCACCAGTACTTCGTTCATGTGGTCTGTTTGGATGTGCCACTGTGGCACCCAAGTTATTAATAAAGATCTAACGAACCTCTTCTTTTTCCCTCTGCTGCCATGTCTCCTCCCCTTGCTCCATCAGCTCCCCTGACACCTGCTGCCCCCTCAGCACCCTCACCCTCCTCTGCTGTCCTGACTCCTGCCCTTCTCACTGCCCTCAGCCCTCCTGCGACCTGACCCCCTCCACCAGCCCTTTTTTCCCCCCTGTGCCCACTCCTCCAGTAGCTCCACTCTGATCATGTGAGTTACCCCTCCTCATCCCTTCTCCTAACACCTCCCTCTACACACCTGCCCTGCCTCTCTCCTCTGGTGCTGGTACCTCTCCTGCAGATGTCTGCCCTTCTGTTTCACCCCCAGAATCCCTTGGCACCTGCACCTTCCCTTACTGCCGCTGCCCCCTTTGCCCTCTTTTTCCCTGATGCCCACCCCCTCACTACCCTCTGCCCCTGTTCCCCTCATGTCCCTTTGCCCTCACACATGATTTGCTCCATCCCCTCCTTCCTCATGCCCACCCCTTCTTTCAAGCCTTCTCCTAGCACCTCTCCCTCCCCCCTCTAGCCCCCAATGCCCTTACCCTCTCCTCTCCCAGCATCACCCTCTCCCCCTCCCACTGACACCTCTCCTCCTGCCCTTTTCCTCATTGTCTCCACTTGGCCCCCTGGCATTTGTCTCTCCTGCACCCTGTCCCTTGGTGTCTTCCCCTTTCTTCTCCTGAGCTGCTCCCCTCCCCTCCCTTCTCCTCCCCTCAGCACATGCCTTTTCCTCTCCCACCCACCTTCTGCCTTGCCGGGGCCAGGCTCCAGCCCACATACCAGACCACCCAGTGCAATGCTGGGCCGCACGGTTTTAAAGTCCTGGGCCATGAAGTCACGCCACACCCGGGAGTCTTCCCTCCCAGCTGTTTCACGGCTTGTCAGCACACTGCACATGCGCTCCCTTGGTGCCACAGTGCCCAGTACACAGCTGTCACCGGGGAATTTTAAGTGCGGGGCTGCAGCACCCCATCACAATCCCCCGCCTCCTCCAGCAGCCACCAGCAGACCCTTCGGCCCTTCGGCGAACGGCCCACTGGGAAATTCCCAGTATCCTGCCGGGCCTGTCCACCCCGGTCCACACTGCCGAGAATCTAAAGGCCAGGGCTTAGACCCTGTCTATTGGGGCACATTGACATTTGGCCCCCCAGAAAAAGTCAAGTTGTGTTCTCTGAACCCTATTATACTTTTGCCCATTAGAGGATCCCTCATCCACACGTCTGCATTAGTACATGAGGAAGGACCAGCTTGAGTTTCTTTTAAACCTGCTGCCATTGAATTTCACTGGGGAGACCTCTGCTGCTTTTGTTTTGCTTTGTCTGCTCATGCCCTACCCACCACCATGGGACCCTGACCTCATTCAGGCCATCGAGGGGCTTCAGCAACATGAATCACACTGGGCAGAGAGCCAGGCACTCCTGATGGATCAGAAGGTACAAAGATGACACCGCATAAGGATGGATTCCTGTAGAGAGGACATTGAATCATTTAGCACCTATGGAGAAACTGATATCGAAGAGCCATAGGTTCAGTTACAGTGGAAATATGAATGGGTGGGAGGGTGGATGGATGTATCTGATGCTAGTTGATTGGATGGATGGATGTGTGGGCAGGTGGGTAGTTTTGGGAATGTGTCTCAGAATGGATGGATGGATGGGCGTGTCTGAGGAGAGATGGATGAATGAAACAGAAATGGTAGGGGTTGCTTGGTGGATGGATTGATGAGCGTGTGGGGGGATGTGTGGGCAGATCGTTAGGTGTGGGAATGTGTATGAGAATAGATGGATGGAAGGATGGTCTCAGGTTGATGGATGGGTGGACGGATTGATGGATGGATGGATGGATACTGTAGAACAGTATCAGAGGGGTAGCCGTGTTAGTCTGAATCTGCAAAAGTGGTGAGGAGTCCCGTGGCACCTTATAGACTAACCAAAGTGTTGGAGCATAAGCTTTCGTGGGCAAAGACCCACTTCGTCAGATGCATGTAGTGGAAATTTCCAGAGGGAGGTATAAATATGTAGAACAGTGGTCTCCAAGCTTTTTATACCCACAATCACTTTAAATTACAGAACAAGCCACGATCTACCACCCCGCCCCTTCCTTGAAGCCCCACCCCTTTCTTGAAGCCCCACCCTCTCTATTCTCCACCTCTCCATCACTTGCTATCCCCAACCCTTATACTGCTGCTTTTTTCCCCAGTTCTTCTGTAGGAAGAGGTTTTTCCAACATTTGGCCTGTCTAGACTTGACCAAATGTCAGATAAACCCCTTCTTTTGGAAGCCCCCTTATTCCTCATGGAAAGAGGAGTATAGGGGTGACCGGAAGATCATGTTTGCTCTTCCACTAAAAGAAGCAGAAGAACAAACGTATCCCTGGATGCAGAAGAGTTTTTCTGGGATATCTCCGGAATCCTGAAAAACTCCTGCAGTCTAGTAGTACCCTTGCTGGGTTGAGACAGGATGTGTAGGCTTTGGGGTAGGAATGGGGGATTTGGGTGTAGGAAGGGGTGAGAGGCGCAAGCTCTGGGAGGAAATCTGGATGCAGGAGGAAGTGGATAAGGGATGCTGGCTCGGGGGGGGGGGCTCCAGGCTAGGCAGTGTTGGGGTCAGATATAGGGCTAGGGTACTAAGCAAGCCACAGGCTTGTGGATGTGAGGGTTCAGGAATTTGGGTTGGGGTATGTGAGGGGCTCAGGGCAGGGGGTTCCAGTGTATGATAGGCTCAGATGTAGGGTCTGGGGGAAAGGGGAGTGCAGGAGTGTCATGATGCTGTGGCCAGATGGGGGCTTGGTGCCAACTGGGGCTTTGTTGGCCAGGCTTCATTTTTAAATAAAATACCATGTCAAACACAAAAAGTTTCTGCAGTGTCTTTATTTCTGAGAAGGGCAGGGAACTTGTTTTGAGTCAGGGGTCACAGACCCACAGAAAAGTCAGTTGGGGCCACACAAGTGAGAAAGAAAAGAACCTCCTCCGACCCCCCCCCCCCCCCACTCTGCCCCAAGCTTCACTAAAGTGGCTCCAACTGTGTTGGTGGGAGCAGGGGACATAGTACTGGGGAAGGGTGCTAGTGGGTGCTTCGGCAGGGGACAGGGTGCCAGTGGGGACAGAGTTCTGCAGCTGGGGGCAGGGGAGAAGGAACAGGGTGCCAGGAGGGGAGAGGACAGGGTTCTGCAGCAGGGAACAGAGTGCCAGTGTGGACAGGTTTCTGCAACTGAGGACAGGGTGCCGCTGGGGACACGGTGCCGCTGGGGACAGAGTTCTGTGGCTGGAGAGTGGGAAGAGGGGGCAGGGGGCAGAGAAGAGGGGGCAGGGAAGAGGGGGCCGAAGGGGCAGGGAGTCTCCTGCACCCGCCTCCTCCGCAGATTCCCCCCCAGAGAGAAGCCAACTCGTGCCTCCTCCAGGCCCGACTCTCCCCTCCCTCAGTGTAGGGAAACCCCCACGCACACCTGCCCTGAAGCCAACCCCCCCTCTCCCAGGGTGCAGGGAAACCCCCATGTGTGCCTGCCCTGGGGCCGACCCCCTCTCCTGCGTGTGCCTGTCCCAGGGCCGGCCGACCCCCCCATCTCCTCCCCTCCCCTCCCCTCTCCTCCCCTCCTGTGGTGCAGGGAAGCTGCCCCACTCCTCCTCCATGCCACTCACCACACAAATGACAGTGGCGTTCTTCCTGACATAAAGATCCTCCAGGGATGGGGGGAGGAGAAAGACCTTCGGAGGGAGTCGATTACAGTCACTGCTACCTGGTTGGGGCAGGAGGCAGCATTGAGGGCTGGGTGGAGGGAATACTCACTGGGCACAAGGTGGAAATGGAGTGCCTTTTTCCCGGTGCTTCAAAGCCCAGGGACTGTTTGGGGCAGGGGCTGAGGTCACTGGGGTGGGAAGTAGAGTTTGGGGCTCCCGGATGGAAAAGACAGGATTGTCCTCTTCTAGGGCATCAGAAAAACCAACCGAGGATGTCCTACCCAACCATCTGCATTATTACCCCACCATATCTCCACGTGTCTTTCAACCTTGGGGTCAAGATGCAACACAACCGATGCCTGGGAAGGGCTGGATTCTCAGGAACTCTCCACCCCCACTCACCACGCTGCCCTCCCATAGCCCCTTACCCAAGCGCTTGCTAGTGTTGTACATGGAAGTCTCCGTTCCCCTGGCTGGATGAGTCACTTGCCAGGTGAGTGTGTCCCCATTCTCCCAGCTCTGCTTGAGGACCCACAAGAGGCTCTGGCCCATGTAGGAGCCATCTGCACCCAACAAAGAGGAGAAGATGGTGGTGGTGAGATTCATCCCCTTATTGTTTACCAGCCATTTCACCATGGCATTCCTGGGTCAGAAGCTCAGTAGAAGGCAAACCAGCTCCAGCTGGCTCCCTATCGACCCATCCTCACAGGAGGGGACCAGTAGGCGAACCTGGGGTGGTGTCATCAGACCACACTCTGGGTATGTCTACACTACAGTGCTAATTCGAACTAACTTAATTCGAATTAGTTAATTCGAAATAAGCTAATTCGAATTAGTGGATCTAGACCTAAAAACTAATTTGAATTAGTGTGTCCACACTGATTGGATGCAGGGTCACATTTAAGGGCAGCTCAAACCGGTTCCAGCAGGGCATCAGGTCAGTAGTTGCTTTGTGTGGCTGCTGTCTGAGGCTATCTGAGGCTTGTGCTTAAAGGGACCCCCTGGACAGCCGGTTCTCAGCTTTTTCGCTTGCTTGCCTACCTCGCCAAGGGACAGCAAAGCATTTTTCTCGCTGCCTGCCTGTGTTGGTGGTTCTCATTGGGGACGCCACTGCAGTTGGCACCATGGAGCCAGAGCTCACCCTGGGCATTCTGGTACAGTTTTTGGACTTGCTGCTGCAAGCCTGCCAGCAATGGGTGGAGGCTGCCTGGCACCATCTGGTGCACGTCAGTCCCCTGCCCTTCCCCCTGGCCTCCCTGGGGGCCACAGAGGAGCCGCAGCAGCGCCCAGACGCCAGCGTGCCCCGCCGCATCTGGCGTCTGGACACCAGCAGCGACTGGTGGGACCGCATCATCCTGGAGTGCTGGGGAGACCAACAGTGGACCCAGAACTTCAGGATGAAAAAGGACACCTTCCTGGAGCTCTGCTAGTGGCTCGCCCCTGCTCTGCAGGGATGGGACACTTGCATGAGGCCCTCCACCCCCTCCAGAAGTGTGTGGCCATCACCCTGTGGAAGCTCTCCACGCTGGACAGCTACCGATCCGTCAGGAACCAGTTCAGCGTGGGGAAATCCACCGTCAGAACAGTGCTCATGCAGGTACAGCACTCACCGGCCACTGGGTTGGGGGGAAGGGGGGCTGCAAGGAGGTGATGGGCCGCCCCAGGGAAAATGGGGGGGAGGAGACGAAAGTGCTCCACAAGGGAGGGTTCGGTCTGTCCCAGCTGTACTACACACCGCCCGTGGTGGCCAGGATCACAGTGGGGGTTGCTTCTGAGAGTGGGGCGCGGGGCGGTGCCAGGGAACGAACACTCCCAGCCACCCGGGCACTCCAGTGATTCGCGGTTTGGTGTGTCTCTCTGCAGGTAGTCAAGGCCATCAACAGGGTGCTGCTCCGCAGGGTGGTCTGCCTCACTGACCCAGACATGGTCATACAGGGATTCGGTGCCCTCAGCTTCCCCAACTGCGGGGGGGGCCATCGACGGGATGCAAATCCCCATCTGTGCCCCGGAACACCAGGCCTCCCAGTATATCAACAGGAAGGGTTACTTCTCCTTGATCCTGCAGGCCGTGTCTGACCACTGGGGCCAGTTCACAGACATTAATGTGGGCTGGTCCAGCAAGGCACATGACGCCAGGGTGTTCCGGAACTCCTCTGTGTGCCAGAGGCTGCACGCCGGGACCTTCTTCCCCGACCGCCACATCAGGGTCGAGGACATGGACATGCCCGTCTGCCTGGTGGGGGATGCAGCCGACCCCTTACAGCCCTGGCTAATGAAGCCCTACATGGGACAGCTCAACCCCTCCCAGCAGGCCTTCAGTGCCAGGCTAACCAGAGCCCACATCATGGTTGAGGGGGCCTTCGGACACCTGAAAGCACGGTTTAGGTGCCTCCTCACCTGCCTCGACCTTGCTGAGCACAATATACCTCCTGTGATGGCAGCATGTTGTATGCGGCACAATTTATGCAAATGGAAGGCTCCTGGGAGGCTTTCCTGCCAGCCTGGATGGCTGAGGCAGAACACATGGCTGGCCAGTACACGCAGCCCCGCACCGACTCCATCCGGGAGGCCCAGCGGGGGGCCATCCAGATCTGGGAAGCCCTGTGGGAGAGCTTCCATGTGAAGGAGGACTGAACTCTCCCTGCATGCCCCACTGGGGCCTTCTTCCACCCTCACCTCCTTCCCCTTTCCCCGCCCTAACAACCCTTCCTAATGTCAAATAAAGACACCTGTTTTGACAACAAAAATTTCTTTTATTTTACATAACTGGGGTGGGGGGAGGGAGGAATAAGGGTGGGAGAGGGGAGAGGGAAACCTGGGAGGATGGAGCTGGAAGGGGAGGAAGGGAAGGGAAAGCTCAGGGTTGGGGGTCCTGGTGGATCTCCCGTCTCACAGCAGGGGTGGGAGGAGGAGCGAGAGCTGGGGCAGCCGCAGGGGCCGGAGCAGGAGGAGGCAGGAACCTGTCCACCAGGGTCTGGAGGTGGCCTCTGAGGGCATGGCCCTGATCCTCCAGTGCCTCCAAGCTCCGCTGCTGCAGCCGCAGGTCCTCCCGGACCCAGTGGTCCTGGGTGCAGAGATGCTGCTCCAGTAGCCACAGGTGCTGCCGCTGGTACTCCTCCTGGTTGTGGGTGCACCTGCTGGCCCAGGGGCGGGTGGCTCTTGCAGGCGGGGTGGTGCACCCTGCTCTCCCAGGTGCTGCGGCTGTGGTGAAACAAGAGCAGTGGTCAGTTCTCCCTGGGGACACAGTGGGTGAAACCCAGCCCCCCTCTGCAAGGCAAGGTCGGCGTGTGGGGAATGGGCCAGGGCCCCTGCATAACACCCAGCTGCTGCTCCATGGTGGGCAAGGCCCAGGCGCATGGTCCCTGGGCTCCCTTTCCACCCCCCAGCCCATACACATAAGGGGAGCATGATGGCACTCACATGTAGAGCCCTCCCCGGCCTCAGATGACACAGCCAAAGGGCTCTGTGGGATTTCTCGGGGGTCCTGGGTCCTGGGCAGGCTCCTGGCTCTCAGCGTCCTCCTCCTCCTCCTCCATGTCAGGGATGGGGCCCTCTGCCCCGGGGTTGATCACCACCCAGGGGGCATGGATGCGTGAGCCCCCAGGATGTGGTCCAGGAGCTCATAATGAGGGCAGGCCTTTGGGTCAGCCCCTGGCTAGGAGGCCCTGGAATAGGCCTGCCACAGGTCCATTATTTTGCAGCAGACCTGCTCCTTAGTCTGCATGTGGCCTCTGGTGGCCAGGTTGGCAGCCATGCGACTGTAAACAGCCATGTTCCTGTGCCTAGTGCGGAGGTCGTGGACGTTGGAGGCCTCCCCCCAAACCTCTATGAGGTCCACGATCTCCACACTAGACCAAGCGGGCGCCTGCCTCTTGCGGCCCCGGGCAGGCTCCTGTGAGCCGCCAGCCTGGTCCTGGGAAGAGGTGGAGGGCTGGGTGGCAGCGGGTGGCTGGCTCATGGCGTGCCAGGTGCAGGGTCTGCTGGCTGGGTGCTGGCAGGCTTGAAACTGGCACAAGCACTGTAGCCAGACCGTGGCCCTTTAAGGGCTCCAGGGCCAGGAGGGGGGCAGAAGAGTTTCCCTGGTTTGGGCCAGAGTGGCCACCAGGGCAAGCTGGGAAGGGCTAGCCTCCAGCTAGTTCGAATTAAGTGGCTACACAGCCCTTAATTCGAACTACTTAATTCGAACTTGGCATTACTCCTCGTAGAATGAGGTTTACCTAGTTCGAATTAAGCGGTTTGCATGTATAGCCACTATTAAAGTTAATTCGAATTAACAGCTGTTAGTTCGAATTAACTTTGTAGTGTAGACATACCCTCTGAGAATAGAGAAAGGGAACAAGACAGTTCAGGGTCACTCTCTGAAAATCACTGGTCTCCTTCCAGAGAGAGTGATGACACTGCAATCACCCCCCCTCTAGCATAATCCTCCCCTCTTTGAGGTATGTTTATGTTCAGTTCTTTAGGGCTGAGATTTTTCATAGCCATATGAGGTGTTAAAGCAAATGGGAACTAGGCTGGAGATATTTTACACAAATGTCAAATGCCTTCCCTGGCTGTTTCTACATGAGCTGCCTTAAGTGTGTGCTCTCTGGTAAACAACAGGGACAAAGCTGGAATCTGAGCTGTGTTTTTTGAACTTCTTTTCCTCCATATGGCTGCAGGTGAAATCCTGGGAGAGGCCTGATTGTGTCTGACCATGGATGAAACATCACTGACTTCAGTGGAGATCAGTTGATTTACAGCAGCTGAAATCCTGACCCCAGAATGCCTAGATTTGCGACTGTGGAACCTGGATCACAGGTGTTATTGGCAGGATAGTTCTATGGGAATGGACAGGGAAGGGAAGGGTCCTGGCTCCTTGTTGGGGAAAGTACTTGAGGGCCACACAGGAGGCTTGGCATGCATCCAGGAGATCTGAGCTAGTGGGCTGGGGTGTGTGTGCTCCCCAGGCAGCCAGCTAAATACTGGGGTGGGGTACGTGAGGAGGGGAGAACCCCGTGCTCTGAATTTCACTGGTTTTGCTTTGAGTCCTTGTGTGTGAAGAAAGTTGGGTTTTGGACTAAAGTGGAGTTTGGCCTTTCTAGTACCTGCTCTGGCAGGTGTATCTGCCTATTGGATTACAAGCAGTTTGGGTTAGAGTTAGGGTTAGGGTCAGGATTTGGGTTAGAGTCAGGGTTTAAGTTAGGGTCAGGGTCGGGGTTAGGCTCAGAGTTAGGGTTTGTGTTAGTGTTGGGTTTAGGGTTAAGGTTAGGGTTAGGATTTAGGATTAAGTTTAGGGTCAGCATCAAGGTTAGGGTTAGGTTTTAGGGTTTGGGGTTTAGGGTTAAGGGTTAAGGGTTAAGGTTAGGGTTAGGGTTAGGGTTAGCTTAGGGTTTAGGGTTAACGGTTTAGTGTTAAGGTTGGGGTTAGGTTTAGGGAGTAAGGTAAAGAGCCAAAGCTTTCCCCCAAACAGGTAGGCAACATGAGTATTTAGAAATATGTCAGGCCAGGTCTCTGCCTGAGATTTCCCACCATGTCAAAGCAATTCAGGCACCATATTACCACTGGAATCAGGTACCTAAATCCTTGAATCTAGACTGGAAAATTACCTTGGTACATGTCAGGGCTTTCCCACCTTGCACAATCCATGGAGATGGATGCGTTGCTGAGGGAATGACCTATGTTTCCAAAGTGGCTCAAACTTGACCCAGGCTCCCCATGTGAGATTTTTTCTAAGGCATCTACAGAATGTGGGTTAAACTGTCTCCCAGGTTGATACGACACTTTGAAAAATCTCTGCCTGGCTGTCCCAACCACCGATCCCCCCATAGCCTGTCTTATGTTCCTCCGGGAATTTCTTGGATTCTTTGTAGCTTGTCCCATCGTGTGTTACATCACACTGGTAGTTGTGTCTCTTGCAGTCACCGGCAGGGATGGTGAGCAGGCTGGTCTGGGTGTAAAGCCCGTTCCTGGCCATCATCTCTGGGAAATTCCTGCCCCTCTGAGTCACTCCACCAGAATTACACTGGATTTTCACCAATGATGATAAATAGCTGGTCACAAGACAGGCAAGGTGTTGTTCTGGGCAAGTGCTGCTTGTCTTGGTGCAGCAGGAAGCCAGGGGGAAGACAGCAGGGGCTGTGTTTCCTACTGTTATTAAAAAATTAAAGAGAATGTATGAGAAATCTTCAAATGGGTGAGGAATGCAAAACCATGCTATTGATCAACCTAAGGCCATTGATCCTTATTAACTTCCATCCTATTTACTTATATGAATGGAGATATACATGTATCTCCTCAAACTGGAAGGGACCTTGGAAGGTCATTGAGTCCAGTCCCCAGACTTCAAAGCAGGACTTCAGACAATTTCCCCACTTTATCCAGCTCCTTTTCAAATACAGTCCTCTTCTCCCCAGCACCTGCAACCTTGTGACCTTCCTTGGATGGATGGGGAAATTGAGGCACAGAGGATGTCTTTCCCAATCTGACAAAGAGAGTCTGCGATAGGACTGGGGACTGAAGCCAGCTCCCTGCATCCGTTCCTCAGTGTGATGAAAAGACACACTGTTAAAGCTAGAGAAGAGCTGTTCCCAACTCATGGATGGACCAGTTAGGCCAACATGTGCTCTTTCTCCACTGGTCCCTGCCCATCTGTAAAAATGGATCCTTCCAACCATACCCCTCAGCATCTGGACTCTCCAGACTGACTCTCTTGGATGTTATGATGCCGAGGGGATGTTCACTGCAGTTGAAATATCTGCTTCAGGGTGGTTCTACCACCACTACTGTATTTGGGGAGTGTTAAGTGAGGGGGGGTGTCTCTGCCCGATTTGAACCTTTCAAGCCTTTTTGGGGGTGTCATTCTAACCATTCTGACTTGGCTGGAATTTGGAGGCTTGGAACAGGAGTGGCCAGGGAACAGGCCCATCCCAGACATCCCTTCTTCTGCCCTGAAGTGCCACGGATTGCTAAGTTCAAAACATGTCCGGGTGCGTCTAGACTGGCAAGATTTTGCACAAAAGCAGCTGCTTTTGCCCAAAAACTTGCCAGCTGTCTACACTGGCCACTTGAATTTGCGCAAGAACACTGATGATCTAATGTAAGATTGTCAGTGTTCTTGCGCAAATACTATGATGCTCCCGCTCAGGGATAATCCCTCTTGCACAAGAATACTTGCGCAAGAGGGCCAGTGTAGACAGGGAAGAACGGTTTTGCTCAAAAAAGCCCCGATGGCGAAAATGGCGATTGGGGCTTTCTTGCGCAAAATTGCGTTTAGACTGACCATGGATGCTTTTGCGCAAAAGTACTTTTTGAGCAAAGGCACCCGTGCCAATCTAGACGCTCTTTTGCGGAAATGCTTTTAACGGAAAAACTTTTCCGTTAAAAGCATTTCCTCAGAATCATGCCAGTCTAGATGCAGCCGTCAAGTTTCAGGAAACATTCCAACCACAGCCATGGTTACAGGAAACCCACGTCTACTTCTCATCCCCTTCACAGAAGCATTGAGGAGAGAGATATTTGTACATTGAATATCTATCTATCTATCTATCTATCCCCACACCCCCTCTATCTATCTATCCCCATACACCCCCTCTATCTATCTATCTATCCCCATACACCCTCTGTCTATCTATCTATCTATCCCCATATACCCCCTCTATCTATCTATCTATCCCCACACCCCGTCTATCTAGCTATCTACCTATCCCCATACACCCCCTCTATCTATCTATCCCCATACACCCCCTCTATCTATCTATCTGTCTATCCCTAAACAGCCCATCTATCTGTCTGTCTGTCTGTCTCACTCGGTGGGAGGTGAAGCACTGGGCTGGGTTCCCTAGGGAGGGGGTGGAATCTCCATCCCTAGAGGTGTTGAAGTCCTGGCTTGACAAAGCCCTGGCTGGGATGATTGAGCTGGGCTTGGTCCTGCTTTGGGCAGGGGGGTTGCTCTCAATAAATCTTGAGGTCTCTTTTGAACCTGTGATTCCCACCTCTCCCCCCTGCCCCGCCCTGGGAACTGAAAACGTCTGTGACCTCTGCAGCTTTCATGAGCATCTCCCTTGGGGGAAGCAGCCGACAAACAAACAAACATAGAAGGTGGCTGAAAAGGGGAAGTTGACACCAGTGAAAGTCGCACCTCGGTCATTTTTTTCAGCCTGGGTTTCTCCCCCCCGCGGTCCTGCCCACCTGTGGGAATTTCACACCTTCTAACCTCCTCCAGCCCCGAGAGTCCTTGTTGGGACAATTGACTTGACTTTCATTTATGGGAAGGAGAGGGGCTGTCTCAGAGGCACAGATCCCTCAGATGCACGGCACGAGAGACACGGAGCAGCGCTGGGCTCCCGGACACAGCCTCCGCCCAAGTGCTCGGCCGTGACCCACCACGGCTGGTCATTTGGTCTGTGAACTCTTGGCTTCTCACGTGAGTGTGGGGGGCTTTCTCCTACCACAGAGAGCCCCATTAGGGAAGCTGTGTGCACTTGAGAGAGGAGCCAGGACTCCTGGGCTCTCTTTCCAGCTCTGGAAGGGGAGTGGGGTCTAGTGGTTGAGCAGAGGGCTGGGAGCCAGGCAGGCTGAGGTCTCCTCTAATCTCTGAAGAGAGGTTGGGCATGTACCCCTGTGCAGATGCAGTAGTGGGGCAGAGTGCAGCACATGGATCCCCAGGCACGGCCTGGGTGTGCTGGGGGAACTCAGGGCAGGCTGTGCTCCCAAGGCAGAGATGGAGGACAGATCTGCATCCCTCACACCCCACCCAGCAGCTTGGAAACCTGGGGTGAAAGGGCTCCCGGGCCCCAAGAGCTCAGGCATGTGGGCAATAACAGAGTCTGGGGCAGCCCAGAACTGAGCTAGCAGAGGATGTGAATAGGGACTGAGGGGCATTGGCAGATCTGCGGGGAGCACAAAGCAGGGCTGGGTGATAGGAGTGAGGGGCAGAAAGGGAACTGGAGGAATGCAGCTGAGCTAGCAGGGACTGCAGGTCATGATCCCAGAGTTCGATAATTAGCAAGGGCTGTAGCTCAGGAGTCAGGGGCACCAGCATTGCAGGGGGGGCTCAAAGCTGGGTTGGTAGGGCCTGCGGGTTGGGAGTGACGGGCACTAACAGGGCCGGGTGAGCCCTGGGCTGGGCTAGCAGGGGGTCCAGGGTGGGAGTGAGGGGCACTGGCAGGACTGGGGGAAGCAGGGGGTGCAGGTCTGGAGTGATGGGCATGGGTAGTGCAGAAAGAGCCCAGGGCTGGGCTAGCAGGAACCGTGGGTCGGGAGTGAGGGGCACCGACAGCCCTGGGGTTGTAGGGCTAGGCTGGCTGGGGCTAAGGATCAGGAGTGAAGGGCACAGGCTGGGCTGGGGGATCAGGACTGGGCTAGCAGGGCCTGCAGGTTGGAACACAGCTGTGCTAGCAGGGACAGCGGGTCATGATCCCAGGGCTCTGCAATTAGCAGGGGCTGTGCATCAGCAGTGGGGGCAGAACTGGGTTTGCAGGGGCTGCAGGTTGGGCTTGAGGGACACAGGCAGGGGTGAGTGGGGTCCAGGGCTGGGCTGGCAGGGGCTGTGGGTTGGGAGTGAGGGGCACTAACAGGGCTGGGGGGAGCAGGGCTGGGTAGAAGGGGGTACAGGTCAGGAGTGAGGGGCACCGGCAGCGCTGGGATTGGATGGTGAGGCCTGCTGGGGCTATGGGTCAGGAGCGAAGGGCACAGGCTGGGCTGGGGGCCCAGGGCTGGGCTAGCTGGGGCTGCAGGTCGGGACTGAGGGGCAGTAGCAGGGCTGGGGGAGCCCAGGGCTGGGCTAGCTGGGGCTGCAGGTCAGGACTGAGGGGCAGTAGCAGGGCTGGGGGAGCCCAGGGCTGGGCTAGCTGGGGCTGTGGGTTTGGTGTCAGGGGCACTGGCAGAGCTGGGAGGCAGCAAGCTCTGGGTTGGGAGTGAGGAGCACTGGCAGGGCAGTGGGCAAGGTCTGGGCTCACAGGGGCTGCAGGTAAGGAGTGAGGGACATCAGCAGGGCTGAGGGGGGCCCACGGCTGGGCTAGGAGAGGCTCTGGGTTGAGAGTGACGGGCACTAGCAGGGCTGGTGCGGGGGGACAGAACTCAGTGGGTCGGGAGTGAGGAGAACTGGCAGGACTCAGGGTGTAGGACTGGGGAGGCAGGAACTGTGGGTCGGGAGTGAGAGGCACCGGCAGTGCTGGGCAGCAGGGCTGGGCTAGCTGGGGCTGTGGGTTTGGTGTCAGGGGCACTGGCAGAGCTGGGAGGCAGCAAGCTCTGGGTTGGGAGTGAGGAGCACTGGCAGGGCAGTGGGCAAGGTCTGGGCTCACAGGGGCTGCAGGTAAGGAGTGAGGGACATCAGCAGGGCTGAGGGGGGCCCACGGCTGGGCTAGGAGAGGCTCTGGGTTGAGAGTGACGGGCACTAGCAGGGCTGGTGCGGGGGGACAGAACTCAGTGGGTCGGGAGTGAGGAGAACTGGCAGGACTCAGGGTGTAGGACTGGGGAGGCAGGAACTGTGGGTCGGGAGTGAGAGGCACCGGCAGTGCTGGGCAGCAGGGCTGGGCTAGCAGGGGCTGCAGATTGGGAGTGAGGGGCACCAACAGGGCTGGGGTTGTAGGGCTAGGCTGGCTGGGGCTATGGGTCAGGAGCAAAGGGCACAGGCTGGGCTGGGGGCCCAGGACTGGGCTGGCAGGGGTGGCAGATCGGGTTTGAGCAGCGGGGTCAGGGCTTGGGGACACAGCCTGGGTGTCATGGGAGCCCAAGGGGGGCAACTCAGGGCAGGCTGTGCCCCGATTTCAGAGCAGGGGAAAAGCAGAGCTGCCCCACCCAGCAGCTGGGAAGCCAGGGGTGAAAGAGCTCCCATGCCCCAAGAGTGCATGTGTGGGTGCACCAGCAGAGTCTGGGGGGAGCCCAGAACTGAGCTAGGAGGGGACATGGAATGGGACTGAGGTGCACTGGCAGAGCTACAGGGAGCACAAGGCAGGGATGGGGGATGGAAGTGAGGGGCAGAAAGGGAACTGGAGGAATGTAGCTGAGCTAGCAGGGACCCAGGGCTCAGCAAATAGCAGGGGCTCTTGATCAGGAGTCAAGGGCACTGGCAGGGCTGAGGGAGCCCAGTGCTGGGCTAGCAAGGGGTGCAGGTCTGGAGTGATGGGCACCAGCAGTGCAGGAAGAGCCCTGGGCTGGGCTAGCAGGAACTGTGGGTCGGGAGTGAGGGGCACAGGCTGGGCTGGGGGGCTAGGATGCGGCTAGCAGGAGCTGCTGATTGGAATGCAGCTGTGCTGGCAGGAACTGCGGGTCATGATCCCCGGGCTGAACAATTAGCAGGGTCTGTAGATCAGCAGTGGGGGCAGAACTGGGTTAGCAGGGGCTGCAGGTTGAGTTTGAGCAGCACCGGCAGGGTGAGTGGGGCCCAAAGCTGGGCAGGCAGGGGCAGCAGGTTGGGATTGAGGGGTGGGGACAGTGCTTGGGGGAGCCCAGGGCTGGGTTGGCAGAGGCTGCATGTGGGGAGTGAGGGGCACTGGCAGGGCTAGGAGAACCCAGGGATGGGCAGGTTGGGACTGGTTCTCATCAACAGAGCTGGGGCAGGGCTGGTCTGTCACGGGGCTCCAGGTAGGGAATCAGGGGCCCAGGCAGGGCTGGGGGGCAGGTCTGGGCTCTCAGGGGCTGAGGGACAGGAGTGAGGGGACACCAGCGGATTTAGAGGGTGTTCAGAACTGGGCTAGCAGGGGTGCAGGTTGGGAGTGAGGGGCACTGGCAGGGCTGGGGGACCCAGGGATGGGTGGGATGGGAATGTTTGATATTGACATAGCTGGGGGGGCAGAGCTAGTCTGGCAGGGGGCTCCAGGTAGGGAATCAGGGGCCCTGGCAGAGATGGGGGCCAGGGTTGGGCTGGGAGGGTCTGCGGGTCAGGAGTGAGGGGCACTGGCAGAGCCAAGAGGGTCAGAAGGCTGAACTAGCAAAGGAGCAGCTTTTGGGAATTGAAGGGAAGCACAGGACTGTGCGGGAGAGCAAGGGGGCTGTGGGATTTATCAGGTAGGGGGGCAGGAAGCCAGGGCTAAGGGACTTTTACAGAGGTGGGGTGTTCAGGGAAGGGACAGCAGGAGCTTCCATTAGAACTTGGATGGGCACAGCTGAGCTTTTTTGATGCGGACTTAATTGTCTGGTTTCTTTTGTCTAATTAAAAAAGTTTGCAACAGAAAACTAGATAAACTCAGGCATAAATTCCCCCTTTGGTGTGTCCCTTGTTAGAGGGAACACAATGAACTCACTGAGTTCAGGAGCGGGTCTCTCTGTGCCGTCCCTGCCTTCCTTCTGAAGCTCTGTGCTCATGGTCCATGCTGAGAGCCACGCATGGGGCGTTCTGGGCACAGCCATATCCCAGAAACCCCAGTTCTGGGGACAGATAGAAGTTCAGGGTGCTAATTTTGCCTTTGAGTGAAGCTGGCTCGGTGTTTGCGGTGCCTTCTCTGGAGATGTTTGGGGCTTTCTCTGCAGTTGAGACCAGCTCCGAGATCTCCAGCTAATGCCCGCTCCAAATCATCTCCAGTTTTGGCACCTAGAAATTGAGGGAGCTGTAGTTCTTGAGAGATTTCTCCTGTAGGCATTAGGAAAGAGTCCACAAAAAAACTGTTCTCCAACTCAGTTGGGATCTGAGTGTTTTCTTGAGGGACGAACTTGACTAGTAAGATTATGACATAGGGTGTGTCCAAAACTGAGTTTGGGCGAGGTCTGTGTTTGATATTAGGAAAAAGTTTATCCCTTGGAGGTGGGGATGAGTTCCTTACGGAAGGCGTAGTATCTCCATCCCTGGAGTTTGGGGCAGGGAAAGTTTTTTACTCAAATCCCAGAAATAGAACCCTACTGCAAACCTCAAACCCAACTGTTTATACCCCTCGATCTTTAACCATGACCCAAACCCCAGCTTCCATCCTCCAAAAAAATGAATGAACTACCTAATGCCAATACTCAAATCATCGCATTTTTACTATGCTCTATAAGCTGAATGTGGTGCGATAAGTCCCTGAGCCTCAGTTGGGTTTTCTAGACCGTTATGTTACCTGTATTAAAGAACAATTTTACCCCCAACCATAATCCCTGTCCTACCCCTAACCACCTCGCTGTCACTCTGTGAGCACCAGGGTTAATAGGAACTGGATGATATGAACTCTCACTCTCACCCAAAGAGCAAAATCTACTGGGTTGACTGGGAAAGTCCCAGGGTCTCCTGCAAAGTGCCCAGTGACTTCCCAGGACACTAATCCACCACGTGAAGAACAAAAACCATAATGGGCCACTAGGGGGCCGATGATCTGAGCAATGAGCTAAGGAGCCTCACAAGCATCCAATACTTTCTATGCCTCTGCAGTTACTGCCGCAAGTATAACGTGTGCACCGCCTCAGACACAGGCCTAACAAACTGAAACTTAGTGATATGGTGCCTCCTTGGAGAACCCAGAAAAATCCTTGGATTTCATTTCCATGGTCAAAACCTTGGGCTGTTTCCTAGCTGCAGGAGCTGGGATTGGTCTAAGGGGACCTTTATTCTGCCATATTGTCACCTAATTGTATTTGGTTCCTCAGGAAAATGCCACCTCTGGTTACGGGGAACAACCCTCCATTCTGTGAAAATAACCATGTGTTGCGCTCTGTCCAGTCTGTAGACAGGAGGCTGGGATATAGGTCTCCTGGGTTCTCTACCTGACTCTGCCATTGACGGCCTGTGATCAGTAGCTTCCACCCTCTCTCCGTCCCTCTCTCTCTCTCTCTCTCTGCCTCACTTTCATGGTACGCCCTCATCTTGAATACTGTGTACTGATGTGGTAACCTCATCTCAAAAAGATATCCTGTCATTGGAAAGATTCAGAAAAGGGCAACAAAAATGATGAAGGGTTTGGAATGGGTCCAACATGAAGAGAGATGAAAACGACTGGAATTTTTCATCTTAGAGAAGAGGAAACTAAGGGGGGATATGTTAGAGGTTCATCAAACCATGACTGGTGTGAACAAAACAAACAAGGAAAAGTTGTTTATATATTCCCAGAATATAAGAACTAGGGGTCACCAAATGAAATTAATACACATCAGGTTTAAAACAAAGCAAAGGAAGTTTTTCTTTACTCAGCACAAAGTCAACTTGTAGAACTCCTTGCCAGAGGATATGATGAAGGCCAGGACTTTAACGGGGTTCAAAAAAGAGCTAGGTAGATTCCTGTAGGTTAGGTCCATCAATGGCTATTATTAGCCAGGATGGGTAGGAATTGTGTTCCTAGCCTCTGTTCCTCTGGAGGTGAGTGATGGAAGGGATCACAAGAGGATTACATGTTGTGATCCCTCCCTCGGGAGCATCTGGCATTGGCCACTGTTGGCAGACAGGACACTGGGCTGGATGGACCTTTTGTCTGACCCAGTCTGGCCGATCTGATGTTCTTATGGTTCCCCTCTAATCCATCCTGTATTGTACTGACTTGTCCTGCAAGTATTTTGGGGGGCATCATGAGAACATGTGAAGGGCCAGAACAGAGTGTCGGGGAGGGTCCATGAGGTGATGAGGAGGGAGAGCTAGTCCCTGCAGTCATGTTATAGGGCCTGCTCTGCATCTCACGACCTTGCTTTCTCTACCTTTGCATCAGAACCCTCAGCCCCGTCCGTCTCCCCCCGCCCATGGTGAGGGCTGAGTCGGGGCCACATCTCACGGTCTTTTGCTTCCTCTTTTGCAGCTAGTACTACAGCCCCATCCGTCTTCCCCCTCACCTCCTGCGCCAGAGAAGCTACTACATCCCAGGTCACCTTTGGCTGCCTGGTCAAAGGGTATTTCCCTGAGCCGGTCACCGTGCAGTGGAGCCCTGACACGTCGGGTGTGAAGAACTACCCCTCCATGCTGCAAACTTCCAGCGGCCTCTACTCACTCAGCAGCCAGGTCACCGTCCCGGCCAGCAGTTGGGAATCCAACACCTATCGCTGCACCGTCGGGCACCAGCCCACCAGCTCCAACATCCCCAAGGATATCCCAAGTAGGGGCAGCATGCTTGAAGGAGGGGAGCAGGAAGGAAGGGTCACTGATGCTGTGGAATGAGGGTGGGAGCCTGCTAGTGGGGTGATCTGTTGGAGTGGCTGGTGTAGGTGGATGGAGGGAAAGAGAGACGCCATGGAAAGACAGAAATGTCCAGGGTTGGGTCAGTGGTTTTGGGTCTGGACAGGGAGCATGCGGGGCCATACACAGAAAGGTGGAGGGATCAGAAGAAAGACCCTGCAAAGAGAAGCACCAGGTGAGGCACTGCTGGGAAAAGGGCAGAGGTCTCGGAAGGGGGCATCGTGCCGTCGGTAGCAGAATGCCAGATGGAGAAGGCTTGCTACAGGGAAAAGGGTGGAGGGCTCATCGGGGGTCTGTACAGTAATTAACACTTGCCACCCTTCTCCCAGAACCCTCCAAACCCCAACCTCCCACGGATCAAGTCAGCAACTTCCCCTGCCCCACCGGTGACATCCTTGTCTTCATCGTGCCTCCATCCCCTTCTGAACTCCATGCGGATGGGAGATCCAGGCTCACCTGCCTGGTGGTCAACCTGCCTAACAGGGATAAACTCACCGTGGGCTGGTCCCAGAATAATTTAGGGGGCAATAGTGCCGATCCCCTCGCCTTGCATCCGCAGTGCAACCGAACCTACACTGCCTCCAGTTCCCTTCCCATCAGCCACAACGACTGGGAGGACAGAGTGACATACTCCTGCACAGTGAAGCACTGGGAGAAGACCTTCGTCAAATCCATCTCGAAGCAGCAAGGTAAGAGGAGGGTATGGTCCCCAGTGGAGAGACCCCTATTACAGCCCCCAGCAAGGAGGGACAGTCTTTCAGGGGGAGTCCCAGGCCCTTAATAACCTGGGATTGAGGCCCTGGGTCCCTCTCTATCCCCATGTGAGATGATACCATCCTACCCCCCATTGCACATGCCAGGGGTACCCCAGTCTCAACCCTCCCCACCAACAGGGAGGAATGAGAGCATGTTCCTACATACCCCTCCCCCTACACATGCACAGGCCCTGCCCATCTCCCCTGGCAGCCCCAGCTCAGTGATGTGTATGGCTCATCTGTGTCCTCCATCCCTACCCACACAAGGCTCTTCTCCGACTGTCTACCTTCTACCCCCCTCCTCTGAGGAGCTGAACAGCAAAGGAAACTCCGTCAGCCTCACCTGCATGGTGCAGGGCTTCTCCCCCAAGAACATCGAAGTGAAGTGGAAGGAGAACAACAAATTTGTCACCACCTCACCCATGAAGGAAGGGAATGACGACTCAAAATACTTGGTCTATAGCAAGATAACAGTTGACAAGAACGGCTGGAACAGTGGGGACACCTACACTTGCGAGGTCAACCATGTAGCCCTGACATCACCAATATCTAAAACAATCCAGAAGAGCCCCGGTAAATGAAGATGGCTTCTCCCATCCCCACTGCTAGCACTGTCTGGTAGATCTTCCTGTAAATACTCTCTGTGCCATCAGTGATGACCAGTGAATAAATGGAACTAGTCTCAGCTCACTCCCAGGTCTCCTTGTTGTGGTGTCCCTGGGTAAAATCTGTGGGTTGTTCAAGGTGAAGAATTTGGGAGTTTCGGAGCTGGGAGATTTCAAAATACTCCAATGCTGGGGATACTAATATGCAGATCCTGTATGTGTGGGTACATCTCTAGCATGGAGGGATGGATAGCTACAAATCGAGATTCTGTGGAAGGAAGGATGGGTGGAAACATGAGTAGATGACGTGGAAGGAAGGATGGGTGGATACATGAGTAGGTGATGTGGAAGGAAGGATGGGTGGACACATGAGTAAATGACATGTAAGGAAAGATGGGTGGATACGTGAGTCAATGACATGGTAAGAAGACTGGGTGTATACATCAGTAGATGACCTACCTATCTCAGGGTGTGTCTAGACAACATGGTTTTGTCGACAAAACTATACCTGTGTCTACACTGCTGCTGAGTTCTGTTGACATAATGTCGATAGAACTCAGCAGTTTTGTCGACTGCTGTAAACCTCATTCTACGAGGACTAACACCTTTTGGCGACAGAGTTCTGTCGACAGAAGGTGTTATTGCATCTACACTGTCCTTTGTGTCGACACTCTCATGTCGACAAAGTGGCTTGCTTTGTCGACAGAACTGGATTCAGTCTAGATGCTCTTTGTCAACAGTATCTATCGACAAAAGCCTGTAGTTTAGATGCACCCTCATAGGGCTGGAAGGGACCTTGGGAGATCATCAAGTCCAGTCACCTGCTTTCAGGGTAGGATCAAGTATCATCCCTGATAGATTTTTGTCACAGACCCCTAAATGGCCCCCTCAAGGATTGAATTCACAACCCTGGCTTTAACAGGCCCATGTTCAAACCACTGAGTTATCCCTTCCCCCTCTGAAGAGCAGGATGGGTGGATACATGAGTAGATGATGTGGAAGTAAAGATGGGTAGATACATGTATCAACTGTGACATATGGTTGGAGGGAGATGGGGATCAGCACCAATGGGGATAAATGGTGGCAGGAAAATGTAAATGCATGGTGATGGATGGATGGATGGATGGGCAAGTACAGATAGTGAGTAATTGAGGGATGAGGATGAATACATGGGTGAATAAGGCAATGGATGGATGGATAGACCATTATATATATCTGCCAATTGATGAATGTGCATTAAAGGGGAGAGGTGGCAATGGATGCTGGGATTTGGATGTTATATAAAGGGGTAGCTATATAAGTAGATGGAATTAAGAGATGGGGCTTGATGGATGGACAGATGGACAGATGGGTGGGTGGATGGATATGAAGGTTGGAGTATGGTGTTCATAGGTCAATATGGATGCATGAAAATTATGGGGGATGGAGATTCCAGATAAGGTTTGGATGGGGCTTAAGATGCCCAGGCAGGTAGCTGGATTGCTGGGTGATTCAGCCATCCCTGGCATCTCATTCAAGAAAGATCCTCTGTAGGCTATTACCACTGTATCAGCATCAACCTGCACTCCCCTCTGCCACCTCAGACAGGAGCAGAAGCCCCACAGGGATTTTCCAGACAGAGTCAGTGGGGGTAGGTCATTCGAATACCCTGGTGCACACACACAATTCACCTGCTAGCTAAGAGGCCAAAGGCTCTTCCTCCACCTCTGTTGCCTCTGATACTCGGCAATAGCTGAAGAGGGGGAGCCAGGACAACATACAGCAAATGCCACAAGCAGGGATCCGCTACAGGGACTAAGCCCTTGCAAAGTAACAGGAGTAGCAGGGCTGTTACACAGAGTATATACCAAGCAAAGCTAAAGTCCCGTTACCTACGGTGACCTTGAGGACCCATGTAGTGGCATGGCCCAGATGAATCAGATTCTGCAATTGCCCCCCAAATGGGCCCCATCTCCTACCTGCCCCCAGGGTCCCGCCATGTGTGTATCTGCCTCAGACGTGGATGGCTGAGAGCAGGGTTCATGTCAAGCAGTGAGAAGCACAGAGCTGGCACCTGAGGTTCAAAGGTCAATGACTGCTCTCTTGGGAGCTGCAGGTGGAGTTTCACACATTGTAGGAGAGTGAGTGGTTGGCTGAGTGAGAGACAGAGAGAGAGAGGAGATCTCTACTCTGGTACAGATGGGCACACCAGACACATGGCATGACACAGGTTTCCTCTCACTGGGCTCTCCTGGTGGTACACAGAGAGAGACACCCAACACAGAGAGAGACAAACATGCCCCCACACCCATCCATGCACCTGTTCACCAAACACCTCTAAGGAAGGGGGCTTTCTAATGTGGGGGGACAAGAAACCATCATTCTCAGCTAGAAAACACCAGTGGCTCTCTTCAGAATAGCCACAATGATCAACATCCCTAAATCCCACCCTTGGGTCAACTACAGGTTGTCCTTGTTGAAGCGGGCCCTGTATGATTAGCTCCAGAGACAGCTGCAATGTCTCCTCGGTGTTCAGGGTCATTGGGATGAAGGTCATGGTGGCACCTGAAGAATAACCCATCCATTCTGGTCTTTGGGGGCATCCCCGATCATGGCAGCATCCCGGCACCTCACTCACTTCTATGGATTTAGTCTCACAGGGCTCTTAAGCCAGGTTTTGCAGACAGGGAAGCTAAGGCACATTGAAATTTAACACCTGGCAAATTTCCACATCTGGGTGTATGGCTGCAGCCACATGGGATGAGTGAGAAGAGAAGTGGGAGGTTTGCATCCATTTTATCTCTGTGGGCTGTGGTGGATGAATGCAATGGAGGAAACTTTGTGTGGGAGGCAAGGACAGATGTGTCTAAAAATTGGCAGAGGGAGGCATCGATGGAGAAATGAATAGATGGGTGTAGCTAGAGAGAGATGGATGCAGACTAGCTTCTTTGGATGATTGGATGGGTGGAGGTGGGTGGAGAGGAGGCAATGGAGGCACGGATGGATGGACAGAAGGATGGAGGATGGATGAATGTGTCTAGGGATGGATTGTTGGATGATTTGCTGCCATTGATGGATACATATATCTAGAGATGCAATGGTGGAGCATCATCAATGGATATATGGAAGCATCTAAGAATGGGCTGATGGATCAGTAGATGGTTTGTGGTCAGGGATAAATGGAGGGGTGAGAGGGGATGGATGGATGGATGGATGGATTCTTTCTGGGGCAGATTTATGGTTTGTAGTCATGAACAGATGGTTGTATCTGGAGATGACTTAATAGATGGATGGAGATGTTGAGGAGCAGATTGGTGGATGTATAAATGGATTGTTTGTTATTATGGATGTAGAGAAGGATGGATGGTTTGTTTCCATCAGTGAATGGAGGTTTAATTTTGTATGGACATGTGCATAGTTTCTGGTCATGGGTAGACAGATGGGAATGGATGGATGAATGGTGGGATAGATCTAGAGATAGAAGGATGGATGAATGGATGGATGCTTTTTGGCATGGAAGAATGAAAGCATCAGCTGGAGTGGATGGATATGTCTAGAGATGGAAGGAGTGGGGAGAGAGAGGCGGTGTCTAGGGATGGATGGATGTTTTGTGGCCAGGGTTGGATGGATGTACCCAGAGATCAAGATGTGGATGCATGGAGGGTTCATTTAAGATGGTGAGAGGGATGGAGGTGTCCAGGGATAAACCACTACATTGTTGGGTGATTTGTGATCATGCAGTATGGAAGTATCTAGAGAGGTATGGGAAAGAGACATAGATGGAAGGATGGAGGTATCTAGGAAGGGATTGTCAAATGGATAGATGGGTAATGGTCATGATTTAATGGGTGGTGAGTGATGATGGATGGATGGATGGATGGATCTAGGAATATATTTATAGATCAATGGAGGGTTTGTCACCATGTATGGATGGAAGTATATATAGATGGAAGTGTAGAGTAGTATTTATGGAAGGATGGCGATGAGCAAGTTTGGACTTATGGATGGATAGTTGGCTTGTGGTCATGGATGAATGGATGAAGGATTGGGGGAGGGATTTATGTCAAGATGGATGGATTCTCTGTGGGGTGGATGGATGGTTTGTGGTCCTCGACAGATGGACGGATTAGAAATGCATGGGTGCAGGCATGGATGGATGAAGGTGACTTGGGATTCACATATGAATGGATCGGTGTGTGATTTGTGGCCATGGATGGAGGGATGTATCTAAAGCGGGTTATGTGGACAGGCATAGATAGATGCATGGCTGGATGGGTTGTGGTCATCGATACATGGAGGGTTTAGTGGGGATGGATAGATGGAGGGATGCTTTGTAGGGATGGATGGATGGATGGATGGATGGAGTTGTGAAAATGGATGGAAGAATGTTTCTACAGATGGAAGGAAGGAGGCAGAGAGTGTGCTATGTCTTGGGATGGCTGGATGGCTGGTTTGTGTGGATGGATGGATGGAGCGGTGAGGATAGATGGATGTATCTAGAGAAGGAAGGAAAGAGACAGAGAGGGTTATATGTAGGTATGGATTGTTTGTGCAGATGGATGGGTGGTTCGTGGGGATGGATGCGTGGCTTATGGCCAGGTTTAGATGAATGTTCCCACAGACAGATGAGTGGAGAAATGGAACGATGGGTGGAGAAAAGGAGACCCACACTCCAGATTTTGGGTGTGACATCTGAGCTTTCTCTTGCACGGGCTGACTCAGAGGTGACGTCTCTTTCTCTCCCCCCAACAGAGGTGATCATATATGGAGAGTATTGCACCGAGGACGGTGACGAGGAGATCGACAGCCTCTGGAGCACCATCTCAGTCTTCATCACCCTCTTCCTCGTGAGCGTGTGCTACAGTGCCACAGTGACCCTGTTCAAGGTGAGGGAGGGTGAACATAGCCAACCTAGCACAGCTGGGTGCATCACGGGAGGGAAGAAAAGATGGGAGGCACGAAGGAGAAAGAAGAACGGTTTCAGGAGACACAAGCTGAGTGAATGAGACACAGAGATAGAAACCAGACTGAATTATACTGACGGGCAGACAGACAGAGCAGCTCCCCACCCCCAGCTCTGACCCCCTCTCATGCCTGCCCTCTCCATCCTCCCACTTTGCAGGTGAAGTGGCTTTTCGCCACCGTGGTTCAGCTGAAGCAGGAAAATGGTCCCGAGTACAAGAATGTGATGCAGCGTGTCGTGTAGGGGCGTGGCCCCTTTCTCTGGCATCGCCGTCCTCACTCTCACAGCGCCCCCTGCAGCTCGGTGCCCTGGTAGATCCCTCCGGTGCGGGGAGAGAGCAACTCATCCCCTGTGGCCTCCTCAGCCCTCATCCACTGGGCATGCTGCCCCGCCAGGACCTGGGCTGTGACTGGCCACCTTGTGTCATGCCGGGAACCAGTGCCCCAAGCAAGGAACCAACTTGCATCCCACATCCCTCCTGCGCCCAGCAGTCCCCTGCTGTGGGACTGGGTGGGAGCCAGCGCTCCCAAGAGGAGAAAGTGCCCATGTCTTGGTCCCTGCCCGCCCAACCCAGCCAGCCCCTTGAACTCTCCCTTGGTCAGAGCCAGCGCCCCCTAGAGGAGAAAGTGCCCATGTCCCAGTCCCTGCCTGCCCAACCCAGCCAGATCCTTGAACTCTCTCTTGGTCAGAGCCAGCGCCCTGTAGAGGAGAAATTCTCCTTGCTCCATTTCCCCAAACCCACCCCGCCGCAGCCAATCTCCCACACCGGAGCGGGGCTGCAGCCTGGGCTGTGTCTGTCGTCATGTGTGTTGCATATTGAGCTCCTCGCTGGGATTTGTGTGTGACATGTTTGAGACTTTTGTTGTTTGCACTGAGTAACAATAAATAAATAGAGGCACAAGTCAGGGTCCGTTTCTTTCTCAACCCCTCACTTGAGAGGACCTCTGAGACCCACCAGATGGCCACACTGTGTGTGTAGGGGGCACCTCCAGGTAAGGTTAATAGTTGTAGGGCACAGCTTGCCCTCAGTGGGAGCCAGGGCATTTAGCAACAAACCCAGAGATCTGGGACTGCATCCCTCAACCCCTCAAGGCTGGCCCCAAGGGGTGGGAAATGGAGGGAAAGAAAGAAAGAAAAGGGGACATGTTTGGACAGGTGGGTACGTGAATATACAGAGATGGACAAAGGGAGTGAGAGAAGGATTTTTCAAGTGGTGAGATACCAGCTGGACCCAGACACACTGTGCGTAGCATTCTCCTTGGTCAACCCCCGCAAAGCCACCCTGAAATGCTTCTCACAATTTCCAACTCATTTTATTTTGGCTCTGTGACGATGCAATCAGGGTTCCCCCGTTCCTGCAGCCCCGTAGCCGCACGAACAGACTCCACCAGCCAATAGAATCGAGGGAGTTTACTGCTTCTGCAGGGTACAGCACAGCATCGATGTAATCTGGTTATAGGAATTAGGGCCAGGATGCCTCAGGCCCTCTTGAGATGGGGGTGACTGGGCTCCTACAGCCCCAGCCCCCTCCTCAGTCTCTCTTCTTCATGGCTCCAGCCCGAAAACTGCCCTTTCCCCCTAGCACACACCTCTTCTGTCCTGCCTCTTCCCTTCACCAGAAGAACCTGTTAGGCCACTGCCCTAGGGCCTCTGGCATCCTCCTGCTGGGCCGTGCTTACAGACAGCTGCCAGTGGGGGCCGTCCACAGTCCACAGCCCCAGCATAGCAACCAGCAAGGTACTGACACTACACCACCTGGGTTAATACACGTTTGGGTGAGTCCGTGGAAATCACCCAGCACAGTGCAGGGGAGCATGGTTATAGAGCAGACAGCGCCCCCGCGCCCTCCCCAACTACGCCACATGCTCCAACACTCGATTCCCATCTACGCTGCCCGTTGAATGTCGGGTCGGATGAGAGACTCTCCCCCTCACCAGGGTCCAGTGTGATCAGTGCTTGGGGCACTGCCACCTACCCCCATTGTGCACCAGCAAATCCAGTCCCTGCCCTGAGTGGAGGGTGGAGGAACATGGGGCTGGGTTCCCCCTCCAGAGCGGCTGCTCCAGGGGGATGTTCGGGGAAGTTCTCTGCCGTCCCTGCTCGGGGACAATCAGCGCTCACGCTCTTGCACAGCCGTTCTCCAGCCGCGGTGCTGCCATAGGATGTGGCTCCTCTTGGTGAGGGGAGGGCTGAAGAGAGATGGACGCAGTGAAGAAGAAGGAGGAGCCTGGCGCCCCTCCTGGGAGCTCACAGCCGGGCACTCACTGCACCTGGGGACACCGAGAGCAGAGGGGTTTGGCTTGTCCCAGCGTTGGGCTCATGGGCAGCATTCCGCTCTGAGAGAGCAGGGACCATTTTGCCTGCACCAGTGCCTGGGAACGACCATGGAGCATTGCCCGCTAGGCCTAACCTCAGCCAGGACGTCTCCAAGGTGCTGGAACCAGCCTTGCGGAGACACCAGCCTTGGCAAACCCACCTCCAGGAGCGGCCGCTGCCCACCGGGCTCCATACGACCACTCCTTGCGGAGCCAGCGTGGTCTCAGCCTCCTGCTCTGGTCCCAGGCCCGTTGGACCTAACTGAAAACGTCTTTGTCTCCTCCTCCACTCCCCCCCTCCGGTCTCCTCCGACCCATGCTCAGCAAACCCAGCGCTTTCCGTCTCCGCCCTATTTTCTAGGCCACTCCTCCTTTCCCTGGCTCTCCTCTGGCTTTGCTCCAACTCACTTGCGTCTTTCCTTTAAGGTGGGGCCCAGTAATGGACTCAAACCATCAGCTAAGGCCTGAGGAGCGTGGAGTGGAGGAATCCCTTCTCGTGCCGTGCCTACAACACTGCGGCCAATCCCCCCTGGAACGATGGGGGGTTTTTGCCAACATTCTGGCATTTTTGACTAATATGAAGCCTGTGATCCTCCCTAGCCCCTCCAATCCCTTTTGACAGACCATGTTCCTACCTAGCTGCTCCTTTCCATTGTGTGTGTGTGCAACTGATCTTTCCTCCCTCTGTGTAGCATGCTGCCTTTCTCCCACTTAAATGCCGTCTCTGACTGTGGATGGTGGAGGGTCACAGAGGGTGTGTCTACACTACAGGGTTTTTTCAAAAAAAAGTGGCCCTTTTTTGAAAAAAACTGTACCTGCGTCTAGATTGCGGCCGTGTTCTGTCGACAGTAAATCGAAAGAATGAGCGGTTTTGTCGACGGCGGTAAATGTTGTTTTATGAGGAATAACACCTTTTTCGACAGAGATCTGTCAAAAAAAGGTGTGTGTGGACATGGGGAGCCTATTCTTATGGAAAAAAAGGCCTCCAGGAAGAAGCCCTGGTGGACAGTCCATCCTTTACACGCTGAGCACCTCTATGGTTCCTGTCGGCAGCCTCTTAAAGGCACAGGCACCCAAGAAGGCATTGCTGTCAGGAAGCCAGACAGAGCACCCGTGTAGCCATGTCCCAGCCTCAAGGACCCCCTAGCCCTTCTCAGGACAGCGAGGAGAACCCACCCAGGGGCACCAAAAGGCAGGCACCAGCCTGGTCAGGGCCAGAAATTAAAAACCTCCTGGAGCTCTGGTCCCAGGAAGAATCCCTTCAGGCCCTGCAGTTGTGCTGCAGGAATGCGGACATATATGGGCGCATGGTCCAGGGACTGGCCAAGAAAGGGCATCACCCCCGCACCATGGACCAAGCAAGGGCCAAGGTGAAAGAACTGCAGCAGGGATATGCCAAGGTCCAAGACCAGAGCTCCCACTCTGGGGCAGCCCCACAGAGCTGCCCATACTATACAGAGTTGGAGCAGATTCTGGGCAGTGGGGAAGCCCAGTCTCCACTGCGTGTGGTGGAGTCCGGGTTACCCCACCATATTGTGGACCAACCCCTGAGGGATGATGACCAGGAAGGAGGGATGGGAGAGCTGCACCCAGGAGGAGGAGGAAGAGACAGCAGGGACCCTCTCCCAGGAGCCAGTCCTCCAGACCCCAGAGTCCTCCCAGGCGTCCGTGGACATTGGGGAGGGAACATCAGGTGAGTGCTTTGAGGAGTCACCACACATGGGCGGGTTGGCAGTGAGGGAGGCCAGCTAGCCCCATTGCCACCGTGGAGCCCCTGTGATGCTTTCAGGCTGCTGCCCAACTCACACACAGGGTCACGTGTAACACCCCTGAGTCTCCTGTCTAAAGGAGAGCCCCTGACAGCCCCGGCATGCCCTCGGGGACAGTGGGGGTGCCCACAGACATTGATTCTCTCCTCCTCTTTTCCTCCACAGCTGGATCCTCCACCCAAGAGGGGAGCAGCACATCCGCCCCACCACCATCCCGGACCTGTGGCACCTGCAGTCACTGGCGTGTCTACAGTGATGTGCTGAAAAAGCACATAGTGGCCCTGCAGGACCTCAACAGGACTCTTCAGCAGAGGACGGAGGCAGAGGCCGAGTGGCGCACCAGGCTGCTGGATGAGCTGGTCCAGCAACGCACGGACATCTGTGACACTATGCGGAAGGTCCTAGCCTTGCCTGCCCCTGTTCCAGGCACAGCTCCTCCTGCACTCCAGGACCCTGCTCCCCCAGCTCCTCCAGACCCCCCTGCTCCCCAGCCCCTCCTGCTCCCGAGCCCTCACAGGCCCAACATCTGCCCCCCCTCCTGCCCAGGCCAGGACTGGCTCTCGCTCCACCCGAGCCCAAGGTCATGGTGGTGTCAGGACACAAGAAGGTGGCAGGATCCTGCAATCAGGGAAGCAGCGGCCTAATTGAGCCCCCTCCCCCCTCCAGGTTTGCAGCCCCCTACCACCGCGGTTAGAGGACATTTCAGTTCTGTAACAAAATCTTTATTTTTGAGTGAAAGATTTACCTTGTATATAAACCTTTGAACAGTAAAAAGAGAAAGTTTTTTTTAACAGTTAGCACATTTTCCTTACTGATAGTGTTTCTAATAAAAAACTAATGTCTGCTTACAAAGAAAACCGGGTGTGTATGTATTCTTTATGGGAAAAGGGTGAGGGTAGTGGAGGGACAGGTAGGGGTGGGCCAGGCCAAACCCCCCACAGGTAGTTGGTAGGGGCGGGCCAGGCCAAAACCCCCATGGGAGAGTCAATGGGCTCCTTCTGAGAATCTCTCCGTCAGGGCCTCTTGGATTCGGACACCAGACTGGTGAGCCTGGCGGATGGCAGCCGTCTGGGGCTACTCAAATGGCCTCCCCTCGCCATCAGCACCTGCCCCCCACCCCGGCAGGAAGGCCTCCCCTTTCCTCTCCACCAGGTTAAGGAGAGTGCAACACGCGGCCACCACCTCTGGGATGTGGCATTTGCCCATCTCTAGGTGTGTTAGGAGGCAACGGAACCTCCCTGTCAGACATCCGAAGGCACATTCCACCTGGATGCGAGCCTGGCTAAGATGCATGTTAAAAAGCTCCTTGCTCGCATCCAGGCGGCTGGTGTAGGGCTTCAGGAGCCACGGCATCAGGGGTTAGGCCGCATCAGCCACGATGCACACCAGCATCTGCTCATCCCTGAGCATGAGGTCCCACTGGGGGAAAAATGTTCCTGCCTGCAACCTGTGGTACAGGTAGGAGTTGCGGAACATGTGGGCATCGTGTGCCTGCCCCGACCACCGAACACAAATGTCCATAAAATGTCCCCGGTGGTCAACCAGGATGGGCAACACCATCAAATAGTAGCCCTTCCTGTTTATAAATTGGGCTTCTCGATGGGGCGGTGCATGGATTGGGATGTGTGTCCCATCGAGGGCTCCTCCGCAGTTCGGGAAGCCAAGGGCACCAAACCCAGCAATGATGTTGTCCAGGTCCCCGAGACGGATGAGCCTCTTCAGCAGCTCTACATTGATGGCCCTCACCACCTGCAGCACGAGACAAATAGACAGACAGAAACCAGGGAGTTAGACAAGTTACCTAAGCACTTGGGGGGGACCCTGCCCCCCTCCCAACCCACCCCTCCCCTTGTCAGGATGCCTCTCTCCTCCACATCAGCACTGGGTTGGCCGAGGAGCTGCCTCCTATTGCCACTCTATCCCCCACTCCCTCTTTCCCTTGCCTGGCAGTCCCCCACACTCAGCAGGGCCTGTCCCCCGAAAGTGACTTACTTCCATCGAAATGGCCCAGACGGTAGACTGCCCGACGCCAAACTGGTCTCCCATGGAGTGGTAGCGATTGCAACCCGCTTCTGCAGGGGGATGGTGGGCTGCAGGCGGGTGTCCTGGTGTTGCAGAGAAGGAGCGAGCCAGGCACAGAGCTCCAGGAACGTGACCTTCCGCATCCGGAAGTTGCAGAGCCACTGGTTGTCATCCCAGAGCCCCATGACAAGCCAGTCCCACCAGTCCGAACTCGTCTCATGCCTCCAAATCTGCCTGTCCCCAAAAAAGTTTGGGGGCAAGGGCAGAGCTCCTGCATCCCAGACAAAGGTCTTGTAGGTCTGGTCCAGGTCCATAGGGGGCAGGAGATTCATGACAGAGTCATGAAGATGCAGCAGAAGCTGCAGGATGGCAGCGTGGGGCCATCGCCTGCCCAGGGGCAGCTCAGGCTTCATGGCCAAAAACACAGTGAAAAGCAGAAAAAAAACCCCAGAAAATAAACTACTGTGGTGTCCAACAACCAGAACAAGCACCACATCTTCTTTTCTTTCCCTCTAAGAGGTAGGCAAGCGAGAAGCAGGAACAGAACAATGGCTGTTCAGGGGGATTCCTTTAAGCACGCGTCTCTGCAAAGGGCATGCAGCAGCACCAGGAAGTAAAGGCTGCCCAGAAGCAGTTCCAGGTGCCTTTTTTTTTTGAAAGAGAGTCCAATTTTTTGATCCGCGTAATGCAATCTAGACACTCTTTTTCAAAAGAGGCTTTTTCAAAAGTATCTTTCGATAAAGCCTCTTTCGAAAAAGGCATGTAGTCTAGACGTAGCCAGAGTGAGCAGTGGATGGTCACATGGTGGGCAGTGGAAGGTCACATGTTGGACGGTGGATGGTCACATGGTGGATGGCCAGAGGGTGGATGGTGGATAGTCATATGATGGGTGGTGATGGCCACATAATGGGCAATGCATAGTCACATGGTGGATGGTCACATGGTGGATGGCCAGAGGGTGGATGGTGGATAGTCATATGATGGGTGGTGATGGCCACATAATGGGCAATGCATAGTCACATGGTGGATGGTCACATGGTGGGCGGTGGATGCTCACATAGTTCCAAGGGTGGTTGATAGCTGGGTATTGGTGTCAGAATGGGGATGGTGTCAGATGGATGACCGAGCACTCAGCACTGGTCATTGCTATAGGCTGTGAAGTGTGACTGGGCAGGCGATGGCGGCTTTCACCTTCAGCAGTGTGACGCTGGTGCTGTACACCAGGCTGAGCAGGAACAGCGCGATGAAGATAACGGGAGTCCAGAGACGGTCCGATTCCCCCTCTCCTTCTTCAGCACAGACCCCTTGGTCCTCCACCAGGCAGAGAGGAGCTGGGGAAGGGATAAACAGGGCAATTAGAGAGGCCTCTTCCTTAACTCCTATTTTGGGGCCTCGGGAAGTTGACCACAGAGCTCTTTTGAGACCTCCCCCGACTTGTATAATTCCAGAAGCAACATCATCTGAGGAACGGAGAACTAGGATGGGACACAGGTCTGAGTGCAATCGGGGTACCAAGCTCAGCAGGGATGTCTAGGTGTCACTATAGTTCACTTCCTACTGGGGCCATCGCATGGGAAAGGGTCTCCCGCCTGGGACTCCATTCCAATGTATGTTCCTAAAAGGGAAAAGATCCGTGGCCAGTCCCCACCTTTGGATGACAGCTGTCTTCGCTCAACATGGATGGGGTGAGACTTTTCAACCCCAAACAGGGGATTCCTCTGGGCTAAGGAGTAGTTTTCAACTCCTGTCCCTATCGGGAGGGGTATCCATGGCCCATCGCTCATATCCAGAGCTTTCCATGGGAAGTTCTGTGCAGTTAACATATTCCACACATGGGATGGCTGGATGGTCCTCCAAGGGCAACGTATTCACAGAATCATAGACCACAACGGGGAGAAACCACAAGAGGTCATCACATCCAGTCCCCTGCCCTCACATCTTGGACCAAGAGCCATCTAGAGCATCCCTGAGAGATGTCTGTTAACCTGCTATGGAAAATCTCCAGTGAAGGAGATTCCCCACATCCTGAATCAATTTATCCTAGCGCTTAACGACCCTGACAGTTATAACTCTCCATGTCATCGAACAAGGGGTCACAAAATGAAATGGATAGGCAGCAGGTTCAAGACAAACAAAAGAAGTTTTTCTTCCCTCAGTGCACAGTCAACCTGTGGAACTCCTTGCCAGAGGATGTGCTGAAGACCAGGACTTTAACAGGGTTCAAAAAAGAGCTCGATAGATTCACTGAGGTTAGGTCCATCAATAGCTATTATCCAGGATAGGTAAGGATGGTGTCTCTAGCCTCTGTTTGTCTGGATATGGGTGACAGGAGCGGGATCACATGATGATTCCCTGTTGTGGTCCCTCCCTCTGGGGCATCTGGTTTTGGCCACTGTTGGCAGACAGGACGCTGGACTGGATGGACTGACCCAGTCTGGCCGTTCTCATGCTCTTATCGTCTAAATTGTTGATGAAGATATTCCAGCCATTTGCCTTCCTGTGCTGCTCTGAGGCAAGACTCCTCCGTCACTATGATCAGGGGATGGGTGTCCATGATGACCATCCGGTCTCACTTCCTGCATTGCCCAGACCAGAGAAAACCACCCGCTGATCCCAGAATGCAGCCCAGGGACCCCTCCAGAGGGTTTGGGAAGACTTCTTATCTGCAGCTCATGTAGACACTGGACCTACAGCTGACACCTTGATCCCTGACCTACAATGACTTGGCCAACTCTACAAAAAGGGGGAAAGTTATGGCCACACCACCAGCCACGCCCCACATTTCCTCGGTCCCATGTCAGCACAACCCCGAGCCACCCTGACTGCAGACAGGAGGTGCAGACATGACTTCTGTGCTTTATTAGTATCTGTCTGGGCCTTGCTTCCGGTCTTTGGTTTCTCTTAAGCCCTTTTATACAAATGCAGAGACTGGAAGTGCCTGGTGTTTTCTCCCTATGCGGGTGCTTCTATGCACCGTGGAGGCCCTTGCTTGAGTGTGTCTTTTATAAGCAAAGCCGATTCGGCTCCTAACATCTTCCACTTGGAGGAGTTTTCTCCCACCCTCAAGTCCATTTTTTGGCTCTCCCTTTGCCCTCTTTCCAATATTCTAGCCTTCGTTTTGAAGATATAGACACAAGAATGGCCAATGGTCCATCGAGCCTTGTGGGAGGTCTAGGATGGATATGAGGAAAAATCTATTTCCTTAGGCGGGCGGGGAATCACTGGAATGGGTTCCCTAAAAAGGTGGTAGAATCTCCATCACTAGTGGTTTATAAGTCCCAGCCTGACAAAGCCCTGGCTGGGATGATTGATTTGGGTTGGTCCTCCTTTGGGTAGGAGGCTGGACACGATGACCTCCTGAGGTCTCTTCCAACCCTAGGAAACTATGATATTCTGTGACCCTGGGATCCTGTCTCCCAAATGGCTCATTCCAGATGCATCAGAGGGAATAACCAAACCCGGGCAACTGTTGGGTGACCCCTCTGCGGTCCTATAGTCCCAGCCTCTGACAGACAGAGGCAGAGGGTCAACTAGCACCTGGGTTGCATCTTGGTTAACAGCCATGGATAGACTGATTCTCCGTGAACAGATCTGATTCTTCTCTGAGGCACCATCATTCTTTGGGCCCTCACAGGGTCCCTCGTCCACATGTCCACAGTGGTGCATGAAGAAGGACCAGCTTGTGTTTGCTTTAAACCTGCTGCCATTGAATTTCATCAGTTGGCCCCCCGGGTTCTTTTGTTTTGGGGTGGGGAAGATCACCCTTCCAAATTGGCTTTCTCCAGAACAATTTCATGGAACTTCTGTCATGTTCCCCTTGAACTTCTCCTTGCCCAGCTGACATGTCCCAGATTCTCTCCTAGTACAGAAGTCTTTCCATGCCCCTCCTCAATTTTGTCCCCTTTCTCTGCCCTGCTCCCCTTTCTAATACATCTTTCTTAATATGGGGCAACCAGAGAGGCAAGTAGTATGCAAGATGTGGCTGCTCCATCCATGTATGGAATTAAGTGCACGATTATCTGTCCTTTTCCTTGCATTGTTCCCTTCCCAGCTCTGCCAAACCCCAAACACAGAGATGAACCACATCCCCATGCCTCTGTTAGCAACAGCCAGGGACCAAGCTGGTGGGAATGAAGGCTCCTAACTCATTTCTCACCTAGCTCCCTGCAGATACGACACCAGATCCCTGGGGACTCTGAATCTGCCCCGGATGTCAGGTGAGGTCCCGTCCCCTAAGGGTTTTGGTGCTATATCATTGCTCGATAGGGGCAATGATTAAGAAACAAGTTTTGAAGGTGGTGATCCAGGCTCTGTTAGGATCTCTCCCACTGACCTGAGAGAAGGCTCTGAGACTGGGGTCTTTGAAGGGCTCTTAAAGAATTAGATGCTAGAGAAATAATCTCCTAATTCCAGTGAGGAGTGGGTGTCTCACTCCACTGAGCATCCCAGTTTGAATCCCTTTTCTGCCCCATTGGTCCTGGACTTTTGCTGTGTGTGTTCCTGCCATGCCCACCACCATGGGACCCTAGCCTCAGTTAGGACATATAGGGGCTTTAGCAACATGAATAATACTGGAGAGAGAAGCAGGCACTTCTGAGGGATGGGCAGGTAGAAATATGACTCTGAATGGGGGTGGATGCTTTCAGAGAGGCCATTGCATCATTTAACATGACATAGCATGACAGGGTCAGGCCAGAAGTATACAAAAGCATAATGGAAGAGAAATGTATTAGCCACAGCCTGAGCAAATCTCTGTTCCCCAGATAAACTGGCAGGGGAGAATCTAGATCCAGCAGGGACTTGCTAGAGTCAATCAGGACAATTAAGCACCTGGAACTAATTGAGCGGGATTGCAGGGTCAGGTGAGCCGAGGCTAGTTGGCACCCCTGGGGCCAATTTAATGAACCAGCTGAGACTGGTTATAGAGAGAGTGTCTCTGTAGTTAGCGCGTGAGGAGCTGGGAGGATGGAGGAGCACTGCAGGGAGTGGAGGAGGAACAAGGATCAGTGGATTCTGGGAGGAATTGCCTGAGAGAAGGGAGGTGCTGGGAAGTAGCCCAGAGGCTTGTAACTGTCTTGTAGCTGATACTGGAAACTCTTCCAGGCAGCTGCTATTACAGGGCCCTGGGGTAGAACCCAAAGCAGAGGGTGGGCCCGGGTCCCCCCCAAAACCCACATCCCATTTCCACAAGGGGAAAAGACTGGCAGGGGAGAAGAAAGGGGTTTCCCCAGCCAGATATCATTTAGAGGTCCCACGAGACTGTGAAGCTATGTTTCCCTCTGCACCTTCTGCTGACTGTGAATGAGAGAAACTCTACAAGCAGCAAGCTGATGCTCCATCTATGGTGCCTAAATTGCCGTCTGATGTGAGCCTCTGAGGCCAGCAAACAGCCTGAAAGTGCAGGACCAATCAAGTTTGAGTAGGACCTTGGTCACAGTAGATAGATATTGTAGAGCCATAGAGACAGCTGTCGTGGAAAGGAGGTGGGTGGATGGATGGATGGGTGGGTGGATGGGGTGGGCAGATATGGATATATGGTTGTATGGATGGATGGATTTGGGATTCATGGGGAATTGGATGGATGGATGGATACTGTAGAATGACAAATGCAGATATATGATGCATAAGGACAGAAGAATGGCTAGAAAGAAGAAAGGGTGGATGGTTGGACCCTACATATTGTGGGGCAATACAACAGGAGACACAGAGGCAATTGCTGCTGGGTGACACCCCTTCATCAAAAAATTCCAGAGTGTTTCATTTTTATTCAGCCATATTTCACACACAGCTATTCTCAGTATGCCAGAGCTCCCCCTGTTTTACCCTTATTGTACAAGGAATGTGAGATCCCAGGAGGCCCCAGGGCCATCTCCGATACACCCTGAGAAACCCACAGGGCTCTGCTCCTCAGTGGCAAGTGACATCGGTGTCGGACAAGACCACAGAGACATTGACGGCAGTGGGTTTACCGGAGGTCTTGTCCACGCTCCGTTGGGTGAAGATCTTGGGCAGGCCTTCATGCCCCACTATGCAGGAGTATGTGTCCCCCTTCTGCCATTCAGAGGCCTGGATTCTGAGCTTGCTGTAGATGAAGTAGCTCTCCTCCTCCCCAGCCTCCCGCATGGGGCCGATGTGGATGTAGGCATCCTGTGGAATGGGGTGGTCCTTCTGGGTCCATGTCACCAAGATGTCTTTGGGCTGGAAGCCGGAGGCCAGGCAGGTGATAGTGGCCCATTCCTGGAGAGCCAGCTCGTCCACATGAGGAGGGGAGACGTAAACAGAAGGGGCCCGGAAAGAGACCTCTGCGACAAGGAAACACCAATTAATGGTGAGAATGGGACCCAAAAATCCAGCCTGCCATCCCTATGGTAATTGCCCTCCTCTAGCCCACTAGACCTCACTGCCCTCCTGGAGCTATGAAAAGGGGCTAGAACCAGGGGTCATGGCTCCAAGCCTTGGCAATCTCACCTGTTCTCCTAGTAGAGACAGAAAAAGGACCCAGGAGTCCTGACTTTCCATCCCCTTCCCTCTCATACACATTCTCAGTTCATCACACCCATGAATTTTTAACATCTCAGCCCACCGACCTGCAGACAGATCAGAACTAGAACCCCATAGAGTCACAAGGCCTCCTGGAGAATTCGCCATAGTCTGAGTGAGCCAGTGCCCCCAGCCTGGGGCCAGATTAGACCTGGTGCCCCCCCGCCCCATATAGAGCTTACCGAGATTTTTGTGGATCCTCTTCACAATGACCAAAGGGATATCTTGGTGCTTCACGGTGCATGTGAACTCCTCTCCGGCCTGCCACTCCTCCACACACACCCGCAGGATGCTGGCTGCACTGTAAGTGCCATTTGGATGCAACACCGGCTCCCTGGAGTCCACAGTCAATGGGCCTCCATTTCCCCTGCTCCAGGAGATCTCCAGGCTGCTGGGGGTCTCCATGCCACTCACCAGACAGGTGATGGTGGCGTTCTGCATGACGTAGAGATCCTCCAGGGTTGGGGGGAGGAGGAAGACCTCCATAGGGCTTTGATTACAGTCGCTGCCACCTGGTTGGGGGCGGGAGGCAGCATTGAGCGAATACGCACCAGGCACCAGGTGGAAATTGAGTGCCTTTCTTTTGGGGCTTCAAAGCCCAGGGGATGTTTGGGGAAGGGGCTGAGGTCACTGGGGTGGGAAATAGAGTTTGGGGCTCCCAGATGGAAAAGGCAGGATCTTCCTCTTTTAGGGAATCGGGGATTTCCTACCCACCTAGGGGCTGGGATACTTGGGTCTCATAGTGGTTATTTAGCTCTTTGCCCCCCATAAGCAAATCTAAAAGTCTCCTGCTCCATTGAGGGAGTAGATTGTAATTCAGCAACTGTCATGGCTGCAGATCCGGGAAGGCATCACCAATGGGCCAAAATCCAGTTTGAGGAGCAGAAGGGACCAGAAGGACCAAATTGTGAAACTGCCACGGTGGGAATCCACTTTGAAATGTGAAGCAAATCGTTCCCACAAAGGCCCGTGATTCGGCGGGAAAGAAATGTTTCAGTAAACCCGTCTTCCAGCCATGCAATTTCTCCAAGAACAAGAGTGCCCACCCAATGTCATGGCTGAATTATGGCCCAACAGGATTGCATGCTGCTCCCTCCCTTACCCACTTACCAAAGAAGATCTTTTCCACAACACTCTTGGGCTTGCTCAAGGCTGGGTGATTCACCACGCAGGTGCAATTTTCTGCTCCTTCACTTAGATCAACCTTCAGGATGCTGTAGGCTGAGAACGTGCCACTTCCTGACACAGGGCCATTGTTGTAACTGGACCTGAGGACTGGGGAGTTGTTCTTCAACCAAGAGATGCTGATGTCTTCAGGGGAAAAGCCACTAGCTTCGCAGATGAGAGTCAAGGACAACCCTGAGAGGTCTTCATGGTAGGCTCTTGAGATGGTGATGGAAGGCTCCTTCTTGCTGATACCTAGATGGGAAGGAAGAGGGGCAAGACAAGAATAAGACTTGGTTGCACAACTAAGGTAGGGACGTAGATCCAGCAACTATTGCTCTGTAAAAGGACCAGGGAGAGCAAAGGTTGAGGACGAGTGTGAAGCTAGACCAGGCCAAAGAAAACTCCAATCACTGAGCATTATCCTTCTTGAAACTCAAAGGCCCTAGAGATTCAATTGAACTTCGAAGTCTTAGAATGCACAATGAAATTCCATTTTCTCATCATGAAATGGCAATAACTTAGCATCTTCATCAGTATATTCAACTTCTTCACCTCCATCATCTATATGATCACTTCCTTCCTCGTTATCCTCATCTTTGTCAGATCATAACCTTCATGGTCATCCTCTTCCTCTTTCTCATTTTCTCCGGGATTGTGATGTTCTTTCTCTTCTTCTCCTTCAGCATTTTCCTGGCCTTCTTTACTGTCATCAACACCATCTTCATATCCTTCCAGATCATCAACATGCTCCTCATCCTCAGCTTGGTTTTACCTTCATGCAGATGGGCTCTGGGCATGAAGTTCTTCCTGCCTCCCGAAAGTGAACCCTCACCCCAAACTTTAGACCTCACCATCTCCTCTCCACTACAAGTCTGCCCCATCCACCATCATGACATTTGGCCACCAGCCCATCTCCTCATCCAGAGCCTCTGTCCTCCTTCAAATGCTCACAGCAAAATTAATCATGGTCAGGTTTTCAAAGGCTGGCTAAGGGATTTGGACACCTTGAGAATTTCAGTAGGATTTGCGAACCTAATTCCATTGGGCTCTCTCACAAATTCTCACCCAAAATATCCCTGAAAGGCCTGGTGCTAGGTAACAAACACCATCCTCATATCGAGATGTGAGATATACATATGCCTAACAGATCAGAGTCCAAAATAGCACATTAAGGGTATGTCTAGACTACATGGCTCCGTCGATGGAGCCATGTAGATGAGTTTACTAGACATAGGAAAATGAAGCGGCAATTTAAATAATCGCCACTTCATTTACATCAAAATGGCTGCTGCACTGTGCCAATCACGAGGCATAATGGAGCAGTCGACAAGGGCTTCCCTTGTCGACCGCGGCGCATCCAGACTACTGCGCTGTGCCACCAAACAGCTGATTGGCACAGTGCGGCAGCCATTTTGATGTAAATCAAGCCTTTTCATTTTCCTATGTCTAGTAAACTCATCTAAACAACAGGGCTTAAGTAGAAATATGCTACGCAAATTGAGCTACCTCAATGGCGTAGCTTTTTTCAAAATCGCTTCTTTCGAAATTGGGAACGTCTCGCACAGCACATTTTTCGAAATAGAGCACTCTTCTTCGGACTTCCCTTACTCCTCCTACAATGAGGGTTGCAGGGGTCGGAGTAAGAATCCCTCCAGCTTGGCAATATTTCAACATTATTGCCAAATAACTCTCTGCTGTGTAGACATGGCCTAAGTTATTTTGGAATAACGCTAGTTATTTCAAAATAAAGTTGCTGTGTAGACATACCCCAAGTGCCTCACGTACCAAATCCCTGGGAACTAAGAAAGTGATATTCTGGGAAGAGTTGGCATTTAATGATGAGAAGGCAGAGAATGCTGGGAAAATCACTCAAGTGGAAATTAATGGTGCCCTTGTGAAAGGCTTAATTGCTACCTTAATGGCAGCTTAGGACTTGTGTGAGGTGAGCTTCACCCTCTAATCCCAGCTAGGAATGACTGGAGAAATGACTTTCCCTTTGCCATTGCAAGACTACTCACCTTTATTGACCATGCTTATCTCCTCGGTGAGTTCTCCAGAACAGAGGGTGCTCACTTTGCAGGCAAATCTGGTGCCTTGTCCCCACTGTGCCCGTGACACTGGGTGGGAGCTGACCAGGCTGGTGGTCCCATTGATGTTCTTCTTGGGAGCTTCTGTCTTCCCCGCAGAACTGACCCTTCCATCCACCTCCCAGGTGATTGCAGTGGCTACAGAATCATAAGCCAAAACTAGACAGGACACATGGCCAGAATTCTTGATCACCTCTTCATAGGCGGGTTTTGTCAAGTAGATGTTTGGCTCAAGGGCGCTTTTGGGACAGGCTGTGAAATGCAAAGAGAACAGGAGAAATAATGTGGGAAGGCAAAAATGACACTTAATCTCTTCCAAATTCTGCAGAGTGACCCAACGACTTTCCATAAAAAACCTTGGAAATTAGTGCACACAAAAGTGTTTGTTTAGAAACGTTTAAGGATGCATGAAGGCTGATCTCATCCACCCACAACCTTAAAATCATGGGAAGCCCATGAGAAGAGTTTCCTGGGTTCCTTCTATCAGGTGCCCATCCCCCAAAATACCGTGGCCAATGCACCATAACCAGTTGGTCTATCTACCTCTGTGAGGTATATCTCTACTGAAATATCTACCGCACCTTAGAATCCTAGACAAGGCGGTTTAGAAGAGATCTCAGCAGGTCTAGTCCAAGCTTATGCTCCAAGTTGGACCAAGAAGCTTCATCCCGTGGCCCTCTCATTATTTATCTATACACCCCTTCTACCACATCTACAGTATCCCTCCGTCCTGTCTCTCTCTGTTTCCATCCATCTACAGTATCTACTGTATCTCCACCTCTCCCATCACCCTGGCTTCTAGGTGCAGCCACTCCTTCCTTTAGGCAGGGCTGTCTTCTCATTAACCCTCCACACCTGCTTCCCACCCTGCGTGGCCGTAGCCCCTCACCCAAGCACTTGCTGATGTTGTGCATGGAGGGCTCCATTCCCCATGCTGGATGGATGACTTGGCAGGAGAAGACGTCCCCTTTCTCCCAGCTCTGCCTGGTAACCGTCAAGGAGCTCTGGCCCATGTAGGCGCCATCTGTGCCCAATGAAGAGGAGAAGGCCGGGTTGGGGAGACTCGTCGCCTTTCCATTCACCAGCCATTTCACCTTGGCATTGCTAGGGCGAAAGGTCAGGAGAAGGCAAACCAGCTCCAGCTGGCTCTCCATGCAGCTGTCCTCACAGGAGGGGGCCAGGAGGTGAACCTGGGGTGGCATCATTGAACCACATGCTAAGAGCAGAGAGACAGGACAACACAGTTCAGTTCAGTTCAGTGTCTCTTTGTAGATCCCCCTCCAGGGCGAGTCGTGACACTGCGCCCATCCCAGCTCTAGCAAAACCCTCCCCTCTTTGAGATAAGTTTACCTGCGCTATTTTATTTGGCCTCTATGGCTGAGATTTCTCACAGCCAGAAAAGGTATTAAAACAAATGGGAACAGGGCCCGTAAATATTATAGGCAAAGGTTCTAAGCCTCCCTGGGTTGTTTTTGCATGAAATGCATTCTCCCTGGTAAACAGCGGGGAGAAAGCTGGAACTGGAGCAGTGTTTGTTTGAACTTGTTTTCCTCAATAACTGCCCTCACCCCCGTTTCATGGGACTACCAGCTGCAGTCAAGGGAAGGCGTCAGGCTCCTTGTTGAGGAAAGCATCTCAGAGGGAAATCTCTACATGAGGAGCAGGCAAGAGGCCTAGGAAACATCCAGGAAAGGAGGGTGTCCACCCGAGCCAGCCAGCTGTACACTGGAGGGGCCTCTGGTGGCTGGGAACCAGTGCTCTGAGTTGCACTGATTTTGTTTGAGCCTGTGTGTGTGAACAAAGATGGGTTTTGCAATGAAGGGGAGTTTGGTCTTCAGTTTACATTCCTGGCAGGTGTATCAGACCATCAGATTACAAGCAGTTGAAGTTAGGATTAGGATTACGGTTAGGAGGTAAAACAAAGAACCCACAGTTTCCCACATACAGAAGAAGCAGCATGGGGATTAGGAGCCATTTCTCCCCACACCTGTGCCTGAAATTTTCCCGAGGTGCCTAAGGGATTTGGACACCAAGAGCCCACAGGAATTAGGTGCCTAAATCTGTTAGGCAGGACTGAAAAATCCCCCCTTATAGAGTAACATGGGGTTCTGCCCAGGGGTGCATTTCACCCTACGGTTTTCCTTATTCCAGGATTCATGGGCAGTTGTCCTAGTTGGGGGGGTGGAGAATTTGCCCCAAGGTGCCTATGGGCTGTGGATTAAGAAGATCTGGCTCCCAGATCCAGTCCCCTCCTCCTCCCTCCCCCGTTGCTTGTCTTACATTTCTGCGGGAACGTCTTGGACACTGGCTGTTTGGATCCCGCATGCGTGACATCGCACTGGTAGCTGTCACTCTTCTGGGGCCCATCAGGGATGGTGAGCAGGCTGGTCTGGGTGTAAAGCCCGTTCCTGGTCAGCATCTCTGGGAAATCCTGGACCCCCGTGGTCACTCTGCCGGAATTCCACTGGATTTTCGCTGGCGATGGTAAATAGTCAGTCACCAGGCAGGCCAAGCTCATGCCCATGGGATCGTTTCCAGTCTTGCTGCAGCAGGGAACCAGTGGGAAGACTGAGGGGTATGCGCGTCCCGCTGATAGAAGAGAAACCAAGAGTTTTAAAGCGAGACCATCAAGAAGGGGGGAAAATTGGCAAACCATGCTAGCGATCAACCTGCATCTGTCCCTCTACCTCCTTGTGTGGCCTAGTGGTTCACTCACTAGCTGAGTGATTGGGACATTTGGGTTCTATTCCCAGTACTTTTAGGCCTGGCTCTTCTCTCTGCCTCAGTTTCTCAAAGTTTCCAATTGGCCTGGGGAGTCTAACTTTCTGTCATGATGAAGGGGCCAAAACCCACTACAACTGGGTTTTGATATCAGCTGAGGGAGAGTGAGTCATTAGGCATAGATGGAGGGGATAAGGCAATGCATGCACTTTCTCATAGGGTCCCTGCCTGTCTGTGAACCTACATCTTTCATCCCATATCCCTTGGGATCTGGACCCTTCGCTCTCTGACAGCTGCAGGGGAAATTCCAAAGTGTTTCTCCCCTCACTGCATGACTCTGAGGGTTGCCATCCTTATTTCTGGTGGAGTATCCAGTGCTGGAATCTTTCAAGGCAGCTTTGGGGTCTCCTTCTAGTGGCTTGAAGTTGGCAGCTTGGGGCAGGCATGTCTGGGGGACATGCCCATCCCAGGGACCCCTTCTTCTGCCCTTAAGTGCCACAAATGGATGAGGAGCAGCAAGACGAGATCTTTGTGTAACACAGGCAATCGGCCAGCAGAGGTTGGAAGAAAGGAAAAGTTGGTGAGAGGGAGACACAGTCCCTGTGCACAACTATGTACAGGATACCTATCTATCTGTACACCCTCTCTATCTATCTATCTATCTTCCTAGCTATCTATCTATCCCCATACACCCCCTCTATCTATCTATCTATTTATATATCTCCAAAGAAGTACTGCTATCTACCGATCTATCCTTGGTGGCTGTGAGTCAGGACAACTGGTTTTAACTCTGCTCTCTACAAAATCATTGCAGACAGGGCTGAATCATGACCTCCTAACATAGTGGAGGGCAGTAGAATAGCAGCGGTTCACCAGAGTTAGCTGCGATCCCCCATACCTGTGGAGGTGCAGGTAAATACAGAGATGTGGGGGCCTGCCAGAGGCTAAGCTGGGCAGATCAGATCCAATGCACAGGACAGCATTTGCCAACCCTTGCTCTAAAATCTGGTCCCAACTCTTGCACACTGATCTAGATCACAGCAGCGGGTGGCAGGGCCGTGGGTCAGGACTCCTGTTTCCTATTGTGAACTCCAGGACAGCCATTAAATCTGCTGCTTCATCCTCCCACCCTTGGTATGTCCTCCAATTCTCGCCCCCCTCTGAGGAAGCCTGGATCTTTTCTGAGTTCAACAGTTTTCCATCCAACTGGCCGGAGAAAACCGACCAACGAACAAACAAAGAGCGTGGGCGGAAAAGGGGAAGTTGGCACCAGTGAAAGTCACACCAAAGTTATTTTTTCACCCCAGGTTTCACTCCTGGCGCTCGCCCACCTGTGGGATTTTCACTCTTTCTCTCCAGCTCTAGCCCGTGGGCGGCCACCCATGTTCTCAGTTGACAATTGCCTTGACTCTCATTTGGGGGGAGGAGAGGGGCTGTCTCACAGGCACAGATCCCTCAGAGGAACAACACGGCAGCCTGGGCTCCCGGACAGAACCCCTGGCCCAGAGTGCCTGGCCGCAGCCCACCATGGCTGGTCATTTGGTCAGTGAACTCTTGGCTTATCACGTGAGTGCGGGGGCGCTTTCTCCTAACACAGCGAGCGCCCTTAGGGAAGCCATGTGTGCTGGAGAGAGGAGCCAGGACTCCTTTGTTCTCTCCCCAGCCCTGGAAGGGGAGTGGAGGCTAGTGGTTGAGGAAGAGGTGAGCTGGGAGGCAGGTGGGCTGAGGTCTCCCCTGAGCTCTGAAGAGCAGTGGGGCATGTCCCCCTGTGCAGATGCAGTAGCGGGGCAGGGGGCAGTGCATGGCTCCCCATGCAGGGCCTGGGTGTGCTGGGAGCCCAAAAGGGGTAACCCAGGGCAGGCTGTACCCCCCGAGGCAGAGATGGGGGGACAGAGCTGCATCCCTCACACCCCACCCAACAGCTGGGATTCCAGGGGTGAAAGGGCTCCCAGGCCCCAAGATCTGGGGGGAGCCCAGAGCTAAGCTAGCAGGGGATGCAGATTGGGACTGAGGAGCACTGGCAGAGCTGCGGGAAGCCCAAGGCAGGGCTGGGAGGTTGTGGGATGGGAATGGGGGCACAAAGGCAGCTGGACAAATGCAGCTGAGCTAGCAGGGACTGTGGGTCATGATCCCAGGGCTCAGCAATTAGCAGGGGCTGTAGATCAGGAGTGGGAGACACGGGCAGAGCTGGGTTGGTAGGGACTGCAGGTCAAGAGTGAGGGGCACTATCAGGGCTGAGGGGGGCCCAGGGCTGGGCTAGCAGGGGCTGCGGGTTGAGAGTGATGGGCAGTAGCAGGGATGGGGGGCCAGGAGTGGGCTGGCAGGAGGTATGGGTCAGGAGTCAGGGGCACTGTCGGTGCTGGGTGGCAGGGCTGGGCTAGCAGGGGCTGCAGGTTGGGAGTGAGGGGCACAGGCAGGGCTGGGCTTGTAGATCTAGGTTGTCTGGGGCTATGGGTTGGGAGCAAGGAGCACAGGCTGGGCTGGGGAGCTGGGGGTGGGCTGGCAAGGGCTGAAGGTTGGGACTGAGGGGGACCAGCAGGGCTGGGGGAAGTCCAGGGTTGGGCTAGCCAGGGCTGTGGGTTGGGAGTGAGAAGCACCAGCAGGGCTGGGGTTGTAGGCCTGGGCTGGGTGGGGCTATAGGATGGAAGCAAGGAGCACAGTCTGGGCTGGGGGGGCAAGGGCTGGGCTGGCAGGAGCTGCAGTTTGGGACTGAGGGGGACCAGCAGGGCTAGAGGAGCCCAGGGCTGGGTTAGCAGGGGCTGTGGGTCAGGAGGAGGGTCACTGGCAGGGGTCAGGGAGCCCAGGGCTGGGCTAGCTGGGGCTGTGGGTTGGGAGTGAGGGACACCAGCAAGGCTGGGGTTGTAGGGTTAGGCTTGGTTGGGCTGCAGGTCAGGTGTCAAGGGCCCCAGCAGGGATTGGGGTGGGGGCTGGGTTATCAGGGGCTGCGGATCAGGAGTGAAAGGCACCGGCAGGGCTGAGGTTGTAGGGCTTGGCTAGCTGGAGCAGCAGGTCAGGAGTCAGGGGCACTGGCAGAGCGGGAAAGCCCAGGGATGGGCAGGCATGGGCTATAGGTCAGGAGTGAGGAGCACTGGCAGGACTCGGGGTGTAGGGCTGGGGTGGGTGGAGCTGTGGGTCAGGAGTCAGAGGCATTGGCAGGGCTGGGGGGCAAAGGCTGGGAAGGCAGGAACTGTGAGTCAGGACTGAGGGGCATCGGCAAGACTGGGGTTGTTGGGCTGGGCTGGATGGGGCTGTGGGTCGGGAGTGAAGGGCACTGGCAGGGTTGGGGGCTAGTGCTGGGCAGGCAGGAATTGTGGGTTGGGAGTGAGGGGCATTGGCAGGGCTGGGGTTGTAGTGCTGGGCTGGTTGGGGTGACGGGTTGGGAATGAGGGGCACCAGCAGTGCTGGAGGAGCTGAGGGCTGGGCTGGCATGGGCTATAGGTCAGGAGTGAGGAGCACCAGCAGGACTCGGGGTGTAGGGCTGGGGAGGCAGTAACTGTGGGTCAGGAGTGAGAGGCACTGGCAGTGCTGGGAGGCAGGGCTGGGCTAGCAGGGGCTGTAAGTTGGGAGTGAGGGGCACCAGCAGGGCTGGGGTTGTAGGCCTAGGCTGGCTGAGGCTATAGGTCGGGATCAAGGAGTGCAGGCTGGGCTGGGGGGCCAGGGCTGGGCTGGCAGGGGCTGCAGGTTGGGAATGAAGGGGACCAGCAGAGCTCGGGAGAAGCGAGCTCTGGGTTGGGAGTGAGGAGCACTGGCAGGACTTGGAGTGTAGGGCCAGGCTGGCAGGGGCTGCAGGTTGGGCGTGAGGGGCACCAGCAGGGCTTTGGGGTCGGGGCTGGGCTGGCAGGGGCTGCGAGTCAGGGATGAGGAGCACAGGCTGGGCTGGGGGAGCCCAGGCCTGGGTTATCAGGGGCTGCAGATCGGGAGTGAAGGGCACTGGCAGGGCTGGGGTTGTAGGGCTTGGCTAGTTGGAGCAGCAGGTCAGGAGTGAGGGATACCGGCAGAGTGGGGGAGCCCAGGGATGGGCAGGCAGGAACTGTGGGTTGGGAGTGAGGGGCACTGGCAGGGCTGGGGCTGTAGGGCTGGGCTGGGTGGGGCTGCGGGATGGGAGTGAGGGGAACCAGCAGGGCTGGAGGAGCTGAGGGCTGGGCTGGCATGGGCTATAGGTCAGGAGTGAGGATCACTGGTAGGACGCGGTGTGTAGGGCTGGGCAGGCAGGAACTGTAGGTCAGGAGTGAGAGGCACTGGCAGTGCTGGGTGGCAGGGATGGGCTAGCAGGGGCTGCAGGTTGGTAATGAGGGGCACCAGCAGGGCTGGGCTTGTAAGTCTAGGCTGGCTGGGGCTATGGGTTGGGAGCAAGGAGCACAGGCTGGGCTGGGGGGCCGGGGCTGGGCTGGAAGGGGCTGCAGGTTGGGAGTGAGGGGGACCAGCAGGGATGGTGGGAGTCCAGGGCTGGGCTAGCTGGGGCTGTGCGTCGGGAGTGAGGAGCACCGGCAGGGCTGGGGTTGTAGGCCTGGGCTGGGTGGGGCTGTGGGTCGGGAGTGAAGGGCATCAGCAGGACTGGGGTTGTTGGGCTGGGCTGGATGGGGCTGTGGGTCAGGAGTGAAGGGCACCGGCATGGTTGGGGGGCCAGGGCTGGGTAGGCAGGAACTGTGGGTTGGGAGTGAGGGGCACTGGCAGGGCTGGGATTGTAGGGCTGGGCTGGCTGGGGCTGCCAGTCAGGAGTGAGGGGCACCAACCCTTACTCCCTAACTCTCACCCTCAGCTTTGACCATCTCTTCGAACCCATCCGCCTAACCAAAATGGGTAGAAATCCAACCAAAAAGGGTCAAATATTGTACTGGAGCATGGAAAGGTATTGGACCCTGAGCATTCAGGCATGGCATTTCATTCTTCCTCGGTATCCCTTTGCTCTTAACCCAAACCACTCACCCTTAGCCCTCCTCGCCTACGGAGAATATTAACTCTCACTCTCACCCACAAAGCCACATGGCCGGGTTGACTTGGAAAGTCCCGGCCTTTCCTATGAATGGTCCAGGGACTTCCCAGGACACTAACCAACTCAGTAAGCAACAGACTTGATAATAAGTCTCTAGGGGGTCGATGATCTTAGCAATGAACTTAGGAACCTAATAAGAGTATGATATTTACTGTTCCAACCCTGCTAATACTGCAAGTATAACGTGTGCACCTCTTCAGACAGCGCTCTAAGAAGCCAAAAGTTAGTGACACGACACCTCTTTGGAGAGCCCTGTAATCTCTGTGAATGGGACTTCTACGGTCAAAATCTTGTGTTGTTTCCTAGCCAGAGAAGCTGAGATTTATCCAAGGGAATTTCTCTGCCACTTAAGCATTTAATTCCCTTTGGTTCCTCACGAAAATGCCACCTCCAGTTACTGGTACAACCCTCCATTTGGTGAAATTGACCCTTTGTATGGCTCAATGCAACATCTATACAAGGCATTGTGCGGTTCAAAGACTACAGGTTGAGACACTGGACTCTTGGGTTCTCTTCCTGACTCTGCACTGACCTGCTGTGACTCTGTCCCTTCTTCTTTCTTTCTCTGCCTCGCTTTCCCCTTTGAGCCCTTCTGTGTCTTTCGTATTTGATGTGGAAGTCCTTTAGGCTCATCCTAAGAACATATTAACATGGAGCACGGTGTGGGCTGAGTTGGGGCCACAGCTCACTGTCTTTTGCTTCCTCCTTTGCAGCTAGTCCCACAGCCCCATCTGTCTTCCCCCTCACCTCCTGTGCTGGAGAAGCTACCACGTCCCAGGTCACCTTTGGCTGCCTGGTCAAAGGCTATTTCCCTGAGCCAGTCACCGTGCAGTGGAGCCCCAACACCTCGGGTGTGAAGAACTACCCCTCCATGCTGCAAACTTCCAGTGGCCTCTACTCGCTGAGCAGTCAGGTCACCGTCCCGGAAAGCAGCTGGGAAGACAACACCTATCGCTGCACCATCGAGCACCAGCCCACCAGCTCAAGCATCACCAAAGAAATCCCAAGTAGGGGCAGCGCGGATGAGAGAGGAGAGCGAGAGGGGGTTACTGAAGCGGTGACAGCTGCAGGGAGAGAGGGTGGGAGTCTATGAGTGTGGGGAGATGGTCATGTCATTACTGTGGGTGGATGGAGGGAAAGAGAGATACGAGGGGAACACTAGAATTTCTGGGGTTAGGTGGATGGTGTTGGATCTAGACTGAGAGCATATGGGACTATGCAAAGAAAGGGGGAGGGATGAGAAGAGAGAAACCCTGCAAAGAGAAGCAACGGGTGTGGCACTGCTGGGAAAAAGGGTTGAGGTTTCTGAAGGGGGCACCATGCTGTCGGGAACAGAATGCCAGATGGGGAGGCCCAAGCTACATGGAAAGGGGTGGAGGGACCGGTAGGGGACTACACAACAATTAACACTTGCCACCCTTCTCCCAGAATCCTCCACACCCCAGCCTCCCACTGTGCAAGTCTACCACTCCTCCTGCAAACTCACCCCCGGCACCATCCACCTGTTCTGCCATGTCTCCGGTTTCTACCCCACACCTCTGACGGTGGAGTGGCTGGTGGACGGTGAGCCTGGGCTGCTTCATGGAGAAACGGCCCCTCCCACGAGGGATGCCAGTGGCCGCACCTTCAGCACCCACAGCAATGCCAGTGTCTCCCAGGAAGAGTTTATGGAGGACAAGATGTACACCTGCAGAGTGTCCCACCCGGGCACCGGGACCACAGAGGAGGACTATGCCCGCAAGTGCAAAGGTGACACTGAGCTGGGATGCCTGGGAAGGGTGGGAGGGGGAAACCGGGCTTGGTTTGAGGGAGGAGAGGGGAGGCTGGGGTGGGCTCGGACAGGGGAGATCAGGCCTAGTGTTTGATGTGGGATCTCTTGTTTCCAGACATACCTACAACCACCAGTAACATCCTCGTCTTCACGGTGCCCCCATCCCCTGCTGACCTGTATGTGGGCCAGAGCCCCAAGGTCACCTGCCTGGTCGTCAACCTGCCTAATGACGCTGACCTGAGAGTGGTCTGGTCCCGGGAGAAGTCAGGGCCTCTTAGCCCAGAACCCCTCACCTTGTCTGAGCAGCGCAACCGCACCTTCACTGCCTCCAGCTCCCTGCCCATATTCACCCGTGACTGGGAGGATGGAGAGAAATACAGCTGCAAAGTGGAGCACTCGGAGCTTCTCACGCCAATCATCAAACCCATCTCCAGGAAGCAAGGTAGGAGGAGGGTATGGTCCCCAAGGGAGAGACCCCTATTACAGCCCCCAGCAGGGAGGTATGGTCTTGCAGGGGGAGTCCCAGCCCCTAACAACCTGCAATTCTTGCCCTGGGTCCCTCTCCATCCCCATGTGAGATGGAGACCATCCCTACCTATCTTTGCTACATCCCAGGACTACCCAGTCCCTAGCACCTCCATCCTGGAGGAGAGAAGGCATGTTCCTATAAGCCCCACCTCTCTTACACACGTGCACAGGCCCTGTCCATACCCTCATGTGGCCCCAGCACAGTGATGTGCATGGCTCATCTGTGTCCTCCATCCCCACCCACCCAAGGCAAGACATCTCCTCCGAGTGTCTACCTCCTGCGCCCCCACCCTGATGAGTTGAGCAGCAACGGAGACTCCGTCAGCCTCACCTGCCTGGTGCGGGGCTTCTACCCCGAGGATATCTCAGTGAAGTGGATGGAGAACCACGAGTCCAAAACCAGCACGAAACCTGTCACCACCTCACCCATGAAGGAAGGAGACGGCGACTCAACCTACTTCCTCTATAGCAAGATGACAGTTGACAAGGCCAGCTGGAACAGTGGGGCCACCTACACCTGTATGGTCATCCATGAAGCCCTGACGCCCCTGAAGTTCACCCAACGCAACATCCGCAGTGTCCCTGGTAAATGAAGATGGCTCCTCCCAGCCCCACTGCTAGCATTGTCTGGTAGAGCTTCCTGTAAATAATCTCTGTGCCATTAGTGATGACAAGTGAATAAATGGAACTAGTGTGATCTCACCCCCAGGTCTCCTTGTTGCGGTGTCACTGCGTGATGTCTGTGGGTTGCCCAAGGGGCAGAAATTCAAAGGCTGGGGGCTGGGAGATGTCAAGATACTCCAAGGCTGGGGATCCTGATACCTGATCCTCTGTGTGTGTGTACATCTTTACCATGGAGGGATGGGTGGATACATGGCGAGCTGTTGTGGAAGGAAGGATGGGTGGATACAGGAGTCGATGATGTGGAAGGAAGGATGGGTGGATACAGGAGTCGATGATGTGGAAGGAATGCTGGGTAAATACCATGAAAAGGACAGGTTTCGACCATGGAAGGAAAGATGGGTAGATACATGGGTAGTTGCCAAGAAAGGAAGGATGGGTTGACACATGGACCCATGGAAGTAAGAAAAGGCTGATACCATTGTAGAAAGGATGAGTAGATGCCAAGATAGAAGATGAGGAAGGAAGGATGGCTAAATGCCATGCAAGGAAGCATAGATTGATGCCATGAGACAAAGGATAAGACAATACCATGGAAGAAAGGATGGGTAGAGGGCATGTTGTGAAGGGTGCGTAGATGCCATGTAAGGAAGGTTCGGTGGCTACATCATGGAAGCAGTGTTGAAGACAGTTTCTCATATACATAGAAATTGCAAAGGAATAGACACATTCATGCGCAGCTCAGTTGGGTGGCTATGTGTTTGGAGAGGGGGTTTCAAGGATACGTGCGCATTTCCAAGAGGAATAAGATGCCAATTGATATCACAAGGTGAGAAAATTATTTGGAGCGAAGTAGCACCTGCACCCCAACTGAGACTAAGGCCGACTTGGGCATACACTCTGTGGGAGACAGTCCTGGTGTCAAATGTCTCTCACTTAATAGAGCAAAAAAGGAGAAGACACAGACACCAAGATGGGAGGAAACCTTTCCAAGCTCACATCAGTTACCAAGTCAGTATCAGAACCCAGTAGCATTAGATTGTGTTTTAATGGGGAAGCGATGGCTGGAAAGTTACGAGGGAGTGCCATAGGGGTAGCACTACATACAGGGGTGGGGATGGGTAGATACATCTATGGAGAAGGTTGGAGAGGGTACCCATTCTGAAGGTTGAAGGAATGGATAAATGGATGACCAAAGAAAGGCTGTGATTGGAGGATGGACAGACGAGGATTGGTGGGGACGCATGAATGTGTAAGTGAAAGGAGGAATGTCTTCTTAGGGTAAGGAAACAACACCAATGGGGATGGACTGTAATAGGAAAATTAGAATGGATGGATGGGTGGATGGATGGATAGGGGATTCATGGGGAGTTGGATGGATGGATGGATGGATGTTTCATGGGGAATTGGATGGATGGATGGATGGAAGGATGGGCAGGGACAGATGATGAGTGATAGGTGTATGAAGATGAATGGGTGGGTGAATAAGTCAATGGAAAGACAGATGACTATATAGATCTGCCAATGGATGAATGAGCGTTAATGGAGACAGATGGTCGTGGGTGCTGGGATGAAGCGATGAATAAATAATTAAATTGGGTTGAGTAGGAGGATGGGTTATGGATGGATGGATGGATGGATGTGGAGGTAGGAGTGCGGTGTTCATAGATCAATATGAAGGGATGATCTATATGGGGGATGGAGGTTGAAGATAAGGAATGGATGGAGTGTAGGATGCCTGGTTGGGTAGCTGGATTGCTGGATGTTAGAGCCATCCCTGGCATCTCATTCAGGCAAGACCATCTCTAGGCTATTACCATTGTACGGGGATAAATAAACACCCTGCACCTCCTGCCACTCCAGACAGGAGCAGATGTCCCATGGGGATTTTCCCGACAGAGTCCATGGGAGGAAGTAATTCAAGTACCCTAGCCCCCCATACAACTCACCTGCTGGCTAGGAGGCTAAAGGCTTTCCCCCCAACCCCTGACCCTCAGCGGCAACTGAGGAGGGGGATCTGGGGCAACGTACAGCAAATTCCTCAAGCTGGGATCAGTTGCAGGGATTCAGTCCCTGAAAAGCAACAGCAGTACTAGGGCTGTTATCTGGAGTAGATACTAAGCAGGGGCTAATCCAACAGATGAGCTCTGCTGACATAGAGGGTCCAGGTAGTGGGGTGGCACAAACAATGCAGATTTACCAATTGCCCTGACATAAGCCCCTCCTCCAACCTGCCCCCCCCCACACACATGCTCCCCCCCCATGTGTGTATCAGCCCCTGGATGGATGGCTGAGCGCAGGCCTCAAACTGATCAGCACAGAGATCACACCTGGTGTTGGGTGGATAGCCTGCAGTGGCAATGTTAGGGCTGTTATCCTGGGGGCAACATGGATACTATATGTGGAGGAGAGTGGGGGGTTGGCTGAAAGAAAAAGAGAGAGAGAGAGAGAGAGAGAGAGAGAGCGAACTCAGTCCAATGCACATGGACCTACATGTAACATTCCATGGCACAGGGAACTTCTCACCTGGGCTGTTGTGCTTGCACAGAGAGACACATAACACAGGGAGACACAAACATGCCCCCACACGTATCCATACACCTGTTATCATAGAATCATAGAATACTAGGACTGGAAGGGACCTTGAGAGGTCATTGATTCCAGTCCCCTGCCCTCATGGCAGGACCAAATACTATCTAGACCATCCCTGATAGACATTTATCTAACCTACTCTTAAATATCTCCAGAAATGGAGATTCCACAACCTCCCTGGGCAATTTATTCCAGTGTTTGACCACACTGACAGTTAGGAACTTCTTCCTAATGTCCAACCTAAACCTCCCTTGCTGCAGTTTAAGCCCATTGCTTCTTGTTCTATCCTCAGAACAAGGATAGAACAAACTGTTCTCCAAACTTCTTTAGGAAAGGGAGCTTACTCGGGGAGGGTCACACTTCAGGGGCCACCATCTTTCATGTCCAAGAGAATCCATCCAGAAAATACCTGTGGTTCTCTTAAGAAAAGTAACAGTCTTCAAAATCTCCTCATCCCACGCCCAAGGCAACTGCAAGTAGCACCTGGGCAGGGGAGTCCTGTATAAATAACTGCAAAGATGGCAGTGTTCCATCTGAAGTGTGTCCTGGGTGTTAAGGTGCATAGGGATGGGGGGGCATGGAGGCACCTGCATGAAGTCCAGCCATTCTGATCTTTGGGGGCCTCCCCCAACATGGCAGCATCCAGGCACCTCACTTAATCCTATGGATTTAGCCTCTCAGCTTTTGCAGATAGGGAAACTAAGGCGTATTGAAATTCAACACCTGGCAAGTTTCACTGTCTGGGTACATGACTGTGGCCGCGTGGGATGAGTGAGAGGAGAACTGGGAGGCTCTGTGTCCATTTCATCACCGTGGGCTGTAGTGGATGTAAGGATGGAAGGAAAGTTTGTGTGGGAGACAGCGATGGATGTGTCTAAAGATGGACAGATGTAAGCATTGAAGGATAAATGAATGGATAGGTGTAGCTAGAGAGAGATGGATGGAGGTGTGCTTCTATGGATGGATGATTGCATGAGTGGAGGTGGGTGGAGAGGAGCAGTGGAGGCACGAATGGATGGACAGAAGGATGGAGGATGGATGTGTCTAGGGATAGATTGTTGTGTGGTTTGTGACCATGGATGGATACATGTATCTAGAGATGGAAGTGTGGAGAGGCATAGATGGATGGATAGAGATGTCTAAGAATGGACTGATGGATGGGTAGAAAGAAGATTTACGGTCATGGATAAATGGAGAATGGAGAGGCAACTGGGGATGGAAGGATGGATAAATGGGTTTGAGATGGATAGGTGGTTTGTGGCCATGAATGGATGGATGTATCTAGAAATGACTGAATGGATGGCTAGATCAGTGGAAATGTCATTGAATAGATAGGTGGTCATGGATGCAGAGATGTGTGGACGCATGCATGGATGGATGGTTCATTGTCATCGGTGGATGGAGGTTTAATTGGGGATTAACATGTGTATTGTTTTTGTGGTCAGGGTTGGAAGGATGGAGTGATGGACTGATAGATGGTTTTGGTTGTGTAGGAATGAAAGGGTGAGTGGGAGTGGATGAATGTCTCTAGAGATGGAGGAAGAGGATCAGAGAGAGGTTGTGTCTAGGGATGGATGGATGGCTTGTGCTCAGGATTGGACGGATGAACTCAGAGATCTGGAGATGGATACGTGGAGGGGTTAATTTAGGATGGTTAGATGGATGGAGGTGTCTACACTGATACATCAAGAGGTGATTTGTGATCATGGATGGACGCGAGTATCTAGAGAGGTATGGGAAAGAGACAGATGGAAAGATGGAGGTATCTACGAATGGATGAGTGGTTTATGGTTATGGATGAATGGAGGAGTGAGTAACAGGTGGATGGAAGGATTGATGGGTCAATGGATGTTTTGTGATTATGCATGGATGGATGCCTCCATAGATGGAGGTATGGAGAGGCATAAATGGAAGGATGGACTGATGGATGGATAGATGGCTTGTGGTCATAGATGAATGGATGGAGAAGGGGGTGTGGAGGGATGTACCTCAAGATGGATGGACACTTTGTGGTCATGGACGAATGGGTGGATCTAGTCATTGATGGTTGCACCCATGGATGGATGAAGGTGTATTGGGATTCACATATGGATGGATCAGTGGGTGGTTTGTGGCCATGGATGGATGGATATATCTAAAGATGGTTGGGTGGCCAGGCATAAATGGCCAGATGGATTGTGGTTATCAATACATGGAGGGTTAAGTGGGAATGGGCAGATGAAGGGATGGTTTGTAGGGATGAATGGAGGGAGATGTGAGGATGGATGGGTGTGTCTAGAGATGGAAGGAAGGAGGCAGAGAGGGTTCTATGTAGGGACGGATGGATGGGTGGCTTGTGGCCAGGGTTAGATTGATGTACCCAGAGATAGAAGAGTGGAGGGATGGAAGAAGATACAGAGACTGCTGTTGGATGTAGAGTCCAGGCTCTCTCTGTGACGCTGGCTGACTTGCAGTTGATGTCTCTTTCTCTCCCCGCACAGAGGTGATCGTGACTGACGAGTTTTGCACCGAGGAAGGCGATGAGAAGATAGACGGTCTCTGGAGCACCATCGCGGTCTTCATCACCCTCTTCCTCTTGAGCGTGTGCTACAGCGCCACGGTAACCCTGTTCAAGGTGAGAGAGGGCGAACAGAGCAGGGACGGGAGGAGCCAGGCTAGCACAATTGAGTGCGTCACGGGAGAGAAGGAAAGATGGGAGGCACAAAAGAGAAGGAAGAAAGGTTGCAAGAGACAGAAGGTGAATGAATGAGACGTGGATATGGAAGCAGGAAAGAAGGACACAGAGAGACAGAGCAGCTCCACCGAGTGATGCCATTCTCATGCCCGCTGTCTCTGTCCCCCCCTCCTTGCAGGTAAAGTGGCTTTTCTCCAGTGTGGTGCAGCTGAAGCGGGCGAGGGGCCCCGAGTACAAGAACGTGATCCAGCGTGTGGTGTAAGGACGCTGCCCCCTTTCTGCCAAGACAAGGGGTCGGGGCCGCCGGCTCTTTGGCATCACCGTCCTGCCTCCCACAGCTTCTGCCCTGCATCGCTGTGCCCCGGTAGAACTGACCGGTGCGGGGTGAAAGGGATGCACCTCCCACGGCCTCCTCAGCCTTCAGCCGCTGGGCATGCTGCCCTGCTGGGAGCTGGGCTGTGACCGGGCACCTCGTGTCATGCAAGGAGCCAGCGCCCCGAGCAAGGAACCAGTCCGCGTCCCATGTCCCTCCTGCCCCCAGCAGTCCCCTGGGTCGGAGCCAGCACCCTCTAGAAGAGAAAGTGCCCAAGTCCTTTCCCCACCCGCCCAACCTTGCCATCCTCTTGAACTCTCTCCGGTTCAGAGCCAGCGCTTCCTAGAGGAGAGATTCCCCTTGCTCCATTTCCCCACGCCCAACCCATGGCAGCTAATCCCCCACACTGGAGCGGGGCTGCAGCTGGGGTGGTGTCTGTCATGCTGTGTGTTGCATATTGAGCGCCTCATTGGGATTTGTGTGTGACGTGTTTCACACTTTCAACGTTTGCACTGAGTAACAATAAATAAGTAGAGATACAACTCAGGCTCCATTTCTTTCTCAACCCCAGACTTGAAAGGACACCTGAGACCCACCAGATGGCCACACTAGGGGTGTGTCTAGACTACGCCTCTCTGTCGACAGAGAGATGTAGATTAGGCACATCAAAATTCCCTAATGAAGCAGGGATTTAAATATCTCATACTTCATTAGCATAAACATGGCTGCCGCTTTTTTTTTTAATGGAGTTTTTTCAAAAAAAAAGGCAGTCTAGACACGGATCTTTCGAAAATAAACCATTTTTTGAAAGATCCTATATTCCTCAAAAAACGAGGTTTACAGGATCTTTCGAAAAAGGGTTTATTTTCGACAGATCTGCATCTAGACTGCCGTTTTTTTAAAAAAACCTCCATTTTGAAAAAAAGCGGCGGCCACGTTTATGCTAATGAAGCACAGGATATTTAAATCACTGCTTCATTAGCAATTTCGATGTGCTTGATTTGCATCCCTCTGTCGACAGAGGGCTGCAGTCTAGACGTAGCCTGTGCATGTAGGGGGCACCTCCAGGTAAGGTCAACAGTTGTAGGGTTCCCCCTGACCTGAGTGGGAGACAGGGGGCCTAGTGACAAACACAGAAATCAGAGATTTCATCCCTGAGCCCCTAAAGGCTTGGAAAGAGGAGTGGGAAATGGAAAGAAAGAAAGAAAGGTGGAGAGGCTGGTATGTGAATGTACAGAGATGGACAAATGGGCATGGGAAGGGAGGGAAGGAAGGCGAGGGGGTTGACTGTGTGGGTAGATACCAGCTGGACCCAGACACACAGGGTGTGTCTAGACTACAGGGTTTTGTCGACAAAAGTGGACTCTTGTCGACAAAATCATACCTGCGTCTACACTGCCTCTGAGTTCTGACGACATAACATCGACAGAACTCGGCAGTTTTGTCGACGCCGCCAAACCTCATTCTACGAGAAATAATGCCTTTGTCGACAGAGTTCTGTCGACAGAAGATAAGTGTGGACGCAGGGGAGAATTTATATCGACAGTAAAGGCCTCCAGGAAGAAGCCCTGGTGGACACTCCTGCCACTGCTTTCAACTCTATTGTTCCTGCCTGTAGCCATCTTTTAAAGGCACAGGCACCCAGGATCAGCATTCTGGCAGCAAGCCAGCTCCAGACAGGACCTTGACTGCACAGCTCTTTCCAGTAAGGCAAGTCCGAGCCATGTCGCAGGGACAAGCCCCCCAAGACCTCACTGGCCCTTCCAGGGACACATCCCCCCAGGAAGCCAGGGGCACAAAACGCCAGGCACCCTCCTGGTCAGTGCCCGAGATCAAAGCCCTCCTGGAGCTGTGGGCCAAGGAGGAGGCTCTTCAGCTCCCACAGTCTAGGCACAGGAACACGGACATATACGCCAGAATGGTTGATGGGCTGGCCAGGAAAGGCCACCACCCCCGCACGGCACCGCAGGTCAGGGCCAAGGTGAAGGAGCTGTGGTAGGGGTACGTCAGGGCCCGTGAGCGCAGCTCCCACTCCAGGGAAAGGGCACACTCCTGTGCTTACTACGAGGACCTGGACAGGATCCTGGGGGCAGGGAAACCTCTGCCTCCCGAGCGGCTTGTAGAGTCTGGCTTGGAGACCCCTCTGCAGCAGCGGCCGCAACTCCAGCACCTGGAGCACCCAGGAGCCAGATGCTCAGAGGCAAGAGGCCTCCCAGGCAACTTCAGACTCCAGGGAGGGAACATCAGGTGAGAGCTGTGAGAGTCCAACACACACAGGGCAGGGCAGGCGGGAGCAAAGTGGACGGTGCAGTGCTGTGACATGTCATGCTGATCACAGCCTGGGGAGAAGTGGGGCACACCCATGGCCATCCTACCCCTGCACCCTCATGGCTGCTAGGCACCACCTGCTCCTGTCAGGCAGTGATGCCAGGTGCAGGCATGGGTAGGAGACGCTGGGATTGCCTCACAGCTGCAGGCCTCTCATCACTCTGCAGGAACCCCAACCGTGGCCTGACACTTGTCTGTGCTGCTCGGCCATGGGGTGTGTGTGACGGAGGGCAGGAAGGTGGCCTGCACACCTTCTGGGCTCCAGGGAGGCCGTGGCTGAGGGCCAGGCCACACCATGCCTTACTGAGACCCACATGAACACCCTCTGACCCTAGGACAATCACTGCCTGCTGAGAAGAAGGAGGGCATGAACTCTCAGGGAAAGGGTGAGCGTGCATGACTGACGACTTTTCTCTCTTGTCCACAGCCGGACCAGCTAACCAGGAGGGGGGTGCCACACCTGCCCCACCACCCAGATGGCCGCAGGGAACCCGTCAGCACTGGCACATCTATTTAGACCTGGTGCGCCAGCACATCTCAGTCCTGCAACGGATGCAGGACTCAATGGACAGAAGGATGGAGGCAGAGGCCGAGTGGCGCAGGCGCTTGCTGTAGGAATTTGCCCAGCAGCGCACTGATATTTGCACTGCGATCTGGGATGCCATGGACTTCCCCGGTCCTTTGCCTGGTCCTGGTCCTCCTACTTAGCCTTCCCCACGCCAAACTGATGTCCCACGGAGCGGTCACTGTCGGGGGTGGCCAGCTTCCAGAGAGCAATAGTGATGCGCTTCTCCAGGGGGACGGTGGCCCTCAAGCGGGTGTCCTGGCATTGCAGGGCAGGGGAGAGCCAGGTACAGAGCTCCTGGAAGGTGGACTTCCACATGCGGAAGTTTCGGAGCCACTGGTCGTCTTTCCAGTGCTGAATAACGAGCCAGTCCCACCAGTCAGAACTGGTGTCCAGCCTCCAAACTCGCCTCTCCATGAATAAGTTTGGGGGCAAGGGCAGTAGGGCTGCAGCCTGAGCCGGGGGCTCAAAGCTGGGCTCTGATTCCAGCTCTGCCACACACATCACGATGCTCTCATGAGCATGCAGCAGAACTTCCAGCAGCACGGTGTGGGGCCATCGCCTGCCCAGGGGCAGCTCAGGCTCCATGGCCAAAAAGCACAAAAGTGCAAAGGCAAAAACCAAACCTGAAAATAAACTGCTGTGGTGTCCAAGGAAGCAGGGCAAGCAGAGCAAACACTGCAGCAGCTTTGCATTCCCTCTAGGGGTTGGCAAGCCAGAACCAGGAGCAGAGCAACGGGTGTCCAGGGGGGTCCCTTTAAGGATGCGTCTCTGCAGAGAGCAAGGAGCACCTCCAGGAAATTAAGGCTGCCCTTGTGACCTTCCAGAAGCACTTCCGGGTGCCTTCTTTTGTCGACAGAGTGTCCGGCAGTCTGGACACTCTTTGTCGACAAAGCAGATCGCTTTGTCTATCCGCGTAATGCAGTCTAGACGCTCTTCGTCGACAGAAGCTTCGTCGACAGATTCTGTCGACAAAACTTCTGTCAACAAAAGCCTGTAGTCTAGACATACCCACAGTGAGTAGCATTCTCCTTGATCTCCTTGGCAACCCCTTGCCCAAGGACATCCTGAGACACAGCTCACAATTTTAAACTCATTTTATTTTGGCTCCAACACTCGATACCTGTCTACGTTGCACATTGAACGTAGGATGGGACAAGAGACTCTTTTCCCTCACCCGAGTCCATTGGGATTAGCGCTCAGGGTACTGCCCAGCTACACTCCCCTATGCCCTGCCACGCACGAGCAAATCCAATCCCAGACGTGAGTGGTGGAGGGATACGTGGCTGGGTTCCACCTCCAATGCGGCTGCTCCCTGGGGATACTCAGTGAAGTTCTCTGCCCTCCCTGCTCGGGGACAGGCTGGGCTAATGCCTTTCCACGGCTGTTCTCCAGCCTCATGCTGCCGTGGGATGTGGCTCCTCCAAGAGGGCTCACATAAGGTAGGAGCTAAACGGGGCTTAAAATGGATGGAGGCCATGAAGTGGAAGGAGGAGTCCAGAGCTGGGCACTCACCGCACCTGGGGACACAGAGAGCAGAGGGGTTCAGCTTTTGCTGGTGTTGGGGTCATGGGCAGCATCCCAAGTGGAAAGAACAAGGCCAGAATGGATCATGGGACCTGCTGCTTGGCCGGGACCATGCAGCCTCCCCCAGCCAGGCCTGCGCCCCGCCAGGACTTCTCCACTGAGCTAGAACCAGACTTGTGGAGACTCCAGCCTTGGCAAACCACCCAGCGAAGTGGCCACTGCCCACCGGGCACCACACGACCATTCCCTGTGGAGCCAGCATGGTCTCAACCTCCTGCTTCTGGTCCCAGGCCCATTGACTCAGCACCGGTCATTCCTATAAGCCATGAAGTGCGACCAGAAGGCGACTGAGGCACTCACCTTAAGCAGCGTGACGCCAGTGCTGTACACCAGGCTGAGCAGGAATAGCACGATGAAGGTTATGGGTGTCCAGAGAGGATCCGATTCCCCCTCTCCTCCTTCAGCACAGACCCCTTGGTCCTCCACCAGGCAGAGAGGCACTGGGGAAGGGATTAACAGGGCAATTAGAGAGGTCTGTTCCTTAACTCCTATTCTGGGGGCCTGTGGAATTTGCCCACTGAGCCCTTCCGAGACCTCCCCGGATTCCTATCATTCCAGAGGCAGTGTGGTCCTATGAATGGGGAAGTAGGATGGGACTTGGGAGCCCTGGGTCTGTCTGCACTTTCTCTTTCTCTCTGACATTGTAGGATGTCAGGGAATTCTCTTCCCCTCTCTGTGCCTCAGTTTCCATCAACACCCGGTTTCTCTTTGGACTTGAAGCTCATCTGTGCATAGACTCCATGTTATGTGTGCACAGTTCCTAGTGAAACTGGGATGCCAAGCTCAGAAGAGACCTCTTTGTGTGACTATAGCTCACCTCCCAATGAGGCCGTCCAACAGGAACAGCTTTTAAGGGTGCCAAGCTCTATGTGTGACTGCAGCTCACCTCCTAATGAAACCATCCAATGGGAACAACTTTGAAGGGGTTCCCCCCCTTGTACTCCAGTCCCACGTGTGTTCCTAGAAGGGCAACGATTGGTGTCCCATCCCCACCTTTGGGTAACACCGGCCTTTGTCCAACATGGATGGGGTGAGACTTTGCAGCTCCAAACCAGGAGATTCCTCTTTGACCAGGGGATGGGTGACCATGAGGACCACCTGGTCTCAATTCCTGCACCCCACCCCCCGGACCAGAGAAAACCACCCTCTGATCTCAGAATCCTGCCCAGAGACCCCTCCAGAGGTTCTGGGAAGGAACCTTCTGTTCTGCAGCCTATACAGGCACTGGACCCTCACCTGAATCCTCCATCCCAGATGTACAATGACCTTCCCCCTCTATGAGCTCTCCAAAAAGGGGAAACTTTCAACTGCATTCCTGTAAAGTCTGTTCCCCTGTCAGGCATTTTGAGTGCAGAAGGTGGGGGCAGGCAAGAGACCTTAAATTACCCTGCCACTAAAGGCTGCTGTGTAAAAACTCCCCAAGATCTCAGCTTCTGTGACCTTGGGTACTATGCTGCCACCACCCGAATGCAAAAATCCCTGGAAAGCCAGGAAGCCGTACGTGGGAACTTCATCCCATGGGGTAACCCCCAGATCTTTCAACCTCCCTCAGGAGAGAACGTGAAATCAAACCATAGTCCCCGAATAGCTGACCTTCAATTCAGACACATGGACACAGAACCTCCTGCATTCTAGGACACGGAAATCAGATTATAGTCTTAAACAGGAGATTGTATTAACAAACAAAAATTATATATTTAAGAAAACCTACTTGGGTTCAAGGTGATACAGAGCATCTAAAAACAGATTAAAGTGAACAGAGTAGATTCTCTGGGATTCACTTTCAATTACAGGAAGTCTTAAATCAGCTCAGAGAAGTCATGCAAACCAAGAAAAAAAAGAAGCAAATAAGCAGATTGCATCTAACGAAACATTCCCTGCTCTACTCAGATCTCTGTGGTTTCAAAGTTCCGGTTTTCTTTTCTTAGACATGCTCAATCCATTTCTCTCCCAGCTCCTCTCTGAACTCACACACAAAGGAGACCGTAGCAGGCAAAACTTGTTTTGTTTTCAATTCTCCCACCCTCTTCTCATTGGCTCCCAGCCAAAACTTCCTGCATACCCACTGGTCTGGATTGAATCCTTAAGATACAGAATGACGGGATGTTTAGAAAAGGGGAGGACCCCTCCCAGCCATCATGGCCCCATATTGGCAGGACACTGGAAGCAGAAGTGATGGCCCCTGACTCATCTTTCACTTGTGGCGACTCTGCAGTTAACTATATGCACAAATCTCCAAGCCACATTAATAGTTCCTTGAGCCTTGAGACACTATTATAGTGTCTTTTCCTTAAGACACAATTATAATGTCATGGGGCGTTAGTAAAGACCTCTCCCAATTCATTGTGCATGGGGTAGCACTTAGTAGGAGCCCAGATTTCTCTGAGCCTGCCCATGTGTCTTCTCAGCAGCATGAAGACCGACTGGGAAAGAGCTTGAAGATCCCACAACACTGATCAGAGACCTGCTGCCTACACCTGACCTCCTGTTGTCAGCGTCCCAGCATCCCAGCCAGTTAGTCCCATTAAGGAGCCCAGATACACCAACATCACACGGACAACAGCCTCAGGAAGCCCAGTAGGATGTGTCCCAGGGAGAGGAAGAGAGTGGTATCTCCCACCCTTGTGAAGTCAGTGTGTTGTGGTTGGATTCCTCGCTGACCCAATGCCAGACCACTCTGCCCCTCAGGCATCCTGGGTCAGAACCCAGGGGAATCAGGTGGACCGAGGTCTCCCTGCCCCAGCCATCACCCCCTCTGGTGACAGTCCCCAGAGATAGTCATTACTTCACACTGTCCTGCACCTGAGGGCTCCTCTGTTGACACTGACCTCTGTTGACCGTTCACTCAAAGGCTGCTTTATTGACTCTGTCCACTAGGCCATGCTGTCCTGCACTCAGAGTCCGCTCTCTTGCCACTGGCCCCTACGACACACAATCCTGCACTTGAGGGCTAAAATATTGATGCTAGCTATCAGACTGCACCAGACTGTGCTCATGGGAAGCAATCTGGTCTTGGATCATTAGGCCACACTGTCGAGTATCCAAGGGCCAAGGTTTAGACCCTGGCCATTGGGCCACATTGTGGTTTGGCCCACCAGGAGAAGTCAACTCAGGTGGACTGTATCTGCAGTGTCAGCACAACCCTGATCCACCCTGAATGAAGATGGGATGTGCTTCATCATTATCTTATATCTGCCTTTGGCTTCTCTTAAACCCTTATCTACATGTTTAGGCCACATCTACGCTGGCAGCTTCTTGCGCAAGAACTGTTTTGCAGAAGAGTTCTTGCGCAAAAAGTCTTCCACAAGAGTGAGTCTACATCGGCATGTGCTTTTGCGCAAGAGATGTGCTTTTGTGCAAGAGCATCCATGGCAGTGTGGACGCTCTCTTGCGCAAGAAAGCTCTGATGGCCATTTTAACCATAGGGGCTTCTTGTGCAGGAAATTCATGTTGCCTGTCTACACTGCCCTCTTGTGGAAGAGCTCTTGAGCAAGAGGGCTTATTCCTTGTGGGGAGAGGAATAACTCTTCCGGAAGAAGCCCTGTTTTACAACGCTGTACTGTAAATTTACTTGCGCAAGAACACGTGTTCAGTGTAGACAGCAGGCAAGTTTTGCGCAAGAATGGCTGTTCTTGTGCAAGAAGCTGCCAGTGTAGACATAGCCTTAGAGTCTTTAAGTGCCTGGTATTTTTTTTCCATGCATGTATTTGTAGACACCAATGAAACCATCGCTTGAGTAGTTTCATAAGTGAAGCCGATTCGGTTCCTGACATCTCCCACTTGGAGGAGTTTTCTCCAGCCCTCTAGTCCGTTTTCTGATTCTCCTCTGCACCTTCCCCAGTGTTCTAACCTTCTTTTTGTATGTGTGGACATAAAAATGGCCACCAGTCTGTCGACTTCAGTATCCTGTCTACCAACACCGGCAGATGCCAGACGCAAAAGAAGGAATAATTGGACCAAGGAATTATTGAGTGTCCCCTCGGCAGTCCTACATCCCAGCATCTGACAGAGGCTGAGGGACAGCAAGAACCTAAGGTTGCTTCTTGGTTAATAGCCATTGATGGACTGATTCTCTGTGAACGGATCTGATTCCTCCCTGAACCCTGTTATACTTTTGGCCCTCACAGCATCCCTCGTCCACACGTCTGCAGAGATGCATGAGGAAGGGCCGGCTTGTGCTACTTTTAAACCTGCTGCCATTGAATTTCAATGGGAGACCCCTTCTGTTTTTGTTTTGCTGAGACTGCTCCTGCCCTACCCACCATGATGGAACCCTGACCTCATTCAGGACATCGAGGGGTTTCAACAACATGAATAACACTGGGCAGAGAGCCAGGCATGCCTGAGAAATGGGAAGGTACAAAGATGACACTGCATGAGGATGGATGCATGTAGAGAGGATGTTGCATCATTTAGCACCTATGGAAAGATGGATATTGTAGAGCCATAGATTCAGTTACTGTGGAAAGATGGCTGGCTGGCTGGCTGGATCTGAAGATGGTTGGTTGGGTGTATGGATGTGTGGGCAGGTGGATAGATGTGGGAATGAGTCTGAGAATGGATGCATGGATACATGGATGGATGGATGGGTCTGAGGATGATGGATGGGTGGGTGGGTGGATGGATGGATGGATACTGTAGAACAATAAAAGGAAAGAAATCATGCATAAGGAACGGAGAATGGCTAGAAAGAAGAAAGGGTTGATGGTTGATTACTACATACTGGTGGGGCGGGAAGGATGGGTGGATACACCAGGAGACACAGAGGCAATTGCTGATCAAAAAATCAAGGGTGTTTCATTTTTATTCAGCCATATTCCACACATAGCCATTCTTCATACGCCAGAGCTCCCATGGTTTTACCCGTATTGTAAGACGAATGTGAGATGCCAGGAGGCCCCGAGTCCATCTCCCATATACCCTGATAACCCCACAGGGCTCTGCTCCTCAGTGGCAAGTGACATCGATGTCGGACAAGACCACAGAGACATTGACAGTGGTGGGTTTACCGGAGGCCTTGTCCACGCTCCGTTGGGTGAAGATCTTCGGCAGGCCTTCATGCCCCACCATGCAGGAGTAGGTGTCCCCCTTCTGCCATTCAGAGGCCTGGATTCTGAGCTTGCTGTAGATGAAGTAGCTTTCCTCCTCCCCAGCCTCCCGTGTGGGGCCGATATTGATGTAGGCTTCTTGTGGAAGGGGCCGGTCCTTCTGGGTCCATGTCACCAAGATGTCATTGGGCCAGAAGCCGGAGGCCAGACAGGTGATGGTGGCCCATTCCTGGAGAGCCAGCTCATCCACATGAGGAGGGGAGACGTAAACAAAAGGGACCCGGAGAGAGACCTCTGCCACAAGGAAACACCAGTTAATGGTGGGAAAGGAACCCAGGAATCCTGCTTGCCTCTATCCCATGCTCCTCTGTCCCATTAGACCCCCACCCTTGCCCTGCAGAGCCATGGATACAATGCAGCAGGTCTGGTCCTACTAAGCCTCGAGATCTATATAAATTGCATGAAAAGAGGCTAGAACCAGGGGTCATGGCTCCACGTCTTGTTGATCTAACCCACCACATTCCACTCCCCTTGCAAAGCTGGAAAAATGACCCAGGAGCCCTGACTTTCTGTGCCCTGCTCCCATTTCATCCCACCCACACATTTCTAACTCCCAGTCTCACCAACCTGCAGCTGGATCGGGGTTAGTGCCCCCTAGATTCACAAGGCCCCGTGGAGAATTCCCCATCCTGGGGCCATATTAGACCTGGCACCCCCTGTAGGGCTTACCGAGACTTTTGTGGATAGTCTTGACCTCTGCTGATGGGATGTCTTGGTGCTTCACGGTGCAGGTAAACTCCTCCCCAGCCTGCCACTCCTCCACGCACACCCGCAGAACACTGGCTACACTGTAGGTGCCATTTGGATGCAGCACCGGCTCCCTGTGGTCCTCCGTCAACTGGCCTCCATTTCTCTTGCTCCAGTTGATCTCCAGGCTGCTGGGGGTCTCTATGCCACTCACCACACAAGTGATGGTGGCGTTCTGCCCAACATAAAGATCCTCCAGGGATGGGGGAAGGAGAAAGACCTTCGGAGGGGGTCGATTACAGTCGCTGCCACCTGGTTGGGGGCAGGAGGCAGCGTTGAGGACTGGGCTGAGCAAATACTCACTAGGCACCTGGTGGAAATTGAATGCCTTTCTGTCAGTGCTTCAAAGCCCAGGGGCTGTTTGGGGAAGGGGCTAAGGTCACTGGGGTAGGAAGTAGACTTTGGGGCTCCCAGATGGAAAAGACAGGATCTTCCTTTTCTAGGGCATCAGAAAAGCTGACTAAGGATGTCCTACCCATCTAGGGGCTTGGATTCCTGGGTCCCATAGTGGTTCATTAGCTCTCTGCCAACTCATGAGCACATTGCAACAGCTGCAGCTCTACTGACAGAATGCCCCCTTGTGGACAACACAGAAGTGGACAGAGCTCCCCTGTTTGCTCTGCTCAGGGGCCTTCCAGAGTGAAATTCATGAGCTCCACGGACATCCCCAACTCAATGAGTGGCTCTCCATTTCTCAGCGAGGTCAGGTGTGGCTCAGAGAGCAAATGTCCACACCCAGAGTCTACACTGTCCTCCTCTTAACACTAGATCCCATCCCACACCCAAAGCTCTGGAGGGAACTCACCTCCCCTAAGCCTCTACTCCCTGCACAGGCAAAAGGGCCACTTACATTTCACCCTCATTGTCCACCAATGGCCCTTAGGGCATGAGCCCCCCAACTCTCACAACAAGCCAATGAGGGAAGGGAGAGCTTGAATCCCTATGGAAACCCCAGGAGGGAAGCCCAAAGAATTGCCCACAGAATCGCAATCCTGGCCTCCAGGGACAATCTCCTCTAGTGAATGTTGCATGAAGCTCACGCTTGATGTCGCTCATTCAGATCGTTAGCAATGTGGCTGGTGGTGGAGATGAGATTCCAGATTCATGTGGACCCCCAGATCCCATGATGGGGCAAAGGATGGATAGGAGCAGTTTCTATCCTTAGCTTCCCTACATCGGTCAGCTTCTGGATCCCATCTGGATTCAACCCTACCCCAGATCAGCTTTTCCTGTAGAATAGATTGTCATTCAGATCCGTGAAGATCTGTGAAGGCACCTGCCCAGGTGCCATACTCCAATGGGGAGAATGAGATGGACCACGAGGCCAAAATTGTGAACCTCCCTCTACAGGAATCCCTGTCTCATTGTGAAGCATTCCCAGAAAGGACCCATGGCTCAGAAGGAAAGCAATGTTTCCGTCAACCCACGCCCAGCCGTGACATGTCTCCAAGAGCAAGAGCATCCACCCAAGGTCATGGCCAAATCACAGCCCAATGAGATTGCATGCTGCTCCCTCCCTGAAATTCCCTCTAGCATAGAGGACAGTTTTCCTGCACTTCCTTTAGTGGTGATGGGTCCTGGAGGTTGTGGTAAGATCTCCTCCAGGGGTAGGTTGAGATCCCCATTGCTTTGGATATTTCAGACTGGATAAAGACCTTTGGGGAGCAGGGAACTCTCCTGCAATAATCCCACATAACTCAGTTTTCAATGAATCTTGCACTCCTTGGTTTCACCAAAGATGGATTCATAATGGAGACAGAAATCCATCAGTGAGGCCATTCCCCCCCAAACCAGGGCACTTATGGGCTCAAGCACTTGCTCATGCCATTGACTGGATGAGACAACAAAGCACGCAGACATCCCCAAATTAACCCCTGCCTCTGAGAATCCACTTACTGAAGGACACCTTTTCCATCACACTCTTGGGCTCCTCCAAAGCCGGGTGATGCACCACGCAGGTGCAGTTTTCTGCCTCTTCACTTCGATTGACCTTCAGGATGCTGTAGGCTGAGAAGGCGCCACTTCCTGCAAGGGGTCCATTGTTGTAACTGGCCGTGAGTTCCGGGGAGTTGTCCTTCAACCAGGAGATGCTGATGTCTTTGGGATAAAAGCCACTAGCTTCGCAGATGAGCGTCAAGGACTCTTTGGTCCCCGAGAGGTTTTCATGGTAGGCTTTTGAGATGGTGATGGAAGGCTCCTTCTTAGCCATGTCTAAGTCAAAAGGAAGAGGGGAAAGGAAAGAATAACGCTTGGGTGCACATCCAAGTTAAGAATCATAGAATCATATAATGATAGGACTGGAAGAGACCTCAGGGGGTCGTCAAGTCCAGTCCCCTCTCCAGAGCAGGATGAACCCCAACTAAACCATTGCACCCAGGGCTTTGTCAAGCCGAGACTTAAAAACCTCTAGGGATGGAGATTCCACCACCTCCCTAGGGAACCTATCCCAGTACTTCACCACCCTCCAAGTGAAATAGTTTTTCCTAATATCTAACCTAGACCTCCCCCACTGTAACTTAAGCACTCAGATCAAGTCACTATCTTTCTGTAAAGTGACCAGAGCAAGCCAAAATTCAGGAAGGGAGTGAAGCTAGACCACACCAACCCAACCACTAAGCATCGTTTTCTGGGAAACTAAGGACTCAGTTGGACATACAAGAATCATAGAATCATATAATGATAGGACTGCAAGAGACCTCAGGAGATCATCGAGTCCAGTCCCCTGCCCAAGGCAGGACCAATCCCAAATAAATCAACCCAGCCAGGGTTTTGTCAAGCTGAGACTTAAAAACCTCTAGGGATGGAGATTCCACCACCTCCCTAGGTAACCCATTCCAGTGCTTCCCCACCCTCCTAGGGAAACAATTTTTCCTAATATCCAACCTAGGCCTCCCCCACTGTAACTTAAGCACTCAGCTGAAGCTGCTATCACTCTGTAAAGTGATTAGGGAGAGGAAAAATTCAGGGAGGGAGTGAAGCTAGACCACACCAACCCAATCACTAAACATCGTTTTCTGGGAAACTAAGGACCCAGATCTTCATCCAAAAATTCAACTAAACATGCACGTCTTCACCTTTTTCAGCATTCTGATGTTATTTCTCTCGTCCTCCTTCAAAATGATCATTGACTTCTTCCTTGTCATGAACAACATTTCAATCTCGTTCCCGAGCATCAGTACGCTCCTCACCCTCAGGTGGGTCTTACCGTTATGGAGATGACCACCAATTGACAATGACTAGAGTTTGCCTTTCCCTTTGTGATGCCAAGCCTCCTCACCTTTATTGACCATGGTTATCTCCTGGGTGAGTTCTCCAGAACAAAGAGTGCTCACTTTGCAGGTAAATCTGGTGCCTTGTCCCCACTGTGCCTGCGACACTGGGTGGGAGCTGACCAGGCTGGTGGTCCCATTGTTGTTCTTTTTGGGGGGTTCTGTCTTCTCTGCAGAGCTGACATTCCCCTCCACTTGCCAGGTGATTGTGGTGGCTGCTAAGTCGTAACCCAAAACTAGACAGGTCAGGTGACCAGAATTCTTGATCACGTCTTCGTAGGAGGGTTTGGCCAAGTAGATGGTTGGTCTGAGTTTGCTTGTGGGGCAGTCTGAGAAATGCAAAGAGACCACTATCAATAATGTGGGAAGGCAAAAAAGGACCCTGAACCCCTCCCTGACCCTGGAGAGCAGCCCATTTTGCTACCCCAACCATCCTTGAAAAAACAGTGAAATTAGACAAAACAACATTGTTTAGAAATGCTTAAGGATGCGCCAATGCTCATCCCCGCCACCCACACCATTAAAGGCATGGAACGCCCAGGAAAAGAGGCTCCTGGGTTCCTTTTATCAGGTGCTCATCCCCTAAAGCACTGCAGAGAATGCCCTTGTTCTATCTACTTCCGTGAGGTAATGACAAAAAATGTCTACCCCAGCAATGAGAATAGCAAGAGACCTCAGGAGGTATTCTCCACTCTTCAACTATGAACTGGAACAAGATTCATCCAGGAGACTTCAAATTATCCATCTCTCCACCCCCTCCACAACATGTATAGAATCCATCCAATCCTGTCTTTCCATCCATCCATGGTGCAGACCTCTTTATCATGTCTCCACCTCTCCCACCACCCTGGGGTCTAGGAGCTGCCCAACCTACCCTTAGGCAGGGCTGGTTTCTCAGTAACTTTCCATGCCCCATTCCCACTCTGGGCAGCCGTAGCCCCTCACCCAAGCACTTGCTGGTGTTGTACATGGAAGGCTTTGTTCCCCAGGCTGGATGAGTCACATGGCAGGTGAAGAGGTCCCCGTTCTCCCAGCTCTGCTTGCTGATGTTCAGGCGGCTCTGGCCCATGTAGGAGCCATCTGCACCCATTGCAGAGGAGAAGACCAGGGTGGGGTGACTTGTCTCCGCTCCGTTCATGAGCCATTTCACCTCAGCTTTGTTGGGTCGGAGGCTGAGGAGAAGGCAAACCAGCTCCAGATAGCTCCCTGTGAGGTCATCCTCACAGGAGGGGAACAGGAGGCGAACCTGGGGTGCAGTCATAGGACCACAGGCTGCAAAGAGAGAGAGGGGACAACACAGACCAGTGTCACTCTCTGTACATCACGGTCCCCTTCCAGGGAGACAGTGTTAATGCTTCAGTTCCTCATTCTAGATAGGACCCCAAACCACCGCTTATACTATGAGGCTGCTCTTGTGTTTCAGCTCAATGTTGAGAAATTTCCTAATCCTGAGAAGGGAAATCCTTGCAGGAGGATGAGGGAACATGCAGGAAAGGTGAGCTAGTGGGAAAGAGGGGAAGAAGGTAAAGCCCAGCCAGTTGGCTGAACATTGGAGTGGCACCTTGTGGCTGGGACTTTTTGCTCAGGGTTGCACTAGTCTTGCTTGGATTCCTTGTGCATGAGCCAACTCGGCTTTGGATTTAGGTGAAGAATGCACGTACCAAAGCAGACATTTTCCACAGTATTCTTGGGCTCGCGCAGGGCCGGGTGATGCACCAGGCAGGTGTAATTTCCTTCTCCTTGGCTTGGATCGACCTTCAAGATGCTGTAGGCTGAGAATGTGCCACTTCCTGACACAGGGCCATTGTTGTAATGCGGCTTGAGGACCAGAGAGTTGTTCTTCAACCAGGAGATGCTGATCTCTTCTGGGAAAAAGCCACTAGCTTCACAGACGAGAGTCAAGGACACTCTGTTTCTGCATTGTCTTCTTGGTAGTCTCTTGAGATGGTGACGGAAGGCTCCTTCATAGTGATGCCTACATGAAAAGGAAGAGGGACAAGAAAACTTTAAGACTTGGTTGCACATCTAAGGTAAGGACTCAGATCCAACAACTATCACTCTGTAATGGGACCAGAGAGTGCAAAAGTTCAGGATGAGTGTGACGCTAGACCAGGCAGAAGGAAAACCCAACCACTGGGCATCGTCTTCCTTCAAACTCAAAGACCCCAGACCTTCACCCAAAGATTCGGCTGAAATCTTGCATCTTCCACTCAGAACTCACAATGAACTTCCAGATCCTCACCCTTAAATGGCAACAACTTAACATCCACTTTGTCTTTGTCTTCATTGCTATCATCATATTCAATTTTTTCACTTCCTTCATCTACATAGTCACGGCCTTCCTAATTACCTTTGACTCCTTCATATCATGACCTTTATTATGAGTGTCTTCCTCTTTTTTCCATCATCTTCTTCCGCATTCCGATGTTTTTTCTCTTTCTCCTTCAGCATGTTCACTGCCTTTCTCATCCTCATAGACTCCATTTTATTGCAGATCGTCAACATGCGCCTCAGCCTCAGATTGTCTTTATAGTAATGGAGAAGGGCATGGGGCTTTGAGATAGTTCTGCATCCCAAACCTTGAACCAAACTATCTCCTCCTCAGCACAAATGTCTGCCATCCAACATTTTCCCATTGAACCACCAACCCATTTGCTCATTCAGATGGAGCCTCTGCCCATCTTCAAGTGCTCCCAGAAAAATTCAACACAGGGAAATCTGAATTATGCCCGAAATACACCACTGTGTTGAGGTCTTAGGCTTCACTGAAGTCCCATTTAAGGGACTAAATTAGAACCTCAACAGCTCCTCAGGACTTGTGAGGGGTGACTTTCACCAAGCAATCCTTGCTAGGAATGACTGGAAAAATGACTTTCTCTTTGCCACTACAAGGCACTCACCTTTATTGACCATGGTTATCTCCTGGGTGAGTTCTCCAGAACAGAGAGTGCTCACTTTGCAGGTAAATCTGGTGCCTTGTCCCCACTGTGCCTGCGACACTGGGTGGGAGCTGACCAGGCTGGTGGTCCCGTTGTTGTTCTTTTTGGGGAGTTCTGTCTTCCCTGCAGAGCTGACTTTCCCCTCCAGTTGCCAGGTGATTGTGGTGGCTGCTAAGTCGTAACCCAAAACTAGACAGGTCAGGTGACCAGAATTCTTGATCACGTCTTCATAGGAGGGTTTGGCCAAGTAGATGGTTGGTCTGAGTTTGCTTGTGGGGCAGTCTGAGAAATGCAAAGAGACCACTATCAATAATGTGGGAAGGCAGAAAAAGACCCTGAACCCCTCCCTGACCCTGGAGAGCAGCCCATTGAATAACATCAACCCTCAATAAAAAACTGAGCAAATGAGCACAAACCAAATTCTTTGTTTACAAACACTTGAGGATGCATCAATTCTTATCCCAGCCAGCCACAACCTTAAACACATGGAAAGCCCAGAAGAAGAGGCTCCTGGGTTTCTTTTATCAGGTGCTCATCCCCTAAAATACTGCAGCCACGGCACCAGAACTGGTTGTTCTATCTGCCTCTGGGAACTAATGAAAAGGAATAGCCATCGTAGCTCAGAAATCAGGTTTAGAAGAAATCTCAGCAGGTCTAATCCAACCTCCAGCTCAAAGTTGGACCAACAAGCCTCGTCCAGCAGCCCTCTCATTATCTATCCATCTATAGACCCCTTCTACCACATCTACTGCATCCATCCCTCTCATCTCTTTCTCTTTCCAACCACCTGCAGTATTAACCACCCCACCATATCTCTACAGGTGTGTCTAGACTACATGCCTCTGGCGACAGAGACATGCAGATTAGGTTACCCGGCATAGGAAAATGAAGCGGTGATTTCAATAATCGCCGCTTCATTTAAATTTAAACGGCTGCCGCACTGAGCCGATCAGCTGTTTGTTGGCTCAGCGCGGTAGTCTGGACGCTCTGTGGTCAACATCAAAGGCATTTGTCGACCTCCCAGGTAAACCTCATCCCAGGAGGCATACCTGGCAGGTCGACAAATGCCTTTGATGTCGACCGCAGAGCGTCCAGACTACCGCACTGAGCTGACAAACAGCTGATCGGCTCAGCGCGGCAGCCATTTAAATTTAAATGAAGCGGCGATTATTTAAATTGCCGCTTCATTTTCCTATGCTGGGTAGCCTAATCTACATGCCTCTGTCGCCAGAAGTATGTAGTCTAGACATACCCTATGTGTCCTTCTACCTTGCGGTCTAGGTGCAACCCAACCCCCACTCCTCACCCTGCCATCCTGTAGCCCCTTACCCAAGCACTTGCTGCTGTTGTACATGGAAGGCTCCGTTCCCCCAGCTGGATGAGTCACTTGGCAGGTGAAGAGGTCCCCTTTCTCCCAGATCTACCTGGTGATCTTCAAGCGACTCTGGCCCATGTAGGAGCCATCTGCACCCAACAAAGAGGAGAAGGCGGTAGTGGGGAGATTTGTCACCTTATTGTTCACCAGCCATTTCACATTGGCTTTGTCGGGTCGGAAGCTCAGGAGAAGGCAAACCAGCTCCAGCTGGCTCCCTGTGGAGCCATCCTCACAGGAGGGGACCAGGAGGCGGACCTGGGGTGGCATCATCGGACCACAAGCTGAGAGGAGAGAGAGGGAACAAGACAGTTCAGGGTTACTCTCTAAGGATCACTAGTCCCCTTCCAGAGAGTGATGACTCTGCGATCAACCCAGCTCTAGCAAAACCCTCCCCTCTTTGATGTTTGTTTACATTCAATATTTTAGAGCTGCAATTTTTCACAGACATATAAGATGTTAAAGCAAATGGGAACAGGGCCCTTCAATATGTTAGGCAAATGTTGAATGCCTCTGTGGTTGTTTCTACATGAGCTGCCTTAAGTGTGTTCTCCCTGGTAAACAACAGGGACAAAGCTGGAATTTGAGCTGTGTTTGTTTGGACTTCTTTTTCTCAAGAAGTGTCCCCTGTGAAAGACATGGCAGCAGGTGAAATCCTAGGAGAGGCCTGATTGTGTCTCAATATGGATGAAACATCACTGACTTCGGTGGAGATCAGTTAATTTACATCCTGACCCCAGAATGCCTAGATTTGCTACTGTGGGCCCTGGATGACAGGTATCATTAGCAAGATAGTTCCATGGGGCTGGTAGGGGAAGGGAAGGCTTCTGGCTCCTTGTTGGGGAATGTGTGGGAGAGCAACATCTCTGCTTGAGGACAAAGCAGGAGGCCTGGCATACATCCGGAAAAGCTTAGCTAGTGGAAAGAGGTGTGGGTGCTCCCCAGGCAGCCAGCTAAATCTTAGGGGGCAGAACCTTGTGGGGGACCCCTGTGCTCTGAATTGCATTGGTTTTGCTTTGAGTCCTTGTGTGTGAAGAAAGTTGGGTTTTGGACTAAAATGGAGTGTGCCCATTAGATTACAAGCAGTTTGGGTTTCGGTTAGGGTTAGGGTCAGGGTCAGGGTTAGGGTCAGGGTTGGGTTAGGGTCAGGGTTAGGGTCAGAGTCAGAGTTAGGGTTAAGTTTTGTGTTAGTTTTGGGGTTGAGGGTTAAGGTTAGGTTTAGTGTTTAGGGTTAAGATTAAAGTTAGGGTCAGCATCAGGGTTCAGGTTAGGGTTAGCATTAGGGTTCAGGTTAGGGTTAGGGTTAGTGTTAGGGTTAGGGTTAGAATTTAGGGTTAAGCGTTATGGTTAGGGTTAGGATAAGGGTCAGGGTTGGAGTTAGGTTCAGGATTAGGGTCAGGGTTGCAGTTTGGGTTAGTGTTGGGGTTTAGGGTTAAGGTTAGGGTTAGGGTTAGGGTTAAGGTTAGGGCTAGGGTTTAGGGTTAAGGTTAGGGTCAGCATGAGGGTTAGGTTTAGGGTTAGGGTTAAAGTTAAGGTTAGAGTTTAGGGTTCAGGTTAGTATTAGGGTTAGGGTGTAAGTCAGGGAGCCAAAGATTTCCCCTGAACAGGAATTTTAGAGGATTTAGAGCTATGTCAGTCCAGCTCTGTGCCTGAGATTTCTCACCATCTCAAAGGGCTTTGGGCACCATATTACCACGGGAATCAGGTACTACATCCTTGAATCGAGACTGGAAAATCACCTTGGTACATATCAGGGGTTTCCCACCTTGCACAATCCATGGAGATGGATGTGGGGGTGAAGAGGTGCCTTATGTTTCAAAACTGGGTCAAACCTTACCCAGGCTCCCCATGTGAGATTTTTTTCTAAGTCGCCTACAGAATGTGGATTAAACTGGCTCCTAGGTCGATTCGGTACTTTGAAAAATCTCTTCCTGGCTGTATCCCCCACAACCCCTGTGGCCTGTCTTACGTTCCTGCGGGAATTTCTTGGACTCTTTGTAGCTCGTCCCGTCGTGTGTCACATCACACTGGTAGTTGTGTCTCTTGCAGTCACCAGCAGGGATGGTGAGCAGGTTGGTCTGCATGTAAAGCCCGCTCCTGGCCATCATCTCTGGGAAATCCCGGCCCCTCTGAGTCACTCCACCAGAATTCCACTGGATTTTCACCGATGATGGTAAATAGCCGGTCACGCGACAGACCAGGTGTTGTTCCTGGCAAGTGCGGCTTGTCCTGGGGCAGCAGGAAGCCAGTGGGAAGACAGATGGGGCTGTGTTTCCTGATGCTACAAAAAAAAGGGAAAAGAATATAAGATAACTCTTCAAGTGTACATTGAAGATCTATCTATCTATCTATCCTGTCTGTCTGTCTGTTTCACGAGGAGGGTGGGGAAGCACTAGGATGGGTTCCCTACAGAGGTGGTGGAATCCCCATCCCTAGAGGTTTTGAAGTCCCTGACTGAGACGATTGAGTTGGGGTTGGTCCTGCTTTGGGCAGCGGGTTGGACTCAATGACTCCCGAGTTCTCTTTCAAACCTGTGATTCCCGCCTCCCCACGCCCGGAACCTCAAACTTCTCTGACCTCTGCAGCTGTCATGCCCACCTGTCTGGGGAGAAGCAACCAACAAATAAACAAACAAACAAAGTGGCTAAAAAGGGGAAGTTGGCACCAGTGAAAGTCACACCTCAGTTATTTCTTCACCCCGGGTTCCCACCTCGGCCCTCGCCCAGCTGTGGGAATTTCACGCTTTCTAACCAGCTCTAGCCCTGAGAGCCCCCGTTGGGCGTTGTCCAATGTTCTCAGTTGATAATTTTCTTGACTCTCACTTATGGGAAGGAGAGGGGCTGTCTCAGAGGCACAGATCCCTCAGACACATGGCACGAGAGACACAGAGAAGCACTGGGCTCCTGGATAGAACCCCCAGCCCAGAGTGCCCGGCCGCGATCCACCATGGCTGGTCATTTGGTCAGTGAACTCTTGGCTTGTCATGTGAGTGTGGGTGGGGGGGGGGGCTTTCTCCTACCCTAAGCGAGTGCCCTTAGGGAAGCTGTGTGTACTTCAGAGATGATCCAGGACTCCTGGGTTCTCTCCCCAGGTCTGGGAGGGGAGTGGGGTCTACTGGTTGAGCAAGGGGCTGGAAGCCATGCGGGCTGGGCTCTCCTCTGAAGAGCAGTGGGACATGTCCCCCTGTGCAGATGCAGTAGCGGCGCAGGGGGCAGCTCATGGCTCCCCATGCAGGGCCTGGGTGTGCTGGGAGCCTGGGAGGGGAAACCCAGGGCAGGCAGTGCCCTCCAAGGCAGATATGAGGGGACAGCGCTGCATCCTCACCCCCCCGCCCACCCAGCAGCTTGGAAACCGGGGGTGAAAGGGTTCCAAGGCCCCAAGAGCTCAGGAGTGGGGGCACGAGCAGAAATCTGGGGAGACAGCAGGGGACATAGATTGGGTCTGAGGGGCACTGGCAGAGCTGTGGGAAGCCCAAGGCAGGGCTGGGGGCTGCAGGATGGGAGTGAGGGGCACTGGCAGAGCTGTGGGAAGCCCAAGGCAGGGCTGGGGGGCTGCGGGTGAGGAGTGAGGGGCACTGGGGGAACCTAGCCCTGCTAGCAGAAAATTTGGTCCAAGAATCTAGAAGTGGGCTAGCAGGGTGTGTGGTTTGTGAGTGATGGGCACCAACGGGGCAGAGCAGGTATAGGCTGCATATTGGAGTGAGGGGCACCAGAAGGGCCAGGAAAGCCCAGGGCTGGACTAGCAGGGCTGGCTGAGGGATGGGATTGGGGGACATGAGCAGGTTTAGAGATAGACCAGGACTGAGCTAGCAGGGGATGTGGGTTGGGAGGGAGGGGCACCAGCAGGGCTGGGGGAGCCCAGGCCTGGGCTAGCAGGGGTGTGGGGTGGGAGTGAGAGGCACTGGGAGGACTAGGGGATCCCAGCAGTGCTAGCAGGGACTGCAGGCCAAGATCCCAGGGCTGGGCTGGCAGGAGCAATGGATTAGGAGTGGGGGGCACAAGCAGGGCAGGGGGGCAGGGGCTGTAGGTCAGGACAGAAGAGCACCAGCAGAGCAGGGAAGTCCAGGAGTGGGCTGGCAGAGGCTCCAGCTTGGGATTGAGGGGTACCAGGAGAACCCAGGGCTGGGGTGGCAGGGAGTGATGGACATCAGCAGGGCTGGCTGAGGGATGGGATTGGGGGGCACCAGGAGTGCCAGTGGTCAGGGCTGGGCTATCAGGGGCTGAACGACAGGAGTGAGGGGCACCAGCAGGTTTAGAGGGAGCTCAAGGATGGTCGGCAGGGGCTGCAGGTTGGGAGTGAGGGGCACTAACAGGGATGGAGGAGCCCAGGACTGCGCTGGCAGGGGCTGCAGGTTGGGAGTGAGGGGCACTGGCAGGGCTGGGGGAGTCCAGGGCTCGGCAGGCAGAGGCTGAGGGTTGGGAGTCAGGGCTGGGGAGCCCCTAGTCTGGATACCAGGCAGGTGCAGATGAGGAATGTGGGGCACTGCTGATGCATTGGTGAGGCCAGGCTGGGGTATCTGGAGGCTGAGATGAGAGGTATCCCAGAGCTGGGACAGCCCAGTCTGTGATTTGGGACTGTGGGGACATCCCCTGAGTTACTTCTATGGGGACCGAATCATCTCTTCTCTGCAGCCCAATTGAACATTTTTTCCCCTATGGGGATGTAATTGTCTTTTTACTGCAATTAAAAAAAAGTTTGCAACTCAGAACTTTCTAAACTCTGGCACAGATTTCCCCTTGTCAGAGGAAACACCCTGAACTCACCGAATACAGGAGCGCGTCTCTCTGCGCCGTCCCTTCCAGCTCTATGCTCATGCTCCATACCAGTCCTGGTGACAGCTCAGTGTTCAGGTTGGTAATTTAGCCTGTGAATGGAGGTGGCTCCGTGTTTGTGGTGCCCTCACTAGAGACTTGTGGCTCTCGCTTTCCAGAGGAGACCAGCTCCGACATCTCGGTCTGGAGATGGGGATACTGGTAGCTGTGCTCCAAGATGCCTCCAGTTTGGAAATCCAGAAATGGAGACACTCCCAATTCTTCCCATACAAGTTAGGAAAGTGGCCAGCAAAATCTTCATCCAAATTAGTTGGAATTTGAGCGATTCTGTGAATGAGGAACGAGGTTAGTAAGACCATGAGCTAGGAGGTGTGATAGCCCGTCCGAGACTGAGTTTGTTACCCAACTCCCAGAATTCTAACCCTAACCCAACCCTTAAACCCAACTCTTTATACCCCCAACTCCTTAACCATGAGCCTCAACCCAACTTCCAGCCTCCAAAAGATGAACCAACTCCTTGACCCTCACGCCCAAATCATCAACATTTCCCTATGATCCTAATATCATCCTTAATCCTGGCTCTCCAACCCCTTAATTCTCACCCTCATCTTTGACCATCTCTTTGAACCCATCCACCTAACCACAACATCCCGACCTTACCCCCAAATTCTGACTATAGAAGAATCAGGCTTCCATGGTCTTTAGATGTGTTGACTTCTCCTTGTTATTTCTCCTTAAAGGGCGCAGTGTGATGGGTCCCTGACCTTTAATTTCTAGACCACTGTGCTACAAGTATTAAAGAACAATTCTACCCTTAATTGTAACCCATACGATACCTCTAACCACTTCCCCATGACCCTAAGCCCACTAGAGTTCCGCATCACCAGTCAGGTATCAACCATCCCGGCACCAGAACTATCATGTATCCTGGCAAATTGGCCCCTTGGGTTTAGGAGCCCAGAGTCTCACTCATATCTCTCAGAAATGACAGGAGAACTGGGGGGAATCTCAGTGGGTGAATGGTTCAAAACTGGTCAACCACAGCCAGGTCAAATATTGAACTGGAGCATGGGAAGATATTGGACCCTGAGCATTCGGCCGTGGCATTGGATTCTTCCTCTGCATCCCTTAGCATTTAAACTGAACCACTTTCTCCTCACCTATGGATAATATTAACCCTCACTCTCACCCAAAGAGCCCACATGGCTGGGTTGACTTGGAAAGTCCCAGCTGTTCCTGTAAAGGGTCCAGGGACTTCCCAGAACACTAACCAACTCAGTGAGCAACAGACTTGATAATGAGCCACCAGGGGGCTGGTAGTCTTAGCAATGAACGTAGGAGCCTAATGAGAGTATGGTATTCAATATTCCTGCCCAGTTAATACTGCAACTATAACGTGTGCGCCTCTTCAGACAGAGCCCTAAGAAACCAAAAGTTAGTTACACAATGCTCTTTGTAATGTCCTCAAATTCATTTCTACAGTGCAAATCTTGGGTTGTTTCTAGCTGCAGAAGCCGAGATTTCTCCAAGGGGAATTTTTCTGCAACTTAAGCACTTAATTCCCTTTGGTTCCTCAGGAAAATCCCACCTCCAGTTATTGGTACAACCCTCCATTTGGTGAAATTAACCCTTTCTAGGCCACAATGGGCATCGTTCGATTAAAAAACTATAGGTTGAGACAATGGATTCCTGGGTTCTCTACTCAACTCTTCTGTGACCATGTCCCTTCCTTGTCTCTCTCTGCCTCGCTTTCCCCTCTGAGCATTTCTGTACCTTTCCTGCCCATTCTTTGCATTCATCCTAAGAACATAGTAACATGGAGCATGGTGTGGGCTCAGTCGGGGCCACATCTCATGGTCTTTCTCTTTCTATCTTTGCAGTTAGTTCCACAGCCTCTCACCTCCTGCACCACTGAAGGCGCCATCTCTGAGGTCACCATCAATTTCCTGGTGAACGGCGAATTCCCCGAGCCAATCTCTTTGGAGTGGAGCCCCAGTGTTGCCTCCACGGGCATGAAGACCTACCCCTCTGTGCTGCTCACTTCTGGCAACCTCTACTCACCCAGAAGACAGGTCACCATCCCATCCAGCAACTGGCAATCCAACACATCGCTGCAACATCAAGCACTGGCCCACCAGCTCCAGTATCTCCAAGGAAATCCAAAGTAGGGCCAGCACGGCCGAGGGAGGGAAGAGGGGACGGGGGGAGGGGCGGTCACTGATGCAGTGACAGCTGCAGGGAGAGAGGCTTGGAGCCTGCTAGTGGGCTGAACTGGTGGAGTTGCTGGTGTGGGTGGATGGAGGGAAAGAGAGATGCCATGGAAAGACAGAAATGTCCAGTGTTAGGTCAATAGTGTTGGGTCTGGTCAGCGAGCATGTGGGGCCATACACAGAAAGGCAGAGGGATGAGAAGAAAGAGACTCTGCAAAGAGAAGCAACGGGTGCAGCACTGCTGCGAAAAGGGGCAGAGGTCTCCGAAGGGGGCACCATGCAGTCAGGAGCATGCTAATGCATCAATTCCTCATTCTAGACTGCGCCCTATCCACCCCTTATACCGAGGCTGCTCTCATGTTTCAGCTAAATGTTGAGAAATTGTCTAATCCTGAGAAGGGAAATCCTTGCAGGAAGACTGGGGGACGTGCTGGAAAGGTGAGCTAGTGGGAAGGAGGGGAGGATGGTAAAGCCCAGCCAGTTGGCTGAATGTTTGAGGTGCACCTGGTGGCTGGGACTTTTTGCTTAGGGTTGCATTGGTCTTGCTTGGATTCCTTGCGCGTGAGCAAACTCGGCTTTGGATTTAGGTGAAGAATGCACCTACCAAAGCGGACATTTTCCACAACACTCTTGGGCTCACGCAGGGCTGGGTGATGCACCAGGCAGGTGTAATTTCCTTCTCCTTCGCTTGAATCGACCTTCAAGATGCTGTTGGCCAAGAAGGTGCCACTTCCTGTCACTGGGCCATTGTTGTAACGCGACTTGAGGATTGGGGAGTTGTTCTTCAACCAGGAGATGTTGATGTCTTCCGGGAAAAAGCCACTCGCTTCACAGGTGATAGTCAAGGAGACTCTTTTTCCTGTGTTGTCTTCTTTGTAGACTCTTGAGATGGTGACTGAAGGCTCCTTCATAGTGATGCCTACGTGAAATGGAAGAGGGACAAGAAAACTTTAAGACTTGGTTACACATGTAAGGTAAGGACTCAGATCCAACAACTATCACTCTGTAAAGAGACCGGGGAGTGCAAAAATTCAGGAAGAGTGTGATGCTAGACCAGGCAGAAAAAAAACCCAACCTTTCTTCAAACTCAGAGACCTGGGACCTTCTCCCAAAGATGCACCTGAAATCTCACATCTTCCACTCAGAACTCACAATGAACTTTTAGATCCTCGCCCTTAAATGGCAACAACTTAACTTCAACTTTGTCTTTGTCTTCATTACTATCATATTCAATTTCTTCACTTCCCTCATCTACATAATCACATCCTTCCTTATCACCTTTGACTCCTTCAGGTCATGACCTTTATAATCAGCATCTTCCTCTTTTTTCCATCATCTTCTTCAGCATTCCAATGTTCTTTCTCTTTCTCCTTCAGCATGTTCACTGCCTTCCTCATCCTCATAGACTCCATTTTCATTGCAGATCGTCCACATGCGCCTCAACCTCAGATTGTCTTTGTACGGGTAAACTGAGGCAGTCCAGGGTATTTTGCTAAGAATCCCTATTCTATCCTAAGTTTGAGGCAGGCCTGGGAACACAAAACACAAGCAGCTAACATGACCCTGGTCACCCTGACAACCACATTCCAAGAGGTCCTCACTCCGATATGACCCTGGCTGGTACCAAAACAAAGTTTTGTGGAAGTTGTTCTCACTGTCTCCTTTAATCCTAGATAATAAGCCTGGAATCCGAGGACCATGCGAACATGAGGCAGTACCACCCCGCAGTAGACTCATCATAATTTCAGCAGACAAAGTTGCCGTTAACACATCTGTTTTGTTTATGTTGGCTTATTTAGCTTGTGAGGAATAACTACCTGTATTACTGATAAGATGTTTAATTGGCGATGGGTGGAGATGCTGTGTAACCTTCGTAGTTTATTGGCTTACATGCTCATTCTGTCTTGCCGCTAAAACCTATGAAATTGCTTCTCCTCCACCCATCTGCTGCCTATATAATCTATTGTAATGTTTTGATTAACTAGTGTTCACCAGGTTAACCCCTGAGGGATACTCCACCAGCTGTGGGCAATAAATCCTCTACTTGTTTTCACCTGCCTCCAGAGTGTCCAGAATTATTCCCTACAGTCTTCATAGTAATGGAGAGGGGCATGGGGTGTTGAGCTATTTCTGCATCCCAAATCTTGAACCTAGCTCTTTCCTCTTCACCACACGTGTCTGCCATGCAACATTTTCCTATTGTGCCAACAATGGAGTCTCTGACCATCTTCAAGTGCTCATGGCAAAATTCAACACAGAGGAAACATTAATTATGCCTGAAATATGCCCCTGTGCTCAGGTCTTAGGCTCCCCTGAAGTCCAATTTCAGAGACTTAATTGGGATACCAAGGGTACTTCTAGACTACAGGCTTGTTGACAGATACTGTCCACAAAGCTTCTGTCAACAAAGAGCGTCTAGATTACAGCCAGTTTTGTCGACAAAGCAAGCCACTTTGTTGACATGAAAGTGTAGATGCAAAGGTCAGTGTGGATGCAATAAAGCCTTTTGTCGACAGAACTCTGTTGACAAAAGGCGTTATTCCTCGTAAAATGAGGTTTACCGCCATCGACAAAACTGCCACTTTCTGTTGACATTATGTCAACAGAACACGGCGGTAGTCTAAACGCAGATGTAGTTTTGTTAACAAAAGTCCACTTTTGTCGACAAAACCCTGTAGTCTAGACACACCCCAACAGCTGGTCAGGACTTGTGTAGGGTGACTTTCAGCCTTCAGTCCCAATTACGATTAACTAAAATGACATTCCCTTTGCCACACCACGGCCACTCACCTTTAATGACCATGGTTATCCCCTGGGTGAGTTCTCCAGAACAGACCGTGCTCACTTTGCAGGTAAATCTGGTGCCTTGTCCCCACTGTGCCTGTGACACCGGGTGGGAACTGACTCGGCTGGTGGTCCCATTGATGTTCTTCTTGGGGGCTTCTGTCTTCCCTGCAGAGCTGACCCTTCCGTCCACCTCCCAGGTGATTGTGGTGGCTTCTAAGTCGTAACCCATAACTAGACAGGTCATGTGGCCAGAATTCTTGATCACGTCTTCATAGGCAGGTTTCATCAAGTAGATATTTGGCTCGAGGGCACTTTGGGGGCATGCTGTGAAATGCAAAAAGAAATAGTGTGGGAAGGCAAAAAATTACACATAAGCCCTTACAAACAATGCAGAGCAACCCAACAAATTTCCATAAAAAAATTGGAAAGTAGTGTGCACAAAAGTGTTTGTTTTGAAATGCTTAAGGATGCTCAAAGGCTGATCTGATCACAACCTTAAAACCATGGGAATCTCAGGAGAAGTGGCTCCTGAGCTCCTTCTATCAGGCGCCCATCCCCAAAAATACCGTGGCCAATGCACCGTAACTGGTTGCTTTATCTACCTCTGTGTGGTATAGTTCTACAGAAATATCTACCATAGCTGAGAATCATAGACAAGGCAATTTCGAAGGGATCTCAGCAGGTCTAGTCCAAGCTTCTGCTCCAAGTTGGACTAACAAGCTTCATCCAGCGGCCCTCTCATTATTTATCTCTACACCCCTTCCGCCACATCTATAGCATCCCTCCCTCCTGTCTCTCTCTGTTTCCTGTCTACCATGTCTCGACCTCTCCCAGCACCCTGGGGTCTAGGTGCTGCCCAACCTACCTTTAGTCAGGGCTGGTTTCTCAGGAACTCTCCATGCACCCTTCCCACCCTGTGCGGCCATAGGCTCTCACCCAAACACTTGCTGGTTTTGTACATGGAGGGCTCCGTTCCCGACGCTGGATGGATGACTTGGCAGGCGAAGATGTCCCCTTTCTCCCAGCTCTGCTTGGTGACCTTCAAGGAGCTCTGGCCCATGTAGGCGCCGTCTGAGCCCAACGAAGAGGAGAAGGCCTTGATTGGGAGACTCGTCGCCTTTCCATTCACCAGCCATTTCACATTGGCTTTGTTGGGTCGGAAGCTCTGGAGATGACAAACCAGCTCCAGTTGGCTCCCTATGGAGCCATCCTCACAGGAGGGGGCCAGGAGGCGAACCTGGGGTGGCATCATCGGACCACATGCTGAAAGCAGAGAGAGGGAACAAGACAGTTCAGGGTTAGTTATTGTAGATCACCAGTCCCCTTCCAGAGAGATGACACTGAAGTCATCCCAGCTCTAGCAAAATCCTCCCCTCTTTGAGGCATGTTTCTATTCAATACTTTGGAGCTCCGATTTTTCACAGACATATAAGGTGATAAAGCAAATGGGAACAGGGCCCTTAAATATTTATGCAAATGGTGACTGTCCTCTTGGGTTAATTTTACTTGAGCTGCCTTAAGTGTTTCTCCCTGGTAAACAACAGGGACAAAGCTGGAATATGAGCTGTGTTTCTTTGCACTTCTTTTCCTCAAGAAGTGCCCCCTGTGTAAGAGGGACTGTGGTGCGGCATAGCATGACATGGCAGCAGGTGAAATCCTGGGACAGGGCTGATTGTGTCTGACTATGGATGAAACATCACTGGCTTCAGTGGAGAGGAGTTGATTTACAGCAGCCGAAATCCTGACTCCAGAATGCCTAGATTTGCTACCCTGGGGGTTTCATTGGCAGGATAGTTCCATGGGGCTGGCAGGGGAAGGGAAGGCTTCTGACTTCTTTTGGGAGAAAGTGCCCAAAGGCAACATCTCTGTGTGAAGACCGGGCAGTAGGGCTGGCATACATCCAGGAAAGCTGAGCTAGTGATGTTGCTCACCAGGCAGCCGGCTAAATGCTGGAGAGGCACGTGGGGGCAGGGACCCGGTGCTCTGAGTCACCCTGGTTTTGCTTTGAGTCCTTTTGTGTAAACACAGGTGGGCTCTGCACTACATTGGCTGACGTATCTCCACAAGCTTTTTGGGTTCGGGTTAGGGTCAGGGTTAAGGAGGAAGGCAATGAGCCAAAGTTTTCCCCATACAAAAGGGACAACGAGAGGATTTGGGGCCATGTCAGCCCCAGCACTGTGCTTGACCTTTCCCACCATGCCAAAGGGATTTGGACACCATAGAGTCATAGAATCATAAAATACTAGGACTGGAAGGGACCTCGAGAGGTCATCGAGTCCAGCCCCCTGCCCTCACAGCAGAACCAAATACTGTCTAGACCATCCCTGATAGACATTTATCCAACCTACTCTTAAATATCTCCAGAGATGGAAATTCCACAACCTCCCTGGGCAATTTATTCCAGTGTTTGACCACCCTGACAGGTAGGAACTTTTTCCTAATGTCCATCCTAAACCTCCCTTGCTGCAGTTTAAGCCCATTGCTTCTTGTTCTATCCTCAGAGGCCAATATTAACACATTTTCTCCCTCCTCCTTTTGACACCCAAGTTTTCTCCTTCCTCCTTATGGCACCCACCATATTCCCAACAGAATCAGGCACCTAAATCCATGAAGCAGGACAGGAAAATCACCCCCTCAGTGGAACACAAGGCACTGCCCATGCGTGCATTCCACCTTAAGCTTTCCCACATTGTTTGACCTATTGGAAGGGATGTGAGGGAGGGGCAGGGAGGGCGTGCCCTGTGTTTCAACATTTGGCCAATGCTTGCCCAGTATTCCAGTGTGACATTTCCCCCCCGCCCCCAATGGCTCCAACAGGGACGTGGATTCAATATAATTGGTGCCAGGTCCACATGGACCTTTGAAGATCACTGCCTGGCTGTCCCAACTGCCCCCCATTGCCTGTCTTACATTCCTCCGGGAACTCCGCGGACACTGTTTGGCTTGTCATATCATGTGTCACATCACACCGGTAGGTTTTGCCCCTCCAGTCACGAGCAGGGATGGTGAGCAAGCTGGTCCTGGTGTAAAACCTGTTGCTGGCCAGCGTCTCTGGGAAATCTCGGCCCCACTTGGTCACTCCGCCAGAATTCCACCGGATTCTCACAGGGGATGGTGAATAGCCGGTCACGAGACACACGAGGTGTTTATCCTGGGAAGCGCTGCTTGTCATGGTGCAGCAGGAAGACAGAGGGAAGACAGCAGGGGCTGTGTTTCTTACTGGTATTAAAAAAATAAAGAGAATAGGAGAGAAATCTTCAAATGGGTGAGGAATGTGAAAACATGCTATCAATCAGCCTACCTATTAACATTCAGACCATTTCCCAAAGTTTATCCAGATCCTTTTCAAATACAGTCCTCTCCTCCCCAACACCAGCAACCTCTTTGGATGGAAGGGGACATTGAGGAACGGAGAGAGGGCATGGCTTCTCCAACCTGATAAAGAGACTTTGTGATCGGACTGGGGACTGAAGCCAACTCCCTGCCTCCTTTCCTCGGTGTGATGACAAGACGCTGTGTTAAAGCTGGAGAAGAGCCGTTCCCAACTCACGGATGGGACAGATAGGCCAACATGTGCTCTTTCTCCACTTGTTTCTGCCCGCCTGTGAAAATGGATCCTTCCAACCTTACCCCTCAGTGTCTGGACTCTCCAATCCACCACTCTGGGATGTTATCACGCCGAGGGTAAATTCACAGCGGTTGAAATATCCACTGTTCTCCCACCACTGCTGTATTTGGGGGGTTGAGGTCCTTAGTGAGGGGGGTCTCTGCCCAATTTGAATCTTTCAAGCCAGTTTTGGGGTGTCATTCTAACTGTGCTGTCTTAGCTGGAACTTGGGGGCTTGGCACAGGAAGCACCAGGGGACACATCTATCCCAGCCATCCTGTCTTCTACTCTGAAGTGCCACGAATCAGTACGTTCTAAACGTGCCAAGTGGCAGGGATGTTCCACCAACAGCTGTGCTTCCAGGAAACCCACATCTACTCCTCACCACCTTCACAAGAGCATAGAGGAGAGAGAGATTTGTATATTGAAGATCTATCTATCTAACTCGGAGGGTTGTGAAGCACTGAGATGGGTTCACAAGGGAGGGGTAGAATCTCCATCCCTAGATGTGCTGAAGTCCTGGCTTGACCAAGCCCTGTCTGAGATGATTGAGTTGGGGTTGGTCCTGCTTTGGGCAGCGGATTGGACTCGATGACTCCTGAAGTCTCTTTGAAACCTGTGATTCCCACTCCTTCCCCCCCCACCCGAGGAACCTCAAACTTCTCTGACCTCTGCAGTTTTCATGCCCATCTCTCTGGGGAGAAGCAACCAACAAATAAACAAACAAACAACAAGGCTAAAAAGGGGAAGTTGGCACCAGTGAAAGTCGCACCTCAGTTATTTTTGGACCCTGGGTTCCCACCTCGGCCCTCGCCCAGCTGTGGGAATTTCACGCTTTCTAACCAGCTCTAGCCCTGAGAGCCCCCGTTGAGCATCGTCCAATGTTCTTGGTTGACAATTGTCTTGATTCTCATTTGTGGGGACGAGAGGGACTATCTCACATGCACAGATCCTTCAGAGGAATGGCACGGCAGACACCGAGCAGCACTGGGCTCCCGGACAGAACCCCCAGCCCAGAGTGCCTGGTTTCTACCCACCGTAGCTGGTCATTTGGTCAGTGAACTCTTGGCTTCTCATGTGAGTGTGGGTGGTTTTCTCCTACCACAGCGAGCACCCTTAGGGAAGCCGTGTGTTCTTCAGAGAGGAGCCAGGACTCCTGGGTTCTCTCCGCAGCCCTGGGAGGGGAGTGGGGGTCTAGTGGTTGAGGAAGAGGTGGGGCTGGGAGCCAGGCAGGTTGAGGTCTCCCCTGAGTCTAAAGTGCAGTGGGGCTTTTCCCTCTGTGCAGATGCAGTAGTGGGGCAGGGTGCAGTGCAGGGCTCCCCATGCACAGCCTGGGTATGGTGGGAGCCAGAAAGGGGTAACCCAGGCCATGCATGGGGGCCATGCGCTGCACCCTGCCCCGCTACTGCATAGCGGGGCAGGGTGCAGTGCATGGCTGCAGAGATGGGGGGACAGATCTGCATCCCTCACACCCCACCAAGCAGCTGGGATACCAGGGGTGAAAGGGCTCCAGGTGCCCAAGGGTTCAGGAGTGGGGGCACTAGCAGAGATCTCGGAGGAACACAGAACTGAGCTAGTAGTGGAGGCAGATTGGGACTGAGGGGCACTGGCAGAACTGCAGGGACCCCGAGGCAAGGCTGGGGGGCTGCGGGTGAGGAGTGAGGGGCACTGGAGGAACCTGGAACTGCGAGCAGGAACTTCGGGTCAAGAATCCGGGGCTAGCAGGGTGTGTGGTTTGGGAGTGCTGGGCACCAGCAGGGCTGGGGGAGCCCAGGATTGGACTAGCAGGGCTGCAGGTTGGGAGTGAGGAGCACTGGTGGGGCTGGGGGAGCACAAGGTTGGGCTGCAGGTCAGGATTGAAGAGCACTGTCAGACTAGGGGAACCCAGCAGTGCTAGCAGGGACTGCAGGTCAAAATGCCAGGGCTGGTCTGGCAGGAGCAATGGATTAGGAGTCGGGGGCGGGGGGGGGGCACAGGCAGGGCAGGGGGGCAGGGGCTGTAAGTCAGGAGTGATGGGCACCAGCAGGCCTTGGGGAAGCTGTGTGTACTTCAGAGATGATCCAGGACTCCTGGGTTCTCTCCCCAGCTCTGGCAGGGGAGTGGGGTCTAGTGGCTGAGCAACGGGCTGGAAGCCACGCGGGCTAGGCTCTCCTCTGAAGAACAGTGGGACATGTCCCCCCTGTGCAGATGCAGTAGTGGGGCAGGGGGCAGCTCATGGCTCCCCATGCACGGCTTGGGTGTGCTGGGAGCCTGGGAGGGGAAACCCAGGGCAGGCTGTGCCCTCCAAGGCAGATATGAGGGGACAGAGCTGCATCCTCACCTCCCCCCCACCCAGGAGCTTGGAAACTGGGGGTGAAAGGGTTCCAAGGCCCCAAGAGCTCAGGAGTGGGGGCATGAGCAGAAATCTGGGGAGACAGCAGGAGACATAGATTGGGTCTGAGGGGCACTGGCAGAGCTGCAAGAAGCCCAAGGCAGGGCTGGGGGCTGCAGGATGGGAGTGAGGGGCACCAGCAGCACTAGGTGGCAGAGCTGGACTGGCAGGGTCTGCAGGTTGGGAGTGAGGGGCACTGGCAGAGCTGTGGGAAGCCCAAGGCAGGGCTGGGGGGCTGTGGGTGAGGAGTGAGGGGCACTGGGGGAACCTAGCCCTGCTAGCAGGAAATTTGGTCCAAGAATCTAGAAGTGGGCTAGCAGGGTGTGTGGTTTGTGAGTGATGGGCACCAACAGGGCAGAGCAGGTATAGGCTGCATATTGGAGTGAGGGGCACCAGAAGGGCCAGGAAAGCCCAGGGCTGGACTAGCAGGGCTGGCTGAGGGATGGGATTGGGGGACATGAGCAGGTTTAGAGATAGACCAGGACTGAGCTAGCAGGGGATGTGGGTTGGGAGGGAGGGGCACCAGCAGGGCTGGGGGAGCCCAGGACTGGGCTAGCAGGGGGCAGGAGTGAGGGGCACCAGCAGGGCTGGAGGAGCCCAGGGCCGGTCTAGCAGAGGTGTGGGGCGGGAGTGAGGGGCACTGGCAGGGCCTGCAGGTCAGGACTAAAGAGCACTGGGAGGACTAGGGGAACCCAGCAGTGCTAGCAGGGACTGCAGGCCAAGATCCCAGGGCTGGGCTGGCAGGAGCAATGGATTAGGAGTCGGGGGGAGGGCACAGGCAGAGCAGGGGAGCCCAGGAGTGGTCTGACAGGGGCTACAGCTTGGGATTGAGGGGTACCAGGAGAACTCAGGGCTGGGGTGGCAGGGAGTGATGGGCATGGCTGGGGGATGGGATTGGGGGGCACCAGCAGGGCTGGGGGTCAGTGCTGGGCTATCAGGGGCTGAAGGGCAGGAGTGAGGGGGACCAGCAGGTTTAGAGGGAGCCCAAAGCTGGGCTAGCAGGGGGTGTGAGTCAGGAGCGAGGGGCACCGGCAAGGCTGGGGGTCTCCAGGGCTGGGTGGGCAGGGGCTACAATTTAGGAGTGAGGGGCATTGGCAGGACTGGGGGAGCCCAGGGCTGGGTTAGCAGGAGGTGCAGGTCGGAGGGGGGTGGGGCAGCGGCAGAGCTGTGGGAGCTCAGGGCTGGGCTAGGAGTCAGGGGCTGAGGGTTGGGAGTCAGGGCTGAGGAGCCCATGGTCTGGATACCAGGCAGGTGCAGATGAGGAATGTGGGGCACTGCCGATGCATTAGCTATGCCAGGCTGGGGTATCCAGAGTCTGAGATGACAAGTAGCCCAGAGCTGGGACAGCCCAGTCTGTGATTTGGAGCTGTGGGGACATCCCCTAGTTACTTCTATGGGGACCGAATCGTCTCTTCTCTGCAGCCTGAATGAACATGTTTTTTTTCCCCCTATGAGGATTAAATTGTCTTGTCTCTTTAGTCCAATTAAAAAAAAAAGTATGCAACTCAAAACTTTCTAAACTTGGGAACAGATTTCCAATTTGGGGGTGTCCCTTGTCAGATGAAACAACCTGAAATCACTGTGTGCAGGAGCGTGTCTCTCTGCGCCATTCCTGCCTTCCTTTGCCATCTCTGCGCTTGTGCTCCATGCCAAGAGCCAAGCATGGGGAGTTTCCTGCAGAGCCACATGTGGCCTTGGCTGCCTGGGGCTGGACATCACAGACAGCTCCCAGTCCTGGTGACAGCTCAGTGTTCTGGTCAGTAATTTAGCCTGTGAATTGAGCTGGCTCCATGTTTGTGGTGCCCTCACTGGAGATGCGTGGTTCTCCCTTTCCAGAGGAGATCCGACTGGAGATGGAGACGCTGGTAACTGCTCTCCAAGGTGCCTGCAGGTTGGATACCCAGAAATGGAGTCACCCACAATTCCTCCCATACAAGTTAGGAAAATGGCAGGCAAAATATTCATCCAAATTGGTTGGAATGTGCACGATTCTGTGAATGGAAAATCGGGTTAGTAAAGCTTTCAGCTAAGGGGTATGATAGCCCGTCCAAGACTGAGTTTGTTACCCAACTCCCAGAATTCTAACCCTAACCCAACCCTTAAACCCAACTCTTTATACCCCCAACTCCTTAACCATGAGCCTCAACCCAACTTCCAACTTCCAAAAGATGAACCAACTCCTTGACCCCCACACCCAAATCATCACCATTTCCCTACGATCCTAATCTCATCCTTAATCCTGGTTATCCTGTCCCTATTCCCTAATTCTCACCCTCAGCTTTGACCCTCTTCAAACCCAACCCCCTAACCACAATGTCCCTACCTTACCCCCAAATCTGACTATAGAAGACGCAGGCTGCCATCGTCTTGACATGCATAGACGTCTCCTTGTTATTTCTCTTTAAAGGACATAGTTTGATAGGTCTCCGACCTTCAATTTCTAGACCATTGTGTGACAAGTACTAAATAACAATTCTATCCTTAACTATAACCCCAGTGCTACCCCTACCACCTCACCATGACCCTAAGCCCACCAGGGCTCTGCATCACCAGTCAGGTATCAAGCATCCTTACAGCAGAACTATCATGTATCTTGGCAAATTGGCCCCTTGGGTTAGGAGCCCAGAGTCTCACTCGCCCCTCTCGGAAATGGCAGGAGAACCAGTGGGAAACTCAGTGGGTGAATGGTTTCAAAACGGGTAGAAATCCAACCAAAAAGGGTCAAATATTGAACTGGAGTGTGGGAAGGTATTGGACCCTGAGCATTCGGCCGTGGCATTTAATTCTTCCGCGGCATCTCACAGCACTTCATCTCACCCAAAGAGCCCACATGGCCTGGTTCACTTGGAAAGTCCCAACTGTTCCTGTAAAGGTCCAGGGACTTCTCAGGACACTAACCAACTCATTGAGCACCAGACTTGATGATAAGCCACTAGGGGGCAGATGATCTTAGCTATAAATTTAGGACCCTAATGAGAGTATGACATTTACGATTCCTACCCTGTTAACACTGCAAGTATAACATGTGCGCCTCTTCAGACAGACCTCTAAGAAATCAAAAGTTAGTGACATGATGCTCTTTGGAGACCCCTGTAATATCCTCGAAATTCACTTCTATGGTCAAAATCTTGGGTTGTTTCTAGCTGCAGAAGCTGAGATTTCTCCAAGGGGAATTTCTCTGCCACTTAAGCATTTAATTCCCTTTGATCCTCAGGAAAATGCCACCTCCAGTTACTGGTACAACCCTCCAGTCTGTGAAATTGACCCTTTGTAGGGCTCAGTGCAACATCTGCACCAGGCATCTTTTGGTTCAAAGAGTAGAGGTTGAGACAATGGACTCCTGGGTTCGCTACTCAACTCTGCACTGACCTGCTGTGACTATGTCCCTTCCTCTGTCTCTCTGCCTTGCTTTCCCCTCTGAGTATTTCTGTATCTTTCCTGCACATTCTTTCGGCTCATCCTAAGAACATAGTAAAATGGAGCATGGTGCGGGCTCAGTCGGGGCCACATCTCATGGCCTTTCTCTTTCTATTTTTGCAGTTAGTCCAAAGGCCCCATCCGTCTTTCCCCTCACCTCCTGCTCTGCTGAAGCCTCCCCTAAACAGGTCTCCTTTGGCTGCCTGGTCAAAGGCTATTTCCCCGAGCCAGTCTCTGTGGAGTGGAGCCCCAGCATCGGCTCCACGGGTCTGAAGACCTACCCCTCCATGAAGCACACTTCCGGTGACCTCTACTCACTCAGCAGCCAAGCCACCGTCCCGGCAAACAGCTGGGAATCCAACACCTATCGCTGCAACGTCAAGCATGAGCCCACCAGCTCTAGCATCACCAAGGAAATCCCAAGTAGGGGCAGTGCGGCTGAGAGAGGGGAGTAGGAGGGGGTCACTGATGGAGTGATGACTGCAGGGAGATAGGGTGGGAGCCTGGATGTAGGGAAAGATACGCTGGAGTGGAAGGAATGTCTGGGGTTAGGTAGGTGGTGTTGGATCTGGAGAAGGGGGAGGGAGCCATGCAGAGAAAGGGGGAGGGGTGAGAAGAGAGAGATCCTGCAAAGAGAAACAACAGGTCTTTCCACTCCTGGGAAAAGGGGCAGAGGTCTCCAAAGGGGGCACGGTGCGGTCGGCAGCAGAATGAAAAATGGGGAGGGGCATGCTACAGGGAAAGTGGTGGAGGGACCATTGGGGCCTGTAAAACAATTAACACCTGCCACCCTTCTCCCAGAACCCGCAAGTGTCCAACCCACCGTGCAAGTCTACCACTCCTCCTGCACCACCACGCCAAGCACCATCCACCTGCTCTGCCTCATTTCCAGCTTCTACCCCATTCCCCTGATGGTGGAGTGGCTGGTGGATGGCGAGCCCGGGCTGCTTCATGGAGAAACGGCCCCTGCCAAGAAGGACGCTGGTAGCCACACCTTCAGCACCCACAGCAATGCCAGTGTCTCCCAGTATGACTGGATGGAGGAGAAGACGTACACCTGCAAGGTGTCCCACCAGGGCAATACAGTGGAGGACCAAGCCCGCAAGTGCAAAGGTGACACAGAGATGGGATGCTTTGGAAGGGTGGGAAAGGGACATTGGGCTGGGTTCGAGGGAGGAGAAGGGAGACTGGGGTGGGCTTGGACAGGGAGAGCAGGTCTCGTGCCTGATGTAGGCTCTCCTGTTTCCAGATGGAATTGCATCTAGCAGCAACATCCTCATCTTCATGGTGCCCCCAGCCGCTTCTGAACTGTATGTGGATCAGAGCCCCATGCTCACCTGCCTGGTGGTCAACCTGCCTACTGAGGCTGGCCTGACAGTGATCTGGACCCGGGAGAAGTCAGGGCCCCTTAGCCCTGAACCCATCGTCAAGATTAGGCAGCGCAATGGCACCATCACCGCCTCCAGCTCCCTGCCCATATTCCCCCGCGACTGGGCGGCCGGAGAGAAATACACCTGCAAAGTGGAGCATTCGGAGCTGATCTCACCCATCATCAAATCCATCTCCAAGAAGCAAGGTAGGAGGAGGGTATGGTCCCTAAGGGAAAGACCCCTATTACAGCCCCCAGCAGAGAGGGATGGTCTTTCAGGGGGAGCCCCAACCCCCAGCATCATGGGATCCTGGCCGTGGGTTCCTCTGCATCCATATGATATGGATACCTTGCAAGTTCCTATTCCTTACCCCAGGACTACCAAATGCCAGTCCCTAGCCCCTCCATCCTGCAGGAGACAGGTCATGTTCCTACAGTCCATCACACATACACTCAATCACACATATACACACATGCACACAGGCCCTGTCCATACCCCCATGTGGCCCCAGCACAGTGATGTGCATGGCTCATCTGTGTCCTCCGTCCCCACCCACACAAGGCAAGATGTCTTCTCCGGGTGTCTACCTCCTGCACCCCCACCCTGATGAGTTGAGCAGCAATGGAGACTCCGTCAGCCTCACCTGCCTGGTGCGGGGCTTCTACCCCGAGGATATCTCAGTGAAGTGGATGGAGAACCACGTGTCCAAAGACAGCATGAAACCTGTCACCACCTCACCCATGAAGGAAGGAGACGGCGACTCAACCTACTTCCTCTATAGCAAGATGACAGTTGACAAGGCCAGCTGGAACAGAGGGACCACCTACACCTGTATGGTCATCCACGAAGCCCTGATGCCAATGAAGTTCACCCAACGCAACATCCGCAATGTCCCCGGTAAATGAAGACGGCTCCTCCCAGCCCCTCTGCTAGCATTGTCTGGTAGAACTTCCTGTAAACTATCTCTGTGTCATTAGTGATGACAAGTGAATAAATGGAACTAGTGTGAGCTCAGCCCCAGGTCTCCTTGTTGCAGTGTCACTGAGTGAAATCTGTGGGTTGTTCACGGGGGAGAAATTCAAAGGCTGGGGGCTGGGAGATGTCAAGATACTCCAAGGCTGGGGATCCTGATACCTGATCCTCTGTGTGTGGGTACATCTATACCATGGAGGGATGGGTAGCTACATGGGTAGATACCATTAAAAGAAAAACAGGGTTAGACCATGGAAGGAAGGATGCGTAGATACATGAGTAGGTGATGTGGAAGGAAGAATGGGTAGACACATGAACAGATGTCATGGAAGGAAGTATGGATAGATAAATGGGTAGTTGCTGTGAAAGGACAGATGTGTGACACATATTTAGACACCATGGAAGGGAAGACCAGTTGCTACCATTGAAGAATGGATGAGTTGATGACGTAGAATGATGGGAAGATACAAAAGTTGATGCAATGGAAAGAAGTATTGGTGGATACATCATGGAAGCAGTGTTGGAGAAAGGTCTACAGAGACAATTACACATATACTTAGAAATTTCAGAGGGACAGATATGTTCAAGCCCAGCTCAGTTGGGTGGCCATGTGTTTAGAGAGCAGGTTTCATGGATACATACATGTTTCTGAGAGAAGGAGTAAGAGACCAACAGATATTTCAGAGAGAGAGAGAGGTGGGTGGGGGGAGAGAATTATTTGGAGTAAAGTTGTCCTCTTAGTCCCAGAAACTGTGGGAAATGGTTCTGGTGTCAAAGGGCTCACACCTAAATAGAGAAAGAAGGAGATGAAATAGAGACATCAAGAAGGAAAGGGACCATCCCAAGGTCACATAAGTTCCCAGATTAAAATCAGATCCCAGATCCACTAGACTGCATTTTAATGGGGAACCGATGGCTGGAAAGTTTACGTGCATCCACAGATGGGGATGGATGGCTAAATCTATGGAGAAGGTTAGAGGGGTTCCTGTTTTGAAGGATGAAAGGATGAATGTGTGGGTGGTGATAGATGGAGAGAGATGGGCATCAACACGGACGGGAATGAATGGTGACAGGGAAATGAGAATGGATGGATGCATGTGCAGGGCGATGGATGGATGGATGGATGGATGGATGGCTGATGGGTAGGGCAATGGCTGGATGAGCAGGTACAGATGAGGATGAATACATGGGCAAATAAAGCAATGGACAGATTGATGGACGGATGGATGGATGGGTGGTTGTGTGGGAGGATGGATGCTGAGGTGGGAATGTGGTTTTCATAGGTCTACATGGATGCATGGTAGTTATGGTGTGTGGAGGTTCCAGATAAGGATGGCTGGAGTATAGGATGCCTGGGTTGGTAGCTGTATTGTTAGATGATCCAGCCATTCCTGGCATCCCACTCAGCCGAGATCCTCTGTATCAGGATCAACATACACCCCACCCACCCTGCCACCTCAGACAGGAACAGATACTGCACAGGGATTTTCTAGACGGAGTCAGTGGCAGGGAGGTGATTGAAATACCCTGGCTCCTGTATACAACCCGCCTGCTGGCTAGTAGGCTAAAGGCTCTCCCTCCACCCGCACCCCCATCCTCAGTGGCAGCTGAGAAGAGGGATCTAGGACAATATACAGCAGGGATATAGCTCCAGGGATCAGCTCCAGGGACTCTGTCCGTGCAAACTAACAGCAGTAGTAGGGCTGTTATCTGGAGCAGATACTAAGCAAGGACTAAGCTAAAATTTCATTAGCTCTGCTGATGCAGAGGGCCCAAGTCATGGGGCGGCACAAACGATGCAGATTGCCCTATGTCAGCCAATGGTCAGGGCAGTGCGTGTGGTCTGTGTGTGTGTTATACACCCGAGTCTTCAACTGCTAGGACCGGGGTCCCTTCGCAGCGGGCAGCCTATTGGAGGCTGACGGGTGCCCCGAGGGTTTGCAGGGAGAGCTTATTACAACTGAGACTTTAACTGCTAGGACACACGGTCCCTTCACAGCGGGCAGCCTAGGGAAGGCTGACAGGTGCCCCACTAATCTGTCCCCTGGAGGCTACACGATCCAAATGCCCAGCTCTGCCTGCATCTACCCCTTTGACCGTCTGGAGTTCTTTTGATTGTGTTTGGTTCTGTTACAGCAACAGGAGGAGTCAGGTTAAAGCTTAAACAGTTACAGATTTATTAGAGAGGTTTCTAAAGCATGTAGTTACAATGGCTATTGTTCTACTTCTTAACTGCTAGCAAATACAGAACTTAAAATGGTTACAAAGGAAAAAGGAAGATAGAAAATAATGGTACCAAGTGACAGCTTAATCTTTAAAGAGCTCTATTCTATGCATGCACTAAAACAAAAGGACACATACGGGTACAATTTTTACCCCCTTCTGTGTCCCTCGATTCCAGCATGTCAGGCCAGGATCGGTACCTCAATTCCCCCGGAAAGATGAATACGAGGCTGGGCGTCCCCATGTGGACCTCGGGAGGCAATCACCTAACCCGACCAGCAGGTAGATGGTAGATTGACGCTCAAAGTGTGTGTGCTTCTGGAGCCATCTTTATACCCGTGGGGTCACGCATTCTCTTTCTTATCTATGGTGCCAAATGGTGCTGGTTTGTCTTTGTGATGCCAGTTCTTACAAGGGAGTTGTGAACTTAATTTACACTTGTAAGAGAGATAACTAAATTGGGAGTACTGGACATTCTTTTCTCAGTGGGAGATTCCACTCCCTGGGACGGCTGTGTGATCATATCAATATAGGTGCCAGCCAAGGGCAGTTCTCGCAGCCTCTTGCAGGTCAACAGTTGGTGTATCTCTGTTTACAGCCATCCAGGGTCACAGCAGCCAGCATATCCGGGCCTTCTGTCAAGGCTTCAGAGACTATGCTGATTTTATTGCTCTTTGTGCCCTGTGTGCTCTGAGGCACCTAAAAGGGTCAAGCAAGATGGATGTTGCGGGGGGGGGGGGGTTCTGTCTGGCTACAACCTACTGTCCCCGTATGAGCCCCACCTCCTCCCTGGCTCTCCACTCAGACACTGCCCCCCCTTATGTGCAAATCAGCCTCAGCTATGGATGGCTGAGTGCAGGCCTCAAACCAATCAGTGCCCAGCACAAAGATCACGCCTGGTGTTAAGGCTGTTATCCTGGGGTGCAACACAGGTTCTAAATGTGGAGGTCCACACAGAGGAAGAAAGTGGGGGGTTGTCTGACAGAGAGAGAGAGAGAGAGAGAGCTCAGTCCAGTGCACATGGACCTACATATAACATTCCATGGCACAGGGAACCTCTCACCTGAGCTGTTGTGCTTGTACACACAGAGAGACACCCAACACAGGGAGGGTATGTCTAGACTACATGCCTCTGCCAACAGAGGCATGTAAATTAGACATACTGACATAGTCAGTGATTTAAATATCCCCTGCTTCATTAGAATAAAAATGGTTGCCGCGTTGTGCCAGCTCAGCTGTTTGTCTGCACAAACCGGCAGTCAAGATGGGGATCGGTCGACAAGGAAAGCCTTTGTTGACAAATCCCTTCTGCCTCGTGAAACAAGGTTTGCAGGATCTGTCGACAAAGGCTTTCCTTGACTGCCAGTATGTGCCGACAAACAGCTGAGCTGGCACAACGCAGCAGCCATTTTTATTCTAATGAAGCGGGGGATATTTAAATCCCCACTTCATTGACTATGTTGGTATGTCTAATTTACATGCCTCTGTTGGAAGAGGTATGTTGTCTAGACATACCCGGAGACATAAACATGCCCCCACACCTCAGTCTTCAGGAAGCAACATCTTTTATATCCGAGAGAATTTGTCCAGAAAATACCCGTGTTTCTCTTAAGAAACATACAGGCTGCCCCCGACTTGCGATGTGATTGGTTCTGGGGATAGCGTCGCAAGTCAGGGGCATCGTAACTCAAGCCTGCATTTACGACAGGCGTCGTACACTGTCGTAAATGCGGGGCTGAGGAGGTAAGTCGGGGGATTTCAGCCCCTTCTACACTTACGGAAAAGGTCGTAAGTGCGGGGGTCATAAATTGGGCTGTTGTAAAGCAGGGACCTCCTGTAACAGTCTTCAAAACCTCCTCATCCCACACCCAAGGCAACTACAAATTGCACCTGAGCAAGAGAGCCCTGTATAAACAGCTGCAGAGATGGCTGTGTGCCATCTGAAGGGTCTCCCGGGTGTTTAGGAACATTGGGATGAGGGTTGTGGAGGCACTTGCATGAAATCCACCCAACCTGGTTTTTAGGGGGCTCCCCCACCACGACCGTGGGCCGTGGTGGGTAAATGGAGGAAAGAAAAGCTGGAGGGAGAGGGATGTCTCTAGAGGTGGATGGGTGGAGGAATCAATGGATAAATTTAGGGATGGATGTAGCTAGAGATGGATGGATGGAGGCATGCTTCTATGCATTATCTGATGGATGGAGGTGTCTAGAGAGGAACGGTGGAGGCATGGATGGATGGATATGTCTAGGGATGGACTGATGGATAGTTTGTGATCATGGATGGAGAGATGTATATAGAGATAAAAGAGTGGAGAGGCATTGATGGATGGATGGATGGATGTTTCCACAGATGGACTAATGGATGGATGGATTGATGGAGGTGTGAAGGAGTGGATTGGTGGATGGATCAATGGATGGTTTGTTGTCATGAAGGTACAGATATATCTAGAGATGGATGGATGGCAAAGCATGGATGGATAGATGCATGGATGGATAGTTTGTTGTCATGGAAGAATGGAGGTGTAATTGGGGGTGGATGTGTGCATGGTTTGTGGTCATGGTTGGATGGATGTACAGATGGATGCTGGCATGGAGGGAGATATCAGAGATGGACCGACGATTAGATTTTTTTGTCACGGGTAAACTAAAGGGTGAGTGGGGATGAGTGGATGTATCTAGAGATGAAGAGAGGGAGGGAGAGTGGGGTTTTGTCTAGCAATAGATGGATGATTTGTGGCGATGGATGGATGGAAGTACCCAGACATCTGGAGATGAATGTTTGGAAGGATTCATCTAGGGATGGTTGGATAGATGGAGGTATCTAGGGATATATTGATGCATCAATGGATGATTTGTGATCATGCATAGCTGGATGTATTCATAGTTGGAAAGGTATAGATGCATAGAAGGTTGGATAGAGGTGTTTATGGATGTACTGATGGATGCATAGCTGGTTTGTGGTCATGAATGTATGGAGGGGTGAGTGGAATTGGATAGATGGATCTCAAGAGGGATGGATGGTTTGTGGTCATCGATGGATGGATCTAGAGATGGATGGGTGCAGGCATGGATGGATATGTCTAGGGATACACATATGGAAGGATTGATGGGTGGTTTGTGGTCATGAATGGACGGATGTGTGTAGAGATAGTTGGGTGGAGAGGCATAGATGGATGGATGGGTTGTGGTCATTGATAAATGGAGGGTTAAGTTGGGATAGATAGATGGTGGGATGGTTAGTAGGGAAGAATGGATGGAGTGGTGAGGATGGATGGGTGGGTGGGTGGTTTGTGGGGATGGATGGACAGATGTGTGTAGAGATGGTTGGGTGGACAGGCATGGATGGATGGGTTGTGGTCATTGATAAATGGAGGGTTAAGTGGGGATGGATATATGGCGGGATAGTTAGTAGGGACGAATGGATGGAATGATGAGGATGGATGTGTCTAGAGATGGAAGGAGGGGGGCAGAGAGGAGTTATGTCTAGATGGATGAGTGGTTTGAGGGGATGTATGGGTGGCTCGTGGCCAGAGTTCGATGGATGTACCCAGAGACAGATGAGTAGAGGGATGGAACGGTGGGTGGAGAGAGGGAGACACAGAGTGGTGTGGGGTGAAACAGCCCAGCTCTCTCTGTGACATTAGCTGACTCGGAGGTGACGTCTCTTTCTCTCCCCCCAAGAGGTGATCATGTCTGGCGAGTTTTGCACCGAGGACGGCGACGAGGAGCTCGACAGCCTCTGGAGCACCATCACGGTCTTCATCACCCTCTTCCTCTTGAGTGTGTGCTACAGCGCCACGGTGACTCTGTTCAAGGTGAGAGAGGGCGAATGTGGCAGGGATGGGAGGAGCCAAGGTTAGAATCATAGAACAGTAGAACTGGAAAGGACCTTGAGAGGGCCATTAAGTCCAGTCCCCTGCCTTCCCGGCAGACCAAGCACCATCTAGACCAGGGGTGGGCAATAATTTAGGAAGGAGGGCCACTTCACAACTTTCAGGGTACGTCTAGACTACAGGCTTTTGTCGACAGAGGCTTTGTCGACGTTATGTCGACAGAACTCGGCAGCAGTGTAGACACAGGTATAGTTTTGTCGACAAAAGGCCACTTTTGTTGACAAAACCCTGTTGTCTAGACACACCCTCAGAAGTGGATGCAGGCTGGCCTGAAGGGGAGGGGCCTCCAGCAGAAGGGGCGGGGCCTTGTGCAGAAGGGGCGGGGTTGAGAGCTACCCTACCAGGAACTTTGCCTGGCTTGGGGTCTCTGCCCCCTGACTTGTGGCCAGTGGCAGGGGCCTCGAGCAGAGGGGAGGGTGCTGGGGGCTAGCCTCCTCCCAGAGTTGTCTGCGGTGGGAGCTTAGATTTCATATCACTGGGCTCGCAGCTCCTGGCCCCGCTGCTCACCTGTTGGCAGGCAGCCACCCAGCAGGTACAAGCCCTTTGAACAGAAGCCGTTGAAAGGGCTCGCGCCTCCGGGCAGCTCCCAGGCAACAGGCCAGTGGGGGCAGAGCTGTGAGCACTTTCCAATTGCTTCTGCTTAAAGTAGGGATGTGAAGGACTAGTGGACTAGTCGCTTCCTCCCTCCTTGCTGCCTCTATCAGAAGGAGGCAGCAAGTGGGGGAGGGGAGAGGAGGGGGTACTTCAAAACAGCAGCGCCATGTGGAGCCTGGGGCCAGCTGTTCCCCATGACTGCTAGGCAATGCTGCCTGACAAGCGCAGGGAAGGCAGGAGCCTGTCTTACTTCAGAGGCTGGGCCAGCCAGACTCTGCTCTCAGGTTCAGAGGGTAACCAGGAAGAAACAAATCACTTAATGCGAAGACATGCAAGGTTTATTAGATATTACAGGTGATATAAGAAACAAAGGCAAGAGAAGGCTCACAACATCCCTTTGGCTTGCTGGGGACTCTGACTCAACAAAGGGTGGTTTCCTGGGCCAGGTCTGAAAGGCACCTCTGTACAGTTCCAGGTCCTTCAGGAAGTCATAATGGCATATTAGGTTGCATTAAGAGGAGCACTGCCAGCAGATCCAGAGATGTCATTATTCCCTTTTATTCGGCTCTGGGGAGGCCACATCTGGAGTACTGTGTCCAGTTCTGGGGCCCCCTCTACAAAAATGATGTGGACGCATTGGAGAGGGTCCAGCTAAGGGCAACCAAAATGATTAGGGGGCTGGAGCATATGACCTATGAGGAGCGGCTGAGGGAGTTGGGTCTGTTTAGTCTGCACAAGCGAAGAGTGAGGGGGGATTTGATAGCAGCCTTCAACTTCCTGAAGGGAGGTTCCAAAGAGGATGGAGAGAGGCTGTTCTCAGTAATGACAGATGGCAGAACAAGGAGCAATGGTCTCAAGTTGTGGTGGGAGAGGTCCAGGTTGGATATTAGGAAAAACTATTTCACTAGGAGAGTGGTGAAACACTGGAATGGGTTACCTAGGGAAGTAGTAGAGTCTCCATCCCTAGAGGTGTTTAAGTCTTGGCTTGACAAAGCCCTGACTGGGTTGATCTAGTTGGGATTGGTCCTGCCTAGAGCAGGGGGCTGGACTTGATGACCTCCTGAGGTCTCTTTCAGCTCTATGGTTTTATGATTCTATGAAGTCCAAAGAGCATTGGCAACATTACACAATATACAGTAAAACCTGTGTTATCCGGCACACTCGGGTATTAGGGCGTTCCGGTTACCTAAACATTCTGGTTATCTGAGGGTCCCATCAACCTAGGACAAACCAATGGACACTCATAGTGAAACTCAGGTTTTTAATATCGGTAGTTTTGTAGTGTGAGAGGCAGTTGGTCTCACATTTCTATTTTGAGTGAAAGATGATTAGTACTTCTTCAATAAAAAATGGTTAAGCCAATCATGGCAAACCTGTGTGCCTGAAGAGGTGACCGTATTGTGGCTGGGGTCAATGCCGGTTCACAAAGCTTTCACTGTATAGCCCGTACACAAAATTCGAGAAGCAGCAACTAACTATGTGCAGAGGAACCCCCCTCCCCGAAAAAAACCAAACACCTGCCTCTGTGGGATGATTCCCACGGGCCGGCTCGTTTACCCCGAAGTTTATCTATACGATGTGGTGAGCTCACTCACACTGGGCATGGCCTATCTCTCTAACGAGTGAGCGAGCTGGAAATTTTCCGCGCTAACAGCAGGCCAAAGCCTGGTTTCTAGTTGGCAGACATGAGAACTGGGAAGATTCACTAACTCCTCAAAATACAGTGGTCTTCTGGTTTTCCAACCACAACAGAGCCCTTTACTGGGAAGCACTGGAAAGGGCTTGCGGCTCCTGGTGCCTCTAGCATGTTGCTAGGGTGCCAGAGATGAGGAGCCCTTTCAGCTGTTTCTATTTAAAGATCTGGGGCCTTCCCCGCGGCTCCTACCCCTCTCCTGCCCTGAGGCAACGTGCTAGGGGGTGGCTCTGGAACTGCCTCAGGGGCCGGATCAAAGCCCTCGGTGGGCCGGATCCAGCCGGCTGAGAAGCTTTTGCCCACCCTGACAGGTGTCTGTCCAACCTGCTCTTACATATCTCCAGTGATGGAGATTCCACAACCAGTAGCACAGTAGCATGCAACACGGGAGGGGAAGAATGAATGGAGGAAGGAAAGAGGAAGACAGAGGCTGGATGCAGGTGCAGTGAGATGCAGACATAAAAGCTGGACAGAATGACACAGACTGACAGACAGAGCTGCTCCCCCACGCTCTGACCCCCTCTCACGCCTGCCCTCTCTGTTGTCCCCCTTTGCAGGTGAGATGGCTTCTTGCCACAGTGCTGCAGCTGAAGCGGGAGAGCAGCCCCGAGTACAAGAACGTGAACCAGCGCGTGGTGTAGGGGGGCGGCCCCCTTTCTTTGGCATCGCCATCCTGCCTCCCACAGTGCCCCCCTGCAGCTTGGTGCCCTGGTAGAACCCTGGTGGAGGGCAAAAGGGACTCACCTCTCGTGGCTTAACCAGCCCTCCGCCGCTGGGTACGCTGCCCTGCCAAGAGCTGGGCTGTGACCGGACAGATCATGTCATGCAGGGAGCCAGTGCCCCAAGCAAGGAGCCAACCCGCGTCCCACGTCCCTCCTGCACCCAGCCATCCCCTGCTGTGGTACTGGATCAGCACCAGTGGGACTGGATCCAGTGAGGAAGGGCCCCAAGTTCCATTCACTGCCCCACTGAGCCAGGCAGTCCCTCATCCTGGGCCTGTATAAGAGCTGGTGCCCCCTAGTGGGTAAAGGCCCTTTGTCCCTTTCCCTGCCTCCCTGCCTCAGCCAACCCTCAAACTGGGGCTTCATCATAAATGGCTTTGCTGCTATTGCTGTGAATGTTGCATATTTAGCTCCTGGCTGTTGTGGTTTAAAAAAAAATTTTTGTAGTTTGCACTGAGTAACCATAAACAAATAAATAAATGTTCCACATGGGCTCCTTGTCATTCACAACTTCCACCCCTGACTTTCAGGGACCTCTGAGTCCCTCCACTGTGTCGATAGTGAACAGCACCTCCCATGAAATATAGACTGAGGGGTGCCCCTGAACTAACCATAATGGGAGAGGAGAATCCTAGCTAGAAATCCACAGAATTGTCCTTCAAGGTTTTCAGGCCAGGACAGAGAATCAGAAAGAAACAGCAAAGAGATCTCTGGAAAGAAAGAAAGAAAGAAAGAAAGAAAGAAAGAAAGAAAGAAAGAAAAGGTATGGAGGGAGAGAAATTGATTGATCAATTACTAAATTACTAGAACAAATTATTAAATAATCAGTTTGTGAACACCTACAGGATAATAGGGTAATAAGGAATAGCCTGCAGGAATCTGTCAAAAATAAACCATGCCAAACTAACCTAATTTCCTTCATTGATCTGGGTTAGTGACCTAGTGGATAGGGGGGAAGCAGTAGAGGTGATATAACTGAATGTTAGGAAAGCTTTGGCATGTTCCCACACGACACCGTCAGAAGCAAACTAGGGCAATGCAATTTAGATGAACTTACTATAACATGGGTACATAACTGGTTGAAAGATCATTCTCAAAGAGTAGCTATCAACAGTTTGCTGTTAAGCTGTGAGTACATATTTAGTGTGTGTGTGTGTGGGGGGGGGGTGTCCCACAGGGGTCTGTTCTGGGTTAGATCATATTTTTTTTAGTTACTTGGACAACAGAGCAAAAAGCATGCTCATAAATATTTGTAGATGATACCTAGCTAGCAAGGGTGGCAAGCACTTTGGAGAAAAGGATATGAATTCAAAACAACTGCACTTAGGAAGGAAAAAGTTAAATGTACAACTACAACATGGGGACAGAACAGCTTGATAGGGGTGGGGAACCTTTTCTGAGGTCGGGGACTGCTGACTCATGGAAAAATCAATTGGGGGCTGTGGGGAGGCAGAAGGGGGTGGGGGGTCAGTATGGGCTCCCCATTGCTGGGGGAGGTCCTCAGTCTCAGGAGCTAGATCCAGTCTAATATCATCGTAGAGGTGTTAATAAGAGGATTATATTCAAGATATGGGTGCATCTGCTGTACTGTATCCAGGTCTGGGCACCATACTTTAGGAAAGATGGGAACAGACCAGAGAGAGTCCAGAGGAAAGCAATGAAAATGATCAAAGGGAAGATTAAAAAGGAGGTGTGTTTGGTCTTGAGAAAAGGATACAGAATAATAGAATCTTAGAACTAAAAGGGACCTCAGGAGGTCATCAAGTCCAGTTCCCTGCCCTCATGGCAGGACCAAGCACCCTCCAGATCACCTCTGGTAGATGTCTATCCAACCTGCTCTTAAATATATCCAGTGATGGAAATTCCACATCCTCCCTAGGCAATTTATTCCAGTGTTTCACCGCCCTGATGGGTAGGAAGTTTTTCCTAACGTCCAACCTAAACCTCCCTTGAGGAGGGGGAGTTGCTAACAGTCTTCAGATCAGTGAAGGGCTGTTTGAAAGGGGTTGGGGATCTGTTGTTCTCCCATGGCCACTGACAGACAAGAAGCAATGGGTTTTATCTGCTGCAAGGGACAGTTAGGTGGGTGATTAGGAAAAATTTTGCAACTCTCAAAGGGTATGTCTACACTACAAAGTTAATTCGAACTAACAGCCGTTAGTTCGAATTAACTTTCATAGGCGCTACACGCGCAAACCGCTAGTTCGAACTTAATTCGAACTAGCGGAGCACTTAATTCGAACTAGGTAAACCTCATTGTACGAGGACTAACGCCTAGTTCGAATTAAGTAGTTCGAATTAAGGGCTGTGTAGCCACTTAATTCGAACTAGTTGGAGGCTAGCCCTTCCCAGCTTGCCCTGGTGGCCACTCTGGGCCAAGCCAGGGAAACTCTTCTGCCCCCCTCCCAGCCCCGGAGCCCTTAAAGGGCCACGGTCTGGCTACGGTGCCCGTGCCAGGTGCAAGCCTGCCAGCACCCAGCCAGCAGACCCTGCACCTGGCACGGCATGAGCCAGCCACCCGCTGCCACCCAGCTCTCCCCCTCTTCCCAGGACCAGGCTGGCAGCTCCCAGGAGCCTGCCTGGGGCCGCAAGAGGCAGGCGCCCGCCTGGTCTAGTGCGGAGATTGTGGACCTCATCGAGGTTTGGGGGGAGGCCTCCAACGTCCACAATCTCCGCACTAGGCACAGGAATGCGGCCGTCTAGGGCAGGATAGCTGCCAGCCTGGCCACCAAAGGCCACATGTGAACCCAGGAGCAGGTTTGCATTTAAATCAAGTTGGTCCAGTGAGACCCCTGACCCTGAGCTTAGAACATAAGAACATAAGAACGGCCGTACTGGATCAGACCAAAGGTCCATCTAGCCCAGTAGCCTGTCTGCCGACAGTGACCAACACCAGGCACCCCGGAGGGGATGGACCGAAGACAAAGACCAAGCCATTTGTCTCGTGCCATCCATCTCCAGCCTTCCACAAACAGAGGCCAGGGACACCGTTCCTACCCCCTGGCTAATAGCACCCCATGGACCCAACCTCCATGACTTTATCTAACTTCTCTTTAAACTCTGTTCTAGTTCTAGGCTTCACAGCCTCCTGTGGCAAGGAGTTCCACAGGTTGACTATTTGCTTTGTGAAGAAGAACTTTCTTTTATTAGTTTGAAGCCTGCTACCCATTCATTTCATTTGGTGTCCTCTAGTCCTTCTATTATGGGAACTAATGAAGAACTTTTCTTTATGCACCCTCTCCACACCACTCATGATTTTATAGACCTCTATCATATCCCCCCTCAGTCTCCTCTTTTCTAAGATGAAAAGTCCCAGTCTCTTTAGCCTCTCTTCATATGGGACCTGTTCCAAACCCCTAATCATTTTAGTTATCCTTTTCTGAACCCTTTCCAAGGCCAAAATATCTTTTTTGAGGTGAGGAGACCGCATCTCTACACAATACTGAAGATATGGCGTACCATAGTTTTATACTTCCCCTCCTCCTTCTTCCCCTGGCTTCCCCCTTCCAGCTCCCTCCTCCCAGGTTTCCCCCTCCCCTCTTCCACCCTCTCTCTTCCCCTCTCCCACCTCCTTTTTCCAGTCTCCCCAGAGGTTAAGCCCCCCACCCCCAGTTTTGTTAAATAAAGAGAGTTTCTATTTTTGAACACGTGTCCTTTATTTTTTACATCAGGAAGGGGGGCTAGGGAAGGGTAAGTGGAAGGAGGTGAGGGAGGAATGGGGCACGAGCCCCCGATGGGGAGGACTGGGGTGGCTCTGCAGGCTCCTCGGGGTGGAAGCTCTCCTGCAGGGCCTCCTGGATCCTGACAGCCCCCCGAATGACCCCCCCCCCAGATGGCAGCCTGCAGCAAATGCAGCCGGGCTGATGGCCGAGTGCTCTGATGTGCCAAACGTGGGCACTCAGGGCACTCCAAGTCAGGACTGCTTTGCTGTCCCTCATTGAGGTAGACAAGCAAGTGGGGAACCCTGAGAACTGTCTGTCCAGGGTGGGGGTCGGGTCCCTTTAAGCACAGCCCTCAGCTAGCCTGAGGCAGCAGCTCCACGCTCTAAGCCCTAACCTGATGCCCTGCCGGCACTGGTTCCGGCCAGCCTTAACTTCGGTTCAGGGTCCACTCAATGTGGACATGCTAGTTCGAATTAGCAAAACGCTAATTTGAACTAGTTTTTAAGTCTAGATGCGCTAGTTCAAATTAGCTTAGTTTGAATTAACTAATTCGAATTAACTAACTAACTAAGTTAGTTCGAATTAGTGTTGTAGTGTAGACATACCCAAACTAGTTAAGAGATTAAGTAATGGAGTCCACATCACCAGAGGTTATAAAGACTCACTAGGAGAAACCCTTGTCTAGGTGTACTTGGTCCTACCTCAGTGCATGGGGCTGGACATGGTGACCTCTTGAAGTCCCTCCAACCTGACCTTTCTGTGATTCTTTGATTGATTGATTAGTTTAGCTTTAGCTAGCATCTCTAGACATGCTTTTCTCTTTGGGGGAGGGAGGCAGGCAACCCAGCCAGCCGAAACTCACCAGAGCAGGTGTTTCCTGTTTTTCTCACACCCTGCTCTGCCTGGCATCCCCTGAGGCTGAGATGCAAAGTTAGCTCTCTCTCTGATGAATCAGTGTGAAGAGCTGGAAAGTCCCGAAGGAAGAAGGGGGGGGGGGCTTTGTATACCAGCAACCCCTAATTCTTACCCTCACTGTTAGAAACGTGCCCCAAATTTCTACTCTGAATTTTCTGGCTTCCTCTGCTGGATGGAAGAGCTCTCAGAAATCTCTTCACTCACAATCTTCAAAGAACCCTTCAACTTGCTCTTGGATTCATGGACTAGATTTGATACAAATGCACCAGCCCAGTGCACGACCTGGGGTGACTGCAGCTGGAATACTGGAGAAGCTCTGGGCCAGAAAAGAGGAGATGAAGGGGTGACCATTGACTGATACCTACATAGGGGGACAGAAATTTGACAGCAGTGGGCTCTTTGCTCTATACAACTAAGGTCTAGCTGGGGTCAGTGGCTGGGAGATGAAGCAAGGCAGAAATTTTGAGGTCGCGAGTTGGGTAGCTGAATTCCTGGTCCATCAATAGGGATCCTCACTTCCACCACATACATTCCCTGTAGGTCACCTTCCCAGTTGCCTCTTTCTCAAGGACTCCCCAGTCTGTCCCACATGCCAGCAATAGTGTTCCCCTCCTTCCTGGTTCTCCCAGAGAAGGGAGGTCCATTCTCTCATCCCTTCCAGAGTTTCTGCATGCATCCCTGACCGACCACCCCCATTTCACCCATGCCCATGCCACCTTCTTCCCTTCTTGCCCCCTGCATTCCTGGTCAGCCACTTATGGGGTCACTGTAATATCTCCGAAACATTGGGCAGCAGGGACCTATGGTAGGTCATCAAGTCCACCTTGGTCTCTTGAGGTCTCTTCCAATTCTAGCATTCTATGATTCTAAGTCCAGGCAGGACTAGGAAGTGGGTGAGCAGGGGGCCAAGCCACCCCAATCACAGGATGTACCCCACTCCCAAAAGGGGCCAAGTTCTTCTGATGTAAAAGGCATCAGGACTGAGCACTAGGAGGTCCCGGTTGGGGGGGTGGGCTGGTGGGAAGTGATTGTAAGATGCAAGAAGTTCCTGCCTGAGCTCAGGAGAACCCCTGAATAACTGGGGAGAGCCTGGCTGCAGGGGGTGGAGGCAGAGAGGTTGGAAGGTTTTGTGTTGATGAAGACAGGGTGGAAAGTTAGTTTGGGAACCCTCAAGGGATGGGCTAAAGATGGACCCAGCAGCCACTTGGCTACAACCACCCATGGGGAGGTTGCTCCCTCGCTGGTCCACAGTGGACTTTGGGGGTGAGTGGGAGTCCATGAAAGTCTAAACATATGAAACATTAGAAAGGTCCATCCAGCCCAGTGTCCTGTCTGCCAACAGTGGCCAATGCCAGGTGCCCCAGAGGGAGGGGACAGAACAGGGAATCATCCAGTGCACCACCCCCTATTGCTCATAGGCAGGGTGGCATTCTGTGCCCCACCTGGCTGTCCCACACTGACCATGGTGACATGCGTAGGATATGGTTTGTGCAAAGGAAGTGTAATTCTGCAAGTCTAGATCTGTTGAACATTAATAACCTCATGGACCGAGGCCCCCATGGGGTGTCCCCCAGTATGCTGGGGTCATAATTCAAAATGATCTGGACCAGTGTTTCTCAAACTGTGCTCCGCGGAGCCCCAGGGCTCCGTGAGACATCTCCAGGGGTTCTGCGAGGTTGACAAACTGGAAACATCGATAGGTACAACACATACAATCAGTGGACTGCTGGGGCTCCGCATAAATTTTTATGCATGTAAAGGGCTCCGGAGCCCAAAAAGTTTGAGAACCGCTCATCTGGACAAACTGGCTTGACCAAGCCCTGGCTGGGATGGTTCAGTTGGGAGTGGTCCTGCTTTGGGCAGGGGACTGGACTCAATGACTCCTGAGGTCTCCTCCAGCCCTGGGATTCTATGAGTCTATGAACTGGTGAAACAGTCTGTGGTAAATAAGATGAAGTTGAATAAGGACCAATGCAAAGTGCTTCACTTAGGAAGGAACAATCCATTTCACACACACAGAATGGGAAGCGACTGTCTAGGAAGGAGTCCTGCAGAAAGGGATCGAGGGGTCAGAGTGGACCACAAGCTACATAGGAGTCAGCATGTTGCAAAAAAAAGCAAACATGATACTGGGATGCATGAACAGGAGTGTGGTGAGCAAGACACGAGAAGTCATTCTTCCACTCTACTCTGTGCTGATTAGGCCCCAACTGGAGTATTGTGTCCATTTCAAGAAAGATGTGGAGAAACTGGAGAAGGTCCAGAGAAGAGCAACAAGAATAATGAAAGGTTTAGAGAACATGAGCTATGACGGGAGACTGAAAGAATTGGGCTTGTTTAGTTTGGAAAGGGGAAGACTGAGAGGGGACAGGAGAGCAGTTTTCAAGTATCTAAAAGGGTGTTACAAGGAGGAGGGAGACAAACTGTTCTCCTTGGCCTCTGAGGATAGGACAAGAAACAATGTCTTCAGCAAGGGAGTTTAGCTTGGACATTAGGAAAAACTTCCTACCTGTCAGGGTGGTTAAACACTGAAATAAATTGCCTAGGGAGGTTGTGGAATCTCCATCTCTGGAGATATTTAAGAAGAGGTTGGACAGACACCTGTCAGGGATCGTCTAGACCAGTGTTTCTCAACCAGTGGTACGAGTACCCTTAGCGGTACTCGAGAGAAATCTGAGGGGTACATCAACACAACTGAAATTTGGAGAAAACTGAATTTTTGTTTTAAGTTTTAAAGTGTTTTATTATTTTTGCACTTTTTACACCAAAAATTTCATTGCCTGCCTGGCTACGATTAAGTTGTTTAAACAAATGAGTTGCCATGGTAGAAAAAAAAATTGTGTGTCTGAAAAGTTTAAGTACTGGGGGTATTTATAATTTTTTTTCTACGAAAAAGGGGTACTTTATCAAAAAACATTGAGAAACACTGGTCTAGAGCATGCTTGGTCCTGCTGTGAGGACAGGGGACTAGACTCAATGACCTATCGAGGTCCCTTCCAGTTCTAGTGTTTTAGGATTCCATGCTGATCATACCTCTGAGCCTGCCTTCCTACCCTCCACGGCAAGCCACCAGCCTGCCCTTCTGGGTCAGAAACTCAGGTCTCCCCCGAGGCACAGAGTTGGAGTAACAGCCTCCCACTAACAGAGGAACCAGCTCATCTCTGGGATACCCAGTTGCAAGGACTTGACAGCACCTGGGAGCACAACCCCAATGGTCAACCCCCCAAATAAATCCATCTGACTTTGTGTAAAGTCTTACACAGAGAAAACTCATAAGGTTTGCTCTCTTTCTCCATGACGGGCACAGCTGTGCCCCGCTCCCCACCTGTAACAATTATTTACACTGGGCTTGATGATAAATAAATGTGTTTTCAAGAAGTATCACAAGTAGGAGTTAAGTGATTGCAAGTCAAAACAGACAGATCAAAGCATTTGATCAAGCCAAAATAAACCCAATGCATCAGCTAATTCTACTACACCAAGAAACTTGCCACATGCAAATTCTTACCCTAACAGGTGTTCGATTCATGTTTTTCACAAACTCAGCAGCCTCCTGGAGTGGGTGTCATCCTTCCCCCTTTTTCAGTCTTAGATGCTTGCAGCAGACATCTCGGATGGTGGTAAGCGGAGGGTCTTTGCACTGCCTCCGTTGTTTGGTTTCCCACCTCTATATCCCCTTTGCCCAAGGCAGGAATTCTTTGGGTTGCATTCAAACTTTTCTCACTTTGAGTGCAAAAGTCCAAGATCCAATCATAGAATCCTAGAGGTGGAAAAGACCTCAGGAGGTCATCAAGTCCAGCCCCCTGCCCAAGGCAGGACCAATCCCAATTAAATCAACCCAGCCAGGGCTTTGTCAAGTCAAGACAAAATGGGGTCAGGCAGCAGCTGGCCTGGTCACATGCCCTGGCAGGGTCAACCACCATCCATCTTTCCTAGAAAAGCAAGAATATTCACAGGCCGTTGGTTTGAGTACCGAGCCGTTATGTTTTCGGGATATCACGGAGCCAATTTTCATGAAGCATGGGCTGAGGGGGAGACATGACAGAATGGTTGTATCGGAAGTTATCAATGTTGACTTTGTACCCGTATTGCAAATATTTGCTCTTGGAGTAACACCCACTAAGTAGTTTACATCATAGAATCATAGAGCTGGAAGAGACCTTAGAAGGTCATCAAATCCAGCCCCCTGCCCAAGGCAGGACCAATCCCAACTAAATCAACCCAGCTAGGGCTTTGTCAAGCCGAGACTTAAACACCTCTAGGGATGGAGATTCCACCACCTCCCTCGGGAACCCATTCCAGTGCTTCACCACCCTCCCAGTGAAATAGTTTTTCCTAATATCTAATATCCCCCGCTGTAACATCCACTCTAGCCAATACATTTTGGATGAACTATTCAAGTGGATGGCCAAGGAAACACATAGGGCCATGGGAAAAGCATATTTCCTGCTTGATGGGCTTTCCTGTGAACATTCAAGCCGGAATATGGGCAACAGTCGCTGCTATGACTCATTGAAGCATGCAAGAGCATGTGACCAGCTCATGTGACACTGGACTCCATCTTTCCCACCTACTATGTTGGGGGTTTAGAGCTATGAAGTTCCCTCCCCATTAGGGATGTTAAATCTCAGCGAATTGAATAGCTGATGAACTTCATGAATTCTTATTGGCTAGTCGACTCTTCTATAGTCCCTGGGTAGCCCTTGTCCAGGGGGAAGTTGTTTGAGCTCCCAGACCTGGCACAAGTCCTGAGCCGGGCTGCCTTCCCACCTGGCTCCTGATACACTTTAAATGCGGAGCCGCAGCGGTAGTGGGTCCTGGACCCAGTGCAAGCTGGGACTGAGCTGGGCTGCTGGCCAGTCTGCTAAAAAATGTACTGGCAAGGGTTGGGTGGGAAATGCGTGTGGTCTATTGCATTAACCTGTCAACTTTTGCTTATTGGTTAATCAGATAATTGACTTTACTATAGCATGCCTACTCCACACAGAAGAAGCTATAAAAGAGGGAAGAGACATCAACACTCAACCTCATCCTTCCTCCCCCCCACCCCCACAACTCAACACCTGGAAACACCAAAGGAGCAAAGACTGAACTGGGGAGGTGGTCCCAGGCAGGAAAGTGGGAACCACCCCATATGTGGGAGACTGGGACCTGTTTGTTCCCTTGGGGGAGGGGGGACATGGCTTGAGTCAAACACTGTCAAGTGTATAGAATGTAGACTGCTATTTTGTTTAGTAACGCACTTTGATCTGTAAGCTATTAATTAGAATCATAGAATCCTAGGGTTGGAAGAGACTTCAGGAGTCATTGAATCCAGTACCCTGCCCAAAGCAGAACCAACCCCAACTCAATCATCCCAGCCAGCGCTTTGTGAAGCTGGGACTTCAAAACCTCTAGGGATGGAGCTTCTGCCCCCTCCCTAGGGAACCCATCCCTGTGCTTTTCCACCCTCCTAGGGAAATTGTTTTTCCTAAGATCCAACCTAGACCTCCCTCCTGCAATATGAGCTCATTGCTCCTAGTTCTACCATCTGCCCCCGCTGAGAACATCCTGTCTCCATCCTCTTTGGAACCCCTCTTCAGGGAGTTGAACGTTGCTCTCAAATCCCCCCTCCCTCTTCTCTTCTGTAGACTAAACAAGCCCAATCACTTCCAGCTCTCTGGAGTTAAAAAATCTATTTTACATTTTTACCAAAAAATCTGTGTTGTTGAAGCACGAAGAAAAATCAGCTTGGGAATGGGGGGGCTGGTGCATTGTCCTCTCCATATTGAGGGAGGGGTGGACTGGGTAATAAACGTACACCTATCAGGCCTCTGACTAGGGCAACATAGTACAGCTCTAGGATCCTAGGCTGGAAACTGGAGTTGGGGGGATTGGCTGGAGCATTTCTATTGTTAGCTCAGGAGTGGCTGGTGGAAGAAGTCATGTCCCGACACCTGGTGTGTCCCCGATGGTATAAATGTTTGTGTCAGCAGAGGGCCACATCGGGGGGAAAGAATAGCTCAGTGGTTTGAGCATTGGCCTACTAAACTCAGGGCTGTGAATTCAATCCTTGAGGAGGGGGGCCATTTAGGGATCTGGGGCACATCTGTCAGGGATGGTACCTGGTCCTGCTGTGAAGGCAGGGGCCTGGACATGATGACCTTTCAAGGTCCCTTCCAGCTGAATGAGATAGGTATAGCTTGTCACAGAAGCCCATATGGGTGAAGTAAAGAGCTCAATAGTACCACAATTTGAAGTTGTATCCCAGGAACATACATCACACCCAGCCCTTTACAAAACAGAGGCTAGGAACACCATCCCTGCCCACCCAAGCACATGGCCACTCACAGGGAACTAAAGCAGTCCACAGAGGACAGGTCTCTGTTACAGTCTTGGACATCACAACATCCTTTCCCAAGGAGTTCCACAGGTTGACTGTGTGCTGGGCAAAGAAATGCTGTCCTGTGTTGGTTTCAAACCTGCTGCCTGTTCATTTCACTGTGCGACACACTACCTTATTCACGTCTGGTGTGGTTTTAAAGACCTCTGTCATGTCAACCCATAGTCCTCTCTTTTCCAGGCTGAAAAGTCTTATTAATCACAGAAGCTGGTCCCTTCCCCACATCATTTTTGTTGCCCTCTTCTGAAACTTTTCAAATGTCAACAGATCTTTTCCTGGAGGAAGGGATGACCACATTGGAATGCAGGATTCAAGGTGTGTGGGTGTACCATGGCTTTATAAACAGGCAATATAATAGTGTCAGTCTGGAAGGCACTCACTGAGGGACTTTTACAGTAATACTAACAAATTAAATGATGAACCTACCTGATTTGCTGTGGGAATATATACATATCCATGGCACAGAGGGCTGCATTAGGAGGAGCATTGCCAGCAGACTGAGAGAAGTGATTATTCCCCTCTCTTTGACAGTGGTGAGGCCACATCTGGAGGATTGCATCCAATTGTGGGGCCCCCACTACAGAAAGGATGTGGACAAGTTGGAGAGTCCAGCAGAGGGCAGCAAAAATGATCCAGGAGCCAGAGCACATGACCTACGAGGAGAGACTGGGGAAACTGGGCTTGTTTAGTCTTCAGAAGAGAAGAGTGAGGGGGGATTTGGTAGCAGCCTTCAGCTCCATGAAGGGGGGATCCCAAGAGGCTAGAGAGAGGCTGTTCTCAGTGGTGGCAGGTGGCAGGATGAGGAGCAATGGTCTCATGTTGCAGTGGGGGAGGTCTAGGCTGGACAGTAGGAAAAACCATTTCCCTAGGAGCATGGGGAAGCACAGGGATGGTTTCCCTTGGAAGGGAGTGGAATCTCCACCCATAGAGGTGTTTAAGTCCCGGCTTGACAAAGCCCTGGCTGGGATGATTGAGTTGGGGTTGGTCCTGCTTTGGGGGTTGGACTCGATGACTCCAGGTCTCGTCTAACCATACGAGTTTGTGATTCTGTGATATACAATAAACATTTCCCATCAGACTGTGTTAATATGAATCTATACAAAATGAAACTCTGAACTCACACAGCTGTGCCTCTTTCGGGTAATAGTGATTACAAATTTGGCTCCTGAAACCCTGAGGTCTGAGCACAGCCGGGAAGACTTTAGGGTTCGCTGGTGGATGCTTTTAGAGCAGAGACAGGAAGACAAATTGGAGGACTGGGCCAAAAGAAATCTGATGAGGGTCAACAAGGACAACTGCAGAGTCCTGCCCTTGTGACGGAAGAATCTCAAGCATTGTTACAGGCTGGGGACTGACTGGCTAAGTAGCATTTCTGCAGAAAAGGCCCTGGGGGTTACAATGGATGAGAAGCTGGATATGAGTCAACAGGGCGCTCTTGTAGCCAAGAAGGTTGATGGCATATTGGGGTGCATTAGGAGGAACATTGCCAGCAGATCTAGAGAAGTGATTATTCCTCTTTATTCGACTCTGGTGAGGCCACATCTGGAGTACTGTGTCCAGTTCTGGGTCCCCCATTACAGAAAGGATGTGGATGCATTGGAGAGGGTCCAGTGGAGGGCAACCAAAATGATTCGGGGGCCTGGAGCACATGACTTATGAGGAAAGGCTGAGGGATTTTGGCTTGTTTAGTCTGCAGAAGAGAAGAGTGAGGGGGGATTTGAGAGCAGCCTTCAACTACCTGAAGGGAGGTTCCAAAGAGGATGGAGAGAGGCTGTTCTCAGTGGGGCAGATGGCAGAACAAGGAGCAATGGTCTCATGTTGCAGTCCCGGGGGGGAGGGGAGGTCTAGGTTGGATTTTAGGAAAAACTATTTCCCTAGGCGGGTGGGGAAGCAATGGAATGGGTTCCCTAGGGAAGGGTGGAATCTCCACTCCTAGAAGTGTTTAAATCCCATCTTGACCAAGCCATTTCTGGGATATTGAGTTGGGGTTCGTCCTGCTTTGGGCAGGAGGCTGGACTCGATGACTCCTGAGGTCTCTGCCAGCCCTGGGATTCTGTGATTCTAGAATTCTAAGAAGCAGAAGGAAGGTGTGGCCATGAGGGAAGATACAGAGGAGGGGGAAGAGGTGGGGCTAGGGCGTGGCCATGAGGGAAGATACAGAGGAGGGGGAAGAGGTGGGGCTAGGGCATGGCCATGAGGGAAGAAGCAGAAGAGGGGGAAGAGGCAGAGCTAGGGCGGGGCCATGAGGGAAGATACAGAGGAGGGGGAAGAGGCGTGGCTAAGGTGTGGCCATGAAGGAAGTGGCAGAGGAGGGGGAAGAGGTGGGGCTAGGGCGTGGCCATGAGGGAAGATACAGAGGAGGGGGAAGAGGTGGGGCTAGGGCATGGCCATGAGGGAAGAAGCAGAAGAGGGGGAAGAGGCAGGGCTAGGGCGGGGCCATGAGGGAAGATACAGAGGAGGGGGAAGAGGCGTGGCTAAGGTGTGGCCATGAAGGAAGTGGCAGAGGAGGGGGAAGAGGTGGGGCTAGGGCGTGGCCATGAGGGAAGATACAGAGGAGGTGGAAGAGGTGGGGCTAGGGCATGGCCATGAGGGAAGAAGCAGAAGAGGGGGAAGAGGCAGGGCTAGGGCGGGGCCATGAGGGAAGATACAGAGGAGGGGGAAGAGGCGTGGCTAAGGTGTGGCCATGAAGGAAGATACAGAGGAGGTGGAAGAGGTGGGGCTAGGGCGTGGCCATGAAGGAAGTGGCAGAGGAGGGGGAAGAGGTGGGGCTAGGGCGTGGCCATGAGGGAAGATACAGAGGAGGTGGAAGAGGTGGGGCTAGGGCATGGCCATGAGGGAAGAAGCAGAAGAGGGGGAAGAGGCAGGGCTAGGGCGGGGCCATGAGGGAAGATACAGAGGAGGGGGAAGAGGCGTGGCTAAGGTGTGGCCATGAAGGAAGATACAGAGGAGGTGGAAGAGGTGGGGCTAGGGCGTGGCCATGAGGGAAGATACAGAGGAGGTGGAAGAGGTGGGGCTATGGCATGGCCATGAGGGAAGATACAGAGGAGGGGGAAGAGGCGTGGCTAAGGTGTGGCCATGAGGGAAGATACAGAGGAGGGGGAAGAGGTGGGGCTAGGGCGTGGCCATGAGGGAAGATACAGAGGAGGTGGAAGAGGTGGGGCTAGGGCATGGCCATGAGGGAAGATACAGAGGAGGGGGAAGAGGTGGGGCTAGGGCGTGGCCATGAGGGAAGATACAGAGGAGGGGGAAGAGGTGGGGCTAGGGCATGGCCATGAGGGAAGAGGCAGAGGAGGGGGAAGGGGTGGGACTAGGGAGGACCCCCAAGGGAAGAAGCAGAGGAGGAGGAAGAGGCGAGGCTAGGGCGGGGTGCCGAGGGAAGTGGCAGAGGAGGGGTAAGAGGTGGGATTCTTTAGACAGGCCAGACTGAGTCAGACCAAAGGGCCTTCCAGCCCAGTGTCCTTTCTGCCCACAGTGGCCAATGCCAGATGCCCCAGAGGGAGTGAACAGAACAGGGAATCCTCATGTGATCCCTCCCCTGTCACCCATCGCCAGGATGGCATTCCGTGCCCCATCTGGCAGTCCCATACTGACCACCGTGACACATATAGGATTTGGTTTGTGCAAAGGAAGTGTCGTTCTGCAAGTCTAGATCTGTTGAACATTAATAGCCTGATGGACTGAGGCCCCCAGGGGGTGTCCCCCAGTATGCTGGGGTCATAATTCAAAATGATCTGGACAAACTGGAGAAATGGTTGGAGGTCAATAGGAGGAAGCTGAATAAGGACAAATGCAAAGCGCTCCACTTAGGAAGGAACAATCTGTGTCACACACAGAGAATGGGAAGTGACTATCTTGGAAGGAGCCCTACAGAAAGGGATCTAGGGGTCATAGAGGACCACAAGCTAAATAGGAGTCAGCAGCGTGACGCTGTTGTAAAAATACAGCAAACATGATACTGGGCTGCATGAACAGGAATGTAGTGAGCAAGACCCGAGAAGTCATTCTTCCGCTCTGCTCTGCACTGATTAGGCCTCAGCTGGAGGATTGTGTCATGTTCTGGGCACCACATTTCAGGAAAGAGGTAGAGAAATTGGAGAATGTCCAGAGAAGAGCAGCAGAAATGATGAACCGTCTGGAGAAGAGGAGCTATGAGGGGAGACTGAAAGAATGTTTAGTTTGGAAAAGAGAAGACTGAGAGGGGACGTGATAGTGGTTTTCAAGTATCTAAAAGGGTGTCACAAGGAGGAGGGAGACAAACTGTTCTCCTTGGCCTCTGAGGATAGGACAAGAAATAATGGGCTTAAACCGCAGCAAGGGAGGTTTAGGTTGGACATTAGGAAAAACTTCCTACCTGTCAGGGTGGTCAAACACTGGAATAAACTGCCTGGGGAGATTATGGAATCTCCATCCCTGGAGATATTGAAGAGCAGGTTGGACAGATACCTGTCAGGAATGCTCTAGACCAGTGTTTCTCAACCAGTGGTACAAGTACCCTTAGGGGTACTCGAGAGAAGCCTGGGGGCTACGTCAACACAACTGAAATCTGGAGAAAACTGAATTTTTGTTTTAAGTTTTACAGTGTTTTATTATTTTTGTACTTTTTACACCCAAAATTGTCATTGCCCACCTGGCTACGATTAAGTTGCTTAAACAAATGAGTTGCAATGGTAGAAAAAATTTTGCGTGTCTGAAAAGTATAGGTACTGGGGGTACTTATAATTGTTTTTTAAAAGGGCTACTTTATCAAAAAAGATTGAGAAACACTGGTCTAGAGGGTGCTTGGTCCTGCCATGAGGGCAGGGGACTGGACTCGATGACCTATCGAGGTCCCTTCCAGTTCTAGTGTTCTAGGATTCCATGGTGATCATACCTCTGAGCCTGCCTTCCTACCCTCCACGGCAAGCCACCAGCCTGTCCTGCTGGGTCAGAAACTCAGGTCTCCCCCAAGGCACAGAGTTGGGCAGTCTCCCCACATCAGAGCAACCAGCTCAGCTCTAGGAGGCCCAGTTGCAGGGACTTGACAGCACCTGGGAGCACAACCCCAATGGTCAACCCCCCCAGATAAATCCGTCTGATTTTGTGTAAAGTCTTACACAGAGCAAGCTCATAAGGTTTGCTCTCTTTCTCCATGACGGGCACAGCTGTGTCCCCTTCCCCACCAGTAACAATTATTGACACTGGGCTTGATAATAAATAAATGTGTTTTCAAGAAGTATCACAAGTAGGAGTTAAGCGATTGCAAGTCAAAACAGACAGATCAAAGCATGTGATCAACCCAAAATAAACCCAACGCGCCAGCTAATTCTACTACACCAAGAAACTTGCCACATGCAAATTCTTACTCTAACAGGTGTTCGAATCATGTTTTTCACAAACTCAGCAGCCTCTTGGCTTGGGCCTCATCCTTCCCCCCGTTCAGTCTTAGATGTTTGCAGGAGACATCTTGGGTGGTGGTAAGCGGAGGGTCTTTGCACTGCCTCCGTTGTTTGGTTTTCCACTTTTATATCCCCTCTGCCCAAGGCAGGAATTCTTTGGTTTGCGTTCAAATTTTTCTCACCTTGAGTGTACAAGTGCAAGATCCAATCATAGAATCATAGCATCAAAGAGCTGGAAGAGACCACAGGAAGTCATCAAGTCCAGCCCCCTGCCCAAGGCAAGACCAATCCCAACTAAATCCACCCTGCCAGGGCTTTGTCAAGCTGAGACAAAATGGGGTCCGGCAGCAGCTCGCCTGGTCACATGTCCTGGCAAGACCAGCCACCATCCAGCTTTCCTGGAAAAGCAAGAATATTCACAGGTCATTGCTTTGAGTACCAAACCATTATGTTTTTGGGGTATCACAAAGCCAATTTTCATAAAGCATAGGGGGGGAGGGACATGACACAGTGGTTGTATTGGAAATTATCCATGTTGACAATGTACCCGTATTTCAAAAGATTTGCTCCTGGGGTAACACCCGCTAAGTAGTTTACATCACTCTAGCCAGTACATTGTGGATGAACCATTCAAGTGGATGGCCCGAGAAACACAACAGGCCAAGGAAGAAGCATATTTCCTGCTTGATGGGCTTTCCTGTGAGCATTCAAGCCAGGACATGGGCAAGTCTCACTCATGCACACTCAACCTCATCGCCCCTCCCTCCGGCAACTCAACACCTGGAAACACCAAAGGAGGAAAGACTGAACCAGGGAGGTGGTCCCAGGCAGGAAAGTGGGAACCCCACCCCATGTATGGGAGATTGATGATGAACAGTTTGTACCATCAGAGAGAGCAATGGCTTGAGTCAAACTTTGTCCAGTGTACAGAACGTAGAATGCTATTTTGTTTATTTTGTTTAGTAACCCACTTTGATCTGTAAAGCATTAGTAAGAATCATAGAATTCAAGGGTTGGAAGACACCTCAGGAGTCATCGAGTCTAGCCCCCTGCCCAAAGCAGGACCAACCCCAACTCAATCATCCCAGCCAGGGCTTTGTCAACCTGGGACTTCAAAACCTCTGGGGATGGAGATTCCACCACCTCCTGAGGGAACCCATCCCAGTGCTTCCCCACTCTCCTTGGGAAATCATTTTTCCTAAAATCCAATCTAGACCTCCTGCACTGCAACATGAGACCATTGCTCCTCATTCTATCTGATGTGATACCTCTCTTTGGGGCACCTGGCATTGGCCACAGTTGGCAGACCATATACTGGGCTGGATGAACCTTTGGTGTGACCCAGTCTGGCCGTTCTTATGTTCTTATGTTATGTTCTTATTTTGTCCCGTGGTGTGACTGAGTCCCACTGATTTTCCTCATCCCACCATATTTCTGTGATGCCTGTGATATCCATATCCTCATTCAATATGAGACATCCTGGTTCACCCATCCGATTAGCTCCACATCTAGCAGGGGTAAAGAAGAACTTTAAAAAGTTGTCCCCTTTTTAGCCATCAGCCACTATGTTATGCTGGTGAATGGAACACTTTCTGGTCAGATTCTGCCTGGATTTTCTCTTTCCCCATCCTTCCTAGGATGTAGCAATGGCGGATCAATGGTCTCATGTTGCTATGGGGGAGGTCTAGGTTGGATAGTAGGAAAAACGATTTCCCGAGGAGGGTGGGGAAGCACTGGGATGGATCCCTAAGGAGGGGGTGGAGTCTCCATCCCTAGAGATGTTTAAGTCCCGGCTGGACCAAGCCCTGGCTGGGATGATTGATTTGGCGTTGGTCATGCTTTGGGCAGGGGCCTGGACTCGATGCCTCCAGGTCTCTTGTAACCATATGATTTTACAATTCTATGATATACAATAAACATTTCCCCCATCACACTGTGTAAATATGAAGCTATACAAAATGAAACTCTGAACTCACACAGCTGTGCCTCTTTCGGGTAATAGTGATCACAAATTTGGCTCCTGAAACCCTGACGTCTGAGCACAGCTGGGCAGACTTTAGGGTTTGCTGGTGGATGCTTTTGGAGCAGAGACGGGAAGACAAATTGGAGGATTGGGCAAAAAGAAATCTGAGGTTCAACAAGGACAAGTGCAGAGTCCTGCCCTTGTGCCGGAAGAATCCCAAGCATTGTTACAGGCTAGGGACCGACTAGCTAAGCAGCAGTTCTGCAGAAAAGGCCCTGGGGGTTACAGTGGGTGAGAAGCTGAATATGGGTCAACAGTGCGCCCTTGTAGCTAAGAAGTCTGATGGCATATTGGGGTGCATTAGGAGGAGTGTTGCCAGCAGATCTAAGGAAAAGTGATTATTCCCCTTTATTCGGCCCCCGTGAGGCCACATCTGGAGTAATGAGTCCTGTTCCGGGGCCCCCACTACAGAAAGGATGTGGACACATTGGAAACGGTTCAGTGGAGGGCAATGATAATGTTGAGGAAGCTGGAGCACATGACCTACAAGGAGAGGTTGAGGGATTTGGGCTTGTTTAGTCTGCAGAAGAGAAGCTTGAGGGGGGATTTGAGAGCAGCCTTTAACTACCTGAAGGGGGTTTCAAAGAGGCTGGAGAGAGGCCGTTCTTAGTAGGGGCAGATGGCAGAACGAGGAGAAATGGTCTCATGTTGCACTCGGGGGGGTCTAGGTTGGATATTAGGAAAAACTATTTCCCTAGGAGGGTGGGGAAGCACTGTGATGGGTTTCCTAGGGAGGGGGTGGAATCTCCATCCCTAGAGGTGTTTAAGTCCCGGCTTGACCAAGCCCTGGCTGGGATGATTGAGTTGGGGTTGGTCCTGCGTTGGGCAGGGGGCTGGACTCGGTGACTCCTGAGGTCTCTGCCAGGCCTGGGATACTGTGATTCTGTAATTCTAAGAAGCAGAAGAAGGGCAGAGACTTGGGGGAAAGAGGCAAAGGAGGGGGAAGAGGAGGGGCTAAGGGGGTCCCCGAGGAAAGAGGCAGAGGAGGGGGAAGAGGCGGGGCTAAGGGGGTCGCCGAGGAAAGAGGCAGAGGAGGGGGAAGAGGCGGGGCTAGGGCAGAGCCCCATGGGTACAGGCAGAGGAGGGGGAAGAGGTGGGACTTGGGCAGGGCCTCGAGGGAAGAGGAAGAGGAGGGGTAAGGGGTGGGGCTAGGGCAGGACCCAGGGGGGAGAGGCAAAGGAAAGGGAAGAGGTGGGGCTAGGGGCCCCTCAAGGGAAGAGGCAGAGGAGGGGGAAGAGGCGGGGCTAGGGCGGGGCCCTGAGGGAAGAGGCAAAGGAGGGGGAAGAGGCGGGTGTCGGGGGTCCTCGAAGGAAGAGGCAGAGGGTGGTGGGGTCTGAGGGGAAGAGGCAGACCAGGGGCAGAAAGAAGTGCATTGTGGATGGGCCACCCCTCCTAAGTCAGATGGGCGGCCCTATTAGGGGAGGCTTTGCCCCCTTCCTCCAGCCCCCTGGAGCATCCACGGAGTCATCGCCCATGGCTCAGAGTATCACTGGGCTGCAGACTGTGATAATTGACGGGGGCCCGCCAATTCCTCCCCCCTCCCACATCAATCGGGTTCTGGCCCCTGGTGCCTGAAATGTTGGGCACTGAGCGGGAGATCTGTGGGGCTGCTGTTTCACTGTGGACGGTCCCAGAAATGCTCAGCTAAGAAGGGGCGAAAGTTCAGCACAGAGGGGGATTCCCCATGGGGCTGGAATCACTGGAGTTGTCTTTAAAGCAGTGGTCCCCAAATGTATGAAGCTGTGCCCCTCCCCCATTCCTGTCTCCACCCCCTGGCCCTCCCTGGCTCCAGGGCTGGGAGTGGGCTCCTAAGAACATCAGAACATCCAGACTGGGTCAGACCAAAGGTCCATCCAGCCCAGTGTCCTGTCTGCCCACAGTGGCCAAAGCCAGGTGCCCCAGGTGGAGAGAACAGACCAGGGAATCCTCACGGGATCCCTCCCCTGTCACCCACCTCCAGACGAACAGAGGCTGGGGGCACCATTCCTACCCATCCTGGCTAATAAGCATTGAGGGACCTAACCTCCATGAATTTACCTAGTTCTTTTTTGAACCCTGTTAGAGTCCTTTAGTCTTCACAACATCCTCTGGCAAGGAGTTCCACAGGCTGACTGTGCACTGAGGGAAGAAAAAGCTTTCTTTTGTTTGTTGTAAACCTGCTACCTAGTCATATCATTGGGTGATCCCTAGTTCTTATGTGATGGGAACAAGTAAATAACTTTTCCTTGTTCACTTTTCCTACACCTGTCATGTTGGATAGACCTCTATAAGAGGGGTCACTGCTTGAGGGGGTGAGGAGGCCAGAGCTGGGTGTAGGTCTGGGGCCAGCGGCGAAGGCTGGGGCTGGGGGCAGGAGCAAAGCTGCTGCCCAGCCCTCGGGGCTGGTAGCTAGGCCCTAGCCAAGTGCAGAACCGGGCAAAGCTGGGGACTGGGCCAGGCACAGGGCCAGAGCAGAGGTGGGGGTAGGGTGCGGCTGGAAGGCTCTTTCTCCCTGACCCCCCATGGGAGGGGTCCAGCACCCCCCCCAAGATGTTCCTCTGCACCCCCATTGGTGGGCGCACCCCTCAGTTTGGGGAACCTCTGTTTCAAAGCAAGGCAGGATGTTTTTCTGATAGAGCTGCTCGAAATCGAGCAGGAACCGATTTGGGGAAGTCCCTCGGCCTGTGTGGGAGAGGAGGCCGAACCAGATGCTCACAGGATCCCTGGTGGCCCTTCTAGACTAGCAACTGGCCAGAGGTCCCGGCAGTGGCCACACAAAACCCTCACATGAGTCACTGTCCTCTTAGCCATCCTAGCACACGAGCCCCCGGCCCATTGGCAAATGCAGGGAGCCCCCCACCCACTTCCTTTGTTCCTAGATGCATGACCTTGCCGTCCGTTTCGTTAAAACACATCTTGATCTAACAGAGGCAGCTTAACTGGCAATCCAATATGGCCGCCTGGTCCCCCGAATTAATCCCCACGTTGTCGTTTTTGCTTCTGCATCGGCACATCATATGCGTCTCAGAGGGGGGGAATTGTGTACGGTGGCCCAGAGGCCTATCCTGGACAGGGCTGGATGAACACAGGGGTTTTAGTGGCACAGGGCCCGGATGAAGGGGTGGTCACCCTCCCCTCAGGGGTGTGCCAAGCCGGACCAGCAGCCGGTCTCTTCCAGAAGCAGTGTGGGACCATGGCAGGAGTCTACACCCCAACGCCCTGCTCCGCTCCTGCATCCAAACTCCCTCCCACATCCTGCCCCCCTCGGCCCCAGCCTGGAGCCCCCCTCCTCCATCCCAACTCCTGCCCAGAAAGAAACTCATATAAACAGCGGTTCTAAGGAGAGCCGAGTTAGTCCGTCACTGGAAAAACTTTAAAAAACCACAACGACTAGTCTAGCGGCACCTTAAAGAATAACAAACCATGTAGGTGGTATCATGAGCTTTCGCAGTCACAGCCCACTTCTCCGCTGTGCCCACAAAAGCTCATGACACCATCTACATGTTTTGTTAGTCTTTAAAGTGCCGCTAGACTAATAATTGTTTTTCATGTTTTTCCAGCTGTTCTAAGGTAAGAAGTTGGCTATTTTGAATGACTGTAACTGTATTCTACATGTTTTTAAGACAACTATCATCCCAGAATAGCTTTAGGTTAATTAAAAGGCAAGCTTAGGTTAGTGTTAAGAGCCTCCCTGGCATACTTGTGATCATGTTGTTTTAAATTAGGCAAAAGACTTGAATACGGGGGGCCCCCAAAATCTAATAGCCCCAGGCCCACAGGACAGTAAATCCGGTCCTGGAACCCTTGCCTCCTGTTTTGGGATCTTCGGCAGGGGGCTCCTGCTTTGGGCAGGGGGCTGGACTTGATAACCGCCTGAGGTCTCTTCCAGCTCCATGATTCTATGAAAGGGATGTTGGAAAAATGGGCAAGGGTGCAGAGAAGAGTCACCCCAAATGACTCCAGGCTTAGAGAAAATGCTTGAGCATCAGAGACTTAGAAAGCTGAGTCTCTTAACATAAGAACATAACAACGGCCACACTGGGTCAGAGCAAAGGTCCATCTAGCCCAGTGTCTTGTCTGCTGACAGCGGCCAATGCCAGATGCCCCAGAGGCAGGGAACACAACGGGGAATCCTCACGTGATCCCTCCCTTGTCACCCACCTCCAGAGAAACAGAGGCTAGGGACACCATTCCTACCCATCCTGGCTGATAGCCATTGATGGACTCAACCTCCAGGAATCTATCTAGCTCTTTTTTGAACCCTGTTAAAGTTCTAGCCTTCACCATATCCTCTGGCAAGGAGTTCCACAGGTTGACTGTACGCTGAGTGAAGAAAAATTTTGTTTGTTTTAAACCTGTTGCCTATTAATTTCATCTGGTGACCCCTCGTTCTTATATTATGGGAATAAGTAAATAACTTTTCCTTATTCACTTTTTCCACACCAGTCATGATTTTCATAGAATCATAGAACTCTAGAACTGGAAGGGACCTCAAGAGGTCATTGAGTCCAGTCCCCTGCCCTCATGGCAGGACCTAGTACTGTCCAGACTATGCCTAATAAACATTTTATAGACCTTTATCCTATCCCCCCTTAGTCTTCTCTTTTCTAAGCTGAAAAGTCCAAGTCTTCTTAATTTCTCTTCATATGGGATGTGTTCCAAACCCTAATCAGTTTTGTTGCCCTTTTCTGAACCTTTTCCAATGCCAAGATATCTTTTTTGAGATGAGGCGACTACATCTGTACACAATACTCAAGTTGTGGGCATACCATGGTTTTATAGAGAGGCAATATGATATTTTCTGTTATGGTCCTGAAGCGCAAGACTGAGAGGAGAAGTGGGTGAAAGTCCAGAAGACCCTCCCTTGGGAGAAAAAACAGAACCAACCGCAGATGGTGGAAACCAAACTGGGCCAGATTTGGGTTAGGGTTTCTAACTGGGAAAGGGATTCCCTGTTGGAACAAACCACCAAGGGAAGAGGTGGATATTCCATTTTCTGCTTGTTTTTGGGGAAGATGGTGTGGCCAAATGTAACCCACATAACCTGGCCAATGAAATTGAATGTTGACAAATGTAAAGTAAGGGGCACATTGAAAAAAAATCCCAACTCTACATACAATATGATGGGGTCTGATTTAGCCACAACTACTCAAGAGAGAGATCTTGGAGTCACTGTGGATAGTTCTCTGAAAACATCAACTCAATGTGCAGCAGCAGTGAAAACACCAAACCGAATGTTAGGAATCATTAAAAAAGGGATAGAGAATAAGACAAGAATGATAAAAGGTCTAGAGAACATGAGCTATGAGTGAAGACTGAAAGAATTGGGCTTGTTTAGTTTGGAAAAGAGAAGAGGGAAAGGGGACATGAGAGCGTTTTTCAAGTATCCAAAAGGGTGCCACGAGGAGGAGGGAGAAAAATTGTTCTCCTTGGCCTCTGAGGACAGGACAAGAAGCAATGGGCTTACACTGCAGCAAGGGAGGTTTAGGTTGGACATTAGGAAAAAGTTCCTAACTTTCAGGGTGGTGAATCACTGGAATAAATTGCCTAGGGCGGTTGTGGAGTCTCCATCTCTGGAGATATTTCAGAGCAGGTTGGATAGACATCTATCAGGGATGATCTAGATGATGCTTGGTCCTGCCGTGAGGGCAGGGGACTGGACTTGATGACCTCTCTAGGCCCTTTCCACTTCTAGTGTTCTATGATTTTTAATGGATCATCGCCCCTATTAGTTATTCCATGATTTAGGCCTGGATTAGAATCCGGCTAACTAGCCGATCGCTACCCATATCAATCTCACACCTGCCCGCATGGATGGGTCAGTCAATGGATTGCACCTGTCTGTGGTTGATTTCACTGTGCGTCTCCAAGCCTGTGTTGTGTCCCAGGCCAGATCTAGACTAGACTCAGAAGGTCGGCTTAAGGCACACAGCTCCAGAAACGTAAATAACGTAGCTGGAGTTGACATACCTTAAACCGAGCTTGGCACCAGTGGAAGGCCAATGGGAGCCAACACTCCCGTGGGCTTCCCTGACTCCTCACCATTGACAGGGGTGCTGGCACTGACTGGAGGGGGGGCACCCTCTGCGTTTGATTTAGCAGGTCCTTGCTAGATCCACTAAATTGCACGCCGGAAGATCAATGGATGGCGCAGCAAGTGGGGACAGGGCCTCAAGGACTTTCTAACGCAATTGACAAGGCCCTTGGTACATGGGGGGGGGTGTCAATTTCACAGTGTGGTCCCCACTTCGTCATGCAACACATGCCTGGCTGTGTGTTCCAGGAACTCTGGCCCTAGATTCTCTGTTGTTCCACGCCTGCTTCACCCTCCCTGCCCCCCAGTGCCTGCAGCTGGCCCCTGCTGCCCTGCTATGCAAATCCCCCTCATGGTTTCACACCTCCGGGGTAATTTTAGCCTGGAACTGTTAGGGCAGCTGGGGCCAGGGCCCGAAAGCAGCTCTGCCCAGAGCCTGGGGAAAGTCCCCACACTTGGGTGTCAGCTGCTGCTGTTCGTTGTTGTGGCCAGTGAGTTTAGGGTCATCATAGCCCCAAGAACAGAAATGTATAGGCTCAGCTACCTACCTCCCTACCCACCTTAGGACCCCGCACCCTTCCCAGAACTGGATAAAGGGTCTCATTATGTGGGGTTGGGGGATGAACTGGGAGCCAGGACCCCTGGGCTCTCTCCCTGCTCTGGAAGGGGAGTGAGGTCTAGTGGCTAGAGACAGGAGCCAGGACTCCTGGGTTTCCTCCTCAGCTCTGACAGGAAAGTGGAGTCTAGTGGTTAGAACATGGGAGGGGGTTGTGTAACTGTGTCTCTGTGGGTCACACATGAAAACCCCAAAATCAGAGGAGTGGGGTAGAGCAGGGGGACTGTGAGCCAGGATTCTTGGGTTCTCTCTCTGCTCTGGCAGGGGAGTGAGGTCTAGTGGATAGAGATGGGAGCCAGAACTCCTGGATTCCATGCCCAACTTTGGCAGGAAAATGGAGTCTAGTGGTTAGAACATGGGAGGGGGGACTGTGCAATAGTGTCTTCGCGGTCAGACTGAGTACCTCCAAATCAGGTCACACAGTTGAGAAATAGATCAAATATCTCCCCCCAAATCCTGATAGTTTTTCACCTATAAAATATACCAAACTAGCAACAAAAAGAAACTTCTCTCTCACCACACTGGCTAACAAGAAGTCATGAAAATAGTTGCCTAAGGCTCAGTGTGTTTTGTTTATTTTGGCTTTTTATACTGAATACAAACTTTTGTTTGTTATCAAACCCAGTATAAATAATTGTTATGGGGGGAGGAAGCCACTGTGCATATCTCTCTTTCACTGATGAAGAGAACAAATGTGAGCTTTCTCTGGTTCAGCCTCTGTGTTGCTTTTAAGGAGGGGGGGCTGTTACCCCAACTTTGGGCCTTTGCTGGGGGAGACCGGAGCTTCTGGCCCAGCAGGACAGGCTGGTGGGGTGCCCCAGAGGGCAGGTAGGCGGGCTTAGTCGTATGATCAACACACTGGGTGACAGCCCCAAGGGAACCTCTGTGATGCAAACTGTCACAGTTGCATTTTAATCAGATAATGATGCAGGCTGAGAGCCAGGACTCCTGGGTTCTTTCCCTGCTCTGGAAGGGGAGTGAGGTCTAGTGGCTAGAGATGGGAGCCAGAACTCCTGGATTCCATGCCCAACTTTGGCAGGAAAGTGGAGTCTAGTGGTTAGAATATGGGGGGGGGGACTGTGTAAAAGTGTCTTCAAGGTCATGACCGAGTATCCCCAAATCAGGTCACACCGTTGAGAAATAAATCAAATATCTCCCCCCAAATCCTGATAGTTTTTCACCTATAAAATATACCAAACTAGCAACAAAAGGAAACTTCTCTCTCACCACATTCGCTAACAAGAAGTCTAACAGAGACTTGTCCAGAGAGAGACACCAGCATAGGCTGAGATAGGCCCAGATGGACAGAGACCAGTAAGAGAGACAGAGAGACCAGCCCAGATAGACAGAGACCGGCTGGATGGACAGAGATCAGCACAGATGAACAGACAGACTGAAAGAGGCCCAAAGGGACAGCCAGACAGGGAGAGGCACAGGCTGACTTGTCCCAGGGAGCAGAGAAGCCCCCCTGACCCAGGCCTGTGAGCAGATCTTGAGGGACCCACAGACCCAGCTTCATCCCCTTACCCCACCTTCCCAAGTGGGCCAGCCTCTTGTGTGCAGAGATGGAGTCTGGAGGGGAGGGGGGCAGTGTTGAACCCAGACCCCTCTGGCTACCTGTACCAGATCATGGGTGCCTTGTGCTCCCCCCTGTGTCTGCCTGTCCCCATCTGCCATCTCACCCTTAGGTTGTGAGGCAGGGACCCCCTGTTGTGTACAGCACCAAGTGCAGGGGGCTGGCCCCACACCCCACACTTATCAGATGTACATCTCAGAGGGCCTGACAAAGCAGGCAGCCTATGTTACCACTCCCACCCAGAGGGAGAAACTGAGGCACAAGGCAGGGACAGGTGCTACCCAAATCCATTCCACCCCACCTCAATATGCCAGTGGCAGAGCCCAGTGTCAAATCACCTGAGAGATTCATTCATGGATACTCCTGCCCCTGGTTTGCCTCAGCTGGTGGACTGAAGCATCTTCAGAAAGTGATTGAATGGAGCCTGATCTTAGTTGGGGTCTGGGCAGCACCTGGTGGGATGGGTTAGATCACAGAAATCCCCTTGGGGTTGCCACCTGGTGTCCTCACCATGCCACTGATACCCTCCTTCCTGCCCTCTGGGGTTCCCTCCCACCCTGTCTTGCTGGGCCAGATCCTCAGGTCTCCCCCAGACAAAGCACAGATTTGGGGTGACTGCCCCCGCCCCCTGCACGGTAATACAGATCCTGGACCAGCTCAGTTTCGGGCAGGATCAGCACCCAGGAAACCAACCCCTCCATGGGACCAAAACCCCAATAAATCTGTCTTATCCCATGTAAAAAACTTTACACAGCGAAAGCTTTATCAGTGCAAGAGAGAGATGCACAGTGGTTGCCCCCTCAGCAGGTAAAAATTATTTACACTGAGCTAGATGATAAACAAAAGGGTTTTATTAAGTATAAAAAGTAGGATCGAAGGGGTTGCAAGTGGAAACAGTCAGTGCAAAGTACGTTACTAAATTAAAATCAACCAAAAACACTAAGCTTGTTCTAATCCACTAAGAAACTTGCTACATGCAAATTCTTACCCTAAGCAGCTGTTCTTCTCTTCATGACAAAATAGCTTTTTCCTCTATGGTTACATTTACACTACAAGTTTTCTCTGCAAAAAATATGCAAATGAGGGACTCATTTGCATGAGTCACAATCTCATTTGCATATTTTCTGCCGATCCATTTTTGCTCTGGGGTTTTTGCACAAAAACAAGCAGTGTGGATGTTTTCTTTTTGCACAAAAAACCTTTTTTTCCAAAAGATCCTTATGCCCCAAAAAAGCAGGGATATTGATCTTACGGAAAAAGGGGTTTTTGTGCAAAAAGAAAATGAGCCTCATTTGCATTTTTTTTCAGAGAAAACTCATAGTACAGACATCGCCTACAGCTTCTTCGAAGTCCTTCGCATCCTCTTAGGCTTTGTCTACACTGCAGGGTTTTTGCGCAAGAAGCTTTTGGCGGAAGAGATCGTCCACAAAAACTTCGCACGCCAAAGCACGTCAACACCTCAAAAGCACATCGTGCATCCACGCTGCATGGATGCTCTTGCCCAAGAAAGTTCTGTGAATGTCTATCAGAGCACCTGTGCTTTTTCAGATTGGCTCTTTTTGCACAAGAAACCCCTGCGGAGCATCCACACCCGCCTTTTTGCGCAAGAGCTGAAGCACGAAAAGGACTTATTCCTCCTGGGGAGAGGAATAACTCTACTGCAAAAGCCCTCTGTCCTGTCAATTGAATGTAATTTTTTTGGTGCAAAAACGCTCTTGAGGTATGGACACGCCGCTGCTTTTGTGTGCAAAAATGGCGGCTTTTGCGCACAAAATCTTGTAGTGTAGACATAGCCTTTGAATGCGCCAAGCCGTTTCAAAAGGCAGTGGAAAACAAAGGGCTGATGGCAGCCCATGGCATAAATAGCTTTTCCTCTAAGCTATGTCTACACTACAAGGTTTTTGCGCAAAAACCGGAGACACGTCCACACCTCAAGTGCATTTTTGCGCAAAAATAAAAAATTAGTCAATCAACAGGACAGAGGACTTTTGCTGGTCGTGTTATTCCTCCCTCCAGGAGGAATAACTCCTTTTTGCGCTGTATCTCTTGCACCAAAGGCAGGTGTGGATGCCCCGGAGGGGTTTCTTTGAGCAAAAAGAGCCAATCCAAAAAAGCACAGGGGCTCTGATGGCCATTCTGTGAATGATCATCCGAGCTTTCTTGCACAAGAGTGTCCATGCAGTGTGGATGCTCTCTTGTGCAAAAACACAGCGCTTTGGTGTTGTGCTTTTGAGGTGTGGACGTGCTTTGGTGCGAGAAACATAGTATCATAGAGCTGGAAGAGACCTCAGGAGGTCATCAAGTCCAGCCCCCTTCACAAGACAGGACCAATCCCAATTAAATCAAGAAGTTTTTGCGGAAGATCTCTTCCTGTGCAAAATCCCTGCAGTGTAGACAAAGCCCCCAGGTGGGAACCTTTTGTTCAGCAGTGCCATCCCCACGGAAAACTACCAGGTCCAAGATGGATCCCAGAACCAGGTGGCATGGTCACATGTCTTTCTCAGGACCGACCACAGTTTGTGCTTCTAGGACAAACATGATCATTCACAGGTCATTGGTTCAAGCACTGAGTCATTAAATCCCTAAAGCAGGGTTTGTCAACCCATGGTACATGTACCCTTAGGGGTACGTGAAAGAAGTCTGGGGGTATGTCAACACACGTGCCTGTCAAATTGAATGTTCAAGCCCAGATGTTAACAGCTGCTTCGGTGCAGTTCAGTGCCCGGATGGGACAGGACCGGGGGTGGGAGCCAGAGGAGCTGAGGCCCGATCCTGCCCCTCACCTGGGTCCCAAGAGGTGGAGGGCAGGGTGTGGGGCTGGCTGGCTGCTGCCCCAAATGGTGCCAGCGGCACCCCCAGCGGGCTCCCTGTGGCCCTCTGCCAGGTGTGTGCTTTGGGACGGGCCCCAGCCACCAGCCCTAGCCCACTACGCTCATTGGGGTGGGGCTGAGCAGCTCCATGGAACAGCAGGTGCAGGCCCAGGCCAGGGACCCCAGCTCCGGCCACCACGGGGGGAACAGCCCGCGAAGCACTGCCCACCCCCTCCTCGGGGACCCGGAGCCCCTGCCAGTCTGCAGAGCCCCTCGGTGCACCCAACCGCCCCGCTCCTTCCCCGCAGGGGGCTCTGGAGTGCTGTGTCGGGATTCTAGTTGGTGGGCCCAAACTTGGGCTAGTTGGAAGGGCGTCATGTTTTGAGTCCATGCAGTAGTTCTGATCTGATGGTATGGGGTCCATATCAGTCACTGCTGCTAGATAATTGACATGTTTAGTGTAAATCCATATCACTCTGTGGGGGGGAAAGGGCATTGGGTTAGAGTCAGGGGTGGGGGGCTGGGGGTGCCTGGCTCTGGAGGGGAAGGGAAGGGGCATTGTGTTAGAGTGGGGGGAGCTGAAAATTGTCGCTACTGGGAGTACTTATATATATATATATATATATATATATATATATATTTACAAAGGGGTACTTAATAAAAAAAGGTTGAGAAACACTTCCCGGAAGTATCCTCCTGGCCCTCGTTAACATATTTAGATCTACAAACAGACCCCCCACTTTGTGCTTGTCCCTTCACGTACAAGAACGCCACACGCGCACACACTCGGGGCGTACGCAGCCCGCAGATGGCAACCCTAAAACTGGCAGACGACAAGCGATATGTTGTCTAAAGCAACTTGGATGATTTGCATATTCATACAGAGGGGGGCCGGGCACGATGGGGCTGTGACCTCAGGGAAGGTCTTTGCACCACCTGGCAGAACGAGGTTTCTAAAATGGGCTTTTATTTACACCACATGCAGCGTAGAATCACAGAATCCCAGGGATAGAAGAGACCTCAGGGGCCATCTAGTCCAGCCCCCTGCCCAAGGCAGGACCAACCCCGACTCAACCATCCCAGCCAGGGCTTGTTCAAGCCGGGACTTAAACACCTCTTGGGATGGAGATTCCACCCTCTCCCTAGGGAACCTGTGCCAGAGCTTCCCCACCCTCCTAAGGAAATCGTTTTTCCTAATCTCCAACGTAGACCTCCCCACTGCCAGACCTGGATGTCCCATTTCTCAGAGAGCCCCCCCAACCTGCAAAATAACTCTAGAGACCCTTGTGACACGGACCTCCATCCCTTGTTGTTTGCAACAGCCCCTCCCACTGCAAAGCGCATCACCAAAGTGGGAGGAACACGCCCCGCCTCCTCCCCCCGTGCCGAACGGGGATTGGCCGGTGACTACAAATTTGCATAACTCGGAGAGGCTTTAGACAAAAGACCTCCTGCCGCCTACCCGCTCTCATGTCACAGTCACAGTCTGCTGGATGCGTATCTCCTGTGTTTGTGCATGAATCATTCTTGCGTGTGAAGTGAGAGATACAACCTGCGGCTCTGCGCATGGTTCTCAGTGTGCTAACAAGGGCCATTAGCGACACTTTTGGGACAGAATGACTCAAACGAGTGACCCGGGAAAGGTTTGGTTTTTCCTGTGAGCCCAAACAGTGGCTGGTCCTGGAAAGCCATGTGATCAGGCCATGGGCGGCTGAAACCCATTTTGGATTGAGTACTTTTCCACTCCAGGTGGGAAAAGTTTGAAGGAAGCACAAAGAATTCCTGCTGCGGGCACAAGGGATAGAAGAGGGGGAGAAAACAAAGGCTAAGATAGTGGCCAGACACCAACCTCCGGTAGGCCGCTGCCACTATAGTTGCCTGCACCTCTGCAGGTGCGGCCAATCGCAGTTCCCATTGGCCGGGAATGGTGTGACGACACAGTCGGGGTTCCCCCATTCCTGCGCCCCCATAGCCGCAAGAACAGACTCCTCCAGCCGGTAGAATAGAGGGGTTTTGTTGCTTCTCCAGGATACAGCACAGCATAGGCGTGATGTATATACAGGAGTCTGGGCCAGAATATCTCAGACCCCTTGAGATGGGGTCCCTAGGCCCCTGGATTCCAGCCCTCTCCTCAGACTGGTTCCTCCATGATTCCAGCCCAAGACTGACTCTTCCCCCAACCCCCCAATTCCTTTGCTCCGCCTCTTCCCTTAACTTGTAGAACTGGTTTTAGCCACTGCCCTGGGGCGGTAAAGCACCCGCTGCTGGGCCGTGCTTACAGACAGCTGCCAGTTGGGGTCACGCACAGCCCACAGCCCAAGCATAGCAACCAGCAAGGAACTTACACTACACCACACAGACCTCTTGGGTTAGGGTCCATCACCCCCAGACCTCAGCGCCAGCAACCTCAGTCTGTCCCTCATGGTTCCAGCCCCAGACTGACCCTTCCCCGGAATATTCACTTCCCTAGTTTCCTCACTGCCCCAACTCGTCTGACCGGCTGGGTCTTTGCCTACTGCCTTAGGCAGCCCATCTGCTGGGCAGTGCTCACAGGCAGAGGCCAGTACGGGTCATCCACAGCCCACAACCCAACCAGCAAGGTAGTGACCCTACCTCACCACATGTGGGTGAGTCAGCGGGAATCACACATCCCAGCGCAGGGGGACCCCGGGATACAGAGCACGACAGTACCCCCATGACGCCACAAATGGCGATCTGCAGCCAATGGGAGCTGCAAACCCCCGTACCTGCAGAGGCAGAGGTAAATACGGCAGTGTAGGGACCCGCCAGGGGCCAACACCGGCAGACCGGATCCGGCCCATGGATCGGTATTTGCAGAATGATTCGCCATCATTTCATAGTGGATTAGAATGAGCTGTACGGTAATTCCTCACTGAACACGTGCCCGCTTAACACGTTTTTGCGATAGCACGATTTTTTTTTTTAGGGAACATTTTTCAAACAACACGACCCCGTCCCCGCAATAGCATGATTTCCCTTAGGGCCGGCCGGTGGCTGGCAGCTGCGCGAGGCTTCCCGTGCCTCCCTGCAAAGCAGCAGAGGTTGGCCACTTGCCGCGCAGCTCCCCAGTGACCTCCTCTGGCCGGATGCAAGGCAGCTGGCCAGAGGGGTCACCGGAGAACTGCGCGGTGAGCGGCAAACCTCTGCCGCTTTGTAAGGAGGCAAAGGAAGCCCCGCGCAGCTGCCGGTGACTGGCCAGCTGGGGAAACACCACCACCAGCTGCAAGCCCGCTCCCCTGTCCTTCCCTTCCCTTCTCCAGAGCCAAACACTCCCCCTCCCTGCTATAACCCAGTCCCCTTTCTCCCCCAACCTTATGTCCCGGTCCCAGCTGCTAACAAGTGCAGGCTGGAGCTGCGAGCATACGTGCGCTTGAAACTCAACCCCCACCTTTTCCATTATTTTCAATGGGAAAATTGACCCCGCATAACACATTTTCACTGAGCACAATTGTTTTCTGAAATGTATCTATCGTGCTAAATAAGGAATTACTGTACTTTTAAAAAATTCTTTTTTAACCAAGGAACTTACTTCGATCTAACTGTTTATTCTTGTACCCACTTCTGTCCTACTTTTTATCCTTAATAAAAACATTTTTGTTTATCATCAGGCCCAGTGTAAATAACTGCTACCTGCAGGGGGCAACCACTGCGCATATCTCTCTTTCATTAATAAAGGGAGCTAACCTATCAGCGTTCTCAGTGTCAAATGTTTACACAGGGTAAGACAGTTTTAATTTGGGGGCTGGGTCCCATTTGGGGTTCTTCTCCTGAGGCTATGTCTAGACTGCAGGCTTCTTTTGGAAGAAGCTTTTCCGGAAGAGATCTTCTAGAAAAAACTTCTTTCAAAAGAGAGCGTCCACCCTGCAAAAGCGCATTGAAAAAGGGATCTGCTTTTTCGACAGATAGCGTCCACACTGAATGGACGCTCTCCCGCATGTAAGCTGTGATTACTATGGATGGAACGGCCACCAGGCCACCTATGCTTTTTCCTCTTTCCTCTCCTTCTGAGAGAACTCCCTCTTCCCTGTCCACACACGCCTTTTTCTGAAAGAGCTCTTCCAGAAAAAGGTTTCTTCCTCGTAGAATAAGGATTACCAGTTTTGGAAAAAAACCTCTGTTCTTTCGATTTTCTTTCAAAAAACATGATTGCAGTGCGGACGTAACTGAAGGGGTTTTAAAACTCTGTAGTGTAGATATACCCTGAGTCCTGACAGCGAAACCTTTCCAGAGCAGATGTGGTTCCGTGTCTGTGTTGTTCTGCAGGGTGGGGGAGTCACCCCAACTCTGTGCCTGGCCTGGGGAAGACCATAGGCCTAGCAGGACGGGATGGTGAGAAGCCCCAGAGGACAGGAATCAGAGAATCATAGAACTGGAAGGGACCTGGAGAAGTCGGCTCTGGTGAGGCCACATCTGGAGTACTGTGTCCAGTTCTGGGCCCCCCACTATAGAAAGGATGTGGACACATTGGAGAGGGTCCAGCGGAGGGTAGCCAAAATGATTAAGGGGCTGGACACATGGCCTATGAGGAGAGGCTGAAGGATTTGGATTTGTTTAGTCTGCAGAAGAGAAGACTGAGGGGGGATTTGAAAGCAGCCTTCAACTTCCTGAAGGGGGTTCCAAAGAGGCTGGAGAGAGGCTGTTCTCAGTGGGGGAAGGTGGCAGAACAAGGAGCAATGGGCTCAAGTTACAGTGAGCGAGGTCTAAGTTGGATATTAGGAAAAACTATTTCCCTAGGAGGGTGGGGAAGCACTGGAATGGGTTCCCTAGGGAGGGGGTGGAATCTCCATCCCTAGAGGTGTTTAAGTCTCGCTTGACAAAGCCCTGACTGTGTTGATTGAGTTGGGGTTGGTCCTGCTTTGGGCAGGGGGCTGGACTTGATGACTCCTGAAGTCTCTTCCAGCTCTATGATTCTATAATTCTATAAGTCATCGAGTCCAGTCCCCTGTCCTCATGGCAGGACCAACCACTATCTAGACAATCCCTGATAGATGTCTATCCAACCTGCTCTTAAATATCTGCAGGGATGGAGATTCCACAACCTCCCTTGGCAATTTATTCCAGTGTTTCACCACCCGGACAGGTAGGAAGTTTTTCCTAATGTCCAGCCAAAATATTCCTTGCTGCAATGTAAGCCTATTGGCTCTTTTCCAGGGAGGTGGGGTCGGGGACAGGATCAGCCCACCGGTGGACCACCCTAAGGGTGCTGCTGTGATTCCACCCTGTCACAACACAGCAGCACCCTCTGAGCCGGAGACTCGGCCACCAGTCAAGAAGAAGCTGCAAAGACGGTGTGTAACAGCGTCATCTAGTGGGGCCGGGTGGGAAAAGTTCACTCACCCAGACAGCCATGTAGGCCACGATGGTCAAACCAAGCCCCGATTCCACTTCTGGGTCTAGTCTAAGTTGGGTTCTTCTGAGTTCACAGGAGAACATTTCCGAGCACCGAACCACGTGTTGGTAGGGTTGCCAGGTGTCCGGTTTTCGCCTGGAAAGTCTGGTAATTGCGTCTTTTCTCCCATAAGAAAAAACAGAAAATACCGGACATGTATTTCTTGAATGGAAGACCGGCGGGGGGTAGCATGGGAATTTAAAGGTGGAGCAACGACTTTTTTTTTTTGCTCAACCAATTTTTTCCCCACCATTTTTGGGATTTTTTGTGAAGGTATCTGGCAACCCTAGGTGTCGGGAGCCGATTTTTCCTCTAGCTTGGGCTGTCTTCCTTCTTGGAGAAGAAAATGAAGGGCAGTCACAGACCAACGCCCAGAGAAAACGGACCCCACTGCTGGTTCTAACCTGGGTTCGGTTTTTCTCAGTCTCAGGGAGACCCCTTCAGTCCTTCACAAATTTGTCTCGACATTTTCCAATGAGGTCAACTTCAACCAGGCCCAGAGGTAAGGGCTCCAGATTTCAAATGTTCTTTGGACAGAATAGTTCTCAGACCAGGTGAAACCATTTCTCCCATCCCGCCTGTGTTGTCAGAAGCCGCCGCTGCTGTGGTACTCTGGCATCTGTTCTGCTCCCTTCAGTGTTGATAGCCGTTCAGCTGCGTGCGGTGTGTGTGCTCTCTCCGAATACTTGTGCTCTTTCTGAACACTGTGCGCACTCTGCGCAGGTAGCCACCACTACAGACTTCTGAGAGCCCCCAATGACCACAAACAAGACAAGGTGTGAAGGCCCTGGAACCAGGTTTATTGTCAAATGACTTACCGTCTCTAGCACCCTGGGCGTCTAGACCAGACGTCAACAGTTTACACTAGTACCGTCTTTTAGTGAATATACCCCGCACACAAATATACCCCGCACACAAATATACCCCACAGTTTTTGCTTTTTGAGTTAAAAAAATCTTGTATACCCCGCACACAAGTATAACCCACGGGGTATACAAGGCTGTGCCGGGGGTATATTTATGGTGCGGGGGGGGGGCGGGGAATTAGCTAGCTATTCACTGCCCGGTTCCTGCACAGCCGCCAGCCTCCAGGTAGGGGAGCACTCACTACCCAGTTCCTGTGCAGCCGGATGAGCGCTCCCCCTACCCCTTCCTATGGCTGCAGAGGAATCGGGCGGTGAGCGCTCCCCCGCCCAGAGGCTGGAGGCTGCACAGAAAATGGGCAGAGGAGTGCTCACCGCCCGGTTCCTGCACAGCCGGATGAGCACTCCCCCTACCCCTTCCTATGGCTGCGGAGGAACTGGGTGGTGAGCTGGTGTGTAAAAAAAAATTTGTATACCCCACACCCGAGTATACCCTGTGGGGGGGGGGTGCAGGGTTTGTAAAAATGACTATAACCTGCAGGTTATATTTGCTAAAATACAGTATATACACAAGCCCAGGCAATGGACTCAGCTCAGTTAGCGGCCAGGAGTTTCCGCTATCCCCTCAGCTGGACAAGACAGCCCCTCGGAGATACACTTTTATACACAGACAAACAACTTACGTATCAAGGCCACCCTTAAACATATTAGGCTGACACCCCCTGACGTACCTAGATACCTCCCATTACCTTGTGTATGGTGGTTCGATCCAAACATCCCTCTTCTTCATGCTGCCATCCGGACCCTGTGCTGAATCTGGGTTGGTATGTCCCTATTATTTAGGGGGAGTGTACTGGTACCGAGCTGTTTCTGCAGCGAGATGCTCTGTTATCGTCCTCTGGAAATGTTTACATCATGGGTTCCCAAACCGTGGGGCATGAAGAAATTCCAGGGGGGGCGCAAGGTGACCCAGCCTCTCCCCCCCATCAAGTTTTGCTGCCCCAGTTTTGGGGAGGGGGGTGTTTCAAAAATCAAAAAGGGGGCATGATGCCAAAAAGTTTGGGAACCACTGTTCCATGCATGGCCTCTGCCTAGTACCTCCTAGGTATGTAGGGTTGCCAGGTGTCCGGTTTTTGCCCAGACTATCTGTTATTCAGGTCCCCGGTCCATTAAAAAAAACAGAACTCACATGTCCGGTATTTCCTGTTTCCCTCGGACGGAAGCCTGGTGGGGACAATTTTCCCTTACCGCATTTGACGGGGGCAGAGGGAATGAGGACCATTTAAAGGCGCAGTGCCCCCCCCCTTTTTTTTTTTTTTGCTCAACTACTTTGGTCTCCCTTTTTTTTCCCAACAGAATTTTGCCCCGGTTTTTTTTTTTGGGGGGGGGGGGGGGTCGGTATTTTTTGTTAAACCATCTGGCAACCCTATAAGGTATGTGTGTTTCTGTAATATCAGCAGCCCTGGCCTTGCCAAGTTTCTGTGAGCAGGGCCCGCCTGTCCCTCACAGCTGAGCTCTGCTTTATGGTAGCAAAGCATTGCCTGGCGTTCAGGCCTCAGGCATCACACTGGACCTTCATTGTCAGGCCTCTTGACTGCTACAGTCTGGTCTCTTCTCTGCAAGCCTGGCCAGACACAAGGGAGGCAGGGCAATACCGGAGATGCCCCTTAGAGGGCAGCGATGGAAAACTATCCCCTGTAGAGGAACTTTCATCCCAAGTGGCACATTCAGAACAGGGAGTGGGAGCCAATGGTTAGAGCAAAGGGGTTTGGGAGCCAGGTTCTTTCCCTGGCTTCAGGGAGAGAGGGACAGGGCAGAGGCGTGGGGCCGGACTCCTGGGTTGTGGGTTGGCAAAGGGGAGGCCAGTCCTTTCAGCGACCTAGGAGCAGCCTCATTTCTGGGCCCCTGCTGCCCCCATGTGGCTGTTTTCCCCCACTGCACCCGCCCCACCCACAGGCTGCTCCCCACAGCCCCCCCCCCCCCCCCCCCGCCCCCGGGGCTCTGCCATTCGCGGCTTTCGCTTCCCCTTTCACCGCCCGGCCCATTGGCGTGAATCCCACAAACAACTGGGCCCTGGGAGCCAGGACTCGTGGGTTCTCTCCACAGCTCTGGGAGGGGAGTGGGGACTAGTGGTTAAAGCAGCTGGGCCGGGAGCCAGGACTCCTGGGTTCTCCCCACAGCCCTGGGGGATGAGTGGGGGGTAGTGGTTAGAACGGGGGCAGGGGCGGGACCCAGGACTCCTGGGTTCTCTCCACAGCTCTGGGAGGGGAGTAGGGGGTAGTGGTTAGAGCGGGGGGGGGGGCGGGTCGGGAGCCAGGACTCCTGGGTTCTCTCCACAGCTCTGGGAGGGGAGTGGGGACTAGTGGTTAAAGCAGCTGGGCCGGGAGCCAGGACTCCTGGGTTCTCCCCACAGCCCTGGGGGATGAGTGGGGGGTAGTGGTTAGAACGGGGGCAGGGGCGGGACCCAGGACTCCTGGGTTCTCTCCACAGCTCTGGGAGGGGAGTAGGGGGTAGTGGTTAGAGCAGGGGGGGGGGTCGGGAGCCAGGACTCCTGGGTTCTCTCCACAGCTCTGGGAGGGAAGTGGGGACTAGTGGTTAAAGCAGCTGGGCTGGGAGCCAGGACTCCTGGGTTCTCTCCACAGCTCTGGGAGGGGAGTAGGGGGTAGTGGTTAGAACAGGGGGGGGCCGGGAGCCGGGACTCCTGGGTTCTCTCCACAGCTCTGGGAGGAGAGTAGGGGGTAGTGGTTAGAACAGGGGGGGCCGGGAGCCGGGACTCCTGGGTTCTCTCCACAGCTCTGGGGGATGAGTGGGGGGTAGTGGTTAGAGCAGGAGGGTGGAGAACCAGGGCTCCTGTGTTCACCTCTGCCCCAGTATAAGGGATCTCTTGGCCCCTTATTAAAACTTAGGGGGGGGGGGGAGTTGGCTGGGCAGCCCCAGTACCAATGGGGAAGGGGGAGGGACAATGAGAAATCAGGACTCTGAGACTGACAATGCCCAGGAGCAATGGGGGGGAGGCTGCCTCCCCAGGTCGGCCTGATTGACAAGGCAGACAGGCCAATGAAGGAATCCGGAGGCCAGAGGGCCGGGATCCCGTGCACCGCATGAGCAGGCTTAGAGTGGGGCAGACTTAAGGGGAGCTCAGGGACCCAAGCTGAGCTGGGGAAGCCACAGAGCCTCCGACAGGGCCCAGGGAGTGGAGACGCGGGGTGAGGGGGGAGAGATTTCCCAGGGACTCCTGCCTCTGTTTCCCTCTTCACTTTTCTTTCATTGGTTGCTGTGGGCAGGCAGAAAACCCCCTGGCTGCCCGAGGGGAGCCCAACCAGGTTGGGGGTTGAGCCCCCAGGAATCCCGGGCCCAGCCTTTTGGGGGGGGGGACGAGGACTCAGCCACACAGAGGAGCAGAAGGGGAGCCCGGGGGGCAGGGAGGTCTGTGGGGAAAGGAAGTGGCACCGGGGGGGGGGGGGAGGCACGTGGGAAGCCAGGGAAATTGCCCTCAAGAGTGGGACCATTCCCCACTCACACTCAGCTCTGGGAGAGCAGTCGGGGCTAGTGGTTAGAGCGGGGGATGGCTCTGGGACCCAGGATTCCTGGGTTCTGTCCTCAGCTTCAGGAGAGCAAGGGGGGGGCTAGTGGTTAGAGGCAGGAGCTGGATGCCAGGACTCCTGGGTTCTCACCCTATCTCGGAAAGGGGAGTGAGGGCTAGTGGTTAGAACAGGGGAGGCAGGGAGCCCGGACTCCTGTGTTCTGATTTTGCAAAGGGGAGGCCGAGTCCTTCCAGCCACCCAGGAGCTGCCTGGTTCCTGGGCCCCTGCTGCCCCCAGGTGGCCCTTTCCCCCCAACGCACCCGCCCCGACCACAGGCCTCTCCCCACAGACCAGCCTCCCCCGGGCTCTGCCATTCGCGGCTTTCGCTTCCCCTTTCGCTACCAGGCCCGTTGGCACAAATCCCACAAACACTTTGGGGGCTGGCGCTGAGCTTGGGAGCGAGGACTCCTGGGTTCTCACCAGCAATCTGGGGAGCAGGGACTAGTGGTTAGAGCAGAGGGGCTTGGAATCCAGGACTTCCTAGCCCTGGGAGGGGAGTGAGGGCTAGTGGTTAAAGGAGGGGGGGGCTAGGAGTCAGGATGCCTGGGTTCACTCCACAGCTCTGGGAGGGGAGTGGGGGATAGTAGTTAGAGCAGTGGAGGGTGAGAGTCTGGACTCCTGGGCTCTCCTCATGGCTCCGGGAGGGGAGCGGAAACTAGTGGTTACAGGCCTGGGTTCCCTCTCCATCAGTGAGGCCTTTAGCCCCTGGCATGGCTGGAACTATGGTTCTGGGGCCCTGGGGTGATCAGCTTGTGTGGGGCCACCCATGTGGGGCTAAGAACAAGGGGTTCAGAGAGCTGGACAGGGCTTGGGGTTGAGGCAGGGATGGGTGTAAGAGGGGGAGCTCCGAAGGGGGGTGAGGTGGGGTGAGGGGGCTGGGCAGGAGTGGGTGGCAGGGTCTGGGTGGGACTCAGGGGGCGGGAGGGGCTCAGAGCTGGAGAAAGGGGGTTACCTGGGTCAGCTCCCAGTTGGGGGTGCAGGCCCCGGGGGCAGGAGGGGCAAGGGGGCTGTGTGACGGGGGAGTTGTGGAGGGCGGGGCCGGCGGGGGAGGGGAGCGGGCCCAGGGAAGGCCCAGCACCCCAACCCCAGTCATGATCCCCAGCTTCACCCCAAGTCCCATCCAGGCCCTGCGCCCCATCTCCTGCCCCCACATCAACCCCTTTGCCTCAGCCTGGGGTCTCTGAAACTCCTCATGCCCACCCCCAGCTGGAACCCCCACCGCCCATACCCACCCTGCCCTCAACTCACAGCCCCTCCCCCCAAATCCTCATTCTTGGTCCCGCCTAGGGAGCCCCACAGCAATCTAATTGCCCCGGGACCCCAGAAGAGTTAATCCGGCCCTGAGCCCGGACTCCTGGGTTCTCTGCCTGGCTCCAGGAGGGCAGTGCGGGCCAGTGGTTAAAGCAGGGTGGCTGGGAGCCAGGGTTCCTGGGGTCTCTCCGTGGCTCGTGGAAGGAGTTGGGACTAGTGGTTAGAGCAGGGGGGGGTGTTGGGAGCTAGGAATCCAGGGTTTTCTCCCTTGCTTTGGGAGAGCAGTGGGGGCTAGTGGTTGGAGAGAGGTGGCTGGGCACCCGGACTCCTGGTTTCTTTCCCCGGGCTCGTGGAGGGGAGTCAGGGCTAGTGGTTAGAGCAGGGTGGCTGGGAGCCAGGGCTCCTGGATACTCTGCCTTGCTCCAGGAGGGGAGTGAGGACTACTGGTTAGAGCAGGGTGGTGAGAGCCCGGACTCACAGGTTCTGTCCTTGGCTCTGGGGGGCCAGGAAGGTGAATGGGGGGCACGTACCAGGGGCAGGGCCCGGTCTCCTGGGTTCTGGTTTTGCAAAGGGGAGGCCGAGTATTCCAGCGACCCAGGAGCTGCCTCATTCCTGGGCCCCTGCTGCCCCCAGGTGGCCCTTCCCCCCCATCACACCCGCCCCGACCACAGACCCCTCCCCACAGCCCTCCCCTCTCATGGGCTGTGGCTTTCACTTTCCCTTTCACCGCCCACAAACACCTGGGGCCTGGGAGCCCGGACTCCTGGGTTCTCTGCACAGCTCCGGGAGGGGAGCGGGGCCTAGCGGTTAGAGCCCTGGGTCCCCTCGGTGTCTGTAGGGGACAGGTGCTGACGGTGGGGAGCGGGGCCTAGCGGTTAGAGCCCTGGGTCCCCTCGGTGTCTGTAGGGGACAGGTGCTGACGGCGGGCAGCGGGGCCTAGCGGTTAGAGCCCTGGGTCCCCTCGGTGTCTGTAGGGGACAGGTGCTGACGGTGGGGAGCGGGGCCTAGCGGTTAGAGCCCTGGGTCCCCTCGGTGTCTGTAGGGGACAGGTGCTGACGGTGGGGAGCGGGGCCTAGTGGTTAGAGCCCTGGGTCCCCTCGGTGTCTGTAGGGGACAGGTGCTGACGGCGGGGAGCGGGGCCTAGCGGTTAGAGCCCTGGGTCCCCTCGGTGTCTGTAGGGGACAGGTGCTGACGGCAGGGAGCGGGGCCTAGCGGTTAGAGCCCTGGGTCCCCTCGGTGTCTGTAGGGGACAGGTGCTGACGGCGGGGAGCGGGGCCTAGCGGTTAGAGCCCTGGGTCCCCTCGGTGTCTGTAGGGGACAGGTGCTGACGGTGGGCAGCGGGGACTAGCGGTTAGAGCCCTGGGTCCCCTCGGTGTCTGTAGGGGACAGGTGCTGACGGCAGGGAGCGGGGCCTAGCGGTTAGAGCCCTGGGTCCCCTCGGTGTCTGTAGGGGACAGGTGCTGACGGCGGGGAGCGGGGCCTAGCGGTTAGAGCCCTGGGTCCCCTCGGTGTCTGTAGGGGACAGGTGCTGACGGCGGGGAGCGGGGCCTAGCGGTTAGAGCCCTGGGTCCCCTCAGTGTCTGTAGGGGACAGGTGCTGACAGTGGGGAGGGGCTGGTTTTGGAGGCAGGGCAGGGCTGAGGTAAAAAGCACATTTAGGGGCTGCAGGTTCCCAGAAGGGAGTGAGAACTAGTGGTTAGAGTAGGGTGGCTGGAAGCCAGGACTGCTGGGTTCTCTCTCTAGCTGTGGGACAGGAGTGGGGACTAGTGGTTAGAGCAGGAGAGGGACTGGAAGTCAGGATGCCTGGGTTCTCTCTCTGGCTCCAAGAAGGGAGTGGGGACTACTGGTTAGAGCGGGAGAGGGGCTGGGAGCCCGGAGTCCCCAGGGCCCGCACCCCCTGCCGCAGCCCTTCCTCCCCCCAAACCACCCCTCCCTCAACTCATGGCCCCCCCAGGAGCCTGGGGGGCCCACAACAATCTAACCCACAAGAGTTAATCGAGTCCTGAGCCCAGACTCCTGGGTTCTCTGCCTGGGTGCAAGAGGGGAGTGGGGGCTAGTGGTTAGAGCAAGGAGGCTGGGAACTTGGACTCCTGGGTTATCTCCCTGGCTCATGGAGGGGAGTGGGGGCTAGTGGTTAGAAGAGGGGTGTTAGGAGCCAGGTCTCCTGGGTTATCTCCCTGGCTGTGGGAAGAGATTGGGCACCAGTGGTTAAAGCAGGGGGGTTGGCAGCCAGGAATCCTGGGTTTTCTCCCTCGCTCTGGGAGAGAAGTGAGGTTTAGTGGTTAGAGAGAGGTGGCTGGGTGTCCAGACTCCTGGTTTCTTTCCCAGGGTTGTGGAGGGAAGTGAGGGCTAGTGGTTAGAGCAGGGGGGCTGGAAGCCCTGACTCCTGGGTCTTCTGCCTGGCTCCAAGAGCAGAGTGGGATTTAGTGGTTAGAGCAGGGTGGCTGAGAGCTAGGATTCCTGGGGTCTCTCCCTGGCTCGTGGAGGGGAGTGGGGACTAGTGGTTAGAGCAGCGGGGCTAGGCGCCAGGGGTCCTGGCTTCTCTCTCTGACTGGTGGAGGGGAGTGAGGACTACTGGTTAGAGGACTACTGGGAGCCCAGACTCCTGGGTTCCCTGCACAGCTCCGGGAGGGGAGCGGGGCCTAGTGGTTAGAGAGCCCTGGGTCCCCTCGATGTCCGTGGGTGACTGGTGCTGATGGCAGGGAGCAGGGCCTAGTGGTTAGAGCCCTGGGATTCCTCGGTGTCCGTGGGGGACAGGTGCTGGCGGGGAGGGGGCTGGTTTTGGAGGCAGCACAGGGCCGGATTAAAAAGCGGAGTTAGGGGCTGCAGGCCACAGCCTGGGGGACCCCAGAAACCGCCGCTCTTTTGGAAGGCGCCTGAGCCCCGGGCCCTGGACGGGGCTGGACAAAGAGGTCTGGGCTACTGGGGTCAATCAGCTTGTGTGGGGCCAAAACTGAGGGGTTCTGAGATCTGGAGGGGGCTGGGTGGGCCCACCTGGGGGATCCACATTGATCTAACCCAGAAGAGTTAATCTGGCCCTGAGCCCAGACTCTGCACAAGGGGACTGGGGGCTAGTGGTTAGCGCAGGGGGGCTGGGAGCCAGGACTCCTGGGTTCTCTCCTCTGCTCCAGGAGGGAACCGTGTAACCAGCCCCAAACTCCCTCTTGCCCCCTGTTCGGCCTTTCTCTGCCCCGGCTCTGGATTTACCACTTGGATCCGTCTCTGCAGCCAGCAGCTCTTCCAGCCCCACTCCCCCAGCTTTGGGTGCCCCTCCTGGCCCTTTTCCCAGCTCACATCACTCTCTCTCCCCCACAGGGCGACCGCCTGGCCAGCTGCAGCCTTCCCCGCAGAAAGAGACCAGGAGATATTTTCTCTCCCTTGCTCTGCGACGGGAGTGGGGGATAGTGGTTAGAGAGGGGAGGCTGGGCACCCGACTCCTGGGTTATCGCCCTGTCTTATGCAGGGGAGTGGGGGCTACTGGTTAGATCAGAACGGTTAGGAGCCAGGCCTCCTGGCTTATCTCTCTGGCTGTGGGAAGAGAGTGGGGGCTAGTAGTTACAGCAGGGTGGCTGGGAGCCAGGGCTCCTGGTTTATCTCCCTGGCTTTCGGAAGGGAGTGGAGGCTAGTGGTTAGAGCACGAGAGGGGCTGGGAGCCCGGAGTGCCCAGGGCCCGCAGCCCCTGCCGCAGCCTCCCCCCCTCCCACACCATCGTGCCCCCACTCAAATACTCATGATTGGTCCCACCTGGGGGAGACCCCACAACAATCCATTTGCCTCCAGCCTCCAAAAGAGTTGATCTGCCCCTGAGCCTGGACTCCTGGGTTCTCCGCCTGGCTCCCCAGAAGGCAGTGGGAACTAGTGCTTAGAGCAGGGCAGGGCCGGGAGCCAGCACTCCTGGGTTCTCCCCTGGTTCGTGGAGCAGAGTGGGGACTAGTGGTTAGAGCAGGAGATGGACTGGAAGTCAGGGTGCCTGCGTTCTCTCTCTGGCTCCAAGAGGGGAGTGGGAACTAGTGGTTAGAGCAGGGTGGCTGGAAGCCACAGCTCCTGGGCTCTCTCTCTGGGGCCGGGAAAGGAGTAGGGTCTAGTGGTTAGAGCAGGGTGGCAGGAAGCCGCAGCTCCTGGGCTCTCTCTCTGGGGCCGGGAAAGGAGTAGGGTCTAGTGGTTAGAGCAGGGTGGCAGGAAGCCACAGCTCCTGGGCTCTCTCTCTGGGGCCGGGAAAGGAGTAGGGTCTAGTGGTTAGAGCAGGGTGGCAGGAAGCCGCAGCTCCTGGGCTCTCTCTCTGGGGCCGGGAAAGGAGTAGGGTCTAGTGGTTAGAGCAGGGTGGCAGGAAGCCGCAGCTCCTGGGCTCTCTCTCTGGGGCCGGGAAAGGAGTAGGGTCTAGTGGTTAGAGCAGGGTGGCAGGAAGCCACAGCTCCTGGGCTCTCTCTCTGGGGCCGGGAAAGGAGTAGGGTCTAGTGGTTAGAGCAGGGTGGCAGGAAGCCGCAGCTCCTGGGCTCTCTCTCTGGGGCCGGGAAAGGAGTAGGGTCTAGTGGTTAGAGCAGGGTGGCAGGAAGCCGCAGCTCCTGGGCTCTCTCTCTGGGGCCGGGAAAGGAGTAGGGTCTAGTGGTTAGAGCAGGGTGGCAGGAAGCCGCAGCTCCTGGGCTCTCTCTCTGGGGCCGGGAAAGGAGTAGGGTCTAGTGGTTAGAGCAGGGTGGCAGGAAGCCGCAGCTCCTGGGCTCTCTCTCTGGGGCCGGGAAAGGAGTAGGGTCTAGTGGTTAGAGCAGGGTGGCAGGAAGCCACAGCTCCTGGGCTCTCTCTCTGGGGCCGGGAAAGGAGTAGGGTCTAGTGGTTAGAGATGAGAGGGGCTGGAACTGGGGGCTCCTGGGGTCTCTCCCTGATTCCAGGGGGAGGAGAGGCAAATGGGGGGGGGGATACACCCCAGGGACAGGGACCCTAGGTTCAGGAGTTGCAAAGGGGAGGCCGAGTCCTTCCAGCCAACCAGGAGCTGCCTCGTTCCTGGGCCCCTGCTGCCCCCAGGTGGCCCTTTCCCCCCATCGCACTTGCCCCGACCACAGACCTCTCCCCACAGACCAGCCTCCCCTGGTCTCTGCCATTTGTGGCTTTCGCTTCCCCTTTCACTGCCCACAAACACCTGGGCCCTGGGAGCCCGGACTCCTGGGTTCTCTGCACAGCTCAGGGTGGGGAGCGGGGCCTAGTGGTTAGAGCCCTGGGTCCCCCCGGTGTCCGTGGGGGACAGGTGATGACAGTGGGGAGCGGGGCCTAGTGGTTAGAGCCCTGGGTCCCCTCGGTGTCTGTGAGGGACAGGTGCTGGCGGGGAGGGGGTGGTTTTGGAGGCAGGGCAGGGCAGGGTTAAAAGGGGATTTAGGGGCTGCAGGCCACAGCCTGGGGGACCCCACAAACCATCCCTGGGCTGAGAAAGTGCCGCTGTTTTGGGAGGCCCCTGAGACTGGGCCCTGGGCTGGGCCGGAAGAGGTCTGGGGCCCTGGGGCAATCAGCTTGTGGGGGTCACCCATGTGGGGATGAAACCGAGGGGTTCAGAGAGCTGGAGCTGGAGGGGACTTGGGGGCTCAGCGGGGATGGGAGTGGGAGGGGGAGGGCTCTGACAGGGGGTGCGGGCCCTGGGGGGAGCGAGGGGGTTGGGCAGGGGCGAGCAGCAGGGTCTGGGTGGGGGTCAGGGTGCGGGAGGGGCTCAGGTCTGGGGAAGGGGGGTCAGGGGGCTGTGTGACGTGGGAGCTGCAGAGGGTGGGGCCAGTGGGGGAGGGGAGCGGCTCTAGGGAAGAGCCGAACCCCAGTGCTGAGCCCCACTTCAGCCCCGCTCCCACCCAGGCCCTGCGCCCCCTCTCCTGTCCTGACCCCCCCACATGCCGAGCCCCCGGGCCCCAATGTGGAGCTCCAAAAACTCCTCCCACCCGAGGGCCCTCACCCCCAATCAGAGCCCTCCACCCTCCCACATGCACCCGGCCCTCAACTCACCGCCCCCCCCCCCAAATCCTCATTACGGGTCCTGCCTGGAAGCCTGGGGGGGGGCCACAATTATCTTACCCAAAAGAGTTAATCGGGACCCGCACACGGACTCCTGGGTTCTCTGCCTGCCTGCCAGAGGGGAGTGGGGGCTAGTGGCTAGAGCGGGGCGGGGGGGGTTGGGAGCCAGGGCTGCTGAGTTCTCTCTCTCACTCTGGGGGTGGCAGTGGGGGCCAGTGGTTAGCGAGAGGTGGTTGGGCCCCTGGACTCCTGGTTTCTTTCCCGGGCTTGTGGACAGAAGTGAGGGCGAGTGGTTAGAGCAGAGGGGCTGGAAGCCCCAACTCCTGGTTTCTCCGCCTCGCTCTAAGAGTGCAGTGTGGGCCAGTGGTTAGAGCAGGGTGACTGGGAGCCAGGGTTGCTGGGTTCTCTCCGTGGCTCGAGTAGGGGGGTAGTGGTTAGAGCACGAGAGGGGCTGGGAATCTGGACTCCTTGGTTGTCCACCTGGCTCCAAGAGGGGAGCGGGGGCTAGTAGAGCAGGAGAGAGGCTGGGCTCCTGGGTTCTGTCCTTGGGGCCAGGTAGTGGAAAGGGGGGCACATACCAGGGGCCGGACTCCTGGGTTCTGGCTTTGCAAAGGGGAGGCCGAGTCCTTCCAGCGACCCAGGAGCTGCCTCATTCCCCCGGCCCCTGCTGCCCCTAGGTGGCCCTTCCCCCCCCATCGCACCCGCCCCGACCACAGACCCCTCCCCACAGACCAGCCTCGCAGGGGCTGCGGCTTTCGCTTCCCCTTTTGCTGCCCACAAACACCTGGGGCCTGGGAGCTCGGACTCCTGGGTTCCCTGCACAACTCCGGGAGAGGAGCGGGGCCTAGCGGTTAGTGCCCTGGGTCCCCTCGGTGTCCGTGGAGGACAGGTGATGATGGCAGGGAGCGGGGCCTAGCGGTTAGAGCCCTGGGTCCCCTCGGTGTCCGTGGGGGACAGGTGATGATGGCAGGGAGCGGGGCCTAGCGGTTAGTGCCCTGGGTCCCCTCGGTGTCTGTGGGGGACAGATGCTGACAGTGGGGAGCGGGGCCTAGCAGTAAGAGCCCTGGGTCCCCTCGGTGTCCGGGGGGGAGAGGTGTTCATGGCGGGGAGCGGGGCCTAGCAGTTAGAGCCCTGGGGCCCCTCGGTGTCTGTGGGGGACAGATGCTGACAATGGGGAACAGGGCCTAGCGGTTAGAGCCCTGGGGCCCCTCGGTGTCAGTGGAGGACAGATGCTGACAATGGGGAACAGGGCCTAGCGGTTAGAGCCCTGGGGCCCCTCGGTGTCCGTGGGGGACAGGTGCCTGCAGTGGGGAGCGGGGCCTAGTGGTTAGCGTCCTGGGGCCCCTCGGTGTCCATGGGAGACAGGTGATGGCAGGGAGGGGAGGGGGGGGTTTGGAGGCAGGGCAGGACGGGGTTAAAAGGGGATTGAGGGGCTGCAGGCCACAGCCTGGGGGACCCCACAAACCGTCCCTGGGCTGAGAAAGTGCCGCTCTTTCAGGAGATCCCTGAGGCCCGGGCCCTGGGCTCCTGGGGGGGGGGAGGAATCAGCTTGTGTGGGGCCAGCCATGTGGGGCCCAAACCGAGGGGTTCAGAGAGCTGGAGGGGTCTGGGCGACCCACAGCCACCTCACCCAGAATGGGTGGACGCCTGGGTTCTCTGCCTGGGTGCAGGAGAAGAGTGGGGACCAGTGGTTAGAGAAGGGGGGCTGGGAGTCAGGACTCCTGAGAGAGCAGTGGGGGATAGCGCTTAGGGAGAGGTGGCTGGGCACCCCGAATCCCGGGGTCTCTCCCTGAGTCTATGAGGGAAGTGGGGACTAGTGGTTAGCGCAGCAGCTCCGGGAGCCAGTGCTCCTGGCTTCTCTCCTCAGCTCTAGGAGGGGCCCATGTTACCAGCCCCAAACTCCCTCTCGCTCCCTGTCCTGCCTTTCTCCACCCCGGCCCAGGTTTTATCCACCGGCCTCCCCTCCGCTGCCCCCTCGGGCTCCGTCTCTGCAGCCAGCAGCTCTCCCAGCCCCCCCCCCCCGCCCCCCCCGGCTTTGGGTGCCGCTCCCGGCCCCTTTCCCAACACCCATCGCTCCCCCACCCCCAGGCCGGGCCGCCGCCTCCCCGGCAGCCCAGGGGTGCAGACAAGACCTGGGGATATTTTCTGCCTCTTCCCTCCAGGCTCCCCACACGCTGGGGCCTTCCCAGGGCTGCAGCCGGGATGGCTTCACACAACTCCCCAAAGTAGCTCCCAGGAGCTGCCCGGGCCCATGGCAGGCGGGCGGGCGGGCGGGGGGGGGCGGTGTATTTTCCCCCAATCTCTGGTATTTTGCAATTCTCTAGGCTGAATTTTCGGGGAAGTGGGAGAGAACCTGGACTCCTGGGATCTCTCCCTGGCTCCAAGAAGGGAGTGGGGGCTAGTGGTTAGAGCAGAGTGGCTGGGAGCCAGGAATCCTGGGTTATCTCCTTGGCTGTGGGAAGGCAGTGGGAGCTAGTGGTTAGAGCAGGGGGGTGGGTAGGAGAGAGTATTCCTGGGTTCGCTTCATGGCTCCAAGAAGGCAGTGGGAGCTAGTGGTTAGAGCAGGGGGATGGTTGGAGCCAGTATTCCTGGGTTCTCTCCATGGCTCCCAGAGGGGAGTGCCCGCTAGTGGTTAGAGCAGGGTGGCGAGGACCCAGGGCTTCTGGGTTCTCTCCCTGGCTACAAGGAGGGAGTGGGCACTAGTGGTTAGAGGAGGGGGGCTGGGAGCCAGGGCTCTTGGGTTCTCTACCTTGCTCTGGTACGGGAGTGGGGGCTAGTAGTTAGAGCAAGCGAGGGTTTGGGAGGCAGGGCTCCTGGGTTCTCTGCCTGGCTCCAAAAGAGGAGTGGGGGCTAGTGGTTAGAGCAGGGTGTCTGGGAGCCAGGGCTCCTGAGTTCCTTGCCTGGCCCCTGACTCCAGAGGAGGAGAGAGGGGTGGGGGACACACCAGGTGTAGGGACCCCGGTCCTGGCTTTGCAAAGGGGAGGCCAAGTCCTTCCAGCGACCCAGGAGCTGCCTTGTTCCTGGGTCCCTGCTGCCCCCAGGTGGCCCTTTCCCCCCATCGCACCTGCCCCAACCACAGGCCTCCCCCCCGCCCTCAGGCTGTGGCTTTCACTTCCCCTTTCACTGCCCACAAACCCCTGGGGCCTGGGAGCCCGGACTCCTGGGTTCTCTGCACAGCTCCAAGACGGGAGCAGGGCCTCGTGGTTAGAGCCCTGGGTCCCCTTGGTGTCTGTAGGGGAAAGGTGGTGACAGCGGGCAGCGGGGCCTAGCGGTTAGAGCCCTGGGTCCCCTCGGTGTCTGTAGGGGAAAGGTGGTGACAGCGGGCAGCGGGGCCTAGCGGTTAGAGCCCTGGGTCCCCTCGGTGTCTGTAGGGGACAGGTGCTGACGGCGGGGAGCGGGGCCTAGCGGTTAGAGCCCTGGGTCCCTTCACTGTCCGTGGGGGACAGGTGCTGACGGCGGGGAGCGGGGCCTAGCGGTTAGAGCCCTGGGTCCCTTCACTGTCCGTGGGGGACAGGTGCTGACGGCGGGGAGCGGGGCCTAGCGGTTAGAGCCCTGGGTCCCCTTGGTGTCTGTGGGGGACAGGTGCTGACAGCAGGGAGCAGGGCCTAGCGGTTAGAGCCCTGGGTCCCCTCGGTGTCTGTAGGGGAAAGGTGGTGACAGCGGGCAGCGGGGCCTAGCGGTTAGAGCCCTGGGTCCCTTCACTGTCCGTGGGGGACAGGTGCTGACGGCGGGGAGCGGGGCCTAGCGGTTAGAGCCCTGGGTCCCTGCGACGACCTGGCGGGGGGCGCCCGACCCGGCACCCCCATCCACAGCCAGCGGCGACCCTCGGGCAGGCGGCAGAATCGAAGGTTTCTTGGCTCCTCAGAGATGCCGCCCAGGCCCGAGGGTGCCACAGGGGCTTGTGCTCTTGGGGGGACGGGGTGCCCCGGCCCCGGAACCCCCCTGCCCTGGACGTAGCCTGCATCCTTCCTGCTTCCTTCTCCCCGCCACACAACACTGGCCCGCCCAGGCTGCCTCCCCCCATCCTTTCCTCAAACGCCTTCCCCTCACAGGGGTGACGTGGCCAGGCCTTGGCCGAGGTGCCTGCCCTCAGGGACTCCCCCCCGGCGGGCAGTGGGCACAGACACACACACAGTCTCTGCAGAGCGGCACAGGCCAGTAGGGGTCACCCACAGCCCCACACAGCAAGCAGAGTGGCCCCAGGGCCCCAAGAGTGTACAGCCCCCCACGGCGTCCCCATCCCCTTGGTGTCCCTGGGGGACAGGGGCTGGCGGGGAGGGGGCGGTTTTGGAGGCAGGCCAGGGCGGGGTTAAAAGGGGATTGAGGGGCTGCAGGCCACAGCGGGGGGACCCCACAAACCGCCCCTGGGCTGAGAAAGTGCCGCTCTTTCGGGAGCCCACCTGAGCCCCAGGCTCTGGGCAGGGCCAGACCAAGGGGTCTGGGCTCTGGGGGGCAATCAGCATGTGTGGGGCCACCCATGTGGGGCCCAAACCGAGGGGTTCAGAGAGCTGGAGGGGGTGCGGGTGAGGGGGGCGGGGTGCAGGCCCTGGGTCGGGCAGGGGCGGGCGGCAGGGTCTGGGTGGGGATCACGGGGCAGGAGGGACTCAGGGCTGGGGAAGGGGGGGGCAGGGAGTTTATGACGTGGGAGCTGCGGAGGGCGGGGCCAGTGGGGGAGGGGCGTGGCCCCAGGGAAGCGCCCAGCGCCCCAACCCCAGCCCAGAGTCCCATGTCACCCCCGCTCCCACCCAGCCCCTGCGCCCCCTCTCCTGCCCTGACGCCCCACACGCCCAGTCCCTGGGCCCCAGCCTGGAGCCCCCAAAACTCCTCCCCCCACCTCAGGGAACCCGCCCCCCAGCCAGAGCCCTCCCCCTCCCACACGCACCCTGCCCTCAACTCACCGCCCCCCCCAATCCTCATTATTGGTCTTGCCTGGGAGCCGGGGGTCCCCTCAACAATCTAACCCCAAAGATTTAATTGGGACCCGTACACGGACTCCTGGGTTCTCTGGCTGCGTGCAAGAGGGGAGTGGGGGCTAGTGGTTAGAGAGAGGTGACTGGGAGCCAGGACTCCTGGGTTATCTCCCTGGCTCATGGAGGGGAGTGACGGCTAGTGGTTAAAGCAGGGGGGGCTAGGAGCCAGGGCTTCTGGGTTATCTCCCTGACTGTGGGAAGGGAGTGACGACTAGTGGTTACAGCAGGGTGGCTGGGTGTCAGCCTGGGTTCTCTCCCTGGCTGTGTGAGGGGAGTGGAGGCGAGTGGTTAGAGCGGGAGAGGGGCTGAGAGCCGAGACTCCCCAGGGCCCGCACCCTCTGCCGCAGACCTCCCACCACCCACACCACCCTGCCCTCAGCTCACCCCCCCCCTCAAATCCTCATTATTGGTCCCGCCTGGAACCCTGGGGGGGACCCCACAACAATCCCATTTCCCGCGACCCAAAAGAGTTGCTCTGCCCACGAGGCCGGAGTCCTGGGTTCTCTGCCTGGCTCCCCACAAGGGAGTGGGGACTAGTGGTTAGAGCAGGGCAGGGCTGGGAGCCAGCACTCCTGGGTTGTCTCTCTAGCTGTGGGACAGGAGTGGGGACTAGTGGTTAGAGCCGGGGATGGCCTGGAAGTCAGGATGCCTGGGTTCTCTCTCTGGCTCCAAGAGGGGAGGGGGGACTAGTGGTTAGAGCAGAGTGGCAGGAAGCCGTGGATCTTGCGATGTCTCCCTGGGGCCGGGAAAGGAGAAGGGTCTAGTGGTTAGAGCAGGAGAGGGGCTGGAACTGGGGGCTCCTGGGTTCTCTCCCTGACTCTGGGGGGAGGAGAGGCGAATGGGGGGAGGATACACCCCAGGGACAGGGACCTTAGGTTCAGGGGTTGCAAAGGGGAGGCCGAGTCCTTCCAGCGACCCAGGAGCTGCCTTGTTCCTGGGCCACTGCTGCCCCCAGGTGGCCCTTTCCCCCATCGCACCCGCCCCGACCACAGGCCCCTTCCCACAGACCAGCCGGCCCCAGGCTCTGCCACTCGCGGCTTTTGCTTCCCCTTTCGCTGCCCACAAACACCTGGGCCCTGGATGCCGAAACTCCTGGGTTCTCTGCAGAGCTCGGGACGGACAGCGGGGCCTAGCGGTTAGAGCCCTGGGTCCCCTCAGTGTCCGTGGGGGACAGGTGCTGACAGCGGGGAGCAGGGCCTAGCGGTTAGAGCCCTGGTTCCCCTCGGTGTCTGTGGGGGACAGGTGCTGACGGCAGGGACTGGGGCCTAGCGGTTAGCGCTCTGGGTCCCCTTGGTGTCCGTGGGGGACAGGTGCTGACGGTGGGCAGCGGGGCCTAGCGGTTAGAGTCCTGGTTCCCCTCGGTGCCTGTGGGGGACAGGTGCTGACGGCAGGGAGCGGGGCCTAGCGGTTAGAGCCCTGGGTCCCCTCGGTGCCTGTAGGGGACAGGTGCTGACGGCAGGCACCAGGGCCTAGCGGTTAGCGCTCTGGGTCCCCTTGGTGTCCGTGGGGGACAGGTGCTGACGGCAGGCACCAGGGCCTTGCGGTTAGCGCCCAGGGTCCCTCGGTGTCCGTGGGGGACAGGTGCTGACGGTGGGCAGCGGGCGGGTTTTGGAGACAGGGCGGGGTGGGGTTCATTGTAGATTCAGGGGCTGCAGGAGACAGCCTGGAGGGTCCCTTCAAGCATTGCTGGGCTGAGAAAGTGCCGCTCTTTCAGGAGTCCTCTGAGCCCTGGGCTCTGGCAGGGCTGGACCAAGGGGTCTGGGCTCCAGGGGGGGATCAGCTTGCGGGGCCCCCCCATGTGGGGCCCAAACCGAGGGGTTCAGAGAGAGGGAGGGGGCTGGGTGGGCCCACCTGAGGGATACGCAACGATCTGACCCAGAAGAGTTAATCCGGCTCCGAGCCCGGACACCTGGGTTCGCTGCCTGGGTGCAAGAGGGGAGTGGGGCCTAGTGGTTAGCGCAACAACGTGGGGAGCCAGTGCTCTTGGGCTCTCTCCCTGCCCCAATCTCCTTCTCACTCCCTGTCCTGCCTTTCTCTGCCCTGGCCCGGGTTTTATCCACTGGCCTCCCTGCCGCTGCCCCCTTGGCTCGGTCTCTGCAGCCAGCAGCTCTCCCAGCCCCCCCCCGGCTTTGGGAGCCCCTCCCGGCCCCTTTCCCAATGCCCAGCGCTCCCCCACCTTCAGGCCGGCCCGCCGCCTCCCCGGCAGCCCAGGGATGCAGATGAGACCTGGGGATGTTTTCTGCCCCTTCCCTCTGGGATCCCCACACGCTGGGGCCTTCCCAGGGCAGGAGCCGGGGTGGCTTCACACAATTCCCAGGAGCTGCCCGGGCCCATGGGGGGCAGGCGGGCGGGGGGGTGTATTTTCCCCCAATCTCCGTTATTTTGCAGTTCTCGAGGCTGAATTTTCGGGGAGGTGGGAGAGAACCTGGACTCCTGGGATCTCTCCCTGGCTCCAAGAAGGGAGTGGGGGCTAGTGGTTAGAGCAGAAGGGTTAGGCACCAGAGGTCCTGGGTTATCTCCTTGACTGTGGGAAGGGAGTGGGGGCCAGTGGTTACAGAGGGGAGGCCGGGCACCCGGACTCCTGGGTTATCTCCCTGGCTCACGGAGGGGAGTGGAAGCTAGCGGTTAGAGCAGGGGGGCTAGGAGCCAGGGGTCCTCCGTTATCTCCCTGATTGTGGGAAGGGAGTGATGACTAGTGGTTACAGCAGGGTGGCTGGGTGTCAGGACTCCTGGGTTCTCTCCCTGGCTGTGTGAGGGGAGTGGAGGCGAGTGGTTAGAGCGGGAGAGGGGCTGAGAGCCGAGACTCCCCAGGGCCCGCTCCCTTTGCCGCAGACCTCCCCAATCCCACACCCCCTGGCCCTCAGCTCACCCCCCCCTCAAATCCTCAATATTGGTCCCACCTCGGACCCTGGTGGGACCCCACAACAATCCCATTGCCCCCGACCCCAAAAGAGTTGCTCTGCCCCTGAGCCTGGGCTCCTGGGTTCTCTGCGTGGCTCCCAGAAGGGAGTGGGAACTAGTGGTTAGAGCAAGGCAGGGCTGGGAGCCACCACCCGTGGGTTCTCCCTCTGGTTTGTGGAGCAGAGTGGTTAGAGCAGGGTGGCTGGAAGCCAGGACACCTGGGTTCCCCCTCTAGCTGTGGGACAGGAGTGGGGACTAGTGGTTAGAGCTGGAGATGGCCTGGAAGTGAGGACACCTGGGTTCCCCCTCTAGCTGTGGGACAGGAGTGGGGACTAGTGGTTAGAGCTGGAGATGGCCTGGAAGTGAGGACACCTGGGTTCTCTCTCTGGCTGCAAGATGGGAATGGGGACTATTGGTTACAGATGGGTGGCTGGAAGCCTCGGCTCCTGGGCTGTCTCCCTGGGTCTGGGAAAGGAGTAGGGTCTAGTGGTTAGAGCAGGAGAGGGGCTGGAACTGGGGGCTCCTGGGGTCTCTCCCTGACTCCGGGGGGAGGAGAGGTAAATGTAGGGGGGGGATACACCCCAGGGACAGGGACCCTAGGTTCAGGGGTTGCAAAGGGGAGGCCGAGTCCTTCCAGCAACCCAGGAGCTGCCTCGTTCCTGGGCCCCTGTTGCCCCCAGGTGGCCCTTTCCCCCCAACGCACCCACCCCGACCACAGGCCTCTCCCCACAGCCCCCCTTCCCCCCCCCCGGCTCTGCCATTCGCGGCTTTCACTTCCCCTTTTGCTGCCCACAAACCCCTGGGCCCTGGGAGCCCGGACTCCTGGGTTCTCTGCACAGCTCAGGGCGGGGAGCGGGGCCTAGCGGTTAGAGCCCTGGGTCCCCTCGGTGTCTGTAGGGGACAGGTGCTGACGGCGGGGAGCGGGGCCTAGCGGTTAGAGCCCTGGGTCCCCTCGGTGTCCGTGGGAGGACAGGTGCTGAGAAGCGGGAGGGGGGGGGTGGTTTTGGAGGCAGGCCAGGGCAGGTTTAAAAGGGGATTGAGGGGGCTGTAGGCCACAGCCTGGGGGACCCCACAAATCGTCTCTGGGCTGAGAACGTGCTGCTCTTTTGGGAGGCCCCTGGGCCCCAGGCCCAGGGCAGGGCTGGACCCAAGCGTCTGGCCTCCAGGGGGATCAGCTTGTGTGGGGCCAGCCATGTGGGGCCAGGACGCAGGGGTTCAGGGAGCTGAAGCGGGTTTGGGAGTGAGGCAGGGATGGGTGTAGGATGAGGGCTCCGATGGGGGGTGTGGGCCCCGGAGTGTGGTGAGGGGGTAGGGTCTTGCTGGGGGTCAGCGTCCCGGAGGGGCTCAGGGCTGGGGAAGGGGGGGGGCAGGGAGCTGTGTGACGTGGGAGCTGAGGAGGGTGGGGCCGGTGGGGGAGGGGAGCAGCCCCAGGGAAGCGCCCAGCACCCCAACCCCAGCCTGGAGCCCCACTTCACCCCCGCTCCCACCCAGCCCCTGCACCCCCTCTCCTGCCCTGACCCACCCACACGCCCAGTCACTGGGCCCCAGCCTGGAGCCCCCGAAACTCCTCCCCACAGCGGAGGCCCCTTTCCCCAGCTGGAGCCCTCACCCTCCCACACGTACCCCGCCCTCTCCTCACCCCCCCCCAAATCCTCATTATTGGTCCCGCCTGGGAGCCTGGGGGGCCCGCAACAATCTCACCCCAAAGAGTGAATCGGGACCCGCGCACGGACTCCTGGGTTCTCTGCCTGCCTGCCAGAGGGGAGTGGGGGCTAGTGGTTAGAGCGGGGAGGCGGGGGCTGGGAGCCAGGGCTCCTGAGAGGGCAGCGGGGGCGTGCGGTTAGAGAGAGGTGCCTGGGCTCCGAATCCCGGGGTCTCTCCTTGCCTCAGGGAGGGGAGTGGGGACTAGTGGTTAGCGCAGCAACTCGGGGAGCCAGTACTCCTGGGTTCTCTCCTCCTCTCCAGGAGGCGACCATGCGACCCGCCCCAACCTCCCTCTCACCCCTTGTCCTGCCTTTCTCCATCCCAGCCCCGGTCCACTGCCCCCTCGGCTCCGTCTCTGCAGCCAGCAGCTCTTCCAGCCCCCCCGGCTTTGGGTGCCCCTCCAGTCCCTTTCCCAAAGCCCATCGCTCTCCTCCGTGCCCCCCAGGCCGGCCCGCAGCCTCCCCAGCAGCCCAGGGGTGCAGACGAGACCCGGGGATATTTTCTCTCCCTTGCTCTGCGACAGGGGTGGGGGCTAGTGGTTAGAGAGAGGAGGCTGGGCACCCGGTCTCCTGGGTTATCTCCCTGCCTCATGGAGGGGAGTGTTGGCTAGTGGTCAGAGCAGAGTGGGTCGGAGCTAGGGCTCCTGGGTTTCTCCCTGGCTGTGAGACGGGAGTGGAGGCTAGTGGTTAGAGTGGGAGAGGCGTGGGGGCCCAGACTCCTTAGGGCCTACACCCCCTGCCACAGCCCTCCCCCCTCCCACACCACACCACCCTCAGCTCACCCCTCCCCGCCCAGTCAAATCGTCATTATTGGTCCTTTCTGGGGGGACCCCACCACAATCCCATTGCCCCCGACCCCAAAACAGTTGATCTGCCCCTGAGCCCGGACTCCTGGGTTCTCTGCGTGGCTCCCAGAAGGGAGTGGGAACTAGTGGTTAGAGCAGGGCGGGTCTGGGAGCCAGCACTCCTGGGTTCTCCCTCTGGTTCATGGAGGGGAGTGGGAACTAGTGGTTAGAGCAGGTTGGCTGGAAGCCAGGACTCCTGGGTTCTCTCTCTAGCTGTGGGACAGGAGTGGGGACTAGTGGTTAAAGCCGGAGATGGGCTGGAAGTCAGGATGCCTGGGTTCTCTCTCTGGCTGCAAGAGGGAGTGGGGACTACTGGTTAGATCTGGGCGGCAGGAAGCCCTGGCTCCTGTGCTGTCTCCCTGGGTCCGGGAAAGGAGTAGGGTCTAGTGGTTAGAGCAGGATTGGGGCTGGAACTGGGGGATCCTGGGTTCTCTCCCTGACTCCGGGGGGAGGAGAGGTGAATGTGGGGGGGGGGGATACACACCAGGGACAGGGACCCTAGATTCATGGGTTGCAAACGGGAGGGCGAGTCCTTCCAGAGACCCAGGTGCTGCCTCATTCCCCGGGCCCCTGCTGCCCCCACGTGGCCCTTTTCCCCCCAACGCACCCGCCCTGACCACAGACCTATCCCCATAGCATCCCCCCCACCCAGGGCTCTGCCATTCGCGGCTTTCGCTTCCCCTTTCGCTGCCCACAGACACCTGGGCCCTGGGAGCTCGGAGTCCTGGGTTCCCTGCACAGCTCAGGGTGGGGAGAGGGGCCTAGTGGTTAGAGCCCTGGGCCCCCCCCCCCCCGGTGTCCGGTGCTGACAGTGGGGAGCGGGGCCTAGCGGTTAGAGCCCTGGTCCCCTCGGTGTCCGTGGGGGGACAGGTGCTGACAGTGGGGAGCGGGGCCTAGCGGTTAGAGCCCTGGTCCCCTCGGTGTCCGTGGGGGGACAGGTGCTGACGGCGGGCAGCAGGGCCTAGTGGTTAGAGCCCTGGTCCCCTCGGTGTCCGTGGGGGGACAGGTGCTGACAGTGGGGAGCGGGGCCTAGTGGTTAGAGCCCTGGTCCCCTCGGTGTCCCTGGGGGGACAGGTGCTGGCAGGGAGGGGGCTGTTTTGGAGGCAGGGCAGGGCGGGGTTAGAAGGGGATTTAGGGGCTGCAGGCCACAGCCTGGGGGACCCCACAAACCGTCCCTGGGCTGAGAAAGTGCCGCTGTTTTGGGAGGCCCCTGACACTGGGCCCTGGGCAGGGCCAGACCAAAGCTTGTGTGGGGCCACCCAGGTGGGGCAGGACGCAGGGGTTCAGGGAGCTGGAGGGGGCTTGAGGGTGAGGCAGGGATGGGTGTAGGGTGAGGGCTCTGATGGGGGGGCCTGGGCCCTCGGGTGGGGTGAGGGGATAGGGTCTGGGTGCGGGAGGGTCTCAGGGCTGGGGAAGGGGGGGGCAGGGGGCTGTGTGACGTGGGAGCTGTGGAGGGCGGGGCCGGTGGGGGAGGGGAGTGGCCCCAGGGAAGCGCCCAGCACCCCAACCCCAGCCCGGAGCCCCACTTCACCCCCCTCCCACCCAGCCCCTGCACCCCCTCTCCTGCCCTGCCTCCCCCCCCTCTGATGCCCAGCCCCTTGGGCTTCAGCCTGGAGCCCTGAAAAGTCCTCCCCCCATCCGAGGGCCCATACCCCCAGCCGGAGCCCTCCCCCTCCTGCATGCACCCCGCCCTCAACTCACCCCCCCCCAACTCCTTATTATTGGTCCCGCCTGGGAGCCGGGGGGCAGGGGGCACGCAAGAATCCAACCCAGAAGAATTAATACGGCCCCGAGCCTGGACTCCTGGGTTCTCTGCCTGGTTCCAAGAGGGGAGTGGGGGCCAGTGGTTAGAGCAGGGTGGCTGGGAGCCAGGACTCCTGGGTTCTTTCCCCAGCTCATGAAGGAGAGTGAGGACTAGTGGTTAGAGTGGGGGGGCCGAGGCGCCAGGGGTCTCGGCTTCTCTCCCTGCCTCTGGGAGGGGAGTGGGGACTAGTGGTTAGAGCAGGGCGCCTGGATTCTCTCCTCGGGTCCGGGAGGGGACCACATAACCTGCTCTGCTGCACCCTCCCCAAACTCCCTCTCACCCCCTCTCCTGCCTTTCTCCACCCCGGCCTGGCTTTTATCCACCGGCCTCCCTGCTGCTGCCCCCAGGGCTCTGACTCTGCAGCCAGCAGCTCTCCCAGCCCCCCCGGCTTTGGGTGCCCCTCCTGGCCCCTTTCCCAACGCCCAGCGTTCCCCCACCCGCAGGCCGGCCCGCCGCCTCCCCGACAGCCCAGGGGTGCAGACGAGACCTGGGGATATTTTCTGCCCCTTCCCTCCAGGCTCCCCACACGCTGGGGCCTTCCCAGGGCAGCAGCAGGGGGCGGGGTATTTTCCCCCCAATCTCTGTTACTTTGCAATTCTCTTTGCGGGAGGTGGGAGAGCACCTGGCCTCCTGGGTTCCCTTCCTGGCTCCACGAGGGGAGTGAGGGCTAGTGGCTAGAGCAGGGTGGCTGGGAGCCAGGGCTTCTGGGTTATCTCCCTGGCTCATGGAGGGGAGTGAGGGCTAGTGGTTAGAGCAGGGGGGCTTAGGAGCCAGGGATCCTGGGTTATCTCCCTGGCGGTGGAAAGGGAGTGGGGGCTAGTGGTTAGAGCTGGAGAGGAGCTGGGAGCCCGGACTCCTGGGCTCTCTCCCTGGCTCCAAGAGGGGAGTGCCCACTAGTGGTTAGAGTGGGGAGGGGTGAGAGCCGGGGCTCCTGAGTTCTCTGCCTTGCTCTGGGACGGGCGTGGGGGCTAGTGGTTAGAGCAGCAGAGCCTTTGGTAGCGAGGGCTCCTGGGCTCACCTCTTGGCTCCAGGGGGAGGACAGGGGAGTGTGTGTGGGGCGGGGACACCAGGCGCAAGGACCCTGCTGGTGGTTTAGCAAAGGGGAGGCCGAGTCCTTCCACGGTCTCAGGAGCTGCCTCGTTCCTGGGCCCCTGCTGCCCCCAGGTGGCCTGGGTTCTCTCTCTGTCTCCAAGAGGGGAGTGGGGACTAGTGGTTAGAGCCGGAGATAGCTTGGGAGCCAGAAGGCCTGGGTTCTCTCCCTGTCTCCAAGAGGGGAGTGGGGACTAGTGGTTAGAGCCGGAGATAGCTTGGGAGCCAGAAGGCCTGGGTTCTCTCCCTGGCTCCAAGAGGGGAGTGGGGACTAGTGGTTAGAGCCGGAGATAGCTTGGGAGCCAGAAGGCCTGGGTTCTCTCCCTGGCTCCAAGAGGGGAGTGGGGACTAGTGGTTAGAGCCGGAGATAGCTTGGGAGCCAGAAGGCCTGGGTTCTCTCCCTGGCTCCAAGAGGGGAGTGGGGACTAGTGGTTAGAGCCGGCGATAGCTTGGGAGCCAGAAGGCCTGGGTTCTCTCCCTGTCTCCAAGAGGGGAGTGGGGACTAGTGGTTAGAGCTGGAGATAGATTGGGAGCCAGAAGGCCTGGGTTCTCTCCCTGGCTCGAAGAGGGGAGTGGGGACTAGTGGTTAGAGCCGGAGATAGATTGGGAGCCAGAAGGCCTGGGTTCTCTCCCTGGCTCGAAGAGGGGAGTGGGGACTAGTGGTTAGAGCCGGCGATAGCTTGGGAGCCAGAAGGCCTGGGTTCTCTCCCTGGCTCGAAGAGGGGAGTGGGGACTAGTGGTTAGAGCCGGAGATAGATTGGGAGCCAGGAGGCCTGGGTTCTCTCTCTGTCTCCAAGAGGGGAGTGGGGACTAGTGGTTAGAGCTGGAGATAGATTGGGAGCCAGAAGGCCTGGGTTCTCTCCCTGGCTCCAAGAGTGGAGTGGGGACTAGTGGTTAGAGCAGGGCGGCTGGAAGCCTCTGCTCCTGGGCTGTCTCCCTGGCTCTGGGAAAGGAGTCGGGTCTAGTGGTTAGAGCGGGAGGGGGGCCGGGAGTGAGGGCTTCTGGGATCTCTCCCTTACTGGGGGTGGGGGAGGGGAGCAGACACCAGGCGTAGGGACCCTGGTGCTGGTTTTGCAAAGGGGAGGCCGCGTCATTTCACTGACTCAGGGGCTGCCTCCTCCCTGGGTCCCTGCTGCCCCCACGTGGCCATTTCTCCCCATCGCACCCTCCCCCCCGCAGGCCTCTCCCCACAGCCCCCGACCCCAGGCTCTGCCATTCTGCTGGGCCCATTGGCTCGTGAAGACCATGAGGCAACTGGGAAAAAAAATGTCAATATTTGTGCAGACACAGATGCTGAAGGGGCCCACGAATCCGTCTGAGGGGGATGAGAAAGGATCAACCCATCGAATCCCAGAACCACAGAACCGGAAGGGACCTCGAGGGGTCGTCGAGTCCAGCCCCCTGCCCTCCCGACAGGACCCAGCACCGTCTAGACCAGAGTTTCTCAACTGGTCCTCAGGGGCACGCGGGAGAAGTCTGGGGGGGGGTACGTCCACACAACTGAAATTTGGAGCACACTGAATTTCTGTTTGAAGTTTTCCAGCACTTTATGATGTCGGCACTTTTTACGCCCAAATATGTCATCACCGGCCCAGTGATGAGTAAGTTGTTTAAACAAATGGGTTGCAATGGTAGAAGAAAAATGTGTGTGTCTGAAAACTGTAGGTACTGGGGGTACTTATAATTTTTCTTAAAGGGATACATTATTAAAAAAAAAGTTGAGAAACACTGATCTAGACCATCCCTGGCAGGTGTCTGTCCAACCTGCTCTTAAATATCTCCAGTGATGGAGATTCTGCAACCCCCCTAGGCAATTTATTCCAGTGTTTAACCACCCCTCCAGGAAGTTTTTCCTAATGTCCAACCTAAACCTCCCTTGCTGCAATTTAAGCCCATTGCTTCTGGTCCTGTCCTCAGAGGCCAAGGAGAACAATTTCTCTCCTTGTGACACCCTTTTAGCAGTGTCGTCTTCAAGTCGTCATTGTCAAGTCCACGTCGAGTCTCAAGTCACTACAGTTCAAGTCTCAAGTCGCGTCTCAAGTCCCTAAAGTCACTTTCGAGTCAAGTCCCAAGTCGAGTCTCGAGTCTTAATTTAAAAAACGTCACGTCCCTTTTGTACAAGCCGTCAATATCGACATTTTTGGACAATTTTTTCACCAAGTCGATTTAACAAAATTAACGTCTCAAGTCGAGTCTCGAGTCACAAACAACGCACCCGAGTCGAGACTCAAATCGAGTCACGTAGGCGATTTAAGTCGGACTCGAGTTCAAGTTGTGAGACTCCAGTCAACAACTCTGCCTTTTAGATAGCTGAAAACGGCTCTCATGTCCCCTCTCCGTCTTCTCCTTTCCAAACGAAACAAGCCCAGTTCTTTCCATCTCCCCTCACAGCTCCTATTTTCTTGACCTCTGATCATTTCTGTTGCTCTTCTCTGGACCTTCTCCAATTTCTCCACCTCTTTCCTGAAATGGCGTGCCCAGAACTGGACACAATACTCCAGTTGAGGCCTGATCAGCGCAGAGTCGAGCGGAAGAATGACTTCTCAGGTGCTACTCAAACACACCGGTGAATGCTGCAGTCCAGAACTGTGTTTGCTATAGATCCCAGGAAGCCACTGAGGTGGAAGGAGGAGGTCTCTGAGACGGTGAGTGAGCAAGGATATGCGATAATCAATGCTCTCCTAATTGTTGTCCTCAAGAGGAGTTGCCGTTGAACTAAATGCATCATTCCTGGAGTCTCATGAACATGAAAGGCTGCGGAAAAAAGCCTCGTTTCCCCATAAATTCAGGGACGGGCTGTACAAATGGCTGAGGGGGGTCAGTTTTCATCAAAAGAAAACTCCCGAGGAAGATGTCACAGTGTAAGTCTGAGAAATTCTTCCGAGGGTCTCCTGCCATGCTCTCTCTCTCTCCGTAACTTGACGGAGTACGAGCCCGAGCTGAATCGGCGGGTGTATCCGCCGGACTGTTTGGCAGCGACGAGGGAAGTGGAGGAACCCAGGGCCAGGGGTTCTGTTCCCGATTCCGTCAGACTTCCTGTCGTTTCCTCTCCGGTCGAAGAGTCATTTGTCTTCTTCGCAGGACTGATTAGGCTTGATTGCCTTGGAAAGCGCTTTATGGCCCTTGAATGGAAGAGGCCGAATAAATTCATAGTAGAAAGAAAAAAAAATCCCACAAACAGCTCCCGGCTAGGGTCTGAGCCAGGGAGCCAGGGCTCCCGGGTTCCCTCCTTTGCTCTGGGAGGGGAGTGGGGCTTAGTGGTTAGAGCAGGAGCTGGGGGCTGGCAGTCAGGATGCCTGGGTTCTCTGCCTGGCTTTGGGAGGGGAGTGGGGCCTAGTGGTTAGAGCAGGAGGGCTGGGAGACAGGATTCCTGGGTTCTCTCCCTAGCTCTGGCAGGGCAATGGGGCCTATGGTTAGAGCAGCAGTGGCAGGGGCTGGGAGACAGAACTCCTGGATTCTCTCCCTAGCTCTGGCAGGGCAGTGGGGCCTAGTGGTTAGAGCAGCTGGGCTGGGAGCTAGGCCTCCTGGGTTCTCTCCCTAGCTCTGGCAGGGCAATGGGGCCTAGTGGTTAGAGCAGCTGGGCTGGGAGCTAGGCCTCCTGGGTTCTCTCCCTAGCTCTGGCAGGGCAGTGGGGCCTATGGTTAGAGCAGCAGTGGCAGGGGCTGGGAGACAGGACTCCTGGGGTCTCTCCTTAGCTCTGGGAGGGGAGTGGTGCCTAGTAGTTAGAGCAGGGGTGGGGTGCCTCAGAAAACAGCCCAAAGAGTTAGTGATCCTCTCCCTGCTCTGCCCCTCCCCACTGGCGTCCCCACGAGTGGGCGTCCCCCCAGCATCTCCCCCAGCCCAGGGGACAAGTGTATAATGTGCGACACGGGTGCCCATGTGCCCAAGGCAGATCCAGCATCAGCTCTAGCTCAGCGCCTGTCATGGCTCTCAGGTCGTGCCCACACTGGGCCCCTTGGCTCCCGGGAGGAACCCCCCCTCTCCGGTGCGGCAGCCCCTTTTCGGGGAGCCCAGTGCAGGGACCCACTCTTGGGGGGCCCCCCTCTCACCTGGGAGGGGTCCGTCCCTCCGCCTCCAGGACGGTGCCTCTCAGGGCCTTCAGCCGCCTGCCTCTGCCGTGAGCCCCTTTGGGGGGTCCCCTCCCTCTGGATGCCCGGGGCCTCCGCTCCCAGAAGGAACAGCGCCCCCCTGTTCTCCAGCCCAGAGCGACTCTCCGCCAGCACCAAACAGGAGGGTTTATTGAGCTTTGAACACGGCAACAGGTCTGGCCCTCAGCCCGCACGTCAGCCTCCCCGTGCAGCCAGCTGAGCCCTGCCTGCTCTGCTCCCAGTCCCCAAAAACAACAACCCCCAGTCTCCCAGCAGAGCCTCCAATATCCCCAGCAACAGCCCCTCCCCAGTCCAGTGTCTTCTCCCCAGCTAAGAGGGTCGCCTGGCCCCTCTCTTCTCCGCCTCCCTCCTCCGTCCAATGTTCTCCCCTCGCTGGGGCCAGCCGGGCCGGTCGCCGGGGTCCCTCTCTGCAGCCTCTTGTCTGTCTTCTGGCCAGAACCGGCCGCGTCCTCCAAGCAGGGTCGGGGTCACCAGGGTACCCACGGCTCCAACTCTGGGCTGTTCTCTGAAACAACAAACTCCTCCCCTTGTCACATTAAACCAGTAACTGCTGGGCACCGAGTGCCCCCCCCCCCGTATGTAACACCCCCCTTTGAACCCCCAAAACTCCCCACTTCCTCACATCACGGCAGGAATGTCGAGATGGCTTCTGCCCTAGGTCATTGGTCCCTTCCCCGCCACACACTCGGGGCACCCCACCATAGTGCTCGTGCGATCACACGTCTGCTGCCACCCCACACTGAAAATATCGCACCCTGGCATCCGCCAGCCCCTCCTGGCTCCCCACCTGCTGCTTGCAACATGCCTGCCTGTGCCCCCACAGGGCACAGAGCCTGGGATGGCTTGTGAGTGACGCTCACTCTTGGTTTATGTATTTGTGTCAATTCAGCTGCCCCTGTTCGTGCTGTAAGGCCTCATCCTCACACTGTCCTGTCTGCAGGGCTGCTGTAGCCACCTGGGCCCCTGGACACTAGAGTGACCATGCAGGGGAGGTGAGATCTTTTCCTGCCCCAGCTGCAGTCTCGCTCACCTCCACCAACAAAACACACCACCTCCCCCGCCTGGTCTTTCCAAGTAACTTTGTTAAGTCTGGGCCTATTGGTCTCTTGTGTTTCTGCTGTTAGCTCCTGGGCCCAGGATCTGTTACTTTCTATACAACTGTCATGATTGCATGGCTGTGCACTCGCTGCGTGGACTACCCCCCCCCCCCGCCACACACGCAGAGTTTCTACTTTGCACACACACACACACACAAAGAGTTTCTACTTTGCAGCCACACGCACACACACAGTTTCTACTTTGCAGACACACACACAGAGTTTCTACTTTTCAGACACACACATGCGCACACACAGTTTCTACTTTGCAGACACAGACACACAGAGTTTGTACTTTGTAGACACACACACACACGCACGCACGCACACACAGAGTTTCTACTTTGCAAACGCACACACACAGAGTTTCTACTTTGCAGACACTCACACACACACACACAGAGTTTCTACTTCACGGATACACACACACGCACACAGTTTCTACTTTGCAGACACACACACACAAGTTTCTGCTTTGCAGACACACACAAAGAGTTTCTACTTTGCGCACACACACACACACACACACACACACACACAGAGTTTCTACTTTGCAGCCACACGCGCACACACAGTTTCTACTTTGCAGACACAGACACACAGAGTTTGTACTTTGTAGACACACACACACGAATGCACGCACACACAGAGTTTCTACTTTGCAAACGCACACACACAGAGTTTTTACTTTGCAGACACTCACGCACACACACACAGTTTCTACTTCGCAGATACACACACACACACACACACAGTTTCTACTTTGCAGACACACACACAGAGAGTTTCTGCTTTGCAGACACACACACACAAAGAGTTTCTACTTTGCAGACACACACACAGAGTTTCTACTTTGAAGACACTCATGCACACACCTACAGTTTCGACTTTGCAGACACACACAGATGTACACACACACACACAGTTTCTACTTTGCGGACACACACACAGAGTTTCTACTTTGCAGACACACACACACACACACACAGAGTTTCTAGTTTGCAGAAGCTGTGCTTTCTTCCATGCCAGTCTCTTCTTTCAGAGTGAAAGAATTGCCTGCATTTTAATCCTGCAATCCAGAGACCCCCCCAACTGTATTTCTCCTCCTGTTCAGCTTGGTGCAGGACTGCAGGGCTCGTGCCCCTGGATCATGAAAACAAAGACAACGGGAGACAGAGGAGGCCGACTAGAGAGACGTTAGCGGTGTCTTTTGTCTTTGAATGTAGTCGTATCGCCCTGGGCTGCTCGGTTTCTAAGTTTTTTGTTGGTTTATCAGCACATGTTTTTACCTCTTACTCGCGTCTTCCGATACGGCACGGTACCGATCCTGCCAAACCTATAGTTGTAAACAAATCGGCCAATTGGATCAGGGAGAAAGAATAGAAAACCATCCCACGTGGCCAGCCAGGGCAACCCAGTTTCCTCATGTATTTTAAGCTTCCTAGTAATGAATCCTCGGGAAATTTCGGGGAAAGAGTCATAGATCTGTAACCTAGGGTTACGGAGACCACCGAGAGGAATAGTTTAGCCTGCTGTACAAGAGCAACTTGGCTCTTCGACATGCCTTTGAGGTTCATGGGTTTGGTTCTTAAAGTGTCAAGTTCAGTCCAGTTTGCTGATGGCCTGGGGGGTTCGATTTGGCACAGAGATACCGTCGTGAAAACGCTGGGTTAGGCAGGGTGGCTTTGAATTGCAATTGATTACACCTAGTTAGGCCGCCACCTAGGTCGACATGCAAACCAAACAGTATGATGCAAAAGTTATTTTTATTGTCAAGTTACACCCCGATGTTCCATCTCCACAGGCTTTTGGTGAGACAGTGTGATCCATTGAGACCACCTCTCTTAGGGTGTGTCTTGACTACAGGGTTTTATTGACAAAACTATACCTGTGTCTACACCACCGCCAAGTTTTTTTAAATTTACTGCCATGTGTCACCTCCCAAAAAAAACACCTACTATGCTTTTCCAAAATGCCTAATACATTCCCTGGTGTAGCTGGAGAACGAAGAATGAGAATCTCCTTGAGGTCCTCTGCCAGATGGCCAAGGGAATGGAACAGACCCATGAATCAGAGGAAGAGAACTCGGCAGTTTTGTCGACGGCGGTAAACCTCATTCTACGAGGAATAACGCCTTTTGTCGACAGAGTTATGTAGACAGAAGGCGCTATTGCATCTACACTGACCTTTGCGTCTACACTGTCATGTCGACAAAGCGGCTTGCTTTGTCGACGGAACTGGATGTAGTCTAGACGCTTTTTGTCGACAGAAGCTTTGTCGACAGTAACTGTCAACAAAGCCTCTGTCGACAAAAGCCTGTAGTCTAGACGTAGCCCTAGTTATATGGATTTTTAACACCGCTCGTATTTAAGTGTATGACGTACAATATGTACAGTAAAACCAAGAAATAGTCTGGTAGCACTTTATGGACTAACAAAACATGTCAATGGGGTCATGAGGTTTCGTGTGCGCAGCCCACTTCTTCAGATGACCGGAGTTATGAGTTAGGGATATGAAAACTCGAAATAAATAGGAGAGGGGAGAGTAAGAAAAAAAGGGGAGGGGATGGGAGACAAGACATCGTTAAGTATCTGGAGAATGGGTACTTAAACCTAAGCAGATACAAATCAAAGTCAATAGATAGATTCCTAAAACAGGAAGGATACCACTCAGAGAGCTGTTAGCTCCTTCAGTGGTTATTACGTAGGGAGAGCCCCCACCAGTCCATATCACGATTGAGTCCATTAGCATGTGACTTGAATTTGTGGATGAACTGGGATTCCAGGGCTTCTCTGTGTATTTGGCTTGTGGAGCTGGTTTGTGAGAAGACAGCTACCGGCAGGTCTGTCAGACTGTGGTTAGGCAAGCTGAAATGCTCCCCAGAGGGCTTCTGTATATTCCCTGTACGTTTATCCGATTTGTGTCCATTGATTCTTTTCCGCAGAAATATGTACAGTGTTCATCTGATTCCAAAACACCTGCGTGACATTGTCTGGCCTGACTTACGCACAGGCCATCAGACTAGATGATCCACACAGTCCCTTCGTGCCTTGTAATCAACGAATTTCTGCCACGTGCCATGGGGTACTCATGCAACCTGCCAGCCCAGAGCCCTGCACCTGTCCCGGGGGCAAAGGCAGTAAGGAGCCGTCTCCGAGAGTCGTTCTGTGACCCGGTCAGGTCAGGCATTGGAAGATCTATCAGAGTCTGACCTCAGAAGCCACTCAGACGTGCAGAGGAATATTTTCAAGAGCTAGGCCCTGGAGAAATGCACCCGCCAGCCAAACAAATCCCAACCCGGCCCTCGCCAGAACCTCACATGCTACACTCGTCCGGCACAGCAACCAAAGGGACTTTTCCGTGGGGCTGCTTGGAATGTTTCCAGTCTAAAAATTCTGCCAAAAACGGTTACATTTGCCCCCCAAAGAGGGGAACGTTCTACAAAATGTTTTTCCTTTTGAGTTATTTTTCCCCCTTCAACATTTCAAAACTTGAACCTAGACACAGCCCTGGAGAGCCACCGATCTCCCTTTTATATCTGCGGGGATCTACCCTCCGTGGATGTGGATACGAAAATCTGTGGCTCATTTCTAGATGATAGGGAGACCGACACCCATTATGTATCCGTGCCTGGCTCGAAAGCTAGAAAATCAAGGTGGTCCTTTGATTGAACAGACTCGTTTGAGTTGTCAAAGAATCTATCTGCAGAGTAGTGGAAATTTATTTTTGTTTAGATTTTTATGCACAGGTTGGAATGAATGAAATGAAATTAACGGGCAGTGGGTTTAAAACAAATAAAAGGAAGTTCTTCTTCACACAGCGCGTAGTCAATCTGTGGAACTCCTCGCCTGAGGAGGCTGTGAAGGCTAGGAGTATAACAGGGTTTAAAAGAGAACTAGATAAATTCATAGAGGTTAAGTCCATAATGGCTATTAGCCAGGATGGGTAAGGAATGGTGTCCCCAGCCTTTGTTTGTCAGAGGGTGGAGATGGATGGCAGGAGAGAGATCACTTGATCATTACCTGTTCGATTCACTCCCTCTGGAGCACCTGGCATTGGCCACTGTCGGCAGACAGGGTACTGGGCTGGATGGACCTTTGGTCTGACCTAGTATGGCCATTCTTATGTTCTAAGTTCCTCTTCCAGTTTTCCTGACAGGTTTAGAACAGGTCATCATTTTGCAAACAGCAAAAGCTCTGTTAAAAGGTGGAACTCCTCGCCAGAGGATGCGGAGAAGGCTAGAACTTTAACAGGGTTCAAAAAAGAGCTAGATAGATTCATGGAGGTTAGGTCCATCAATGGCTATTGGCCAGGCTGGGTAGGAATAGTGTCCCTAGCCTCTGTTTGTCTGGAGGCGGGTGACAGGAAGGATCACGTGAGGATTATCTGTTGTGTTCACTCCCTCTGGGGCATCTGGCATTGGCCACTGTCAGCAGACAGGATACTGGGCTGGATGGACTTTTGGTTTGAACCATTATGGCCATTCTTATGTTCTAAAAAAGTGAGGGTCATGAGGAGAAACTTCAACTAAATGTGAATGAATTTCCCTCTTTCTCACGAGTTCAGTTAACACCACTTTTCTCATTCTAATATCTATGGTTCTGTGAAAATACGGATTTCCCAAGTGTGTTTCTAAAGGCTCCCTTCACTTCTCTGTTCCGCAGACTGTATATGACGGGGTTCAACGCAGGTGACACAAACGTGCACATGAGGAAGGTCAGTTGGTCGCCCTCGGGGTTGGAGCTGGATGCGGGTTTCAGGTGACTCAGAAGGCCCGTTCCGTAGAGCAACGCCACCACCGTGAGGTGGGAGGAGCAGGTGGAGAAGGCTTTATGCCTGCCCTCCGCCGACGGCAGCTTGAGGATGGTGGAGATGATGCGGATATAGGACAGGGTGATCAGTGAGAAAGGACCCATCACGAACAGCACCAGCATGAACAAGCCCAAGGTCACGTACCTCCTCGCATCGGGGCAGAGCAACTTCTGCAACTGTTGGGCATAGCATAAAAAATGGTGGATGCGGTGGGATCCGCAGAAGGGCTGGCTGAAGAGTAGTGTGGTCTGAGCTCCGGCCACCAAAATGCCGATGAGCCATGAAGCTCCCACGAGCCGCGCACACGCCCGGCTGCTCATGATGGCGGTGTAGTGCAAGGGGTGGCAGATGGCCACGTAGCGGTCATAGGCCATGGCTGTGAGAAGGCAGCAGCCAGTGAGGCCCATGATGATGAAGACCAACATCTGGGCCGCGCAGCCCGCGAGGGAGATGGTCTTCTCCTCCACCAGGAGGTGAACCAGCAGCTGAGGGATCACATTGGTGGTGAAGCAAATGTCCAGGATGGACAGGTTTGCCAGGAAGAAATACATGGGGGTGTGGAGGGAGGGGTTCAGCTTTATCAGGAGGACAATGAGCAGGTTCCCCATCAGGGTGAGCAGGTAGGTGAGAAGAAACACCAGAAACAGAAGGATTTGCAGCTTGTTAAGGTAGGAAAACCCCACCAGGATGAAGACACCAGAGATGGTCTGGTTCTCGCCGGCGTGGCTCTCAGAATTGGTCATCTGTAGGGGCGAGAAAGACACAGACTGTGAGACTCACCCAAAATGTGGGTGTGAATCAAACAATGTGAACTTCTTCCCTTACTATCGGGGCCCAATCGTCAGGCATCAGCTGGTGCCGCTGTGGGTATGTGAATCAAGCGATAGCAGGGTACGTCGGCGGGAGGGTGAACCTCTTTGCCACCAGTGGAGCTACACCTGGTCCACAACAGATCCCGCGAAAGGATCAAATTCACGTCCAATATTATTCTTCCTCTTTGAACACATTTTCTTTCTGTCTCCATGGAAATTTAAAAAGTCTTTTTCTTTCTTTCTTATGTTCCACCTTTTCTTTCTTTCTTTCTTTCTTCAGTTTCACCTTTTTTTTCTTTCTTTCTAAACTGCAGAGCTTTTACCTAGGACCAATTCCTTAGCTGTTGTAAATCTTAACATCTCCATGGGGATGAAAAAAGCTACAGCGATTGACACCAGTTGTGGGTCTTTTATATCCTGACCATAAAGAATTTTTCAGGAAGCAAGATCCTACAAGATAAGAGATTTCTTTTATCATTTTTTAAATTTCAAGGTTATTTGATTAAAATGAGCGGTAACGCCTATCATATTTTCCACCTTCCATATGGGGCTCTCAAAGCAAAGCATCAAATAATAGGGAGCTATTAAGCAGGAATCTGGGACTGATAGAGAGAAGAGACTGGGTTTACACACGGAGTCAGCATTTCCAGAAATGGAAACTGAACTCTGCAGATAACAGGAACTGTTCCATATTCAAAGGATAAAACACACACACACACACACACACACACACACACACGGGCTCTTCTCCTGCAATGAGGGGAGTGGACCCACAAACACACACATGCAAAGGGAATCTCAGATAAGAAAACCGAACCCAGGGGAAACTCTGGTCCACACTCTGCAAAGTGCCTGGCACAGAGCAATTGAAAAGGAAAATTCTCAGAAGCGGAGGCCTGGACAAGAGGAGGGAATTCTCCTGCTTCCCATAAGAACTACTTTGGGGACCAGTTCAAGACTTCTGAGTACTTCCCTCAGCATGACCATTGCTCTGCCAGCTGGGAAATGAAATTTCTCTCTCCAGGGAAATGCCAGTGAGGCAATAACAGTTTTCATCCTGAATCAACATGAACATTCAAAATAGCAAAACCTGAAAATGGATTCTGAGGACTCAATATGGAATCAAATGGAAAATTGAGCACAGCCCTCAACGTCCATTTTTTTTCTCATTGAAAACATCATTATTGATTAAATCTTTTTTTTTTCCAGAAGGAATTTTTAATGTATTCCTGGATTTGCTGGCTGACATTTGCAGCACTCTAAATAAGAGGAGAAATTCACTTACCATTAGCAATGAGGTCAGAGTAGATTCTTGTCGCTGGCAGTGGAGGGATATTTTCAGAGCTCTTCAAAGCATCTAGACACTGCGTCTACAAACAGGAGAACATGGAAGTGATGAAGGAGCCAGATAGTGTGTAGTGAGAGAGTTGAGGTAAATCGAGCAGGAGATTAATTGACACACTAATAGACTGCTGCGGGATTTGACAAAATTGCATAAATGGATAGACATAGATAGATAGATAGAGGGGGTGTCTGGGAATAGATAGACAGATAGAGAGAGTGTGTGTTTGGGATAGATGGATAGATAGATAGAGGGGGTGTGTGGGGATAGATAGATAGAGGGGGAGTGTGGGGATAGATAGATAGAGGGGGTGTTTGGCATAGATAGATAGATAGAGAGGGTGTGGGGGGATAGATACATAGATAGAAGGGGTGTGTGGGGATAGATAGATAGAGGGGGAGTGTGGGGATAGATAGATAGAGGGGGTGTTTGGCATAGATAGATAGATAGAGGGGATGTGGGGGGATAGATACATAGATAGAGGGGGTGTGTGGGGATAGATAGATAGAGGGGGTGTTTAGCATAGATAGATAGATAGATAGAGGGGGTGTGTGGGGATAGATAGATAGATAGAGGGGGAGTGAGGGGATAGATAGATAGAGGGGGTGTTTAGCATAGATAGATAGCTAGATAGAGGGGGTGTATGGGGATAGATAGATAGAGGGGGTGTATGGGGATAGATAGATAGATAGAGGGGGTGTGTGGGGATAGATAGATAGAGGGTGTGTGGGGATAGATAGATAGATAGAGGGTGTGTCTGGGGACAGATAGATAGGTAGAGGGCGTGTATGGGGATAGATAGGTAGGGGGGTGTATGGGGATAGATAGATAGATAGAGGGTATGTGTGGGGATAGATAGATAGAGGAGGTGTGTGGAGATAGATAGATGAATAGATAGATAGATAGATAGAGGGGGTGTCTGGGGATAGATAGATAGATAGATAGAGGGGTGTGTGGGGATAGATAGATAGATAGAGGGTGTGTGTGGGGATAGGTAGATAGATAGATAGATAGATAGAGGGGGTGTGTGGGGATAGACAGATAGATAGAGGGGGTGTATGGGGATAGATAGATAGATAGATAGATAGATAGATAGAGGGGGTGTGTGGGGATAGATAGATAGATAGAGGGGGTGTGTGGGGATAGATAGATAGATAGATAGATAGATAGAGGGTGTGTGTGGGGATAGATAGATAGATAGAGGGGGTGTATGGGGATAGATAGATAGATAGATAGATAGATAGAGGGGGTGTGTGGGGATAGATAGATAGATAGAGGGGGTGTGTGGGGATAGATAGATAGATAGATAGATAGAGGGGGTGTGTGGGGATAGATAGATAGATAGATAGAGGGTGTGTGTGGGGATAGATAGATAGATAGAGGGGGTGTATGGGGATAGATAGATAGATAGATAGATAGATAGATAGAGGGGGTGTGTGGAGATAGATAGATAGATAGATAGATAGAGGGAGTGTATGGGGATAGATAGATAGATAGAGGGGGTGTATGGGGATAGATAGATAGATAGAGGGGGTGTGTGGGGATAGATAGATAGATAGAGGGGGTGTGTGGGGATAGATAGATAGATAGAGGGGGTGTGTGGGGATAGATAGATAGATAGATAGATAGATAGAGGGGGTGTGTGGGGATAGATAGATAGATAGAGGGGGTGTGTGGGGATAGATAGATAGAGGGGGTGTGGAGATAGCTAGCTAGCTAGATCTGAACACACACTACCCACAGGCTCAGACACAAAATCAGGCTCTCTATGGGTGTATGTAAAATTCATAGGAAGAAATCAGGGACATGATTTTGCCCTAAGTGCAGATGGGGGCCCAGCCTCCCTGGACGTGAGTGGGAGAACCGTTGGGGGATTTTTCACCTACCTTGTGTAAGAAGCACAGAGCCATCTCCTCGCTGCAGGCTCTATACTGTGTAGCAGGACTCAGAAGGCGTTTTTATTTCATTCTCTGGCTTCTGGGACCAAGCCCCTGGAGGACATTTCTTGCCAGATTCCTCGGAGGAGGAACAGCCCGGCCTCGCACGGCACCAAACGCTTTCTGCCTGAAGGTCACTGTTCGTTTCAGTACTTATACTAATTCATCGAGCCACTTCACCTCCTCATGCTGTGAGGCCTTCTCCTCACACTGTCTGCTCAGCTGTTCCTGTCTGCAGGGCTGCTGTAGCCACCTGGCCCCTGGGCAGTTGAGTGACAACACGAGGGAGGGGAGATCTTTCCCTGTCTTGGTCTCCATCACCAAAATGTATCCCATCCCCCTCCTGGTCTTCTTTGATATGTTTGGGCCTGTCGGTCCCTGGTGTTTCTGCTGTCAGCTCCTCGGACCAGGATGTGTTCGTTTTTGTACAGTTGTCATGATTACATGGCTGTGCGCACAGACATACAGAGTTACACTTGACACCCAAGAGCTGTTTGCATTTCACTCCTGGGACAAAGAGACGAGCAACCACATTTCTCTTTTCCGTTCCATTTCCTACAAGACTAACGTGCTCTGTGCCCCTGGATCAGGGAAACCAACACCCGGGAAGACGGAGGAGCTCGGAGTGGATAAGCCAGCGGCCTCTTTTGTCTTGGTGCCCGGTGACTCTCAGCCAATGCTCTGTACCCTGCTGAGAGGTCACCAGAAGGGTTTGGGGTGACGTGGGTGCAGATAGGGTGGGAGTGAATCTCAAAGATCAACAAACAGAATCCCCGGGTGCCAAGGAGCCAGAAAAGAGTTGGGTGATTCTCAGCAGGGAAATGACGTTTGCAGACAGCTGAAGGCAGTTGCCTCATCCATGTTGCTCCACTTGAAAGGTCCCTTCAATCATCTGAAGAAGTGGGCTGTACCCACAAAATCTCAGGATACCATCTACCCCCTGAACCCTCAGGAGCCCAGCAGGGGAAGGTTCTGCTCCCGCGGGGGAATTATTTGTGTTCTTTTTATCCAGGTGTTGATTAACCCCCTGGGTCTAATTTACAGCAGGATTGGGGACCTGTCTCCCCCACTGACATCAGGGAGACCTCAGCCCAATGGCAAATCAAGCCCATTACGAATGGTGCAGAACGGAAAATTACCAAGGACCATAGCAGGGCAAATACAGCACAAAAAACTCAGGGAAAGAGACGGGGGATTTTTCGATGAGCTGTAATTCATTGGGACATGATAGGACATGATAGGAGTAATGAATTCCCTTTGGATTCATTAATCTTTAGATACCCTTCCCTACGTCCTACATGTACCAGGTAATCTTCAGATAATCATAGAACACTAGAAGTGTCCTGCCTACAGATGTGGTGGCCTCATCTCAAAAAAGATATCTTGGCATTAGAAAAGGCTCAGAGAAGGGCAACTAAAATGATGACAGCTTTGGAACAGGTCCCATATGAGGAGAGATTAAAGAGACTAGGACTTTTCAGCTTGGAAAAGAGGAGACTAAGGGGAGGGATAGGATCGAGGTCTATAAAATCATGACTGGTGTGGAAAAAGTGAATAAGGAAAAGTTATTTACACAGTATATAGATCTAGGGGTCACCACACAAAATGAACAGGCAGAAGTTTGAAAACAAACAAAGGGAAGTTTTTTTTTTTCACTCAGCTTATAGTTAACCTGTGGAACTCCTTGCCAGAGGATGTGGTTAAGGCCAGAACTTTAACAGGGTTTAAAAGAGAACTAGATAAATTCATGGAGGTTAAGTCCATCAATGGCTATTAGCCAGGATGGGTAAGGAATGGAGTCCCTAGCCTCTGTTTGTCAGAGGGTGGAGATGGATGGCAGGAGAGAGATCGCTTGATCATTACCTGTTTGGTTCACTCCCTCTAAGGCATTTGGCATTGGCCACTGTCGGCAGACAGCATACTGGGCTGGATGGACCTTTGGTCTGACCCAGACTGGCCGTTCTTATGTAACTGGAAGGGACCTCGAGAGGTCGAGTGCAGTTCCCTGCCCTCATGGCAGGACCAAGCACCGTCTAGACCAATGGTTCTCAACGTGGGCCATATGGCTCCCCAGGGGGCCACGCCTTACTTCTAGGGGGCCACATGGAAAAAACCGGAACATTAGGGGGCCACAGTAAGTATCTGAGGGCGCCACCCAAACTTAACTGCCAGGCATATGATGAATGAGGCTCAGAAGGGGGCCATGAGCCAAAAAAGGTTGAGAAACACTGGTCTAGCCCATCCCTGATGGGCGTCTACTCAACGTGCTCTTAAATATCTCCAGAGATGGAGATTCCACAAGCCCCCTGGGCAATTTATTCCTATTTATTCCTCGCTGCTCTGGGGCTGGGGATTGCGTCCGACTCAAGGGGAATTCACAGCCCTGTGTGAGCAAGAGACTCGAAAGCTGCGGGAAATGAAAAATCTAAGCCCTTGATGTCATATCTGACCAAGGCCGGTCTCTCTCCTTTGTCTCTGATACCCCTATTACACATTATAGTCTAAAGCAGTCCCTTCTCTGACCCTCACCCCTCCCACCGCCGCCCCATCCCTCAACTGCCTGGTTGTGGTTAATTGCCCAACCCACGGCTGAACCAGACTCCGGTGCAGCGTGAAATCGATCCCAGCCCGCCACACACTGACGTCGGTCGGGTTTCTTGCAAAACGTCCATCCCGGTGCGGAATGGGAAAGTGTGTCGGGGGGAGGCCAGGCTGCACACGGCCGCACAACAGCGGAAAGTTCAACTCGCCCAGAGTATGGGCGACCATATTTACCCCCCACAGGTAGTAATGTTACAGGCTGGGGACCAACTGGCTAAGCGGCAGTTCTTCAGACAAGGCCCTGGGGATGACAGTGGATGAGAAGCTGGAGATGAGTCAACAGTGTGCCCTTGTAGCCAAAAAGGCTAATGGCATATTAGGGTGCATTAGGAGGGGCATTGCCAGCAGATCTAGAGAAGTGATTGTTCCCCTTTATTCGGCTCTGGGGAGGCCACATCTGGAGTATTGTGTCCAGTTCTGGGTCCCCCACCACAGGAAGGATGTGGATGTATTGGAGAGGGTCCAGTGGAGGGCGAACAAAATGATTCGGCGGCTGGAGCACATGACCCACTGGGAGAAGCTGAGGGATTTGGGTTTGTTTAGTCTGCAGAAGAGAAGAGTGAGGGGGGATTTGAGAGCAGCCTCCAACTCCTTGAAGGGGGGTTCCAAAGAGGATGGAGAGAAGCTGTTCTCAATGGGGGCAGATGGCAGAACGAGGAGCAATGGGCTCACGTTGCAGTGGGGGAGGTCTAGATTGGAGATTAGGACAAACTCTTTCCCTAAGCAGGTGGGGAAGCACTGGGATGGGTTCCCTAGGGAGGTGGTGGAATCTCCATCCCAAGAGGTGTTTAAGTCTAGGCTTGACCAAGCCCTGGCTGGGTTGATTTAGTTGGGATTGGTCCTGCTTTGGGCAGGGGGTTGGACTTGATGACCTCCTGAGGTCTCTTCCAGCTCTATGATTCTGTGATTTCATCCCTAGAGGTGTTTATGTCCCAGCTTGACCAAGCCCTGGCTGGGTTGATTTAGTTGGGATTGGTCCTGCCTTGGACAGGGGGCTGGACTTGATGACCTCCTGAGGTCTCTTCCAGCTGTATGATTCTATGATTTCAAACCTAGAGGTGTTTATGTCCCAGCTTGACCAAGCCCTGGCTGGGATGGTTGAGTTGGGGTTGGTCCCGCTTTGGGCTGGGGGATGGACTTGATGACTCCTGAGGTCTCTGCCCGCCCTGGGATTCTATGATTCTAGTAGGGACTCAAGGGGGACTGTGGGAAAGTCACAGAACTCCGGCCTGTCGGTTCAGCCAAGTTCCTTAATGGGTCATTCTAAAACTTTGTTTTGGGCACACACATCCCTGGGGAAGGTACCAGGCAGTCTCCCACAAGCTTGTACGATGACACACAACAAGTGTGCCTTGGCCATGCCAAGTTTCCTCCGTGCTGGTGCTAAATACAGAGCGACCTGCCAGGAAACAGCGAAGGGAATTCAGCTGGCCTCGCTGCCAGGCATTCATGTCATGGGGTGTCTGCTAACCCGCCTGGCCGTTAATAGTTGCTCCGATGATTGCGATATGAGGATGACTCCTTTGCTCGATAAGGGTGCGTCCACACAGCAAAGTTAGTTTGGAATAGCGGCTGCGATTCCGAAATAATCCTGTACGTGTCCCCACAGCCAGTTCGGTATTCGAAATCATTTCAACGGCTTCTTCCGGCTTCTGTAAGCCTCATTCCGCGAGGAATCACGCCTCTTCCGAAAGAGCTAGTTCGAAATCAGCCGAGTGTGGATGCTCCGCTGCTGCTCTTTTGAAACAGCTCCTCGCCAGGGCTGTTCTACGTTATTCCTCCTGGGGCTCTACATAGGGAGAGCACATCGACATTAGGGGAGCCGGCCTTGGGCTCATTTGCAGGCTTCTCTGCAGTGTAGATGGGCTAGTTTGAAATAAGCTATTTTGGAATAACTATTCCGGAAAAGCTTCTTCCGAAATAACCGTGCAGTGTAGACATAGCCCAGGTCTGTACCCAACAAATCCAACAACTTTAGACACGCCCAAGTGTTACCAACCCCAATGTCTACGCTTTCCCCACTGTCATTTGCACCATATTCCCCTAGGTCCCTGGTTCCCAACCTGTGGTTCTCAGACCCCTGGTGGTCCGCGATGGTACTGCAGGGGGTCAGTGGAAAGTTTAAAAATAAGGATCAGGCCCACCGCAGCGGGCCCAATCCTTTTTTTGCTCTCTTTTTTCTCTCTTTCTCTCTCTTTTTTCTTGTTTCCTTCTCTCTTTTTTCTTTTTTTCTCTGTTTTCTTTTCTTTGATTTTCTCTCTCTCTTTCTCTTTTTTCTTTTTCCTTTTCTTTTCTCTTTCTTTTTCTCTCTGTTTTCACTGTTTTCTCTCTTTTCTTTTTGTCTCTTCTTTCTTTTCCCCTCTCTCTTTTTCTTTTTTCTCTCTGCTTTTCCTTTCTTCTTTTCTCTCTTTTTTTCCTTTTGTCTCTCTTTCTCTTTCCTTTTTTCTGTTTTCTCTCTTTTCTCTTCTCCCTCTCTTTTTTCTCTTTTCTCTGCCTTCTTTTTCCTCTCTCTTTTTCTTTTTTCTCTGTTTTCTCTCTCTTCTTTTCTTTTCTCACTCTTTCTCTCTTTTTTCCTCTTCTCTCTCTCTTTCTCTTTTTCTTTTTTCTCTTTTTTTTCCTCTTTTTTCTTTTCTCTTTCTCTCTCTCTCTTTTATCTTTTCTTTCTCTTTTTCTCTCTCCTCTTTTTTATCTCTGTTTTCTTTCTCTCTCTCTCTGTTTTGTTTTTCTTTTCTTTATTTTTCTCCTGCAGAGAAGGGTTGGGGTCCATGACATTTTAATTTATTGAAAAGGGGTCCATATGCTCAAAAAGGCTGGGAACCACTGCCCTAGGTCTTTCTGTTCCTAAGTTTCCTGGAGAAAGGGGATTTTTTTCATCAGTACATGTCGGTCCTTCTTACATTGTCCAAGACAACTTGCTATTTATCTTGCCAACAACAGCATTTGAAACAAATCAGCAAGTTAGAGGGCATCCCCACTTTAAGTCACCCCGTATACATCCCCTCCACACAAAAGTCATTGATGTTTATAGGAAGGGCTGCATTATAACTTCTCCCATTCCTAGTCTTCACAACATCCTGTGGCAAGGAGTTCCACAGGTTGACTGTGCACTGTGTGCATGGTATCTTTTTTTGAGATGAGGCGACCCCATCTCTGGCCTGCATTATCAGACTAGAGGATCAAAAATGAGCCCATCTGGCCTTTGAATCACTGGCTCTGTGATATGCACTAAGGGGGTGCTCACATCACATATAACACCACCTGTTCCCTGCTATAAGTCACACAACTCCCCACCCCCAATTTATTTAAATGGAGGTCAGCCCCAGGGAAATAAATTCTCCACTTTAAGTTGTTTCACTACAAGTACATGGGTAGCAGGTTTAAAACTAATAAAAGAAAGTTCTTCTTCACACAGCGTGTAGTCAGCATGTGGAACTCCTTGCCAGAGGAGGCTGTGAAGGCTAGGACTATAACAGAGTTTAAAGAGAAGCTAGATAATTTCATGGAGGTTAGGTCCATAAAAGGCTATTAGCCAGGGGATAAAATGGTGTCCTTGGCCTCTGTTTGACAGAGGCTGGAGAGGGATGGCAGGAGACAAAGCGCTTGATCATTGTCTTCGGTCCACCCCCTCTGGGGCACCTGGTGCTGGCCACTGTCGGCAGACAGGACACTGGGCTAGATGGACCTTTGGTCTGACCCAGTACGGCCATTCTTATGTTCTTCTTATGTTCTGTCTGTTTGCCTACATACCTAGCTCTGTGTGCATATAAGAAATGCCAAATTTAAAACCTCTGTGTCCATGACTGCAGGCCTTTCCCCCTTAAATAGCCTTACAAGGTGCTTTTAAGAATTTCAAAATACTTGCAGATTTGGAGCACCCGCTGACTAGCAGATTGGGGTGGGTTTCGTGATTTCTCGTTTGAGACACAGGCTGCCTTTTGTAAGTCCAAGATACGCTCCAAAAAACATGTACTTAAGAACATAAGAACATAAGAACATAAGAACGGCCGTACCGGGTCAGACCACAGGTATTTCCATTATAAAAATATGCAAATGTATGTTATCATACAGTTATACAAATAGTACCATATACACAGGCGTTCGGTGCAATTTTGTTACTCACAGATGGAAACGCTAGTGGCTATATAAATGTTGAACATGGCTACTATATCACAGATATAATATAAAATATGGACAGTGGTTCTCTGAGATAGGAACCACCCAGTGAAATTCTCTAGAACATAAGAACGGCCAGACTGGGTCAGACCAAAGGTCCATCCAGCCCAGTGTCCTGTCTGCTGACAGTGGCCAATGCCAGGTGTCCCAAAGGGAGTGAACAGAATGAGGAATCATCACATGACCCCCTCCTGTGTCATCCATTTCCAGTCTCTGACAAGAGGTGAGGAACACCAACTCTAATAGCCATTGATGGACCTGTCCTCCATGAATTTATTTAGTTCTGTTTGGAACCCTGTTAAATCCTAGTCTTCATACCATCCTCTGGGAAGGAGTTCCACAGGTTAACTGTGCGCTGCGTGAGTGGTATCTTTTTTGAGATGAGGCAACCCCATCTCTGGCCTGCATTATCAGACTGGAGGATCAAAAATGAGCCTTTCTGGCCTTTGAATCACTGGCTCTGCGATATGCCCTAAGGGGGTGCTCACATTGACCTCTGCCCCTGTGCAACATCATGAAAGTGAAGAGCTATCGCTCAGAGGTGTCATGTGACCCGATCTGCTTAGCCATTGAAAGATCTATCAGAGCTTTCCATAGGACGCCGTTCATAAGTGCCGAGGAAAGTTGTTTAAAATGACACCAGAGGGAATGCAGTGGAAATGCAGTCAAGAGAGAGTAAAAAAAATAACCCAACCTGAAACCTAACAGGTTTCCCTGGGCTGCCAGAGAAGGAAACGGAGAAGTCTAGGGGTGCGTCTAGACTACAGGGTTTTGTCGACAAAAATGGACATTTGTCAACAAAACTATACCTGCGTCTACGCTACCGCCGAGTTCTGTCAACAGTAAGTCGACAGAACGCAGCAGTTTTGTCAATGGCGGTAAACCTCATTCTACGAGGAATAACACCTTTTGTCGACAGCGTTATGTCGAAAAAAGGCGCTATTGCATCCACACGGTGCTTTTTCAAAAGAGAGCATCTAGACTCTCTGTCGAAAAAGCGGCTTGCTTGGTCGACAGAACTGGCTGTTGTCTAGACGCTGTTTGTCGACAGAGGCTTTTGTCAACAAAGCCTCTGTTGACAAAAGCCTGTAGTCTAGACGTACCCTAAATGTTTTTTTCTGGAGAGCTGGTTGAAATTTTACAAATACAGGTTGAACCTCTCTAGTCCAGAACTCTCTGATCCAGCAGCCTCTGTGGTCCAGAATAATTTTAGTTAGCTGGAGGTCCACTTTTCATGGGTGTGGCCAAGTTTCCCGTAGTCCCATAAGGTTTGTTTCAAGCCACCCGTCCTGGCTCTGAGTGTTCTCAAAGCTCTAATTTAGCTCTAATTTACACTTACATATCCTCTAACACCCCAGCAAGCAGTGGAAGTGTGGGTAATGCTGGTAGACAATATTGACCTCCCATGGTCCGGCAAATTCTCTAGTTCAGAACCAGTCATGTCCCGAGGGTGCGGGCTAGAGAGCTCCAACCTGTATTAACATTTTTGGCGAAAACTGTTACGTTTGCAGAAACCAAGCTGAATGTTTTATGCAATGTTTCTTCTTCCTCGTTTTGTTTTGCTTTAGCACTTTATATTTTAAACATGTAGAACAAGGACTCAATCATCTTTCAAATGTGAATGAAATTGAAATATGGTCCAAACATCCAAACACATTTTTATGATTATTTCGATTATATAAAATTGGGGCTGTTTTTGGGAAGAGAAATTGTCTCTCTCTATTCTCCTGACATGTTTAGAATCGCTCATCTTTTTTTTTTTCAAATAGCAAACTGAGGTCATTGGGAGTAATTCAAAAAATGTGTATGAATTTCCGTCACTCCTGTTTTCAATAACACTCTTTTCAGCTTGGAAAAGAGGAGTCTTAGGGGGGATATGATAGAGGTCTATCAAATCACGAGTGGTGTGGAGAAAGTGAACAAGGAAAAGTTATTTACATGTTCACATAATATAAGAACTAGGAGCCACCCAATGAAATTAATGGGCAGCAGGTTTAAAACAAATAAAATGAAGCTCTTCTTCACACAGTGCACAGTCAACCTGTGGAACTCCTTGCCTGAGGAGGTTGTGAAGGCTAGGACTAAAACAGTGTTTAAAAAAGAACTAGATAAATTCCTGGAGGTTAAGTCCATAAATGGCTGTTAGCCAGGATGGGTAAGGAATGGTGTCCCTAGTCTCTGTTTGTCAGAGGGTGGAGATGGATGTCAGGAGAGAGAACACTTGATCATTACCTGTTTGGTTCACTCCCTCTAGGGCACCTGGCATTGGCCATTGTCAGCAGACAGGCTACTGGGCTGGATGGACCTTTGGTCTGACCCAGTATGGCTGTTCTTATGTTCTTGGGTGGGATGATTGAGTTGGGGTTGGTCCTGCTTTGGGTCTTGCTAGGTTCTTATGTTCCCATCTCTAATTTTTCCAGCTGTAGGAAAAGATGCTCTTCTCTTGTAGTTTTCGAATGGCTCCCTTCAACTCTTTGTTCCGCAGAGCGTATATAACAGGGTTCAACAGTGGGATCAGAACTGTGTTCATGAGTGAAATCAGTAGGTCGCCCTCCATGGCGGAGCTAGACTTGGGCACCAGGTAGGAGAAAAGGGCCGTTCCATAGAAGAAAGTCACCACTGTGAGGTGGGAGGAGCAGGTGGAGAAGTCTTTATGCCTGCCTTCCACCGATGGCAGCTTGAGGAGGGTGGCGACGATGAGGATGTAGGACAGGAGTATCAAGAGGAAGCTGCTGGTGATGAAAAGCACCGATTTAGTGAAGAGTACCATCTTGCTTCGGGAGATGTCCATGCAGGCCATCTTCAACACCGGGGGGATGTCGCAGAGGAAGTGGGGGATGCGGTTGGAGCCACAGAAGGACAGGCTGAAGGTCCAGGTGATCTCAACTACTTTTATAGAGACGCCGATGACCCACGAAGCCCCCACGAGCCGCGCACACGCCCAGCCGCTCATGATGGCGGTGTAGCGCAAGGGGTGGCATATGGCCACGTAGCGGTCGTAGGCCATGGCCATGAGGAGACAGCATTCCATGAACCCCATGGTGCTGAGGATGAACATCTGGGCCGCACAGGCCGTGAGGGAGATGGTCTTCTCCTCCACCAGGAGATGAACCAGCAGCTGAGGGACCACACTGGTGGTGTAGCAGATTTCCAAGACGGACAGGTTCACCAGGAAGAAACACATGGGGGTGTGGAGGGAGGGGCTGAACTTTACAACGAGGATGATGAGCAGGTTCCCCATCAGGGTGAGCAGGTAAATGACCAGAAGCAGTGGGAACAGAAGGATTTGCAGCTCGTGAAGGTCGGAAAACCCCACCAGGATGAACCCACTGGAGAGGGTCTGGTTCTCTCCAGAGTGGCTCTCAGAATAGGTCATCTGTGGGGTGGTAAAGAAAGAGACTCGGTCTGAGGCAAACACCCCCCATGAATGTGAATCAAACAAGGCACAAAGTTTTCCTCATGGTTGGGATATTTCAGACCGAAACCTGCTGTGATTCGGTATGTAAATAGGTGACGACCCTGCCCTCCTCTGGTATCAACCGGTGTAGCAGGACGGGTGTGATTCAAGCTCCGCCAATGTGGAGGAGCAAGAGAGGTGACCTCTGTGACCCCGTGAAGCTACACCTGATTTATAACACATCCGGATCTGCTCAACTGACTCTAAAGGAGCTATATCCATTCATCCCACTAATGAAGCTTCCAGTATCAGAGGTTCTTTCTTTCTTTCTTTCAACACACACAAGACACAAACTTTCTTTCTTTCTTTCCACACACACAAAGTTTCTTTCTTTCTTTCTTTCCAAACACACACACACACACACACTTTCTTTCTTTACACACACACACAACACAAACTTTCTTTCTTTCTTTCTTTCTACATGACAAAGAAAAGTCAGAAAAAGATACACAAATTGCAAATCCCAAATCTTTTTTCACTTTTTCTCTGGAAGAGGCTTTTCTGAAATTTAACGTGTCTACACAGCACCGAATTTTGGAAAAACCTCCTCTTTTGGCACATCCCTTCTTCCTCGTACAACAAGGTTTACAGGGATGGCGAAAGAACGTGTCCGCTTTTCGGAATTTTTTTTTTCGGAAAAGCAGATGCATTCCTTGGATGAAGCATAGCTTTTCTGGGTATCCTGGAAAAGAGCTGCAGTGTAGATGTAGCCTTTCTTTCTTTCTTTCTTTCTTGTTAATCTAGAGCCACATTCACCAAATTTATTCCTCACCTGTGAGGCCAGATCTGGAGAATTGCATCCAATTCCCCCCCCACACACCACAGAAAGGATGTGGACGCACTGGAGAAAGTCCAGTGGAGGGCAACGAAAATGACTAGAGAGGCTGGTCTCAGTGGTGGCAGGTGGCAGAACGAGGAGCAATGGTCTCACGTTGCAGTGGGGAGGTCTAGGTTGGAGATTAGCAAAAACGATTTCCCAAGGAGGGTGGGGAAGCACTGGGATGGGTTCCCTGGGCGGGGGGGGGGGGCGTGGAATCTCCATCCCTAGAGATGTTTAAGTCCCAGCTTGACCAAGACCTGGCTGGGATGATTGAGTTGGGTTTGGTCTTGCTTTGGGCAGGGGGCTGGACTGGATGTCTCCTGAGGTCTCTTCCAACCCCAGGACTCTATGATTCTATGAAAAGCCATTTCTCAAAGGAGGGCACATTTTGATCTCACTTACATCTCAATCGCCAGGGCAGTTCGACCAGTACCCGTGGTCCCCCTGCGGTTATAACTCACATCAGGGAAGGCCGTTGGCCCGAGGAAACGGACGCTGCTGAGCCCAAACGGTTTGAAGCCCTGTGAAGAATGAGAAGCACCAGGAATGTTGAAAACAATGAGGGATTTTGACTCTTTGTGTGCTAAACAATGGTATTCGTTCCTACAATGGAAATCATCCCTTCCTCTAGCACAGCAGTACCCAGAATGCACTCGTTTCTCTCAATAGACACAAAAAATTACCTCGGGCCACTTCCTGAGCTGGTGTAAAGCTGAACAGCTCCCTGCATTGGAAAGCAACGACATTGCTTTGCCCCATTTGTGGGTATGTCTACACTGCACAGTTTTTTCGAAAAAAAACCTGATTAACGTCCACAATGCAATCGCATTCTTTCAAAAGTAAATCAAAAGAACAGAGGGGTTTTCCGAGTGTTGGTAAACCTCTTTCGATGAGGAAGAAGCCTTTTTTTCGAAAGAGCTCTTTCATAAAAAGGTGTATATGGACGGGGAAAAGGGAGTTCTTTTGGAAGAAGAGGAAAGAGGAAAAAGCACAGGTGCTCTGGTGGCCATTCCATCCATAGCAATCACAGCTTAAATGCGAGAGAGCGTCCATTCAGTGTGGACGATATCTTTCAAAAAAGCAGATCGCTTTTTCGATGCACTTTTGCTGTGTAGAACAGCGTTACTCAACCAGTGGTACGAGTACCCTTCGGGGTACTCGAGAGATGTCTGGGGGGGGTGCATCAACACAACTGAAATTTGGAGAAAACGGAATATTAGTTTTAAGTTTTACAGCACTTTATTATTTTTGTACTTTTTACACCCAAAAATTTCATTGCCCGCCCGGCTACAATTAAGTGGTTTAAACAAATGTGTTGCAACGGTAGAAAAAAATTTGTATGTCTGAAAACTGTAGGTACTGGGGGTGCTTTTTTTTTTTTTTTTTTTTAAAGGGGTACTTTATAAAAAAAAAGGTTGAGAAACACTGGTGTAGATGCTGTCTTTCAGAAGAAGTTTTTTTGGAAGATCTCTTCCGGAAAAGCTTCTTCCGAAAGAAGCCTGCAGTCCAGACATAGCCTGTGAGTCTTTCTTCCATAACCCAGTGACAAAGAAACATGCAAGGAGGAAGATCCTACCATGTAAAAGACGTTTTCCATGAATGTTTTACTTCAGGGTTGTTTACTGACCAGGAACTTCATGAAAACTCGTGTGACAGTGAAGTGAGAGAGTTGAAATGAGAGAGAAAATTTTGCACACCCCTAGCTCCTTCAGTAGGGCCTCTGAAAAGCAACCCATTCACTAAAAGCGAGGTACTAAGCCAGAAACAGAATGATCGGGAGAAGAAAATCGGTTCACCCAGTGTGACGGCACGTCGGGGTTCCTCCAATCCTGCAGCCCTGTAGCAGCAAGAACAGACTCTGCCAGCCAGGAGAATAGAGAGGGATTATTGCTTCTCTGGGATACAGCACAGCATAGACGTGATGTGGCTACAAGGGTCTGGGCCAGGATGCCTCAGACCCCTTGAGATGGGGTCCCTGGGCGCCCTAAACTCCAGCCCCTCCTTAGTCTCTTTCCTTCATGGTTCCAGCCCAAGACTGCATCGCTCCCACACCCTGCCTCCAAACCAGGTGTTCATCTCCGCCTCCCTTCCTTTGTCTCTCCCCTGGGGAAAGAGCCTTGTTATCAGGTATCTGGGCTAATACACATGTGGGTGAGTCAGTGGAAATCACACATCACAGAGCAGGGGGACACAGGGTTACAGAGCAGACAGCACCCCCGCTATGTCACACCCAGTGAGTCAACATTTCCAGAAATTAAAAGCGAGATCTTCTGAAACCCCAAAACTGTGCCATAACCAATGGACCATTCTTCTGGAATTTTACACACACACACACAAAAGAAATCACAGAGAGATGGAATTTTACACACACACAAAGGAAATCACAGAGAGATGGAATTTTACACACACACACACACACACACACACACACAAAGGAAATCACAGAGAGATGGAATTTTACACACACACACACACAAACACACACACACAGAGGAAATCACAGAGAGAAAACTAAAGGAAACAACCAAAGGCAATTCTGGTGGTGCACTATGCAAAGTGCATAGAACAAGGTGAAAGAAATGACTTTCTTCAAATACAGAGACCTGGAGAAGCGGTGGGAATTCGCCTGTCTCTCTTCAGAGTGACTTTGGGGAACCTGCATTAACCTTTGGGAGTATTTTCATCAGCACCACCACGGTAGAGAATACAGAGCTAGCTGGGAAATTGAATTTCCATCTCCTGGCAAATTCCACCGTTTCTAAGTTTTCGCCGTTTATCGATGGGAAAGTTGAAAGACCAATTTCAAGTCAGAAGGCTGAATCAGAAATTCACTGGAAAACTGAAATCTGACATCAACATCAGAGTTTTTCAAGGAAAACATTGATATGCTGGAAATAATTTATTCAGGAGGGTGGTGTGTTCGTTGGCTGACATTTGGCCGGGTTTCAAATAAATGCACTAATTTACTCACCGTTAGAAATAAGATTGGTGTAGATTCTTGTCACAGGCAGTTGAGTGATATTTTCACAGCTCTTCCAGGCATCTGGAGGCTACATTTATATACAAGAGAACAGGAAAGCAATAAAAAAAAAAAGAAACACACGTTATGTAGAAGGACAATTGAGGCTGAGAAGACGCAAAGCTAGGGGGAGAGGTAGATATGCTGGAGGGCAGGGAGAGGGTCCAGTGTGATCTAGACAAATTGGAGGATTGGGCCAAAAAAATCGGATGAGGTTCAACAAGGACAAGTGCAGAGTCCTGCCTTTGGGATGAAAGAATCCCAAGCATTGTTACAGGCTGGCGACCGACTGGTTAAGTAGTAGTTCTGCAGAAAAGGACCTGCGGGTTACAGTGGATGAGAAGCTGGAGATGAGTCAACAGGGCGTCCTTGTAGCCAAGAAGGCTAATGGCATATTAGGGTGCATTAGGAGGAGCATTGCCAGCAGATCTAGAGAATTGATTATTATCCTTTATTCGGCACTGGGGCGACCACGTCCAGAGTACTGTGTCCAGTTCTGGGCTCCGCATTATAGAATGGATGTGGACGCATGGGAGAAGGTCCAGCGGAGGGCAATCAAAATGATGAGGAGGCTGGAGCACATGACCTATGAGGAGAGGCTGAGGGAGAACAATTTTTTCATCCTTTGTAACACACTTTTAGATACTTGAAAACCACTATCATGTCCCCTCTCAGTCTTCTCTTTTCTAAACTAAACAAGCCCAGTTCTTTCCGTCTTCCCTCCTAGCTCATGTTCTCTAGACCTTTGAATCATTCTTGTTGCTCTTCTCTGGACCTTCTCCAATTTCTCCACATCCATCTTGAAATGAGGTGCCCAGAACTGGACACAGTCCTCCAAACTGAGTCCTAATCAGTGCAGAGCAGAGCGGAAGAATGACTTCTCGTGTCTTGCTCACAACACTCCTCTTCATGCCTCCCGGAATGACATTTGCTTTTTTTACAACAGTGTCACATGGTAGATAGATGCCTATGAAAATCCACCTGCTCAGACACACGGATATTCTCTGCCCATGTATAGAAAATTCAAATGACGACACCGGCAACATGATTTTGCTCCAATTACAAATGGGGGCATAACGCTGGTGGGCTTCAATGGGAGAGAGGTAGGGGGCTGAAATCTTTTATTGATACCCGACCTGGTGGAGAAGCAAAGAGCCATCTCCTAGCTACTGGCGCTGTGTGTGCGGAACGGAAATAGAAGGTGTTTTTATTTCATTCGTTGGCATGCGGGACCAAGTCCCAGGAGGAAATTTCGTGCCATATTCCTCGGAGGAAGAACAGCCCTGCCTCACAGTGCAACAACAAAAGTCACCAGGTCAACCCCTTCACAGGCAGTTGTACAACCATTATCCTGTCTGTTTTCCAAATGAAAATTGTAGCAGGATTTAGAATCCTAGAATCCTTGAATGGGAAGGGACCTTGAGAGGGTATCGAGTCCAGTCCCCTGCCCTCATGGCAGGACCAAGCACCATCCAGATCAGTGTTTCTCAACTAGTAATACGAGTACCCTTCGGGGTACTCGAGAGACGTCTGGGGGGGGACATCCACACATCTGAAATTTGGAGAAAACGGATTTTTTGCTTTAAGTTTTACAGAGCTTTATCATTTTGGTACTTTTTACACCCCAAAATTTCATTGCCCGCCAGACTATGATTAAGTTGTTTAAATCAATGTGTTGCAATGGTAGAAAAAAATTGTGTCTGAAAACTGTAGGTATTGGGGGTACTTATACTTTTTTAATACTTTATAAAAGAAAGGTTGAGAAACACTGGTCTAGCTCATCCCTGACAGGTGTCCATCCAACCTGCTCTTCAATATCTCCAGGGATGGAGATTCCATAGCACCCACAAGTGGTTGTGTGGTAAATTGTGTGAGACCCTTTTTGTCTAGAAGAGGAATGATTTTTTCCCCAGGCAACACAACACAGAGTCAGAGACAGGAACAACCCCCAGGGCCTCATGACTCCAGGTCCCTGAGGCTCCGACTCTGGGTGCCACTCTCGCTTCAGAGGTGTGAGTTGAACCCAGGGGCTCTGCCTCCCAACCCCACCTGCTCTAACCATTACACCCCACTCCCCCACCAGAGCTGGGAACAGAACCCAGGAGTCCTCGCTCCCAGCCCCATCTGCTCTAACCATTACACCCCACTCCCCCACCAGAGCTGGGAACAGAACCCAGGAGTCCTCGCTCCCAGCCCCACCTGCTCTAACCATTACACCCCACTCCCCCGCCAGAGCTGGGAACAGAACCCAGGAGTCCTTGCTCCCAGACCCCCCCGCCCCACCCACAGAGCCCATTTCCCTCCTTGAGGGCCAACCCCACAGCCCAGAGCAGGCAGGGGGCTGGTGCCTTTGGCTCCAGTCAGTTTGCAGCAGGACCAGAGTCAGGGTGAGCTCCCCGGGGCACCAGAACTAACTCTGTGTGAGAGCAGAGGGGGCTGGGGGCTGCAGGGAGGGGGGGGGGAGAACGCTCACGCTCACGCTTACTCCATTACTCCAGCAGGGCCGTAGGGGTGCAGGGCTACCAGGCGTGGGGGCCGGGCCACCTTCCCCCTTAGTCCGTGCTGCTGGCAATGTCCAGGCCTGGCACTAGGGGGCGCTTTCATTAGGCACTGGGGAACCGCTGGGGAAAGGGGACATCTACACTGGCAGGGTGGGGTCTGTGTAAACCCAAACGGAACCAGATTGCTGGCCCTTGACATTCCGAAGTTCATCGAGGGCAATTTTCACACTCAAGGCTGCGGGGCGAGCCGGCCGGTGCGGAAGAGGACGTGATTCGGAGAGGGACATGCCTCAGGGGATGTGCTATGAATGGAGATTCTCTATAGGACCCTAGGGTGGGAAAAGACCTCATGAGTCATCGAGTCCAGCCCCCTGCCCAAAGCAGAACCAACCCCAACTCAATCTCCCAGCCAGGGCTTTGTCAAGCTGGGACTTAAACACCTTTAGGGATGGAGATTCCACCACCTCCCTAGGGAAACCCATCCCTGTGCTTCCCCACCCTCCTAAGGAAATAGTTTTCCCTAATATCCAACCTAAATCTCCCCCATTGCAACGTGAGACCATTGCTCCTCCATTGCTACGTCCTAGGAAGGATGGGAAAAGAGAAAATCGGGGCAGAATCTGACCAGAAAGCGTCCCATTCGCCGGCATCACATAGTGGCCGACGGCGAAAAAGGGGACAACTTTTTAAAGTTCTATATCCGTGCTAGATGTGGATCTAATCAGATGGGTGAGCCGGGGTGTCTCGTGTTGAATGAGGATATGGATATCACAGGCATCACAGAAACATGGTGGGATGAGGAAAATCAATGGGACTCGGTTACAGCATGGGACAAAATAGAATCGTCACGCACTAGAACTGGAAGGGACCTCGAGAGGTCATCGAGTCCAGTCCCCTGCCCTCACAGCAGGACCCAGCACCATCTAGATCATCCCTGACAGGTGTCTGTCCAACCAGCTCTTCAGTAGCTTCAGTGATGGAGATTCCACAACCTTCCTAGGCAATTTATGCCAGTGTTTAACTCCCCCCCCCGACAGTAAGTTTTTCCTAATGTCCAACCTAAACCGCCCTTGCTGGAATATAAGCCCATTGCTTCTTGTCATAAGAACATAAGAATGGCCAGACTGGGTCAGACCAATGGTCCATCTAGCCCAGTGTCCTGTCTTCTGACAGTAGCCACTACCAGGTCCCCCAGAGGGAGGGAACACAACAGGGAATCCTCATGTGATCCCTCCCCTGTCACTCACCTCCAGACAAACAGAGGCTAGGGACACCATGCCTACCCATCCTGGCTAATAGCCATTGATGGACCTAACCTCCATGAAGCTATCTAGCTCTTTTTTGAACCCAGTCTTCGCAACATCCTCTGGCAAGGAGTTCCGCAGGTTGACTGTGCGCAGTGGGAAGAAAAACTTCCTTTGGTTTGCTGTAAACCTGCTGCCTATTCATTTCATTTGGTGACCCCTCGTTCTTATACTGCAGGAAGAAGTAAATAACTTTTCCTTGTTCACTTTTTCTACACCTGTCGTGATTGTATCCCCCCTCTGTCCTATCCCCCCTGAGTGTCCTCTTTTCTAAGCTGAGACATCCAAGTCTTTTTCATCTCTCTTCGTTCAAAATCTATGGGAAGGACGGAACAGCTTGTGTTGGTAGAGAAGCGGCACTTGATGTGAAGGAAATCGTAGACTCAAATGAGGTTAAAAATCTTTAATTTGAACCAGATTGTACCACAGAACCTTTATGAGTAGAAACACCACAGTCTAATACTATGAATACAGCAGTAGGGATGTATTACCGATCACCTGACCAGGTTTCTGATAGTGACCATGGCCGATTAGAGAGCCTATAAAAATGAAACACTCAATAATAATGGGGGACACCTCAGGCCGGGAGGCAGAGATCAAGTTTCATGACACCCAACACAACTGCTTGTTGGAGCAGCTGGTTCTGGAACCCCTTGGGGCAGACTCAATTCTTGATTTTGTTCCAAGTGGAGCGCAGGATGTGGTCCAAGCAGTGACTATCACTGGACCGCTTGGTAAGAGCCCATAAGAACATAAGAATGGCCAGACTGGGTCAGACCAATGGTCCATCCAGCCCAGCATCCTGTCTGCCCACAGTAGCCAAAGCCAGGTGCCCCAGAGGGAGACAACACACCAGGGAATCCTCACAGGATCCCTCCCCTGTCACCCCCCTCCAGACAAACAGAGGCTGGGGGCACCATTCCTACCTATCCCGGCTAATAGCCATTGATGGACCTAACCTCCATGAATCTATCTAGCTCTTTTTGGAACCCTGTTAAAGTTCTAGCCTTCACCACATCCTCTGGCAAGGAGTTCCACAGGTTGACTGTGCACTGCATGAAAAAATCTTCCTTTGGTTTGTTTTAAACCTGACATCCTTTCATTTTGACTGGTGACCCCTAGTTCTTATATTGTGGGAATAATTAAATAACTTTTCCTTATTCACTTTTTCCACACCAGTCAGTAGTACATGGGGGTGTGAAGGTGTGGATCAGACACCATGAGCGCCACGATGAGGGTGTTCCCAACCACCATCGCCACGTAGATCATTAGAAACAGCAGGAAGAGGAGGGGTTGCCGTTGAGGGCCATCTCCAAATCCCAGGAGGATTAATTCCATGATGGGCGTCTGGTTTCTTCCTTCTGCCTTCTCCATTCTACATAGCTGGAAAAAGACCATCATTAAAGACTGACGGGGTGCACCCAGGCAGGTTGTGCTATCGGCTACACCATCAGCTGTCAGCTACACAGTCAGAACTGTCACCTGGAGTAGGTGACCTCAGACCCCTTCATCTCTCCATGAAGTTGTCAATACACAAAGGAAAGCTCCTAGCAGTAAGAGACGGTGAATGAAGCGCAAGGAGCCCTGTGGAGTTACAGAAATGTCCCATCTAACTTTCTGAAGCTCTCCTGAACTTTAAGTACAGACTTTTCGGCTGGGATTGTGAATCACAGAATCCTGGAACATGAGAACGGAAAGGGACCTTGAGAGGTCATCGAGTCCAGTCCCCTGCCCTCACGGCCGGACCAAGCACCATCTAGACCATCCCTGATAGATGTCTATCCAACCTGCTCTTAAATGATGGAGATTCCACAACCTCCCCAGCCAATTTATTCCAGACTACAACTATAACAGGTTTCAAAAAAGAGCTAAATAGATTCATGGAGGTTAGGTCCATCAATGTCTAATAGCCAGGATGGGTAGAAAGGGTGTCCCTAGCAGCTGTTTGTCTGGAAGGTGGGTGACAGGGGAGGGATCACATGATGATTCCCTGTTCTGTTCACTCCCTCTGGGGCATCTGGCATTGGCCACTGTCGGCTGACAGGACACTGGGCTGGATGGACCGTTGGTCTGACCCAGTCTGGCCGCTCTTATGTTCTGTATCAGCATGGTCCCAGGGGACTAAGGCAGCCTTCAGCTCCCTTCCAGAGGGGCTTCCAAAGAGTATGGAGAGAGGCTGTTCTCAGTGGGGGCAGATGACAGAACGAGGAGCAAAGGTCTCATGTTGCAGTGGGGGAGGTCTAGGTTGGATAGTAGGAAAAACTGTTTCCCTAGGAGGGTGGGGAAGCACTGGGATGGGTTCCCTAGGGAGGGGGTGGAATCTCCATCCCTAGAGGTGTTTCAGTCCTGGCTTGACCAAACCCTGGGGGGGATGCTTGAGTTGGAGTTGGTCCTGCTTTGGGCAGGATGTTGGACTTGATGACTCCTGAGGTCTCTTCCCACCCTATGGTTCTCCATTCATAGCGCATCCCCTGAGGGATTGGCCCTGTTTGGGCCGGGAGCCGGACTTGAAGACCTCTTGAAGTTTCTTCCAGCCCTGGGATTCGATGAAGCTAGGGGGCAGACCATTTCCTATCTCACATTTCTCCTCTGCTCCAACACCTTGCCCGATCTCCCCTTGACGCGGATCCAAATTCCTTTGCGGCCCGGCGAAAGACTCTCAAGTCATTGATGCCAGGGGATTTCTGGCCAGGCTGACGTTGGAACAAAGGCCCCGGTTATTTTCGCCACGTCTGAGATGGGCATCTCCTCTGCTCACGCTCAAAACAAGCAGAACCTCCTCCACCTTTCCTTCATTATCGAAAGGTTAGGCCCCCAATTCACTTTCATCTTCAAAGGCAGTTTGGTGCCTAACTCCCTTAGGTTCCTTGCTAGCGCGCTGGTTACGTCAATGTTGTTCGTGTGGGAACCAAGCGGTCTTCTTGGGCTGCCTTTGGACGGCCATGTGCAGAAACCGGGTGGACCTTTGGCACGGAATTTTTTAACTTGGGAGCATTTAATGTTCTTCTTCCGATGCAACAGATTTGGTGGGGGGGAGGGTGTAAAAACAGCCAGACTGGGTCAGACCAAAGGTCCAGCCAGCCCAGTGTCCTGTCTGCTGACAGTGACCAATGCCAGATGACCCAGAGGGAGTGAATCGAACAGGTAATGATCAAGCGATCTCTCTCCTGCCATCCATCTCCACCCTCTGACAAACGGAGGCTAGGGACGCCATTCCTTACACATCCTGGCTAATAGCCATTGATGGACTTAACCTCTATGAATGTATCTAGTTCTCTTGTAAACCCTGTTATAGTCCTGGCCTTCACAACCTCCTCAGGCAAGGAGTTCCACAGATTGACTATGCGCTGTGTGAAGAAGAACTACTGCTGGATTGCTGAGGCCCTAGCCCTGCAACCACCAGCCTCACCTTTCATGGGACTCTCAGCTGCTGGAACTCCCTCCCCGGGGCTCTCTCGTTCATCTGGACGAAAGAGTCCTGAAGCTTCAGGATGTAGCCAAGTTAAAGTTTAAAAACAACAAATGGTCTGGTAGCACTTTATAGACTCACAAAACATGTAGATGGTATCATGAGCTTTCGTGGGCAAAGCCCACTTCCTCAGATGTTTTGGGGAGGTGCAACGTGTAACAACAAAACACACCAAGATGCACCCCTGAATTCAGACATGCTGGTAGGAGACCCAAGCTCAATTTACTGAGATGATCAAAGACGATTGAAGAGAAGCAGAAATGCAGGGTGAAGACGATACTCTTATCTCTGGAAATTTGCAGGGAAGGCCAGTGTTGGAGAGCAACTAGCAATAGATCAGCGTGAAGGGTAAAGCAGCATGCTTGAAATGAAAGAATCTGATTTTGAAAAGCAAAATACCTGCTCGGGCATCCACCGTGTCAGAAAGAATAGGATGGTCTCTTCAATCTGGGCAAAAGAGAATGAAGTTATATTAAGAAAAGGGCAACAAAAATGATGAGGGGTTTGGAATGGGTGCCACATGAAGAGATTAAAAAGATGGGGATGTTTCAGCATAGAAAAGAGGAGACTAAGGGAGGATTGGATCGAGGTCTATAAAATCACGACTGGTGTGGAAAAAATGAAGAAGGAAAATTTATTGACTTGTTCCCATAATGTAAGAACGAGGGGTCACCTCATGGAAGGAATAGGTAGCAGGTTTAAAAGAAACCAAAGAAAGTTTTTCTAGCTGCAGCGCACGGTTCCTCTGTGGAACTCCTTGCCAGAGGATGTTGTGAAGATCAGGACTTTAACAGGGTTCAAGAAAGAACGAGATAGATTCGTGGAGGTCCGGTCCATCAGTGGCTATTAGCCAGGATGGGTAAGAATGGTGTCCCTAGCCCGTTTGTCTGGAAACGTCTGACAGGGGAGGGATCACGTGAGGATTCCCTGTTCTGTTCATTCCCTCTGGGGCATCTGGTATCGGCCCCTGTCGGCAGACGGGACACGGGGCTGGATGGGCCTTAGGTCTGACCCCATCTGGCCATTCTGATGTCAGAACATAAGAACAGCCCTCCTACGTTCTTCAAAGTGAGACCATAATGATAAGCGAATGGCCTGATGACAATGCATTTTGGTTGAGATGCATCCGTGACGGTGTCACCAGAAATGTCATGGCTGCTGGAGAGGATGGCCCTATTTCTGTACACATGTATCGTCGTTGTAGCTCAGGTCATGGAAGTTGACTATGTCTCTGCATTTCAGATGGGAATTGAAGGTGTTTTCTGTCTAACGAGCTGGTTTGGGAAGGACCTATTAAGGTTAACGAGCCATCGGGGAAAACAATAGGCCACAGGAGAGACACATCGTCCTCCTGGCGAACCCTCTTGAGAAAGCTCCAGAGAGCCTGTTGTAATGGTCGCTATGGTGTTACAGTGTCAGGTCACATGATGCCGGACTCCATCTTGGGAGGGCTGTATTTTTCCACACACCGCTCTGGGAGCCAAGGCGGGAAACTAAGGCTTTACACCCTTTGTTATGGCTATATAAGGCAGGGTGTGATCTCACGGCTTGTTTCTCACCCTGCACCCAAGAGGACTCCTCGGAAAACGGAAGGAACTAAGACCGATCTTGGGGAAGTGCTGGATAACAGGCTACAGCGATTTCGAGCCTGCATCTGGAAACCTGAGAAACTGAAGCTACCAACTTGTTGGTGTCATCCGTCAGGGTGAGGAACTGCTCATGCACACACAATCTAAGCAGTGTGTTATGCCTAATTTGCATTTTTCATTGTTTACAGGCATAGGTTACAATGCAGGGTTATTTTAGCGTAGCGACAGCTAGGGAGGTCTTCGCACCGACCTGTTCTGGAGTGACTGAGGGTATGTCTAGACTACACGGCTCCGTCAACGGAGCCATGTAGATGAGTTTACTAGACATAGGAAAATGAAGCGGCGATTTAAATAATCGCAGCTTCATTTACATCAAAATGGCCGCCGCACTGTGCTGATCAGCTGTTTGGCAGCACAGCGGGGCAGTCTGGATGCTCCGCGGTCGACAACGGAAGCCTTTGTCGACCGCTCCGGTAAACCTCATTCCATGAAGCATAACGGGGCGGTCGACAAAGGCATCTGTTGTTGACCGCAGAGGATCCAGACTGCCCCGCTGTGCTGCCAAACAGCTGATCGGCACAGCGCAGTGGCCATTTTGATGTAAATGAAGCGGCGATTATTTAAATCACCGCTTCATTTTCCTTTGTCTAGTAAACTCTTCCACATGGCTCCGTCGATGGAGCTATGTAGTCTAGACATACCCTCAGAGAGAACAAAATATGATTTTTGTGCCCGAGTTTAGACCCAGCAGGTGCTTTCATGCCCTTTGGTACTTGAAATGTATTCGTTGAGGCCAAAGATATAAGGTGGGTAGCTTGGTACAGGAAAAAACAAAACAAAACAAGGTACAATATGAGTTCTTTCAAAAGTTGTACACAGTTACTTTTGCTTGCAGATAGGACAGATCTAGAAGATGGTTTTCGGAGTACAGGCAGCCCCCGACCTATGAACGGGTTACGTTCCGAACACCTGGTTGTAACTCGATTTGGTCATAAGTCAGAAATACCCTTAAATGCACTGCCCGCACTGTTCGAAAAACTTGATGTACATGGTTCTCAACTCAAAAATATTATAATGGGTTTAATGGGAGGTTGGTCGTAAGTATGGATGGTCATTAGTCAGTGTGTTCATAAGTCGGGAAGTGGCTGTATAAATTTGGGAGCTTGCCTTCTTCCTGGAGAATGGTATCATATAGAATCTTTCTCCCTGTATATTATTACTGGTATATAGCAACCAATTTGACTGATGTTCGTTATTTGGTCTTTGAGCTATAGTTGATAATGAGTATTTGGTAAATAGCATGTTTTGATCTGTTTGCCAGCCCTCGGAATCATTCACAATTTATCTTTCATAGTTAATAACAACACAAAAGTAAGTTTTTCTTCTCACAGAGCACAGTCAATCTGTGTAACTCCTTGCTGGAGGATATTGTGAAGACCAGGACTTTAACAGGACTCAAGAAAGAACTAGATAAATTCATGGAGGTTAGGTCCATTGGTACTTATTAGACAAATTGGTAAGAAATGGTGTCCCTAGCTTCTGTTTGTCAGAGGGTGAGATGGATGGCAGGGGAGAGATAGCTTGATCATTACCTGTTTGGTTCACTCCCTCTGGGGCACCTGGCATTGGCCACTGTTGGCAGACAGGACACTAGGCTAGATGGACCTTTGGTCTCAACCAGTATGGCTGTTCTTATATTCTTATACACTAGATTGGAGTTTAACCACAGCCAATGCACCTTGAAGTGATCAGTTATAGAGTAAATAGCTTTAATCATTTTGATTCAGTGTTAAATATAGTCAAGAAAGCCGATAATGTGCACTAAGTTCATTGGTATAAATAAGTTGGGATAAATAAATACATTGCGAATGATTCTAAGGCTGGCAAACAGATCAAAGCCGACGATTTACCAAATAATCATTGTCAAATATAGTGAAGAGAGAATTGTATTTGTTGCAACACCATTTATAAATGTATAAAGAGTTTCCAACTTTCTTAAAGCGTGTTACAAGGAGGAGGAAGAAAAATTGTTCTCCTTCAGCTCTGCAGATAGGACAAGAAGCAGTGGGTTGGATTCCCTAGGGAGGGGGTGGAATCTCCACCCCTAGAGATGTTTAACTCCCAGCTTGACCAAGCCCTGGCTGGGATGATTGAGTTGGCGTTGTTCCTGCTTTGGGCAGGGGGCTGGATTCGATGACTCCTGAGGTCTCTGCCAGCCCTGGGAGTCTATGATTCTGTGATTCTAACATACAACAGGAGGCAGGTTGTGATGGGAAGTTAACTCATCGGAAAGTATTGATCTGATGACATTCACAAACCCGTCCCTCAGGTACCATTCTCTCCTTAATTATGATACAATCATAGAACGCTACAACTGGAAGGGACCTTGAGAGGTCATCAAGTCCAGTCCCCTGACCTCTTGGCAGGACCAAGCACCATCTAGATCATCCCTGATAGACATTTATCTAACCCGCTCTTAAATATCTCCACGGATGGAGATTCCACAACCTCCCTAGGCAATTTATTTGTGTTTCACCACACTGACTGACAGGAAGTTTTTTCTAATGTCCAACCTAAACCTCCCTTGCTGCAATTTCAGCCCATTGCTTCTTGTCCTGTCCTCAGAGGCCAAGGAGAATAATTTTTCTCCCTCCTCTTTGTAACACCTTTTTAGAAACTTGAAAACTGCTCTCATGTCCCCTCTCTGTCTTCTCCTTTCCAAAAAAAAAACAAGCCCAATTCATTCAGTCTTCCCTCCTAGCTCATGTTTTCTTGACTTTTTATCATTTGTGTTGCTGTTCTCTGGACCGTCTCCAATTTTTCCACATCTTTCCTGAAATGTGGTGCCTAGAACTAGACACAATACTCCAACTGAGGCTTAACCAGCGCAGAGCAGAGCGGAAGAATGACTTCTCGTGTCTTGCTCACAGCACTCCTTTTCATGCAGCACAGAACCATGTTTGCTTTTTTTGCAACAGCGTCACACTGTTGACTCATATTTAGCTTGTGGTCCGCTCTAACCCCTAGATCTCTTTCTGCAGGACTCCTTCCTAGGCAGTTGCTTCCGATTCTAGTAACAGAGATGTAGCCTCACCCCCTCTCTGTTCTAAAATCTGATTTGTCAATTTTATATGTGTTCACTTTTTTTGTTTGTATCCCTTTGGTATATATGGTCGCGCCAATTTTCTTCCACAATTTGATCTGAGGAAGTGGGTCTGGCCCACGAAAGCTCATCACCTAATAAACCATCTTGTTAGTCTTTAAAGTGCTGCATAGTCCTGTCTTTTGCTTCCAATTCTGTGTGTGTGAAACAGATTGTTTCTTTCTAAGCAGAGCACTTTGCATTTGTCCTTATTCAACTCCATCCTATTGACCTTTGACCATTTCTCCAGTTTGTCCAGATCATTTCGAATTTTGACCCTATCCTCCAAAGCATTTGCGACCCCCTCCCAGCTTGGGATCATCTGAAAACTTAATAAGCGTCCTCTCTAAGTTGTTGATGAAGATGTTGAACAGAAAAATGTAAGACATTCAAGCAGAAGATAGAACTAAAATGAGGACATTCATAGACCAGTCAAAAATGACAACCAAACACTTGGAAAGATGAAACCTTCCTAGAATGTCCCGTTCATTGCCGCATGTCAAAAAAACACCCACAGGGATGGGATGGAAGGTGTGGGACATGTGTGTGTGTGTGTGTGGGGTGTTTGTGAGAGGCACAGGGTGAGCACAGGTGTGACACGGCATCCGAGTGTGCGTGAGACACAGACAGCGTGTGGGTTGGTCCCAGAGACGATGCATCTGTGTGAGTGAGGGAAAGACACCGAGAAGCCTTGTGCTGACTCATGAAGGTACTCGCACCTGAAAGCTCACACCTCGGTGGCTACCAGCAGCTTTCTTTGCTCCTGAACCCCTTTTCCCTCTCCCCGAACTGCTGGCCGTGAGTACGTGAGCAGGGAGAAGCAGCGGATGGGGACACCCCGACATCAGCGCTCCCCCTTTCTCCTTGCTCAGCAGAGACCCGAAGAGAGGACATTAAGTCCCATGATCTGGCTTCACAGCGCACGTTTTCAATGGAGCATAGGACGGTTTGGTGCCCAACTCCCTGCGACACTGAAAGGCAACCAGCTGCCTAAATCCCTTAGGATGGTTCAAAAGTACAGCCATTAGCCACGTTGTTCATGTGGAAGCCTAGGTGATTTCGAGGCTGGCTTTTGGCATTCAGACTGGCCTGCGAGAGTCAGTCAAGAATTTTTTTAACGTGGGCGGATTTCAATTTTCCTCTTCCTAGACAATCAAATTGACACTGATTCCTCCTTTCTATTGTTTATAGTCAATCTACTCAGCGAATACATCACATTCACAGGGATTTCCATTGAGATAGAATCATAGAATCATAGAATGCCAGGACCGGAAGGGACCTCGAGAGGTTATCGAGGGACCCAGTACTGTCTTGACCATCCCTGATAGACATTTATCTAACCTACTCTTAGGGTACGTCTAGACTACAGGCTTTTGTTGAGAGAGGCTTTGTCGACAGATACTGTCGACAAAGCTTCTGTCGACAAAGAGTGTCTAGACTGCATCCAGTTCTGTCAACAAAGCGGCTTGCTTTGTCGACAGAACTGGATGCAGTCTAGACACTCTTTGTTGACATGACAGTGTAGATGCAAAGGACGGTGTAGATGCAATAACGCCTTCTGTCGACAGAACTCTGTCGACAAAAGGCGTTATTCCTCATAGAATGAGGTTTACTGCCGTTGACAAAACTGCTGAGTTCTGTCGACGTTATGTCGACGGAACTCGGTGGTAGTGTAGACGCAGGTATAGTTTTGTCGACAAAAGTCCACTTTTGTCAACAAAACCCTGTAGTCTAGACACACCCTTAAATATCTCCAGAGATAGAGATTCCACTACCTCCCTAGGCAATTTATTTCTGACGTTGTGTTTGCATGAATTTCCTTTGAAAGGAGACCTTCCCTATTTTCTATTGCTATAAAACCATGGGATGCCCCCATCCTGAATACTGCGTACAGATGTGGTTGACTCATCTCGAAAATTGATATCTTGGTATTGGAAAAGGTTCAGAAAAGGGCAACAAAAATGATGAGGCGTTTGGAATGGATTCCATATGAAGAGAGATTAAAAAAACTGGGACTTTTCATCTTAGAAAAGAGGAGATTAAGGGGGGATAGGATAAAGGTCTATAAAATCTTGACAGGTGTGGAGAAAGAGAATAATGAAAAGTTACTTACTTGTTCCCATCACCTAAGAATTGGGGTAGCCAAATGAAATGAATAAGTCTCAAGTTTGAAACAAACAAAAGGAAGATTTTCTTCACACAGCACACAGTCAACCTGTGGAACTCCTTGCCAGAGGAGGTTGCGAAGACCAGGATTTTAACAGGATTCAAGAAAGAATTAAATAAATTCATGGAGGTTAGGTCCATCAATGGCTATCAGCCAGGATGGGTAGGAATGGTGTCCCTAGCCTCTGTTTCTCTGGAAATGGGTGACAGAAGAAGGATCATGTGAAGATTCCCTGTTGCGTTCCCTCCCTCTGGGGCATCTGGCATTGGCCACTGTTGTGACAGACAGGACACTGGGCTAGTTGGTTTGACCTAGTATGGCCTTTCTGATGGTCTTGTGTTCTTATGTTTTGTTGTTTGGTCAACAGTTCTTCAGTCTCTGTTGCTTTCTAAGCTTTGCCTTTTGAGGTGGAGGTTGTCCTGACACCATTATTTTTCCTTTCTAAAAAAATAAAGTTGAACTTTCTTCTAGGCAATCCTTTCAGATTCCCGCCTGCTGACAGGTCCTGGGAAATTTGCATCGTCTCAGAAGACACTGAAGTGAAGAACATTCATTTCTGTGAAATGGAATAAGAACCAAACAAACCAGGAGGCACCGTTGGATGAAGACATCCAGGTAGGAACGCAAGGCTCAGTCAGTGAGGCTATTCAAAGGTTGTCCATCGCAGAAGGGAAGGGCCATCATGCAAAACGATAAACTGATCTCGGGAAGTCTGAAGGAAGGGTCAGGGTCCGGGTGCCGATGGGACTGGATCACCGGTGTGAATGGTGAGGCAGAGGCATTAAAATGAAGTGACCTGGGTTAGAAAAGACCTGTTTCTGCTCCAGTATGTCAGGAAGAATAAGAGGGCTTTCTCAACAAGGACAAGTGCAGAGTCCTGCCCTTGGGATGGAAGAATCCCAAGCATTGTTACAGGCTGGGGACTGACTGGCTAAGTAGCAGTTCGGCAAAAAAGGACCTGGGGGATGACAGTGGATGAGAAGCTGGAGATGAGTCAACAGGGCGCCCTTGTAGCCAAGAAGGCCAATGGTTTATTGGGGTGCATTAGGAGGAGCATTGCCAGCAGATCCAGAGAAGTGATTATTCCCCTTTATTCGGCTCTGGTGAGGCCACATCTGGAGTATTGTGTCCAGTTCTGGGCCCCCCACTACAAAAAGGATGTGGACGCATTGGAGAGGGTCCAGCGGAGGGCAACCAAAATGATGAAGGGGCTGGAGCACATGACCTACGAGGAGAGGCTGAGGGATTTGTGCTTATGTAGTCTGCAGAAGAGAAGAGTGAGGGGGGATTCAAGAGCAGCCTTCAGCTCCCTAAAGGGGATTCCCAAGAGGCTGGAGAGAGGCTGTTCTCAGTGGTGGCAGATGGCAGAAAGAGGAGCAATGGTCTCAAGTTACAGTGGGGGAGGTCTCGGTTGGATCGTAGGAAAAACGATTTCCCTAGGAGGGTGGTGAAGCACTGGGATGGGTTCCCTAGGGAGGTAGTGGAATCTCCATCCCTAGAGGTGTTAACGTCCCGGCTTGGCTGGGATGATTGAGTTGAGATTGGTCCTGCTTTGGGCAGGGGGCTGGACTTGATGACTCTTGAGGTCTCAGACAGTCCTGGGATTACAGGAATCTAAGACTTTCTATGATGATTGAGAACGTCCTATTTCCACTGGAGAGACGGGGCTGTAGACAGAGACCTCCATGTTTCTGCCCCTGCCTTCAACGCTCCCTGGATTTCTGTTTCTAGATACGTAGCATGGAGCACGCAGAAGGAAGAAATCACTCCCTAATCTCTGAATTCATCCTCCTGGGGTTTGGGAACGACCCGAAACTACAGCCCCTCCTCTTCTTGCTGTTTCTACTCATCTACAATGTGACCGTGGCCGGGAACACCCTCATCATCGCGCTTGTGGTGGCCGATCACAACCTATGCACCCCCATGTACTACTTACTGGGGAACTTGTCCTTCCTGGAGATCTGTTACACCTCTGCCTTCCTGCCCCGGCTGCTGGCCAGCCTCTGGACTGGGGACAGGACCATCTCTGTGAAGGGCTGCTTCGTACAATTATATTTCTTTGTGGTCATGTCCACAACCGAGGCTCTGCTGCTGGCAGCCATGTCCTAAGACCGGTATGTCGCCATCTGCCACCCCCTCCGCTACGCAACTCTGATGAACAGCCGTATGTGTGGCTGGCTCGTGGCCGGGTCCTGGCTCCGCAGCTTTCTAAACTGCACCATAAATGACATTTTCTTGTGGCAATTGACATTCTGTGATGCCAAAGAAATGGACCATTTCTTCTGTGATTTGACCCCCATGATAAAACTCTCCTGCAGCGACACCCGGACTCTGGAACTGGTGACATTGACGATCGCTGCTCTAGGGGCGCTTGTGCCCTGTGTCCTGACGCTAACATCCTATGTGTGTATCATCTCCACCGTCCTGAGAATCCCCTCTTCCACCGGGCGGAAAAAGTCCTTTTCCACCTGCTCCTCCCACCTCATCATGCTGAGCGTTTTCTACGGGTCTGTGATCACTGTCTACGTGATTCCAACGGGCAACACGCTCACGGTCCTACACAAAATATTGTCCGTCTTCTACATAGTCCTGACTCCCCTGATCAACCCCGTCATCTACTGCCTGAGGAACAAGGAGGCCCAAGAGTCCCTGCGAAAAGCTCTTTTTAAACTGGCTGCTTTTAGAAACAGGCACAAACTCTGAAAGGACAAACATTAGCATATCGTGAAACAGAGATGAATTGCGACAGTCTCCTAGACTCCGACCATTTGGGTCCTGAAACTAACTAACTTTCTTTTTCTTTTCTTTTCTTTTCTTTTTTTTCTCTTTTCTTTCTTTCTTTCACTTTGCTGCTTTTAGAATATTCATCTTTTATACATTTAGCATCTTTCTTTCTTTCTTTAGAATATCATCTTTTATACATTTAACACCTTTATCTTTCTTTCTTTCTTTTTTCTTTCTTTCTTTCGAATATTCATCTTTTATACATTTAACATCTTTCTTTCTTTCTTTCAAATATTCATCTTTTATACATTTAATTTCTTTCTTTCTTTCTTTCTCTTTGCTGCTTTTAGAATATTCATCTCTTATACATTTAACATCTTTCTTTCTTTAGAATATTCATATTTTATACATTTAACACCTTTTTCTTTCTTTTTTTCTTTCTTTCTTTCTTCCTTTCGTTTTTAGAATATTCATATTTTATACATTTAACACCTTTTTCTTTCTTTTTTTCTTTCTTTCTTTCTTTCGAATATTCATCTTTTATACATTTAACGTCTTTCTTTCTTTCTTTCTTTCTTTTGAATATTCATCTTTTATACATTTAATATCTGTCTTTCTTTCTTTCTTTTGAATATTCATCTTTTATACATTTAATATCTGTCTTTCTTTCTTTCTTTAGAATATTCATATTTTATACATTTAACACCTTTTTCTTTCTTTTTTTCTTTCTTTCTTTCTTCCTTTCGTTTTTAGAATATTCATATTTTATACATTTAACACCTTTTTCTTTCTTTTTTTCTTTCTTTCTTTCTTTCGAATATTCATCTTTTATACATTTAACGTCTTTCTTTCTTTCTTTCTTTCTTTTGAATATTCATCTTTTATACATTTAATATCTGTCTTTCTTTCTTTCTTTCGAATATTCATCTTTTATACATTTAATATCTTTCTTTCTTTCTTTCTTTCTTTCTTTCTCTTTGCTGCTTTTAGAATATTCATCTCTTATACATTTAGCATCTTTCTTTCTTTCTTGTTACTTGGCTACTTTTAGAATATTCACCTTGTATACATTTAACACACGTTTCTTTATACAAAGCTTGATGCTTTAAGAGACTCGCTTAATTAAAATTGGGCTCCCCCTCCCCACGTTTCAGTGAAGCCCTGGGCTTCATTCCGCCCGACTCGAACACTGGTGCCCAACTTCTGCAAGCAGCTTCACATCTTCTGCCCGGTTCATGGGGTGGGGAGGTCTCTTCCACTCCCAATAAGGCCAATGAGCTTCATTCTCCACTCATTTGAACCATCCGCTTTCCATTATGCCTCTGTCAAGCCAATGAAAATGGTCGTCCCCCTGGCGAGCAGCGGATTTGAAGGACACAGATCGGTAGCTGGGAAAACAAAACATCAAAGTCTGGGGCGGGCTGCGAGCCTCTGCGTCCTGTCATGAAATGTTTTGCCTTTGCCAGCTCCAGGCAAGATTAAGGCAGCCCTAGCTAGCTCTGTCGATACTGATACCGATATGGAGATAAATACTAGGTACATAAAGGCAGAGAACCGCAGGCCATGTCTACACGGCCAGTTTTTTCGGCAGACAATATGCAAATGTGATTGCGACTCATGCAAATGAGTCCTTCATTAGCATATTTTCTGCCGAACAAACTGGCTGTGTAGACATAGCCATAGACTCCTGGAGAGGGAGGAGACCTCCGGAAGTCAGTGCATCCAGTGCCCTACCCAGATGTAAACAGAAGGTGGAAGGCCACTGTTTTCAAAGCGCCTACGACCCGATTTCTCTCCCCTGCTCTAATATAAAGGAGCAAATGAATTAAAATAAACAGGAAACAGCCTGCCCCCCCCCCCAAAGCACTGGGCCTCTTGGCCCATCAGATAATACCCCCCCGGCCTCCCCAGGCCTAGACAGGAGTGCACCTTACACACGACCGTTCACCGCCCACGGTTGACAAAACCACAAATTAAAGAATCAAATCTCGCCCCGTCTCCCTGGGATTTTTGTTCTTCCTCGACATTCATGGGCCCTGTTTTCCGTGACTAAAATATTGTCATTTCTCCGCTCTCCTTCAGCCCGGCTCGGCGCCCAGGACACACCCGGACTCGCCGTACCACCTTCCCACTCTCTCCCGGTACAGGGCCATTTGAGGGCAGAGATACCGTTGGTGGCCCCGTACATGCGGTGCTGTAGTTGTTCAGCCCCGAGCCGATTCGCTGGCCCCTGCGTTGGCGAGGTGGGTCTTCCCCACCCCCAATCCCAACAACAGGGGAGGCAGATTATCCCAGGCTGTGCGGGGCTGTGTGTCATTTCTCCGCTCTCCTTCAGCCCGGCTCGGCGCCCAGGACACACCCGGACTCGCCGTACCACCTTCCCACTCTCTCCCGGTACAGGGCCATTTGAGGGCAGAGATACCGTTGGCGGCCCCGTACATGCGGTGCTGTAGTTGTTCAGCCCCGAGCCAATTCACTGGCCCCCGCGCTGGCGAGGTGGGTCTTCCCCACCCCCAATCCCAACAACGGGGGAGGCAGATTATCCCAGGCTGTGCGGGGCTGCCCCACAGTGACGCAGTCTGAGGCGAATGGAGAGAAACCCACCCCCGCCCGTCTCCATCTTACGGCCTGCTGCAAAGCCACCATCCTCCTCCCCCGCCAGGCAGCCCGTTAGGGCGGTGGGAGCGCCCCGTGCAGGGCTCCGGTGGAGATTTAAAGGCCCGGGGCAGGCAATGCAGCCGGGTGCCCCTTTTCAATCGCTGGGTCCCAGCTCAGCTGCCCCATTTGCCCCCCTCCACATCAGCAGCCCTGGTGGTACGTCCCCAGCCATTCCCAGCCCCGGCGCTCCTCACACCCGCCTGCACCAGGATGGGCCGGACTGTCTTCGTGATCCAGATGCGGCACGCCGAGCCCTTGGGTCCGGCCCCCTGCCCTCCGGGGACCTGGGCACAGGGGAGCTCTGGGCCCCGCCCCTTCTCTCCAAAGCCCCTCCCCTTCTCTCCAAGGCCCTGCCCCTTCTCTCCAAGGCCCCGCCCCTTCTGGAGAGGCCGGCTGAGCCCACTGGACTGGAGCCCAGGCCACAGGGCCCAGGCCATGGCCAGGAGAGGGTCCCAGCATGGGGAGGAAGGACTTTTCCCTCCTTGCCAGCTCTGGGAAGCATCACAAACATGTGGGGGGCAGGGATAAGGCTAGGCCAGGCCTGGCGACCGGGGGACAAATGGGGCCCGGCGATTCTACCGGGACTGCAGCTCCAGCTCCAGCAGTGATGCGTGGCCCCTTTAAATCGCCGCTGGAGCCGGGCGCTTGCTCTGGGTGGTGCTGAGGGCTGAGGGAGGGGAAGGGGCCTGTTGCTGAGGCCCCGGTCCGACCCGGAGCACAGGGCCGGGCCCTCCCCAGCTGGCCCATGGCTCGGCATGGCTGTCGGCTCCCCTGTGATAGAACCCCCTCCCCATCCAGCTGGATCGTCCCACACGGACACGCGGGGAGGGGCTGGCATGGAGCAGGAAGCCACACTCCTTAGTCGCCCCCCCCCCAAGCGATGCGCCAGGCACGATGAGACCTCCAATCCTGGCCAAGCCCCCGGAGGCTGTGGGGAGCTGTCACACTTCCGCAGGAACAGGAGTGTGGCGCGCCAACACGAGAAGTCCTTCTCCTCAGCTCCGTGCTGAGCAGGCCTCGGCTGGAGTCTTGTGTCCGGTTCTGGGCACCACATTTCAAGACGGATGTGGAGACGCTGGAGAAGGTCCAGAGAAGAGCAAGAAGAATGAGGAAAGGTCTAGAGAACAGGAGCCGGGAGGGAAGACTGAAAGAATTGGGGTAATGGCATATTCGGGTGCATTCGGAGGAGCGTTGCCAGCCGATCTAGAGAAGTGATTGTTCCCCCTTTATTCGGCTCTGGGGAGGCCACATCTGGAGTATTGTGTCCAGTTCTGGGCCCCTCACCACAGAAAGGGTGTGGACGCATTGGAGAGGGTCCAGTGGGGGGTGACCAAAATGATTCAGGGGCTGGACACATGACCTACGAGGAGAGGCTGAGGGATTTGGGCTTGTTTAGTCTGCAGAAGAGAAGAGCGAGGGGGGATTTGGAGCAGCCTTCAACTCCCTGAAGGGGGGTTCCACAGAGGATGGAGAGAGGCTGTTCTCAGTGGGGGCAGGTGGCAGAACGAGGAGCAATGGTTTCACGTTGCAGTGGGGGAGGGCTAGGTTGGAGATGAGGAAAAACGATTTCCCGAGGCGGGTGGGGAAGCACTGGGATGGGTTCCCTAGGGAGGGGGTGGAATCTCCATCCTGAGAGGTGTTGAAGTCCCGGCTTGGCTGGGAGGATTGAGTTGGGGTTGGTCCTGCTTTGGGCAGGGGGTTGGTCTTGATGACTCCTGAGGTCTCTGCCTACCCTGGGGTTCTATTTTTCAGATTCTATCTCGACGGTGCTGGGTCCTGCCGGGAGGGCAGGGAACTGGACTCCATGACGTCTCAGGGTCCCTTCCAGTTCTAGCGTTCTTTGATCCTGCCAACACAGACTCCCGGCCAGGGCCACGCTGCCCCCAGGGGCTCAGGTGTGGCACTAACCATCATTTCGCTGTGATCCTGCCGCCGGCAGTCGGTCTCCTTGCGCTAGGGGCTACACACGCAGAGGGCACAGGACAGCTGGGGCTGCCGACGCAGGTGCAGGAGACCCACGAATGGTCCAGAGCGGGGGAGATGACACAGGCTGTGCGAGCACCCCTACCCAGCCAGGAGCAGTGACCCCATGCATGGCAGGGAGTCAGGGAGGGCTGTCCCATGGTGCTGCTCCCTCATGCTGCTAGTGAGAAGGCCAGGTCCCTGGGACGCAGGCCGGGAAGGAAGGGCAAGGCCGGGGTGGCTGGGGATTGTCCCAGGGCTTGTTCTGTGGCTGGACTCCCACTGGGCTGCGCGCTCTTTGGGGCAGGAACTGTCTTTGTGTAGGGTCTACAACAACTACAATAAAAGCGGCCAGACTGGGTCAGACCAAACGTCCATCCAGCCCAGTGTCCTGTCTGCTGACAGCGGCCAACGCCAGATGTCCCAGAGGGAGAGAACAGAACAGGGAATCCTCACATGATCCCTCCCCTTTCACCCATGTCCAGCTTCTGACAGAGGTTAGAGACCTTGGGTAGTACCCATTGATGGACCATGAATTTGCCTAGATCTTTTTTTTAACCCTGTTAAAGTCCTGGTCTTTGCCACATCCCCCAGCAAGGAGTTCCACAGGTTACCGCCACACTGCGTGAAGAAAAATCTTCCTTTTGTTCACTTTAAACCTGTGGCCTAACAATGTCATTGGGTGACCCCCTCGTTCTTATGTGAATATCTTTTCCTGACTCACTTTCTCCACACCAGTCTTGATTTTATAGCCCTCCCTATCCTCTCCCTGCTTCTTCTCTTTTCTAAGCTGCAGTGTCCCAGTCTTTTCTCATCTTTCTTCCTCTGGCACCTGCTCCAGCCCCTCCTCATTGTTGTTGCCCTTTTCTGACCGTTTTCAAACAGTGGTGTTTCTCCACTAGGCAGAGCAGACCATCCGTAAGTCTTTAAAAGGCAGGTCTTTAAATACCACCCCCATGTTTAAACAGTGCTGCTTGCTAGCCATTGAAATAGTACTTCTCTGGCTGTTTAAACAGCTCTCCTGTCTGTCTCGCAGCACAGCCGGCCTTTGCCAGAGCCCATCCAGCTCTCACCGTGGTCACGCCCAGCGGTGCACCCCCTGACTTCCCCCTCTGTCCTTCTCCTGTTCCCCATCCCACCGCCGGGTGCTGAAAAATGAAGCCCACAACTCAGGTATGAGATATGTACACTATGTACAGCTTTATTTACACAGCCGGTGGGAGTCCCGTCTTTCCGGTGCCAGTGGTCACTCGTCATCATCATCATCATCGTCGTCGTCAAATTTAATTGTGGATATATGCCAAGGAATTTTATACCTGCGGGAATGAATGGGAGATGAGTTGAGAGATCTGACCTCCACCCTTCTATTGATTTTGTCGGGGAAAAACCTCAAGGGATGGAGATTCCACCGCCTCCCTAGAGAGCCCCCATGCCAGGGCTTCCCCGCCTGCCTCGGGAAATCGTTTTTCCTCGTCTCCAACCTAGACCTCCCCCGCTGCGATGTGAGACCGTTGCTCCTCATTCTGCCACCTGCCCCCACTGAGACCAGCCTCTCCCCATCCTCTTTGGAACCCCTGCAGGGAGCTGAAGGCTGCTACCCAATCCCCCCTCACGTTTCTCTTCTGCCGACTACATAGTATAAATAATTACCAGTTGACCGGGTGTTCCCACGTCCTTGCATAGTACAATGAAGCTGCCGAAGGGATAAAGAAGTAGGTGAAAGGCCAGAGGGTTGCCGCGAATTTGGTGTGGACGCGGGGGGCAGATATATCTGGAGACTTCATCCTAAGTGAAATTGAAAATGTCAGATATTACCAGCGGATGGAGCACTGTGGGGAGTCCAGGCCTTTTTAGGGTAGAACTACAGTGTGTTTGTTTACCCTGCTGTTCCTAGGGGTAAGCAAAGACAGGGAGCTCTCAAAGAAAAACAGCAGGGGAGAGGGAGAGCTCAGTGGCTTCAGCATTGGCCTATTAAACCCAGGATTGCAAGTTCAATCCTTGAAGGAGCCATTTAGGGATCTGGGAAAAACTGTCAGGGGTGGTACCTGGTTAGGGCAGAGGATTGTTTTTTCTACTGTTGAGTAGAAAAACCACTGGCCTTTTGGGGCTGCTCAAAAAAGAACAGGAGCTCTGAGAAGGTAGCAGATGTTCTCCCACCCATCAGTCAGGAGACACGGTACCCACCCTTTCTGGGCAAAATTCTTTTTCTTACCATGAGTTCAGGGTGGCTTTTATGAAGTCCATTGTGACCGGATCCAAGTTGGGCTGGAGTAAAACAGACATGCCCGTGAGACATTAGACTAACAACCCTCGAGGGCTATCCCACAATGCTTCTCAAGAACCTCATAGGTGCCCAAAGGGGTTAAACACCACCCTGAGGACTAGGCGAAACACGATTTATTTTAAAGCTGGCAAAACAGGCTATCGGGGATTAAGATATTGATCCACCAAATAAATAAATTCCCTTTCTGTTTTGCTCAATTACTGCGATAAAGGGGCGATTGAAAACCCACTGTGGTCCAACAGGGTCTCCATGGGAACGCCCCTGGTTGTGAATTAGACCCTTCGATAACATCACCCAGGGCTTTGGGGATCTCAGGAGGCCAAACAAGATCCAGTTCAGAACTTGCAACCCACAATGCCCATTTCCAAGTGGCAGGAGCCCCTCACAAGGTCAGGGACTGCCAACCTCCAAGGGAATCGACACCTGGAGCGAGGGGGGAGTTTTGCTTCTTCAGCGCCCAAATTAGGAAGAATCGCCAGACCCACAAGGTGAGCAGTGCCTGAAAGCCACAAGTGGGCAGAAAGTCCACGGGACGTGGCGTGTTCCTGTCCGCATGTCCCAACGAGCAGAGAATTCGATGGCTCTACTCGTGGAAGTTCTGCCGAAATCCCCGGGCCTGCTAAGTGACTTCCCTAGATCTAGTCCTCATGGCTCCAACAGGAAATGGTGTCGCTTGGGAAGGGGCAAGGAAATACTTGAAGCCTGCAGGGATACCGGGCGTGAGATCCCGGTGGGACCCCGACTCTTATCTATCGCCTACGGAGCCACGGGAGAAAATTCACTTACTTCTAGGGACGTTCTGGAGAAGGTCTGTAGAGATGCGTCCAGACGAAACCCCAGAGCACAGTGCTAACCAGCTCTCTTGAAAGGCCAAGTTGAGCACTGGCTCTTGAACTCAGGGCCCCACAGATATACCTGCCCCCCGGGTGATGTCACAACGAATGCCCCATGACCTCGACAGGCACCAGGGTGCCATTTCCCAAAAAGGCAATCGTCTGGGTCTGATGGCTGGCCCTGACCCGGCTTGGCTGGCCAAGGATCTGTGACCTCTCTTGCCCTCTGCGGCCCTGTAAATAAAAGCGCAGCCATTAAGGAAACCTGAGGGTGGGGGCTTTTTGGCACAGAGGCCCTGTTATGGGGGGCGGGGAGGGGCTTATGAGGGTTTAGCAGAAGGAGCAGACAACACCTGGCTTTTGTTGTGTCTCGCTGCATTCAGGCTCCGGTATGGCCATGGTAATTGACGCCATCTGGGACAGAGGAGTTTAGAACCATTAGAACCATTTGAATCCCAGAACACTAGAACTGGAAGGGACCTTGATAAGTCATCGAGTCCAGTCCCCTGCCCTCATGGCAGGGCCAAGCACCCTCTAGATCAGTGGTTCCCAAACTTTTCGGCATCACGCCCCCTTTTTGATTTTTGAGAAACCCTCATGCCCCCTCCCCATAGCAGCAAAACTTGCTGAGCAAAGAAAAAAAAAAAGGAACTGACCGGGGCCGAAAAACAAAAATAGCAACAAAACTTATGGGGGAGGGATTTATGTCACCTCGCACCCCTGCTGAATTTCTTCACACCCTCCTGGGGGGGCACTCCCCCCAGTTTGGGAACCCATGCTCTAGATCATCCCTGATAGATGTTTATCCAACCTGCTCTTAAATATCTCCAGTGATGGAGATTCCACAACCTCCCTAGGCAATTTATTCCAGTGTTGAACCACCTGGGCAGTCAGGAAATTTTTCCTAATGTCCAACCTAAATCTCCTTTGCTGCAGTTTAAGTCCATTGCTTCTGGTCCTAGCATCAGAGGGCATGTTGGAACTGAAAGTATTATTCTTTTTATATTTCTTTTCTTAGGTTTAGTAGTGTAGTAATATATAATCATATTTAAGATTGTAGTAAGTCAAATCCTTTAGTTAAGTATATATCTCCTATATTTCCTTGTTCTAAAGTTTAGTAAGTAAAGAGACAGGACCTCATATGGTGTCTATGTTAATGAGATTAGAAATGTTGAAGGCCTGGGCCTTCGATATGAATTGTTTTGATTTTGATTTTGCTTAATATAAAACAGCACTGTTTACTTTTGAAGGATTTTGTGAAAGACTGTTTGAATGAATGAGATATGGTGTGAAGGTCATCGTTAGAGCTAGATGGTCAAGAGAAAAGGGGAAGAATGCGGGTGAAGACAAACTGTAAAAGACAGACTGCGAGAAGAAATGTATCGGCGTCAGAAAAACTATAAGTGTGTACCCACGGTCAAGAATTGATCAGACTGGCAGAATTGACAGTTCTAAAGGTGAAGGGCGGGCACCCCTAAAAACAACTGATTAACAATCCAGGACAGGATGAGCCTTCAAAAGATGTTTGGGAACGATTGACATCAACAAGATAACATTCCGGTCACAGGCTGACGGAGCGGAATCCATTGATTTCAACGGAGAAAAGGATTATAAAAGCAGGGTGCTTTGCTATGGAACTTCGGGTTCGTCTCGCCAACAAATCCAGAGAAGCATCGGATCGATCGACCGACAAAGGCCCTGCTCTCCCCTGTGTTCAATCTAGCTGACCACTAGATTGATACAGACTCTGGACTGGTAACTATGACATCGTCTGGCGAGACTTTGTATGTATGTTGTTTGTGTGTATGAGTGATTGAAAAGCATATGCAACTGTTGTATTCTCAGTCAAAGTGGCGTACTGCCTTTTCCCCTATAAAAGATCTCGTGTGCTTTGTTTAAGCATAACAGGCAAGGAGAGTGATTTTTCTCCCTCCTCCTTGTGACACCCTTCCAGATACTTGAAAACCGCGATTGCGTCCCCTCTCAGTCTTCTGCTTTCCAAACTAAACAAGCCCAGTTCTTTCAGCCTTCCCTCCTAGTTCATGTTCTCTAGACCTTTCATCCTTTTTGTTGCTCTTCTCTGGACCTTCTCCAGTTTCTCCACATCTTTCCTGAAATGTGGTGCCCAGAACTGGATACAACCCTCCAGATGTAGCCGAATCGGCGCAGAGTAGAGCGGAAGAATGACTTCTCAGTCTTGCTCACCATGCACAAGGGGGACGTTGGTAATGAGGAGTGCTAGGATCCCACGGGTGTCACGCTCCTGGGGGTCTGTGATGTGCCAAAGTTACATACTTGCCCTAGGGACAGCCTATTTTCAGCCCCTTCTCTCTTCTTGTTAGGGAAAGCCCAGCAGACAAGAACAGTGAGCAGGCAAGTGACATGAGAACAGGGGCAGTAGCTCAGTGAATTAGCAGTCACGAGCCATTAGGTGCCGTGAGAGGCCGGGCCGTGCTTCCCCTGAGGAATCAGACATGAAATTTCCTCCAGGGGCATGGTCCCAGGAGCCAGAGAATGAAATAAAACCCCCTCTGATTCCTTGCACACTGTATAGAGCCTGCAGCGAGGAGATGGCTCTGTGCTTCTTACACAAGGTAGGTGAAAAATCCCCCAACCGTTCTCCCATTCACGTCCATGGATGTTGTGTCCCGATCTGCACTTAGAGCAAAACATAGCCCTGAATTCTTCATTTGTATTTTACGTACAGGCATAGAGATCCTGGTTTTGAGACTGACCCCATGGGCTGTGTGTGTTCACATCTATCTATCTATCTATCCATCCCCATACACCTCATCTATCTATCTATGTATCTATCCCCATACACCCCCTCTATCTATCTATCTGTCCCCATACACCCCCTCTATCTATCTATCTCCACACACCCCCTCTATCTATCTATCTATCTATCTATCACAGAACACTAGAACAGGATCCAAGAGGTCATCAACTCCAGTCCCCTGCCCTCATGGCAGGACCAAGCACCATCTAGACCATCCCTGACAGGTGTCTGTCCAACTTGCTCTTGAATATCTCCAGAGATGGAGATTCCACAACCTCCCTAGGCAACTTATTCCAGTGTTTAAGCCCCCCGCCCTGACAGGCAGGAAGTTTTTTCCTAATGTCCAACCTAAATCTCCTTTGATGCGATTTCTGCCCATTGCTTCTTGTCCTATCTTTGGAGGTCAAGGAGAATATTTTTTCTCTCTCCTGCTTGTGACATCCTTTTAGATACCTGAAAACCGCTATCCTGTCCCCTCTCAGTTTTCTCTTTTCTAAACTAAACAAGCCCAGTTCTTTCAGTCTTCCCTCCTAGCTCATGTTCTCTAGACCTTTCATCATTTTTGTTGCTCTTCTCTGGACCTTCTCCAATTTCTCAATCACCTTCCTGAAATGTGGTGCCCAGAACTGGACACAACCCTCCAGCTGAGGCCTAATCAGTGCAGAGTAGAGCGTAAGAATGACTTCTCATGTCTTGCTCGCAACACTCCTGTTAATGCAACCCAGAATCATGTTGGCATTCTCTCTCTCTCTCTCTCTCTCTCTCCCTCTCTCTCTTTCTGGCTACGTCTAGACCACAAGCGTCTTTCGAAAAAGGCTTTTTTGAAAGATACTTTCAAAAAAGCCTCTTTCGAAAAAGAACATCTAGACTACAACCAGTACTTTCGAAAAAGGAAGCCGTTTTTTTGAAAGAGAGCACCCAGGCAGTCTGGATGCTCTCTTTCGAAAAAGCACAGTTTGCATGACATAGAGCTTTTTTTCAAAAGAGCACTTTTGAAATAAGGCGTTCTTCCTCATAAAACGAGGTTTTCCACGGTCAAAAAAACTGCTGCGATCTTTTGATTTACTTTCAAAAGAACACGGCAGCAGTCTAGATGCAGGGGAAGTTTTTTCGAAAAAACCCTGTAGTCTAGACACACCCTCTCTCTCTCTCTCTCTCCCCATACAATCTATCTATCCCCCCACACCCCTTTTATCTATCTATCTATCCCCATACACCCCCTCTATCTATCTATCCCCCCACACCCCCTTTATCTATCTATCTATCTCCATACACCCCCCTATCTATCTATCCCCACACACACCCTCTATCTTCTATCTATCTATCTATCTATCCCCCCACACTCCCTCTATCTATCTATCTATCCCCACACACCCCTCTATCTATCTATCTATCTATCTATCTATCCCCACACCCCCCCTATGTATCTATCTATCTATCCCCCACACCCCCTTTATCTATCTATCTCCATACACCCCCCTATCTATCTATCCCCATACACCCCCTCTATCTATCTATCTACCCCACACCCCCCCTCTATGTATCTATCTATCTATCCCCACACACCCCCTCTATCTATCTACCTATCTATCTATCCCCATACACTCTATCTATCTGTCTGTCTCTCTGTCTGTCTGTCTATCTATTGATCAATCTATACAATTTTGTCAAAATCCTCAGTGGGCTATCTATTCATCTATTCATTTATTCTATTGCTCAATTTACCTCAGTTCTCTTGCCCCATAATATCTGGCTCCTTCATCACTTCCATGTTCTGCTATCAATAAATGCAGTGTCTAGATGCCTTGAAGACCTCTGAAACTATCCCTCCACTGCCAGTGACAAGAATCTACACTGACCTTATTCCTAATGGTGAGTGAATTTCTCCTTTGATTTGGAGCCAGTTCCAATGTCAGCCAGCAAACCCAGAAATAAATCCAAGTCTCTTCTGAATAAAAATATTTCACCTGTAATGATGTTTTTAAGGAATAAAAATGGATGTTGAGGGCACTGTTTAATTTTCCATTCGACTGAGTGCTCTGAACCTATTTAGGTTTTTTGCAATTTTGACTTTTCATGTTGATTCAGGACGAAAGCAGATGTTGGAATTGCCCATGAGAGAGAAATTCTGCTTCCCCCTCAGCTCCGCAATTATGGCAACAGTCCTGCTGAGGAAAGTGCTTACAAGTGGTCCCCAGCGTAGGTCTTACGGGAGGCGGGAGAATTCCCTCCTCTTCTCCAGGACACACTATTTGAGAATATTTCTTATATTGTTCTGTGATGGGCACTTTGCATAGCAAGGACCAGAGTTTGCATTGGGTTCAATTTGATTCTCTGAGATTCCCTTTGCATGTGTGTGTTTGTGGGTCTGTTTCCCTCGCTGCAGGGGATGAGCCGCTTTGTGTGTGTGTGTGTGTGTGTGTGTGATTAATTTCCAGGAGAATGGTCCTTCCATCCTGACATAGTTTCAGATCTCTGCAGAGCTCAGTTTCCGTGTGTAGAAATGTTGACTCTGTGTGTAAACCTGGTCTCTTCTCTCTATCAATCTCAGATTCCCGCTTAATAGTCGCTGTTATGTGTTGCTTTCCTCTGTGAGCCCCATATGGAAGGTGCTAAGGGTGTGGCGAATACGATACATGTTATCGCTCATTTTAATATTAACTCTGTCCCTTCTCTGACTTGCCTGTTCTATTGAAATCCCTTCTCGACAAATAACCTTGAAGTACCAAAACAAAAAAAGTCTCTTGAAGTAGAAAATGTCTCTTATGTTGTAGGCTTCTTGTAACATTCTTTAGAGCGAGATTATAAAAGATCCACAGCAAGTGTGAATCGCTGTAGCTCTTTTCGTCCCCACAGGGCGGTGAAGATTTACACCAGCCCTCGGTGGTTTTTTGTAGGCTTGTAGCAAACAATGCATTTAGGGTGTGCCTATGAAAGAGGCAGGAAGGATCTGGAGATATTTAAGAGTAGGTTAGATAGACATCTATCAAGGATGGTCTAGACCATGGGTTCCCAAACTGGGGGGCGTGAAGAAATTCCGGGGGGGGAGGGCACGAGGCAACCCAGGCACCCCCCCCCCATCAAGTTTTGCTGCCCCGGTCAGTTCCTTTTTTTTTCCCCTCAAAAATCAAAAAGGGGCGTGATGCTAAAAAGTTTGGCCTTTTTTTTTTTTGTTCAACAAGTTTTGCTGTTGTGTGTGTGTGGGCGGGGCATGAGGGTTTTTCAAAAATCAGAAAGGGGGCGTGATGCCGAAAAGTTTGGGAACCACTGGTCTAGACAGTACTGGGTCCTGCCATGAGGGCAGAGGACTGGACTTGATGACCTCTCGAGGTCCCTTCCCATCCTAGTAGTCTAGCACCCCAAAAGCCCCAATCCCACCGTCTTTTCAGGGTTCACCATGTGTCTCATTCCGCAGACTTGCAGGGCTCTGCAGCGTCAGTGTACACATGTGGCAGCTGTCTCTTTTGTGTGGGGGGGGAACTCCAGCAGGGCACTGTGTGTGTGTTCTTGGGGTTAAAATAGACATGAGATCAGAATTCGCCCTCCTTTGAGAAATCGCATTGGGTGAATGAGGCTTTAGAGTAACATTCTCAAAAACTGGGAGTCCGGTGGGATGAGCAATTTTACAATGGCAAAAGCTGTTGTGAGTAACAACGCTCTTCCTCAGGTGCGTGAAGTGAGGGAAAAAGAAACAGAGAGCAGGGTAGAGAGAGGGGAGTGTGACATCATCTTTACTAGTGACACCATCATGGGACCTAACCACATCAGCCATGCCATCAACGGCTCGCTCACTTACCCATCAACTAATGTGATCTATGCCACCATGGGTCAGCAATGCCCCACTGCTGTGGACAAGGGACAATCCAGACTGTATCTATTCAACAGAAGAAATAGACACACATCAGGAGAAAAAATGGTAAGGCATAAAAACCTGCGGGAGAACATTTTAACCTCCCTGGGCTCACAGTTGTAGACTTGAAAGTTGCCATCCTAAAGAAAGAAAACATTGGGAAAAAAAAGGCTGCAACATGAAACAGCTGAGCTGGAATTCATGATAACATTTGACACCATCAGAATGGGTCTGCCCAAGGACTGGGAATGGCTCACTCATTAATATAAGTAATTTTGCGCTCTATGTATTCTCGCCTTCTTATTCACAACCATCTGGATTGAATTAGTTCTGGTGTCCCACTCTCACCTCTGTTTCTTTTTCTTTCACTCCATGCGAACTGATGAAGCGAGTTGCAACTCACGATGATCTCTGAAAGCTGTGATTTTCAAAGAAAGAAAGAAAGAAAGAAAGAAATAGGAGAAAAAGAAAGAAAGAAAGAAAGAAAGAAAGAAAAAGGTGGAATAGAAAGAAACTAAGAAAGAAAGAAAGAAAGAAAGAAAGAAAGCCATAGCTTGATTCATTTTCAAACAGCGACACCAGCTGATACCTTATTATTAGTCCCAGTTACATATTTATACACAGAATTCTCACAGATTTTAATCTCCCGATCATAAGGAAACCAGAATGCATTTCGTGATTCTCACCCACTTTGTTTGATTTGACACAGATGCAGTGTTGGTCTTTCTCACCCCTACAGATGACCACTTCTGTGAGCCATGCGGCAGAAAACCAGACCGTCTCCGGTGTGTTCATCCTGGTGGGCTTTTCCTACCTAAACAAGCTGCAAATCCTTCTGTTTCTGGTGCTTCTGGTCGCCTACCTGCTCACCCTGATGGGAAACCTGCTCATTATCCTGCTGATAAAGCTCAACCCCTCCCTCCACACCCCCATGTATTTCTTCCTGGTGAACCTGTCTGTCTCGGAAATCTGCGTCACCACCAGTGTGATCCCTCAGCTGCTGGTTCACCTCCTGGTGGAGGAGAAGACCATCTCCCTCGCGGGCTGCGCAGCCCAGATGTTCATCTTCTTTATTACGGGCCAAACTGCCTGCTGTCTCCTCGCGGCCATGGCCTATGACCGCTACGTGGCCATCTGCTGCCCTTTGCACTACACTGCCACCATGAGTGGACGGGTGTGCGCGCTGCTTGCAGGGACTTCGTGGCTCATCGGCATCTCAGATGCAGTAGCTCAGACCACACTGCTCTTCAGCAAGCCCTTCTGTGGATCCAGCCACCCCAACCGCATCCACCATTATTTCTGCTTTGCCGGAACATTGGAGAAGTTGGTCTGCATCGACACATGGAAAAATGTGATCCTGGACTTGTCCATGCTGGTGCTCTTCGTCATGGGCCCTTTCCTACTGATACTCCTGTCCTACGTCCGCATCATCTCCACCATCCTCAAGCTGCCGTCGGCGGAGGGCAGGCGTAAAGCCTTCTCCACCTGCTCCTCCCACCTCACAGTGGTGACATTGCTCTACGGAACGGCCCTTTTGAGTTACCTGAAACCCGCATCAAGCTCCAACCCGGAGAGCGATCAACAGATTTCTCTCATGTACACAGTGGTGACCCCCATGTTGAACCCCATCATATACAGTCTGAGGAACAAAGAGGTGAAGGGAGCCTTTCGAAACACAGTAGGGAAGGCCATCTTCTCAGGCAGCTGGAGATATTAGAGAATGGAAAGGAAAATTAGTGAAAACAGTGGGAAAGAGGGAAATTCATTCACATTTGGTTGATGTTTCTCCTCACGACCCTCATTTTCATCTGAAGAAGTGGGCTGTGCCCACGAAAGCTCATGATACCATCTACGTGTTTTGTTAGTCTTTAAAGTGCTACCAGACCATTTGTTGTTTTTTAAGTTTTTCCTGTAGAGTACATCTAGACTACAGGCTTTTGTCGACAGAAGTTTTGTCTATAGATACTGTCGACAAAGCTTCTGTCAACAAAGAGCATCTAGACAACATCCAGTTCTGTCGACAAAGCAAGCCGCTTTGTCGACATGACAGTGTAGACGCAAAGGACAGTGTAGATGCAATAACGCCGTCTGTCGACAGAACTTGGTCGACAAAAGGCGTTATTCCTCGTAGAACGAGGTTTACCACCGTCGACAAAACTGCTGAGTTCTGTCGATGTTATGTCGACAGAATTCAGCAGCAGTGTAGACTCAGGTATAGTTTTGTCGACAAAAGTCCACTTTTGTCGACAAAACCCTGTAGTCTAGACACACCCACACTTAAATACGAGCTGTGTTAAAAATTCACATGAGAGGTACTCTCAATGTATCACGCCCTTGTGCCAAAAGCCTGTGTACATAGATGTATAACTTGAAAATAAAAATAATTTTTCTTGTTTTGGGTAATACTGTTTGGTTTGTGTGTCTCTCTATGTGGCTGGCTAAGTATAACGAATTGCAATTCCAACCCTCCCTCCCTTGTCCAGCTGTTTCATGACTATATCTACATCCCATAATGAACCACCTGGGGCATCGGCAAACCCGACGCGTTAAGAGCAAACCCATGAACCTCGACTGCAGGTCTGAAGAAGCAAGCTGCTCTTAGATCCGGTTGTAGAGCAGCCTAAACTCTTCCTCTCGGTGGTCTCAGCACCCCTGGGTTACAGAGCTATGACTCCTTGCCTGAAAATTTCTGAGAATTCGTTCCTAGTAAGCTTAAAATACATGAAAACTTTGGGATGCCCTGGCTGGCCGCGTGGGATGGTTTGTATTCTTTCTCTTTGATACATTTTGTCGATCTGTTTACAGTTATATGTTTGGCAGGATCAGTAACACACCATGTTGGAAGATACAAGTAAGAGGTAAAAACATGTGATGATAAACCAACCGCATATTCTTCTTCTGTGAGTAACTTAGGCTATGTCAACAACCACAGGACATACCCCACTAATAGCGACCCTGGAACTTTCCCTTGCAACAAACCCCGTTGCCAGCTTTGTCCACATATTCACTCTGCTGATACCATTATTGGACCTAACCAACTGAGTTATAAGATCAAGAACACATATTCCTGCGCATCCAGAAATATAATTTATGCTATCATGTGCCGACAGTGTCCATCTGCTATGTACATTGGACAAACGTCTCAGACACTTCGCCAAAGGATCAATGCCCACAAAACAGATATGAGACAGGATCACAAAGAAAAAACAGTTTCTTGCCACTTCAACCAGAAAGGGCGTTGTCTCAAGGACTTGATTACCTGCATCCTGCTTCAAAGACATTTTAACACCAGACTTGAAAGAGAATCCTCTGAACTGTCATTCATGCTTAAATTTGACACTTTACACCTAGGTCTCAACAAGGATGCTAATTATCTTACCCATTACAAAGATAGCTTCCCCAATTATCACCTCTAATATCATTAGCTCACAGACATTTACCTCCCCCCCTAATCCCCCCTCTGTTCTGAAATTTGATTTGTCCTTTTCATATGTGTTCATTTTTTTTATTGTATCCTTTGGTATATATGGTCATGCCAATTTTCTTCCACTGTTTGATCTGAGGAAGTGGGTCTGGCCCACGAAAGCTCATCACCTAATAAACCATCTTGTTAGTCTTTAAAGCGCTACATAGTCCTGTTTTTTGTTAGGGTATGTCTACACTGCAAAGTTTTTCTGGAAAAATGACCATTTTTCCGAAAAAACTTCACTTACGTCCACACTGCCACCACGTTCTTCTGAAAGAAAATTGAAAGAACAGAGGGGTTTTCCCAGTGTTGGTAATCCTCTTTCTATGAGGAAGAACATCTTTTTCTGAAAGAGCTCTTTTGGAAACAGGCGTGTGTGGATGGGGAAGAGGGAGTTCTTTTGGAAGAAGAGGAAAGAGGAAAAAGCACAGGTGGCCACCCTGCCCATAGTAATCACAGCTTAAATGCGAGAGAGAATCCATTCAGTGTCAATGCTATCTGTTTAAAAGCAGATCGCTTTTTCGATGTGCTTTTGCAGTGTGGACGCTCTCTTTTGGAAGAAGTTTTTCCAGAAGATCTCTTCCAAAAAAAGCTTCTTCCAAAAGAAGCCTGTAGTCTAGACATTAGAAACAGAGCATCCTAGTGTGATATGGCCCAGGAACCACACAATAAACAGGAAAACTGTAGGCACTGGGTGATTAGCAGGTTATGGAAAATACAATGGATAATGGGTTGGATAAAAATGGTGGGGGGAGTTAACAATTAAGAATGGGAAATATATGAAAATCATAGAATCATAGAACACTAGGACTGGAAGGGACCTCGAGAGGTCATCGAGTCCAGTCCCCTGCCTTCATGGCAAGACCAAATACTGTCTAGACCATCCCTGATAGACATTTATCTAAACTACTCCAGCGATGGAGATTCCACAACCTCCCTGGTCAATTTATTCCAGTGTTTAACCACCCTGACAGGTAGGAACTTTTTCCTAATGTCCAACCTACACCTCTCTCGCTGCAGTTTAAGCCCATTGCTTCTTGTTCTATCCTCGGTGGCCAAGATGAACAAGTTTTCTCCCTCCTCCTTATGACACCCTTTCAGATACCTAAAAACGGCTATCGTGTCCCCCCTCATAAGACGGGTCTCAAAGCTGGAGAAAACACTCAACCAGAAAAGGATGAAGGTGAGGGATGGACTAGATCAGGAGATGTGGGGAGGTGATGACCATTGTGGAGGAAGAACAGACTTCTAGGTGCCCCTGAATGTATCCCATGGCTGTAATCTAACCTGGGTCCCTATCAATCTTGACTTTTATTACTTGTTTAGCAGAAAAGTTACGTTGAGACACTATAAATGACAGTAATTCAGTCTGAAATGGCTCTAATAAAGGTAACATGGATCCAGCTAAATTGGCTGGAGGCATGACTCAGTTTCCCCCTCTCCAGCTAAATTGGCTGGAGGCGTGACTCAGTTTCCCCCCTCCAGCTAAATTGGCTGGAGGCGTGACTCAGTTTCCCCCTCTCCAGCTAAATTGGCTGGAGGCGTGACTCAGTTTCCCCCTCTCCAGCTAAATTGTCTGGAGGCGTAACTCAGTTTCCCCCTCTCCAGCTAAATTGGCTGGAGGTCTGACTCAGTTTCCCCCTCTCCAGCTAAATTGGCTGGAGGCGTGACTCAGTTTCCCCCTCTCTAGCTAAATTGTCTGGAGGCGTAACTCAGTTTCCCCCTCTCCAGCTAAATTGGCTGGAGGCGTGACTCAGTTTCCCCCTCTCCAGCTAAATTGGCTGGAGGCGTGACTCAGTTTCCCCCTCTCCAGCTAAATTGGCTGGAGGCGTGACTCAGTTTCCCCCTCTCCAGCTAAATTGGCTGGAGGCGTGACTCAGTTTCCCCCTCTCCAGCTAAATTGGCTGGAGGCGTGACTCAGTTTCCCCCTCTCCAGCTAAATTGGCTGGAGGCGTGACTCAGTTTCCCCCTCTCCAGCTAAATTGTCTGGAGGCGTAACTCAGTTTCCCCCTCTCCAGCTAAATTGGCTGGAGGTGTGACTCAGTTTCCCCCTCTCCAGCTAAATTGGCTGGAGGCGTGACTCAGTTTCCCCCTCTCTAGCTAAATTGTCTGGAGGCGTAACTCAGTTTCCCCCTCTCCAGCTAAATTGGCTGGAGGCGTGACTCAGTTTCCCCCTCTCCAGCTAAATTGGCTGGAGGCGTGACTCAGTTTCCCCCTCTCCAGCTAGATTGGCTGGAGGCATGACTCAGTTTCTTCCGCTACACTCCTAGAAAACACTGACACAACTTGACGACAAAAAGTAAGTCAATGCCCTGATCTCTGCTTCCTACATTCATGGAGCCAAGGAGTCGCCCTCATGCAACAATGATCAAAGCGACAAGCAGTGGCCAGGCGGGTTAGTCGACACCCCATGACGTGAACGCTTGGCCGTGACACCAGCTGAATTCACTCCGGCTAAGCTGCCTTCCTTGTTTCCCGGAAAATCTCTCTGCGTTCAGCACCCGCGGAGAGGGAACTTGCCTCAGCCAAGACACACTCATGGGCTGTCCTAGTACAAGCTTGTGGGAGACTGTCCTGCCCCGGGCCCTGGACCGTGTGTGTCTAACACAACGGAACGGAAAGTTCTAGAACGACGTATTAAGGAACCTGGTTGAACCGCTAGGCCGGAGTTCTGTGACACGTAAAAACTTCCCCACCGTTCCCCTTGGAGTCCCTGCGACTTGCAGGGGGTAAATTTGCTTGCCCACGCTCTGGGCGAGTAGAACTTTCTGATGTTTGGTGGGGCAGTCTCGTGCAGACCGGCCTCCCCCCGACATGCTTCCCAGTATCGCGCCGTGACTGATGTTTCACAAGCAACCCCACCGACTTCAGCTCATTGGGGTCCTCCATCTTTTCCACACTGCCCCGCAGCCATTGGTTGTGCAGTTGAACTAAAGTAGGCAGCAGAGGGAAGCAGACAACGAACGAGAGGGAACTGACTGTGATACTGTATAACAGCAGTGAACCCAGGTGACTGAACTAATCAAGGATTGCAAGAAGAGGTAAAAAGTAAATGGGGAATTAATTACCCCTATAGCATCATAGAATCATAGGGTATGTCTAGCCTGCATCCCTTATGCCTCCTGACAGAGGGATGCAGTCTAGACATACTCATAGAGCTGGAAGAGACCTCAGGAGTCATCAAGTCCAGCCCCCCTGCCCAAAGCAGGACCAACCCCAACTCAATCATCCCACCCAGGACTCTGTCAAGCCAAGACTTAAAAACCTCTCAGGATGGAGATTCCACCCCCTCCCTAGGGAGCCCATCCCAGGGCTTCCCCACCCTCCTAGGGAAATCGTTTTTCCTAATATCCAACCTAGACCTCCCCCACTGTAACTTGATGAGTTGCAACGAGTTGCAGCTAATCGAAAAATTCCCCGTCTCTTTCCCAGAGCCTTCTGTGCTGTGTTTGTAACCAGGGCCCTGCTATGGTCCTTGGTAATTTTCCGTTCCGCACCGTTTGGAATGGGCTTGATTTGCCACGGGGCTGAGGTCTCCCTGAAGTCGGTGGGGGAGACAAGTCCCCAGTCCTGCTGTAAATCAGACCCAGGGGGTTAATCAACACCTGGAGAAAAAGAAACAAAAAACAGGACTATGTAGCACTTTAAAGACTAACAAGATGGTTTATTAGGTGATGGGCTTTCGTGGGCCAGACCCACTTCCTCAGATCAAATAGTGGAAGAAAATTGTCACGACCATATATACCAAAGGACACAAATAATTCCCCTTGCGGGAGCAGAACCTTCCCCTCCTGGGCTCCTGAAGAGACCTTTCAAGCAGAGCAACAAGGATGATGTAACTGCCTTTAGCTGTGTGTGAACAGCATTTCCCTGCCTCGCTGGGGCGGGAATTAGTGTCTCTGGGAAAACAAACAGAGAGACCATCACGCCAGCTCTTCTGGGGGTGCCTTGGCCTCTGGAGATTCTGCTGGTCTTCGAGATTCATTCCCACCCTATCTGCGCCTGCGTCACCCCAAACCTTTCTGGTGATCTCTCCGTGCGGTGCAGAGCATGGGCCGAGAGTCCCAGGGCTCCAGGAGGAAAGAGGCCGCTGGCTTCTCCTGCCTGGCTGTGACTGTGGGTCGGGGACGTTCCAAGTTGTGCGGGTCACACGCTGTCTTCCGGGAGCACTCTCCCCTGGGGGGTGGCTTGGGGGGGCGGTTGGTGCCAAGGTGTATCCTCACACATTGCTCTGTCCCGGCCTCTCGGTAAACATGCTCCCAGACTGAGTCCGGTGCCAATTAGGGCACGGCTAGACTACGGTTTTTTTTTTTTTTTTTTCCGAAGGGAGATATGCAAATTCAGTGCTAATTTAAATATCTTCTTCCAATCGCTTTTTCGGAAGCAGGGTTTTCGAAAGTGAAAGTAGTCTGGACAGGGTTTTTTCCCCCCCCCGTAAAAAAACCCCTTTTTTGCAGCAGGACCAGAGTCAGAGCGAGCTCCCGGGGCGCCAGGACAAACTCTGTGAGAGGAGGGAGAACCAGGGACACAGTGAGTGTGTGCAGTGAGATAGGGGCCTGACACATCAGCCCACGTGCCACAGGCCTGGGGTGACACCCGAAGCCCAGGCCACAAGGGGCGGGACTTTGCTAATACAAAGCGCAGTGAGGCTGAGTGAGGGGCAGACGCTGTTCACAGACTCCGGCAGGAACAGGCCGAACAGGGTCACACACTAACGTCTAGACTACGGGTTGTTTTTTTTTTTTTTTTTTCGAAAAAAACCCCTTTTTCGGAAAAAAAACCTGCTCTTCCTAAAAAAGGGAGGTTTATGCGGTTTTTTGAAAAAGGAGCTTTTTTCCGAAGCACCTCCCTTCCCCTCCCCCCCGCATCCAGACTACTTTCACTTTCAAAAAAAACCACGCTTTCGAAAACGCAAATGGAAGACGATATGCAAATTAGCACCCAATTTGCATATCTCCTTTCAAAAAAAACAAAACAAACAAACAAAAAACGTAGCCTAGACGTTAGTGTGTGACCCCGTTAGACCTGTTCCTGCCGGAGTCTGTGAGCAGCGTCTGCCCCTCGCTCAATGTCACCGCGCTGAGTATTGGTGGAGTCCTGCCCCTTGTGGCTTGGGCCTCAGGTGTCACCCCGGGCCTGTGGCACGTGGGCTGATGTGTCAGGCCCCTATCTCACTGCACACACGCACTGTGTCCCTGGTTCTCCCTCCTCACACAGAGTTTGTCCTGGTGCCCCTGAGAGCTTGCCCTGACTCTGGTCCTGCAGCAAACGGACTGGAGCCCAAGGGACCAGCCCCCTGCCTGCTCTGGGCTGTGGGGTTGGCCCTTGAGGAGGGAAATGGGCTCTGTGGGTGGGGCAGGGGGGTCTGGCAGCAAGCAAGGACTTGTGGGTTCTGTTCCCAGCTCTGCCAGGGGAGTGAGGTGCAATGGTTAGAGCAGGTGGGCCTATGAGGGGCACCATATCAGATTTGGGGGGGGCAAGCTGTGCATGCCAGGATGGGTTGGGGGAGAAGAGAGCATGGTGAGGGAGAGAGACTTCAGCAGTGTTACTGAGCATGCTCAGTACAAGCCAAGCACCAAATGGGGAGGGGGAGAACTAACCCCACCTGCCCTCCCCCACCACAGGCATCGTCTCCATCCAGGCACTGGAAAATGCTACTATTTTGGCAGGTAACTTAATATCTGGAGCTATGCCTGTGTCATAGAACTGGAAGGGACCTTGTGAGGTCATCAAGTCCAGTCCCCTGCTCTCACAGCAGGACCCAGCACCATCCCTGACAGCTTTGCCCCCAGTCCCTAAATGGCTCCCTCAAGGATTGAACTTATAACTCTGGGTTTAGCAAGCCAATGCACAAACCACTGAGCTATTCGCCGCTGCTAACTTAGCAGCTCGCTGGCAGCGATGCACTGTGTCTAAGAACTGGAGAAAAGAAAGACAATTAAATACAATTGTGCCCCCCACCAGAGCAGTGAGGTCATCAAGTCCAGTCCCCTGCTCTCACGGCAGGACCCAGCACCATCCCTGACAGCTTTGCCCCCAGTGCCTAAATGGCTCCCTCGAGGATTGAACTTATAACTCTGGGTTTAGCAAGCCAATGCACAAACCACTGAGCTATCCTCCCCCTGCTAACTTAGCAGCTCGCTGGCAGGAGCACTGTATCTAAGTCCTACAGAAAAGAAAGACAATTAAATACATATTAGACCCACTCGGCTCTAGCACGGACATATTCAGAGATCTTGTGGCCAGTCATTTAAGGGACTCAGGTTTGCCTTAACATGTCTATTCTTACTCTGTTACACACTCTGGGAAGAGAGAGACCCTGGCAGGACTCCTGGGCTCCATCCCCGCACTAGAAGCGGGGTCTGGTGGGTTACAGCAGGGGGCAGATACATTTCAGCTCCATGTAAGAACATCAGAACGGCCACACTGGCTCAGACCGAAGGTCCTTCTAGTCCTGGATGCTGCCTTCCCGCAGTGACCAATGCCAGGTGCGTGTGGAGGAATAAACAGAAGAGGCGATCATCACGCTCCATCCCCCGTCACCCACTCCCAGCTTCTGGCAAACAGTCCCGGCAAAGGGCACCTTCCCTGCCCCTTCTGGGCTCGTCCATTGATGGACCGATCCTCCTTGAACTTCTTTTGTTCGTATTAGAACCCTGTTACAGTTTGGGCCTTTCCACCATCTTCTGGCAAAGAGTTCCACAAGTTGACGGTGCACAAATAATTATCTTCTTTGTTTCAAATCTGCTGCCTATCCATTTCACTGGGCCAGCTTCTTGCGTTACGTGAGTGAAGGGATAAATAAGATTTCCTGATTCTATTTTTCCACATGGATCATGGTTTTCTAGGCCTCTTACATATCCCCCCCACCGTTCCGTCATTCCTTTTCCACGCTGAAAAGTCCCCATCTTGTTCATCTCTCCTCCTACGGAAGCTGTGCCTTACCCCTAACCATTTCTGTTGCCCTTTCTGTACCTTTTCCAAATCCAATCTATCTTCTTTAGATGGGGTGACCAGATCTGCATGCAGTATTCAAGATGTGGGCATACCATGACTTTATATAGAGGCAATATTGTATTTTCCATCTTATTATCTAGTCCTTTCCTAAAGATTCCCAATATTCTATTCACTGTTTAATTTTTAGTGCACATGTTTTCAGGAAACTGTCCACAAGGGTTCCAAGACCTTTTTTTTCCATTTGTTTTTTCTGGAGGGGGATCAGCTATTTTATATGTATAGCTAGGATGATTTTATTTTCCCAGGTGCATGACTGTGCACTTCATAGAACATTAGAACTGGAAAGGACCTTGAGAGGTCATTGAGTCCAGTCCCCGTCCTCCTAGCAAGACAAGTACCATCCCTAACAGATTTGCCCCAGATCCCTAACTGGCCTCCTCAATAATTGAGCTCACGACCCTGGGTTCAGCAGGGCAATGCTCAAATCACTGAATTCCATCTGCCTTTGTGTTGCCCAATCACCTAGTTGGGTGAAATCCCTATGTAACTTTTGGAGAGTCCCTTTTGACCCCTGTTTTCAAGAACATGTTTAACACAGTGATCCAAATACAGACCCCTGCAGCACAACACTCACTCCTATACTTTCCCCCCATCTTTTAAGTGGAGTGACTGGCAAAGTTTTCATGATGATCTAATGATCTTGCCATGATGGGAATGTCCAGCCTCTTGTTATTCTGAATTACCTGCCTCCCTCTTGTTATAAGAAACTCCCTGCCTCACAGGCGAAGCTGCAAGCAGCTCAAACTCTGTTGCATTTCAGACCTGCCACTGGAGTCAGGGCCTGCCGCTTTAAGCAGACCTCAGGTATGAAATCCAGGGGTTCAAACTCAGGAGGGGAGTCTACTGCCCCCCCCAGTCCCTCATAAATGGAGCCCTTGGCAACTGGGTTCAAATCGTGGTTCTGAGGCAAGAGTGGGGCCCAGAGTCGGAGCATCAGGGAACTGGAGTTGTGAGCCCCGGGCTTGTTCCTGCCTCTGCCCCTGAGTCCTTCTGTTGTGTGACCTTGGCCACATCGGTCCTCATGCTAGGCCATAAAATGTCCTACAATTTACAACCATCAGTAAATCCCATCCCAAATGTCACATAGAAAACACACGTGATATGGCTGTGGATGGGGATGGTGCAATTCCCAGGACAGGACTGAGCCAGCGCAGTTTGTTGTTGTGCCGTGAGAGGCCGGGCCGCTCTTCCTCCCGGGAATCTGACCAGAGAATTGCTCTAGGGATGTGGTCCCAGAAGCCAGCAAATGAAATAAAACCCCCTTCTATTTCCTTCCACACGTGCAGTGCCGGCAGCGAGGAGATGGCTCTTTGCTTCTCACACAAGGTAGGTGAAAAATCTCCCAACCATTCTCCCACTCAAGGCCATGGATGTTGTGCCCTGATCTGCAATGAAAGCAAAATCATGTCCCTGATTTCCTCCTTTCAATTTTACATACATGCACTGAGAACCTGATTTTGTATCTGAGCATGGGGGTTGTGTGTGTGTTCACATCTATCTATCTATCTATCCCCATCCACCCCATCTATCTATCCCCATCTCTTTCTCTGTCTATCCCCATCCACCCCATCTATCTATCCCCATCTCTTTCTCTGTCTATCCCCATCCACCCCATCTCTCTATCTATCCCCATCCACCCCATCTCTCTATCTATCCCCATCCACCCCATCTCTCTATCTATTTATCCCCATACACCCCCTCTATCTCTCTATCCCCATCCACCCCATCTATCTATCTATCCATCTATCTATCCCCACACACGCCCTCTATCTATCTATCTATCCCCATCCACCCATCCCCATCCACCCCCTCTATCTATCTATCTATTCCCGCACACCCCCTCTATCTATCTATCTATCTATCTCCACACACCCCTCTATCTATCTATCTATCCCCATACACCCCCTCTATCTATCTATCTATCCCCACACACCCCTCTATCTATCTATCTATCCCCACACACACCCTCTATCTATCTATCTATCCCCATCCACCCCCTCTATCTATCTATCTATCTATGTATCCCCACACCTCCCTCTATCTATCTATCTATCCCCACACACACCCCTCTATCTATCTATCTATCTATCCCCATCCACCCCATCTATCTATCCCCACACCCCCCTCTATCTATCTATCCCCACACACCCCCTCTATCTATCTATCTATCTATCTATCCAATTTTGTCCAATCCTCCCCTCGCCCCTCCTCGGCAGTCTATCTATCTGTTACTTTCTGAACCTCTCTGTCTGAAATCCACTCATTTAAGAATCTTGGGATGGGCCCTGACCTTGACTCCCGTGCTTTTATGCCAGTGATACCAGGTGACGTCCTTGTCCCATGTTTCTATAGTGCCCACCAAAATGATAGATGCATCCAACATGCCCATCACCGTGCCATGAGTCTGTTCAGCGTCTGTTTTGTGGTTGTGTCTGTGAGGTTGTTTGTTGTTTTTCCCTTCTCTTATCTTCACCCTCCTCTGTTCCCCAACCGCCAGCATGAGCCACTGAACGGGAGTGGAAATGTTGATTCTTAAGGTGGGTCTGTTACTGGGTCTGGATGCAGCCCGCTTGCTGGGCTCAGTCTGATCTTCCCTAGTAAGAGGATCTGCTCCCCTGCACCACATTATGGCACATTCTCTGCCCCTGGGGCCCGAGAGTTATGCTGTGGGCTCTTTCAGCTGAATTTATCTCAACACTCTCCCCACATAATATCTGGTTCATGAATAGTTTTCATATTCTCCTGTTTATAAATGAAGTGTCTAGATGCCTTGAAGAGCTCTGATAATATCACTCAAGTGTCAGAGAGAAGAAGCTACATACATCTCATTCCTAGTGGTAAGTAAATATCTCCTTTTATTTAGGGCCGGTCCAAATTTTAGCCAACAACTAAAATCCCTTCTGAAAAATTGATTTCGCCTACATTGATATCAATGATTTAGATATTGGCATAGAGGGTGCACTTATTAAGTTTGCAGACGATTCCAAGCTGGGAGGGGTGGCAAGTGCTTTGGAGGATGGGGTCATAATTCAAAACGATCTGGACAAAATAGAGAAATGGTCAGAGGTCAATAGGATGAAGTTGAATAAGGACAAATGCAAAGTGCTCCACTTAGAAAGGAACAATCCATTTCACACACTCAGAATGGGAAGCGACTGTCTAGGAAGGAGTCCTGCTGAAAGGGAGTTAGGGGTCATAGTGTTCCACAAGCTAAAAATAAGTCAACAGTGTGACACTGTTGCAAAAAAAGTAAACATGATTCTGGGCTGCATGAATAGGAGTGTTGTGAACAAGATAGGAGAAGTCATTCTTCCACTCTGCTCTTCACTGATTAGGCCTCAGTTGGAGGGCACCACATTTGTTGTGTCCAGTTGTAGGCACCACATTTCAAGAAAGATGTGGAGAAATTGGAGAGGGTCCAGAGAAGAGCAACAAGAATGATGAAAGGTCTAGAGAACATGACCTATGAGGGAAGACTAAAAGAACTGGGCTTGTTTAGTTTGGAAAAGAGAAGACAGAGAGGGGACGTGATAGTGGTTTTCAGGTATCTAAAAGGGGACAAAGAAACAGAGGCTAGGGACACCATTCCTACCCATCCTGGCTAATAGCCACTGATGGACCTAACCTCCAGGAATCTATCTAGCTCTTTTTTGAATGAAGTCTTCACAACATCCTCTGGCAAGAAAGAGCTCTTTCGCAAAAAGGCTTCTTCCTCGTAGAATGAGGATTCCCAATGCTGGAAAACCCTCGCTGTTCTTCCGATTTTCTTGCGTTCCTCAAGTTTTGACAGAAAAACAGCCATTTTTCTGACAAAACTCTGTAGTGTAGACATAGAAAGAAAGAAAGAAAGAAAGAAAGAACATAAGAATGGCCGTACTGGGTCAGACCAAAGGTCCATCTAGCCCAGTAGCCTGTCTGCCGACAGTGGCCAACCCCAAGTGCCCTGGAGGGGGTGGACCAAAGACAATGATCAAGCGATTTGTCTCGTGCCACCCATCTCCAGATTCTGACAAACAGAGGCCAGGGACGCCATTTCTATCCCCTGGCTAATAGCCTTTTAAAGGTGGATGAGGTGGGATCCACACAAGGGCTTTCAGCCTGCCCTTGTGTGGATCCCACCTCATCCACCTTTATTTCTGCTATGCCGAACCAGTCGAGAAGATGCTCTGCACTGACTCATGGAAGAACGTGATCGTGAGCTTGGCTGTGCTGGTGCTGTTTGTTTTGGGCCCTTTTTTACTGATAGTCCTGTCGTACGTCTGCATCATCTCCTCCATCCTCAAGATGTTGACGGTGGAGGGCAGGCGTAAAGCCTTCTCCACCTGCTCCTCCCACCTCACGGTGGTGACTTTGTGCTATGGAACAGCCATGTTGAGTTACCTGAAACCCACGTCAAACTCCACCCCCAAGAGTGATCAGCTGATATCCCTCATGTACACAGTTGTGATCCCTGTGTTGAACCCCATAATTTACACTCTGAGGAACAAAGACGTGAAGGGAGCTTTTTGAAACACAGTCGGGAAGGTCATCCTTTCACGCAGCCAGAGATATTAGAGACTGAAAAGTAGAGTGGATTGGAACAGTGTGAAAGTGGGGAATTTATTAATATTTGTTTGACGTTTACCCTCATTATTTTAACTGGGGTTTCACCATTGGCAAATTGATTACCTACTGTAACCCTATAAGGAAAATGGGAAGAGAAACATTTGTTATAAAATAAAATCAAAATAGAAGGGACATTTCTGTTAGAAATCTATCACTCTCTTGGTAGATTCTTTGAAAAATCAAAGGAGCCTATTTGGTCAAAGAACCATCTTGATTTTATACCGTTAGAGCCCTGCAGAGATACAAAATTTGTATCTGCCTCTGTATCCTCAGTAATGAACCATGGAGATCCACGTCCACATGCGTGGATGGTAGATAGGCATGGATGCAAAAGGGAGATTCGTGGATTTCCAAGGCTCTAGTTCATCTTCAAGTTTTGAAAATTCGTTGATTTTGCAAGGCACTATGTTCTTATGTTTTTATGAAATGTCAAAGGAAAAAATATCTCCAAAGGAGAAATGTTTGACAAAACATTCACCTCTTTTTCAGGTGCAAATTTAGCCATTTTCACCAGAATTCTCATACTGAAAACAGTTCAAGATACTCTACACAAATGTCCATTTCTATCCCCTGGCTAATAGCCTTTTATGGACCTAACCTCCATGAAATTATCTAGCTTCTCTTTAAACTCTGTTATAGTTCTAGCCTTCACAGCCTCCTCTGGCAAGGAGTTCCACAGATTGACTACACGCTGTGTGAAGAAGAACTTTTGCTTATTAGTTTTAAACCTGCTACCCATTAATTTCATTTGGTGTCCTCTAGTTCTTCTATTTAGGGAACTAATAAATAACTTCTCTTTATCGGCCCTCTCCACACCACTCATGATTTTATAGACCTCTATCATATCCCCCCTCAGTCTCCTCTTTTCCAAACTGAAAAGTCCCAGTCACTTTAGCCTCTCTTCATATTGGACCTGTTCCAAACCCCTAATCATTTTAGTTGCCCTTTTCTGAACCCTTTCTAAGGCCAAAAATATCTTTTTTGAGGTGAGGAGACCACATCTGTACACAGTATTCAAGATGTGGGCGTACCATAGTTTTATACAGGGGCAGTAAGATATTCTGGGTCTTATTTCCTATCCCTTTCTTAATCATTCCTAACATCCTATTTGCCTTTTTGACCGCTGCTGCACACTGTGTAGACGTTTTCAGAGAACTATCCATGATAACTCCAAGATCTCTTTCCTGATTTGTCGTAGCCAAATTAGCCCCCATCGTATTATATGTATAGTTCGGGTTATTTTTTCCAACGTGCATTGCTTTACACTTGTCCATATTAAACTTCATTTGCCATTTTGTTGCCCAATCACTTAGTTTTGTGAGATCTTTTTGAAGTTCTTCACAGTCTGCTTCTGTCTTGGCTATCTTGAACAGTTTAGTATCATCCACAAACTTCACTACCTCTCTGCTTGCCCCTTTCTCTAGATCATTTATGAATAAGTTGAATAGGATTGGTCCTAGGACCGACCCTTGGGGGACACCACTAGTTACCCCTCTCCATTCTGAAAATTTACCATTTATTCCTACCCTTTGTTTCCTGTCTTTTAACCAGTTCTCAGTCCATGAAAGGACCTTTCAATCCATGAAAGAAAGAAAGAAAGAAAGAAAGAAAGAAAGAGGGTATGTCTACACAGCAAAGTTATCTCAGGATACCACAGGTATCCCGAAATAGTGACCCTGTGTCCTTTGAACTTTTTTGAAATATAGTGGATGCGCTATTTTGCCATCCCTGTAAACCTCATTGTATGAGGAGTAAGGGATGGCTCGAAATAGCACTGTATTTTGAAATTTGGGGCTGTATAGACAGCACCAAATGACGAAATAAGCTATTTCAAAATAGACTCAAAATAGGCTACGCAATTTGTGTAGTGCAAATTGCATATCTTATTTTGTGTTTAGGGTGCTGTGTAGATGCAGAAAGAAAGAAAGAAAGAAAGGTCCCTTTTTGAATTTTCATGGAGACCGAAAGAAATTGTGATACCAGATGCTGCCTGATGAGGATTCGGGCCGGTTACATATTTATACACAGAACTGCAGCAGGTTTTAATCTCAAGCATCTCCGACGGTAAGGACACCAGTCCACATTGTGTGATTCTCACCCACTTGTTTCATTTGCTTCAGATGCAGTGTCGGTCTTTCTCACCCCTACAGATGATCCATTCTGAGAGCCAGGCTGGAGAGAGCCAGACCCTCTCCGTTGTCTTCATCCTGGTGGGATTTTCCTACCTTGGCGAGCTGCAAATCCTTCTGTTTCTGGTGTTTCTTCTCATCTACTTGCTTGCCCTGATGGGGAACCTGCTCATTGTCCTGCTGGTGAAGCTGAACCCCTCCCTCCAGACTCCCATGTATTTCTTCCTGGTGAACCTGTCTGTCTCGGAAATCTGCTGCACCACCAGTGTGATCCCTCAGCTGCTGGTTCACCTCCTAGTGGAGGAAAAGACCATCTCCCTCTTGGGTTGTGCAGCCCAGATAAACATCTTCATACTTGCAGGGCTCACGGAATGCTGCCTCCTTGCGGCCATGGCTTACGACCGCTATGTGGCCATATGCCACCCGTTGCACTACACCACCATCATGAGTGGTCGGGTGTGTGCACGGCTCATGGTGGCTTCGTGGCTCATCGGCATTTCGGTGGCCATAGCTCAGACCACACGGGCTTTCAGCCTGCCCTTGTGTGGATCCCACCTCATCCACCTTTATTTCTGCTATGCCGAACCAGTCGAGAAGATGCTCTGCACTGACTCATGGAAGAACGTGATCGTGAGCTTGGCTGTGCTGGTGCTGTTTGTTTTGGGCCCTTTTTTACTGATAGTCCTGTCCTACGTCTGCATCATCTCCTCCATCCTCAAGATGTTGACGGTGGAGGGCAGGCGTAAAGCCTTCTCCACCTGCTCCTCCCACCTCACGGTGGTGACTTTGTATTATGGAACAGCCATGTTGAGTTACTTGAAACCCACGTCAAACTCCACCCCCGAGAGTGATCAGCTGATATCCCTCATGTACACAGTTGTGATCCCTGTGTTGAACCCCGTAATTTACACTCTGAGGAACAAAGACGTGAAGGGAGCTTTTCGAAACACAGTCGGGAAGGTCATCCTTTCACGCAGCCAGAGATGTTAGAGACTGAAAAGTAGAGTGGATTGGAACAGTGTGAAAGTGGGGAATTTATTAATATTTGTTTGACGTTTACCCTCATTATTTTAACTGGGGTTTCACCATTGGCAAATTGATTACCTACTGTAACCCTATAAGGAAAATGGGAAGAGAAACATTTGTTACAAAATAAAATCAAAATAGAAGGGACATTTCTGTTAGAAATCTATCACTCTCTTGGTAGATTCTTTGAAAAATCAAAGGAGCCTATTTGGTCAAAGAACCGTCTTGATTTTATACCGTTAGAGCCCTGCAGAGATACAAAATTTGTATCTGCCTCTGTATCCTCAGTAATGAACCATGGAGATCCACGTCCACATGCGTGGATGGTAGATAGGCATGGATGCAAAAGGGAGATTCGTGGATTTCCAAGGCTCTAGTTCATCTTCAAGTTTTGAAAATTCGTTGATTTTGCAAGGCACTATGTTCTTATGTTTTTATGAAATGTTTGACAACTGTTTGACAAAACATTCACCTCTTTTTCAGGTGCAAATTTAGCCATTTTCACCAGAATTCTCATACTGAAAACAGTTCAAGATACTCTACACAAATGTCCATTTGGGCTTCTCCTTTCACGGCTGTGCCGGCCAAGTGCTGCTTGTTAGATTCTGGTGAGGGTTGGGTTGGGATTTGTTTGGCTGTCGAACGCATTTCTCCAGGGCTCCCTATGGCCTAATTCCATGGAGTATGTCCCAGTACTTCTGAGCAGCTTCCTAGGTCAGACTCTGACAGATCTTCTAATGCCTGACCTGACCATGTCCCATAACGACTCTTGGAGATGGCTCTTCATTGTCTTTGCCTTTGGGACAGGTGCAGAGTTCTGTGCTGGCAGATTGCATAGAGTTGCCAGGTGTCCGGTATTGACCCAGACAGTCCGGTATTTTCGCCTACCGTCCGGTAAAAAAATTCAGAAACCTAAAATGTCCGGTATTTTCTGATTTTTTTTCCCTGCCAGGAGATGAAAATACCGGACACCTGGCAACCCTACAGCAACCGGGCCTAGCCCCCTCCTCTTGGCCCCCCGTTCCTCCCCCTTACCTGGTTCCGCAGGGAAGCTGCCTTCTGGCTCTGATCAAGAAAACAAGATGGCCTCTGGCAAAAAGCCTAAAGACTTTTCTTAAAGGGGCCATGCTGTTTTATTTTTTGTATTTTTTGTATTTTTTTTGCTTAAGTCTCGGGGTCCCTTTTTTTTTTGCTCCTCCTTTTTTTCCCTCAACAGAATTTTTTCCACAGTGTTTTTTTGGGGGGGGGGGAGGGGTGTTTGGTATTTTTGGTTAAACCATCTGGCAACCCTAAGGTTGCATGAGAACCCCACGGCGCACAGCACAGATTCGTTGATTTTACAAGGCACGAAGGGACCGTCTTGACTATCTAGTCTGATGTTCTGCTTGAGTCAGGGCAGAGCATTTCACATGGATGTTCCTGAGTCAGATGAACATGTTTATACTGCATCTATACACCGCACCACAGTAACTCTAACTCAGGAACCAATCCATGCAACAAACCTCGGTGCCAACTCTGCCCTCACATCTACACCAGCGACACCATCACAGGTCCTAACCATATCAGCCACACCATTACTGGTTTATTCACCTGCACCTCTACCAATGTGATATACGCCATCATGTGCCAGCAATGCCCCTCTGCTATGTACATCGGTCAAACAGGACACTCCCTGCGTAAAAGAATAAATGGACACAAATCAGATATCAGGAATGGCAATATACAAAAACCTGTAGGGGAACATTTCATTCTCCATGGACACACAGTAGCAGATTTAAAGGGAGCCATCCTGCAGCAAAAGAACTTCAAGACCAGACTTCAAAGACAAACTGCTGAGCTACAGTTCATCTGCCAATTTGACACCATCAGTTTAGGATTAAACAGAGACTGTGAAAGGCTAGCCAAGTACAAAAGCAGTTTCTCCTCTCTTGGGGCACGTCTAGACTACATGTCTCCGTCGACAGAGCCATGTAGATTTGCTTACTCGGCAAAGGGAAACTTCATTTAAATGAAAATGGCTGCCGCGCTGTGCCGATCAGCTGTTTGGCGGCACAGCGCTGTAGTCTGGATGGTCGGCGGTTGACATCAAAGGCATTTGTCAACCTCCCCGGTAAACCTCATCCCACAAGGCATACCGGGGAGGTCAACAAATGCCTTTGATGTCAACTGCGGAGCGTCCAGACTACAGCACTGTGCCGCCAAACAGCTGATTGGCACAGCGCGGCAGCCATTTTCATTTAAATGAAGTGGCGATTATTTAGATCGCCGCTTCATTTCCCTTTGCCTACAACCCTAATCTACATGGCTCCGTGGATGGAGCCATGTAGTCTAGATGTGCCCTTGGTGTTCACACCTCCACATCAGCTGCTAGAAGCGAGCCTCACCCTCCCTGACTGAATTAACCTCGTTATCTCTAGCCTTATTCTGGCCTGCATATTTATACCTGCCTCTTGAAATCTCCACTACATGCATCTGACGAAGTGAGTCTTTGCCCACGAAAGCTTATGCTCCAATACATCTGTTAGTCTATAAGGTGCCACACGACTCCTCGTTGCTTTTGCAGATCCAGATTAACACGGCTGCCCCTCTGATTCTGTTTATATTGTAAATTATAGACATAAATTAGAGCAGTGTTAAAAATTCATATAACTATGAGAGGTGCCATCAGTGTATCACACTATTGCACCAAAAGCCCGTGTAGATAGCACATCGATGCATAGCTAGATGATGAAAATAACATACTCTCTTCTTATCTGGGGAAATACTGTTTGGTTTGCGTGCCGACCTATGTGGCTGCCTAAGTATAATAAATTGCAAATCAAACCCTCGCTCCTTGGCCCAGCCGTTTTATGATGGTATCTCTGTGCCATATCAAACAACCCGGGCTGTCAACAAACTGGACTGAACCTGGCACATGAAGAGCAAAACCCATGAGCCTTGATGGCAGGTTCGAAGAGCTACGCTGCTCTTAGGTCAGGCCATAGAGCAGCCTAAACTCTTCCTCTTGGTGGTCTCAGCCCCCCTGGGTTACAGATCTATGACTCCTTGCCCGAAATGTGCTGAGGATTCATTCGTAGGAAGTTTAAAATACATGAAGACACTGGGATACCCTGGACAGCAGCATGGGATGGTTTTTATTCTTTCTTAAGAACATAAAAACATGAGAACGGCCAGACTGGGTCAGACCAAAGGTCCATCCAGACCAGTACCCTGTCTGCCGACAGTGGCCAATGCCAGCTGTCCCAGAGGGAGTGAATTGAACAGGTAATGATCAAGCGATCTCTCTCCTGCCGTCCATCTCCATCCTCTGACAAACAGAGGTTAGGGACACCATTCCTTGCCCATACGGGCTAATAGCCATCTATGGACTTAACCGCCAGGAATTTATCTATTTCTCTTTTAAACCCTGTTATAGTCCTGACCTTCACAACCTCCTCAGGCAAGGAGTTCCACAGATTGACAATGCGCTGTGTAAAGAACTTTTTGATCCAATTTGCTGATCCGTTTTCAATTATACTATTGGCCAAGATCAGTAATGTGCCATATTGGAAGATGTGAGTAAGAAGTAAAAACACGTGATGATAAACCAACAGCATTTTCCCCTCCTGTGAGAAACTTAGAAACAGAGCAATATGACCCAGGAACTACAAATTCAGCAAGGAAATTATTACTAGCACTTGAGCATGGATTATGCGCAGGTTATGGAAAATACAATGGATAATGGGTTGGATCAACATTGGGGGTAGGGAATTAGCAATTGAGAATGGGAAAGTCTTTGAAATATCTATATATAAGAGGGCTCAAAGCTGGAGAAACGCTTGACCTGAAAATGATGAAGGCTACTGAAGGACCAGATCAGGAAATCCGGGCAGGTGATGACCATCGTGGAAGAAGGACGGACTTCTAGGTGTGCAAGAATGTAGCCTATGGCTGTAATCTAACCTGGGTGACTTTGCCTGGTCAGTCTTGACTGTTTTTCCTTGTCTCTCAGGAAAATTACATCAAGACTCTCGAAATGAGCATAATTGTACGAACAAAGGCACAATTGATCAAGCCAAATTGGGTGGAGGCGTGACTCAGTTTCCCACTCTACACTGCCAACAACCACGGAGGCAAATTGACTCAACAGAGTAAATCCGACATCAATGCCTGATCTCTGCTTCCTACATTCATTGGGCAAAGGGTGGGATGGTAGCAATAATCAGAGAAACAAGCAGTGGCCAGGTGGGTTAGTAGACACCCCATGACGTGAACACCTGGCCGTGATACCAGCTGACTTCGCTCGGGCTAAGTTGCCTTCCCGGTTTCCCTGTGTGTCACTCCGCGTTCAGCACATGCAAAGCGGAAACTTGTCTCAGTCAAGACACACTCAATGACTGTCCTAGTATAAGCTTGTGGGAGATTGTCCTGCCCCAGGCCCTTTAACGTGTGTGTCTAACACAACGGAACGGAAAGTTCTAGAATGACATGTTAAGGAACTTGGCTGAACCGCCAGGCCAGAGTTCTGTGATGCGTAAAAACTTTCCCACAGTCCCTCTGGAGTCCTTGAGACTTGCAGGGGGTAAATTTGGTCTCTCACGCACTGGGTGAGCTGTACTTTCTGAAGTTTGGTGGCGTGGTCTTGTGGAGACCAGCCGCCCCCGAGACACTTCCCAGTACCGTGCTGTGACTGACGGTTCACAAGAAACCCCACCGACTTCCATCCTTTGGGTTCCTCCATCTTTTCCACACTGCCCCGCAGCCATTGGTTGTGCAGTTGAACAAAAATAGGCAGCAGAGGGAAGCAGACAATGAACGAGAGGAAACTAACTGTGATACTGTATAACAGCAGTGAACCCAGGTGACTGAACTAATCAAGGGTCACAAGAAGAGGTAAAAAGTAAATGGGGAATTCATTACTTCTATGGGTGTGTCTAGACTACAGGGTTTTGTCAACAAAAGTGGACTTTTGTCGACAAAACTATACCTGAGTCTACACTAATACCGAGTTCTGTCGACATAATGTCGACAGAACTTGGCAGTTTTGTCGAAGGCGGTAAACCTCATTCTACAAGGAATAACACCTTTTGTCGACAGAGTTCTGTCGACAGAAGGCGTTATTGCATCTACACTGTCCTTTGCATCTACACTCTCATGTCGACAAAGTGGCTTGCTTTGTCAACAGAACTGGCTGTAGTCTAGATGCTCTTTGTCGACAGAAGCTTTGTCAACAGTATGTGTCGACAAAGCCTCTGTCGACAAAAGCCTGTAGTCTAGATGTACCCCTATACTGCCTCAATGATTTACAGCTAATAAAAAAATTCCCCATCTCTTTCCCTGAGTTTTTTATACTGTATTTGTCCCTGGGGCCCTGCTAGGGTCCTTGGTAATTTTCCATTCCTCACCGTTCAGAATGGGCTTGATTAGCCAAGGGGCTGAGGTCTCCTTGATGTGGGTGGAAGATACAGGTCTCCAATTCTGCTGTAAATTAAACCAAGGGGTTTAGTCTGCATCTGGAGTAAAAAGGATGTAAATAATTCCCCTGTGGGAGAGGAACTTTCCCCCTCCTGGGCTCTTGAAGGGACCTTTCAAGTAGAGCAACACAGAAGATGTGGGCGTACCATGATTCCTTTTTTAATGATTCCTAACATTCGGTTTGTTTTTTTGACTGCTGCTGCACATTGAGTAGATGTTCTCAAGGAACTAGCCACAATGACGCCAAGATCTCTCTCTTGAGTAGTTGTAGCCAACTTAATCCCCATCGTATTGTATGTAGAGTTGGGATTATTTTTTTCCAACGAGCATTCCTTTACATTTATCATCATTCAGTTTCATTTGCCATTTTTCCGACCTTAAACAAATCATCCCTCATTCTAGCCAGTAAAGTATCCCACTATTTACCCCTCTGAGTAAATCCCGTCCCAAACGTCACATAGAAAACAAGCATGTTGTGGATGTTGCTGAGGATGGTGCAATTCCCGTGACACGACCCAACTACTGAAGTTTGTTTTGTTGACACTTAAGGCCGGGCTGTTCCTCCTCTGAGGAATGTGACAAGGAATTTCCTCCGGGGACTTGGTCCCAGAAGCCAGCAAATGAAATAATAAGCCCTCTGATTCCTTCTACACAGTATAGATCTGGCAGCTAGGAGATGGCTCTGTGCTTCTCACACAAGGTAGGTGAAAAATCCCCCAACCGTTCTCCCACTCACGTCCATGGACTTTGTGCCCAGATCTGCAATAATAGTAAAATCATGTCGCTGATTTCTCCATTTCAATTTTATGTACATGCACAGAGAATCTGATTTTGTGTCTGAGCATGTGGCTAGTGTGTGTTCACATCTATCTATCTATCTATCCCCATCCACCCCATCCATCTATCTATCTATTCCCATACACCCCCTTATCTATCTATCTATCTATCTATCTATCTATCTATCCCCATACACCCCTCTATCTATCTATCTATCTAACTATCTATCTATCTATCGCCATACACCCCTCTATCTATCTATCTATCTATCTATCTATCCCCATACACCCCCTCTATCTATCTAACTATCTATCTAACCCCATACACCCCTCTATCTATCTATCTATCTATCTATCTATCCCCATACACCCCTCTATCTATCTATCCCCATACACCCCCTCTATCTATCTATCTATCTATCCCCAGACACACCCTCTATCTATCTATCTATCCCCATCCACCCCATCCACCTATCTATCTATTCCCATACACCCCCTTATCTATCTATTTATCTATCTATCTCCATACACCCCCTCTATCTATCTATCTATCTATGTAACCCCATACACCCATCTATCTATCTATCTATCTATCTATCCCCATACACCCCATCTTTGTCAAATCCACCCAGCAGTCTATCTATTCATCTAGCCATTACTTGGTTACTTTCTGAATCTCTCTGTCTGAAATCCACTCATTTACCAATCACGAGCTAGGTCCTGATCTTGGCTTCAACGCTTTATATATATACAGTAAAACTCCAATAGTCCTGCACCCAATTTTCCGGCACTCCTGGCAGTCTGGCATCAAAATGGCAAGTGCTCCTGATGGAACTGGGATGGAACCCGGAACCGCTCAGGTCAGCTGCTCTCATATGGGTGACAGCAGGGAGGGGAGGTGTTTGGCTCTGGGGAAGGGGAGGGGAGAGGAGGGGGATTGGGTTATGCACGGCGTCCCGGCCAGCTCATTGAAAAGCCGGCTGCTCAGCGCACATGGCCCAGCTCCTGGAGGGAGACATGCGGCTGTACTGGGACCCTAGCATAAGGTTGGGGGGGAGTGGGATCTAGTTACAGCAGGGAGGGGAGGTGTTTGGCTCCAGGGAAGGGAAAGGGGAGGGGAATTGGGTTACACACGGCGTCCTGGCCAGCTCAATGAAAAACCAGCTGCTCAGCGCATGTGCCCCAGTGCCTGGAGGGAGGCGTGCATCAGTACCGGCAGCTCCGGGACCCGATCATAAGGTTCGGGGAGGGGATTGGGTTGGGAGTAAGCAGTACCTCCTGATACTCCAGCATATCCGACAATCCGGCACCACCTAGGTCCCAAAGGTGCCGGATTATCGGAAGTCTACTGTATATGATCCATTCGTCTCGAGAGACGGTGGTAAGCAGGGGCAGTGCCTGGATCTGCAACTTCTTTCATGGCCTACGCATCCAATATTGGATTTACACAGTCGACCACAATAGCTACATGCCAGTCGACTTCCGTTTTCACGAGTCTGAGTATTTTTCCTTCTGAGGGGGAGTTCTTTTGCATGACTTGCACAGGTCCTGTTGAAAAATGACATGCCCTGTTGCAATAATTGTTGCCAGCTGTTGCGAGCTCATGACGTAGATTCCCAAGAGCTTGGATTGATGTTAAACCTTTTCATAGTGTTTTTACATATCTCCTTGGCTTCAATGCTTTTATGCTAATGATACTAGGTGAAGTCTGTGTTCCGTGGTTCCATCAGGCCCACCTGAGGCAGAGACGTGAGCCCGACATGACCACCCCCACGCCATGCGTCTATTCAGTGTCTGTGTTGTTGCTGTGTTGGGGGGGGGGTGTTTCTGACTTCTCCCTTCTCTTGTATTTCCTCGCCTCTGTTCCCCAACCCCCAGCGTCATCCCTTGAGTCTTGGAGGGTCTTGCTTTGGGGTCTGGATGCAGCCCACTGGGTGGGTTCCCCCTGACCTTTTCTAGTAAGGGAATCTCCTCCCATTATCCCCTCATAACACATTCTCCGCCCCTGGGGCCCGAGAGTTACCTGGTGGACTCTTTCCTCTGAATTTCCCTCGACCCTCTCCCCACATAATATCTGGTTCCTTCATCGCGTCCCTGTTCTCCTGTTTATCAGTGCAGGGGCTAGAAGTGCCCTGAAACTATCCCTCCACTGCCAGCGACAAGAATCTACACTGCCATCTTTCCGAATGGTGAGTGAATTTCGCCTTTGATGTAGGGCCCGTCCCAATGTCAGCCAGCTAACCCAGAAATCCATCAGAATCCCTCCTGGAAAAAAAAAATCATTCCTGTGAGAAAAAAATGGCCATTGAGGGCCGTATTCGATTGTCCATTCGGTTCTATATCGAACCCTTGGAATCGAATGTCGGTCGTGCGCTATTTCGCCTTTTCCTGCCGAGGAAAAAAGAGAACGAACCGTGGACCGTTTCCTGCTATGGTCGTGCGGAGGAAAGCGCTCGCAAGGGCTGATCCAGATTCCCCAACGTAGCTCTTACGAGAGGCAGGAGAATTCCCTCCTCTCCTCCAGCTTTCCATGCTTGAGAAAATCAGTCCCCGTTCTTTCATATCGCTCTGGGCCCAGCAGTTGGCAGAAAGCAGCCCCTGCCTTTGCTTTGGTGCTTTGATTTCTCTCTCTCTCTCTCTCTCTCTCTCTCAGCCTCCCGATGAGTTTGTGTGTTTGTGGGTCCGGTGCCTTCTTTGAAGTTTCTATTTCTGGAAATGCGGACTCCTTGTCCAAACCCAGTCGCCTCTCTCACACATTCCCAGATTCATAGAATACTAGGACTGGAAGGGACCGCGAGAGGTCATCGAGTCCAGTCCCCGGCCCTCATGGCAGGATCAAGCACCGTCTAGACCATCCCTGACAGGTGTCTGTCCAACCTGCTCTTAAACATCTCCAGTGATGGAGATTCCACAACCTCCCTAGGCAATTTATTCCAGTGTTTAACCACCCTGGACAGTTAGGAAGTTTTTCCTAATGTCCAACCTAATCCTCCCTTGCTGCAGTTTAAGCCCGTTGCTTCTTGTCCTGTCCTCAGAGGCCAGGAAGAACAAGTTTTCTCCCTCCTGCTGAGTAGCACGCTAGTATCTGATGCTTTGAGAGCCCCGTATGGAAAATGTGAAAAGTGGGAAAAATACGATACACGTTATCGCTCACTTTAATTCCCCATCTCTCAAGTCCATGTCCTTCCTGTTCTATTGAAGTTCCCTCTCCACAAAGAACTTGAAGTAAAAAAAAATAATTGTAGGCTCCTGCTTGTAAAATTCGGAATAGCGAGGTTATGAAAGATCCACGCCTGGTGTAAAATCACTGTAGCTCTTTTCATGCCCATGGGGCTGTTCAGATTTACACCCGCTACAGAAGTGGGTCGAGCTGTGTTTTGTAGGCAGGTGGACAACAATGCACTCAGCGTGGTGCGATGAAAGAGGCAGGAAGGAATTAAATGGTTCTGTTTGCTTTTTTTGCAACAGCGTAACACTGCTGACTCATATTCAGCTTGTGGTTCTCTATAACCCCTCGATCCCTTTCTGCCATACTCCTTCCTAGACAGTCGCTTCCCATTCTGTGTGTGTGAAACTGATTGTTCCTTCCTAAGTGGAGCACTTTGCATTTGTCCTTATTAAACTTCATCCTGTTTACCTCAGGGTATGTCTACGCTACAAAGTTAATTCGAAATAACAGCAGTTATTTCGAATTAACTTTAATAGCATCTACACAGACAAACCGCTATTTCGAAATAAATTCGGAATAGTGGAGCCCTTATTTCGAATTTGGTAAACCTCATTCTACGAGGAGTAACACCAAATTCGAAATAGCTATTTCAAATTAAGTTAATTCGAAATAGTGCTGTAGTGTAGACATACCCTCAGAGCATTTCTCTAGTTTGTCCACATCATTTTGAATTATGACCCTATCCTCCAAAGCACTTGCAACCCCTCCCAGCTTGGGATCATCTGCAAACTTAATGAGCGTCCTCTCTATGCCGATATCTAAATCGTTGATGAAGATATTGAACAGATCCGGTCCCAAAACAGACCCCTGCGGAACCCCACTTGTTACTCCTTTCCAGCAGGATTGTGAACCATAAATAACTACTCTCTGGGAACGGTTATCCAGCCATTTATACACCCACCTTATAATAGCCCTATCTAAGTTGTATTTGCCTAATTAATAGATAAGAATATCATACGAGACCGTATCAAATGACTTACTAAAGTCTAGGCATACCATGTCCATTGCTTCTCCCCTATCCACAAGATTCATTATCCTGTCAAAGAAAGCTGTCAGATTGATTTGACATGATTTGTTCTTTACAATCCATGCTGGCTGTTCCCTATCACCTTATTATCTTCTAGGTGTTTGCAGATGATTTCCTTAATTACTTGCTCCATTATCTTTCCTGGCACAGAAGTTAAACTGACTGGTCTGTAGTTTCCTGGGTTGTTTTTATTTCCCTTTTTATAGATGGGCACTATATTTCCCCTTTTCCAGTCTTCTGGAATCTCTCCTGTCTTCCACGATTTTCCAAAGATGATAGCTAGAGGCTCAGATACCTCCTCTATCAGCTCCTTGAGTATTCTAGGATGCATTTCATCAGGCCCTGGTGACTTGCAGAAATCTAACTTTTCTAAGTGATTATTAACTTGTTCTTTTTTTTAATTTTATCTTCTAAACCTACCCCCTTCCCACTAGCATTCACTACGTCAGGCATTCGTTCATCATCAGACTTCTTGGTGAAGACTGAAACAAAGAAGTCATTAAGCATCTCTGCCATTTCCAAGTTTCCTTTTACTGTTTCCCCCTCCTCACTGAGCAGTGCTCCACTTAGGAAGAAACAATCAGTCTTACACACATGCAGAATGGGAAGCGACTGTCTAGGAAGCAGTCCTGCAGAAAGGGATCTAGGGGTCATAGCGGACCACAAGCTAAATATGAGTCAACAGTGTGACTCTGTTGCAAAAAAAAGCCAACATGATTCTGGGCTGCATGAACAGGTGTGTTCTGAGCAAAACACGAGAAGTCATTCTTCTCTCTTCTCTGTGCTGATTAGGCCTCAGTTGGAGTCTTGTGTCCAGTTGTGGGCACCACAATTCAAGAAAGATGTGGAGAAATTGGAGAGGGTCCAGAGAAGAGCAACAAGAATGATGAAAGGTCTAGAGAACATGAGCTATGAAGTAAGACTGAAAGAATTGGGCTTGTTTAGTTTGGAAAAGAGACGACTGAGAGGGGACATGATAGCGGTTTTCAGGTATCTAAAAGGGTGTCACAAGAAGGAGGGACAAAACTTGTTCTTCCTGGCCTCTGAGGATAGAACAAGAAACGATGGGCTTAAACTGCAGCAAGGGAGGTGTAGGTTGGACATTAGGAAAAAGTTCCAACTTTCAGGCTGGTTAAACACTGGAATAAATTGCCTAGGGAGGTTGTGGAGTCTCCATCTCTGGAGATATTTAAGAGCAGGTTGGATAAATGTCTATCAGGGATGGCCTAGACAGTACTGTGTCCTACCATGAGGGCAGGGGACTTGACTCGATGACCTCTCGAGGTCCCTTCCAGTCCTAGTATTCTGTGATTCTATGAAAGAAAGAAAGAAAGAAAAAAAGGTCCCTGTTTGAATTTTCATTGGGGCAGAGTAAATGTGTTCAAAGAGGAACAAGAGATCTCCTGATATTGGCGCTGATGTTGCTACTTTAGGTCAATTCACCACCTCCCCAGCTGGAGTAAATCAGCTGTAGCTCCACTGTATCAAATCTCCAGCTGAACCATCCTGCCATCGCTTGTTTCACATACACCCAGTAACACCAGCTGCTGCCTGATGAGGATTGAGCCCCTATGGGAAGGAAACCAGTCCGCGCTGTTTGTGTGATGGTTCCCCTCCCACCCCTGTCCATGCTTTATGACATTGACCCATGGACACACATGCGCGTAACTCAAAGATGCTTTGGACAAAATGGAACCCGTCAATGTTAATGTCCCAATCTGCTGGCTCCGTGTCTCTTATTTTGGCGCATGGATCACTCTTGTGTGTGAAGTTGGAGATCTGGAGTATGGAATGGCCTATGGTTTAAAATGCGCAACTGAGATCCATCAAGGGTGTTTCCCTCAATGTCTGTGTGATTGCACGTAAACAGGCTCTTTTGCCCTTTGAATCTATGCAGTGTGTGGTCTTAGGAAGACTTGGGATCTCCCCAACTGGTAGGGTCTGGCCAGGCAATTTCCCATAGAAGGTGGAGAGGAGAACTCCAAGTTCCCGCCCAATAGTGGAATCTATGAAACCTTATAAAACAAGGGGAAGATGCTGCTCCTTTGTTGTTGGCTGGCATGTCGCTCCCCAGAGAATGAACCCGAGACCCCAGGGAAAAAGGATCTTGCCTGGCTAGGAGGTGTAGGTGACTTAAGAACATTTTTAGGAATAGAGATGCAGCCGTGTTAGTCTGGTCTAGCTGAAACAAAAGACAGGACTATGCAGCACTTGAAAGACTAACAAGATGGTTTATTAGGTGATGAGCTTTCGTAGGCCAGAAAGCTGATCACCTAATAAACCATCTTGTTAGTCTTTAAAGAGCTGCATAATCCTGTCTTTTGTTAGAACATTTTTAGGGAGAGTCTGTGCTGAGTGTTTAGTGTTAGAACTAGCTCGGACTTTCTTGTCATTTTCAATTTCTAATTCGCTTTGCTCTGCCTGTTCTCTCTTGCAACTGGTGGTCCCTGGGCCACTGGTGATCCATGGTGACTTTTTCGGTGGTCCACAGGAACATTGTCCAAAGTCACATGGCATGGGCAGGCACCAAAAATCTGTTAGTAAGAAATAAATTTCAAACCAAAAAGTTCATCTGCTCTTTTTTATCATGTCTCAAAAAGGAGGTGGTCCATGAAAATTTTTTGATTGGCCTGGTGGTCCGTGGACTGAAACGAGTTGAGAACCACTGCCTTAAACCCTCCTGCTTGTCCCTAATAAAATCCCTTTTATTTACTCTCAAACCCAGTGTCAATCATTGGAGCCATCGAGGTGCACATCCTCCTGTTGTTGTTCAAGGGGCCTGGCCGGAATGGGTTTATTTGGGGTTCTGATCCGAGTTGGGGGTTGGGTTCCTGGAAGCTGGGCCCCAAACGACCTTCTCTTCAGACCTGAAGGGGATCAGTGTCTGTATTGCTCCTTGGGGTGAGGGGTGATCTCGGCTCTGTGCCTTGGGTGGGGGAGGCCAGGAGATCTAACTCAGCAGGACAGGGTGCTGAGAAGCCCCAGAGAGCAAGGAGGTGAGTGCCGATGGTTTTGTTGGCTCTCCGGGAAGCAGCCCCCACAAAGGGTCTTCTGTGACCCCTCCCCCATCACAGTTTGATTCACGTCCACATTCTGGGTTTGCCTCAGGCTCGGTGTTGTTCTTTGTCGCCCCTACAGATGAGCAGTTGGGAGAGTCTTTCTAGAGAGAACCAGACGGTCACCAGTGTCTTCATCCTGGTGGGATTTTCGTCCCTAAACAAGCTGCAAATCCTTCTCTTTCTGGTGTTTCTCCTCACCTACCTGCTCACCCTGATGGGGAACCTCCTCATTGTCCTGCTGATCAAGCTGAACCCCTCCCTCCACACCCCCATGTATTTCTTCCTGGTGAACCTCTCGGTCTCGGAATTGTGCTGCACCACCAGCCTGACCCCACAGCTGCTGGTCCACCTCCTGGTGGAGGAGAAAACCATCTCCCTCGCGGGCTGCGCGCTCCAGTTGTACGTCTTCACCGTCACGGGCCAGACTGCCTGCTGCCTCCTGGCGGCCATGGCCTACGACCGCTACGTGGCCATCTGCCGCCCGCTGCACTACGCCAACATCCTGAGCGGCCGGGCATGTGCGCTGCTCGCGGGAGCGTCGTGGTTCATCGGCATCTCAGTGGCCATAGCTGAGACCGTGTTGCTCTTCAGCCTGCCCTTGTGTGGCACCCACCGCATCTCCCATTATTTCTGCTCTGCCCAGCCATTACAGAAGATGCTCTGCACATACACGTGGAAGAACATGATCGTGGACTTTTCCATTCTGGTGCTGTTCGTGATGGGCCCTTTCCTACTGATCGCCCTGTCCTATGTGCACATCATCTCCACCATCCTCAGGCTGCCGTCAGCAGAGGGGAGGCGTAAAGCCTTCTCCACCTGCTCCTCCCACCTCACGGTGGTGACGTTGCTCTACGGAACGGCGCTTTTGAGTTACCTGAACCCCACGTCCAGCTCCACCCCTGAAAGCAATCAGCTGATAGCCCTTATGTACACAGCTGTGACACCAATGTTGAACCCCATCATATACAGTCTGAGGAACAAAGAAGTGAAGGGGGCCTTTCGAAACACAGTCGGGAAAGCCATCTTCTCATGCAGCCAGAGATATTAGAGTAGTGTTTCTTAAACTGTGTTCCGCAGCATGCTGGTGTGCTGCAAGGAAGTTGGAGGTGTGCCGCGGAGAACAACAGAATTCAAAATGGTCACCATTAAAGGGGCAGGAGACCTTCTTTCCCCCTAACCCTTTTTTCCCCCCGACCTTTTTTTTTCCTCACCAAAAAATCCTTGGTGTTACTCATAAAAAATAAATTATTGTTTGGTGTTCCGCGGTCTTAAAAAGTTTAAGAAACACTGTATTAGAGAATGAAAAGGAAAATTAGTGAGCACAGTGTGAAATTCATGCACGTTTGGTTGAAGTTTCTCCTCACAACTCTCACTTTTTCAACTGAGGTTTTGCCATTTGCATAATGATGCGCTGTTCTAAACCAGTCAGGAAAATCAGAAGAGCAACGTTAGCTATAAAAATGAAATCTAAATAGAACGGAATTTTCCAGCACTCTCTTGATAGATTCTTTGAAAAATGAAATGAGCATTTTTAGTCAAAGTACCATCTGGAGTTTGTATCTGTAGAGCCCTGAGTGGATACCAGAGTGTAATCTGAATCCATATAGGCAGACATGACCAGGGCTCACTAAGCGGCGGCGAGCCTTGCTCACCAGCCATGTGCTACCGCACACTGCGCACGCGTAGACTGCTCTGCGTATGTGCTGACCGCTCTGCGCATGCGCTGACTACACTGCGCGACTGCGCTGGGCTAAAATCTACTCGCCACGGGCAAGTAGATTACGTTAATCGTGGAGCCCTGGACATGACCATGGATTTCTGTATTCACATCTGCGGAGGGTAGATCCCACCAGATACACAAGGGAGATCAGGGGATTACCAGAGTTGTATCTATCTTCAAATTTTGAAATGTCAAAGGAAAAAAAACAATCGAAATGAGAAACGTTTCGTAGAACATTCACCTCCTTTTGGGGGAAATTTAAGGATTTTCATACTGGCAACATTCCAAACTACAGAAAAGTCCCTTTGGGCATCTCCTTTGGCTGCCATGCCGGCCAAGTGCAGCATATGAGGTTCTGGCAAGGACTGGGTTGGGATCTGTTTGGCTGTCGGATGCATTTCTCCAGGGCTCCTTATGGCCTAATTCTAAAGAATATTCCCCAGCACTTCTGAGCAGCTTCCTAGGTCAGACTCTGACAGATCTTCTAATGCCGGACCTGACCGGGTCACGTAACGGCTCTTGAAAACGGCTCCTCACTGCCTTTGCCCCCGGGACAGGTGCAGAGCTCTGTGCTGGCAGGTTGCATTAGCACCCCATGGCACAGATTCGTTGATTACAAGGCACAAAGGGACCGTGTTGATCGTCTGGTCTGACGTCCTGCATAAGTGAGGCTGGAGAATGTCACGTGGTGTTTTAGAGTCAGTGTGTTGTGCCCACGAAAGCTCATGATACCATTTACATGTTTAATTAGTCTTTAAAGTGCTACCAGACCATTTGTTGTTTTTTAAGTTTACCCTGTACAGACTAACTCAGCTACCCTTCTGAAGCTACTGTACATATTGTACTTTACAGACATAAATACACGTGGTGTTAAAAATCCATAGATGAGAGGTGCTCTCAGTGTATCACACTATCACACCAAAAGCTTGTGTAGGTGGTCCATAGAGGTACAGCTAGACAATAAAAATACTGAAAAGATTTGACAGTTTTTCAAAGGGACATTATTAAGGGCCCAAAAGCAAGCTATTCCACTGTGTAAGAAAGATAGAAAGTATGGCAAAAGGCCGCCTTGGCTTAACCAGGAGATCTTGCATGACCTAAAAATAAAAAAGGAGCCATATAAGAAGTAGAAACTAGGACAAATTACAAAGGATGAATATAAGCAAACAATACAGGGCAAGATTAGAAAGGCAAAGGCACAAAACGAACTCAAACTAGCTACAGGCATAAAGGGCAACAAGAAGACATTCTATAAATATATTAGAAGCAAGAGGAAGGCCAAGGACAGGGTAGGCCCACTGCTCAGTGAGGAGGGAGAAACAGTAACAGGAAACTTGGAAATGGCAGAGTTGCTTAATGACTTCTTTGTTTCGGTCTTCACCGAGAAGTCTGAAGGAATGCCTAACATAGTGAATGCTAGTGGGAAAGGGGTAAATTCAGAGGATAAAATAAAAAAAGAACAAGTTAAAAATCACTTAGAAAAGTTAGATGTCTGCAAGTCACCAGGGCCTGATGAAATGTATCCTAGATTACTCAAGGAGCTGATAAAGGTATCTGAGCCTTTAGCTATCATCTTGGAAAATCATGGAAGACAGGAGAGATTCCAGAAGACTGGAAAAGAATAACCCAGGAAACTACAGACTAGTGAGTTTAATTTCTGTGCCAGGAAAGATAATGGAGCAAGTTATTAAGGAATTTGTCTGCAAACACCTGGAAGATAATAAGGTGATAAGGAACAGCCAGCATGGATTTGTAAAGAACAAATCATGTCAAATCAATCTGATAGCTTTCTTTGATAGGATTACGAGTCTTGTGGATAAGGGAGAAGTGGTGGACGTGGGATACCTGGACTTTAGTAAGGCATTCAGTATGGTCTTGAATGATATTCTTATCAATAAACTAGGGAAATACAACTTAGATGGGGCTACTATAAGGTGGGTGCAGAACTGGCTGGATAACTGTTGTCAGAGAATCATTATTAACGGTTCACAATCCTCCTGGAAGGGCATAACAAGTGGGGTTCTGCGGGGGTCTGTTTTGGGACTGGTTCTGTTCAATATCTTCATCAACGATTTAGATATCGGCATAGAGAGGATGCTTATTAAGTTTGCAGATGATCCCAAGCTGGGAGGGGTTGCAAGTGCTTTGGAGGATAGCGTCATAATTCAAAATGATCTGGACAAACTGGAGAAATGGTCTGAGGTCGATAGGATGGAGTTTAATAGGGACAAATGCTAAGTACTCCACTGAGGAAGGAACAATCAGTCTCACACATACAGGATGGGAAGAGACTGTCCAGGAAGGAGTACTGCAGAAAGAGATCTAGGAGTCAGAGTGGACCACAAGCTAAATATGAGTCAACAGTGTGATGCTGTTGCAAAAAAAGCAAACATAATTCTGGGATACATTAACAGGTGTGTTGTGAGCAAGACACGAGAAGTCATTCTTCTGCTCTACTCTGTGCTGGTTTAACCTCAGTTGGAGTATTGTGTCCAGTTCTGGGCACCACATTTCAAGAAAGATGTGGAGAAATTGGAGAGGGTCCAGAAAAGAGCTACAAGAATGATTAAAGGTCTAGAGAACATGAGCTATGAAGGAAGACTGAAAGAATTAGGCTTGTTTACTTTGGAAAAGAGAAGGTTGAGAGAGGGACATGATAGCGGTTTCAGGTATCTAAAAGGGTGTCACAAGAAGGAGGGAGAAAAATAGTTCTCCTTGGCCTCTGAGGATAGGACAGGAAGCAATGGGCTTAAACTGCAGCAAGGGAGGGTTAGATTGGACTTTAGAAAAACTTCCTAAATGTCAGGGTGGTGAAATACTGAAATAAGTTGCCTAGGGGGGTTGTGAAATCTCCATCTCTGAAGATATTTAAGAGCAGGTTAGATAGACATCTATCAGGGATGGTCTAGACAGTATTGGATCCTGCCATGAGGGCAGGGGACTGGACTCGATGACCTCTTGAAGTCCCTTCCAGTGCTAATGTTCTGTGATTCTATGCAAGTAAGAGGTAAAAACACGTGATGATAAACCAACAAAATAGTCCTCTTCTGTGAGAAACTTACAAACTGAATTGCCCAGGGTGATATGGGCTAGGAACCACAAATCCAGCAGGAAAATGGTAGGCACTGGGGTATTAGCATTTGAGTTACGGGCAATGCACAGATTATGGAAAATATAACAGATAATGGGTTGGATCAGCATTGGGGGTGGGGAATTAACAACTGAGAATGGGAAAGTCTATGAAAACAGATATGAATGGGTCTCAAAGCTGGAGAAACGCTGGACTTGAAAAGGATGAAGGCTGTTGAAGGACCAGATCGGGAGATGCGGGGCAGGGATGACCATTGAGGAAGAAGGATGGACTTCTCGGTGCCCCAGTATGTATCCCATGGCTGTAATCTAACCTGGGTCCCATTCCCCGGACAGTCTTGACTATTTGTACTTGTCTATCGAAAAGTGACATTGTGACACTAGAAATGACAGTAATTCAGTTTGAAATGGTGCTAACAAAGGTAACACTGGTGAAGCCTCAGTTGGGTGGAGGCGTGACTCAGTTTCCCACTCTACACGCCCAACAAACACTGACACACAATATATCCCACCTCAATGCCCTGATCTCTACTTCCTACATTCACGGAGGAAAGGAGTCGCCCTCATGTAACAATGATCAAAGTGACAAGGAGCGGCCAGGTGGCTTAGTAGACACCCCCATGATGTGAACACCTGGGGTACGTCTAGACTACAGGCTTTTGTCGACAGAGGCTTTGTTGACAGACACTGTCGACAAAGGCTCTGTCGACAAAGAGCGTCTAGACTACAGCCAGTTCTGTCGACAAAGCAAGCCGCTTTGTCGACATGAGAGTGTAGACGCAAAGGACAGCGTAGATGCAATAACGCCTTCTGTCGACAGAACTCTGTCGACAAAACGTGTTAGTCCTTGTAGAATGAGGTTTACCGCCGTCGACAAAACTGCTGAGTTCTGTCGATGTTATGTCGACAGAACTCGGCAGTAGTGTAGATGCAGGTATAGTTTCGTCAACAAAAGTCCACATTTCTCGACAAAACCCTGTAGTCTAGACACGCCCCTGGCAGTAACACCAGCTGAATTCGCTCGGGCTCAGCTGCCTTCCCTGTTTCCCTGCGTGTCATTCTGCGTTCAGCACACGCAGAGAGGAAACTTGTGTCAAGCAAAACAAACTCATTGTGTGCCATAGTACAAGCTTCTGGGAGCTTGTCCTGCCCCGTCCCTGGGATGTGTGTGTCTAACACAAAGGGAAGGGTTAGAACAAGGCATAAAGGAACTTGGCTGAACCAACAGGCCGGAGTTCTGTGCCACGTAAAAACTTTTCCCACAGTCTCCCTGGAGTTCCTGCTACTTGCAAGGGGTAAATTTGGATGCCCATTCTCGAAGACCATAACAACATAAGGACAGCCAGACTGGGTCACAACAAAGGTCCATCTAGACCAGTGTCCTGTCTGATGATAGCGGCCAATGCCAGATGCCCCAGAGGGAGGGAATTCAACGGGGAATCCTCACATGATCCCTCCCCTGTCACCCATTCCACAAAAAACAGAGACTAGGGACACCATCCCTACCCATCCTGGCTAATAGCCATTGATGAATCTAACCTTCATGAATCTACTGAGATCTTTTCTGAACCCGGTTAAAATCCCCGTCTTCACCACATCCTCTGGCAAGGAATTCCACAGGTTAACTGCATGCAGAGTGAAGAAAAACATGGGCTTGTTTGTTTGTTTTAAACCTCCTGCCTATTCATTTCATTTGGTGACCCCTAGTTCTCACATTGTGGGAAGAAGTAAATAACTTTTCCTTATTCACTTTCTCCACCCCAATCATGATTTTACAGACCTCTATCGTATCCCCCCCTAGTCTCCTCTTTTCCAAGTGGAAAAGTCCCAGTCTTTTTAATCTCTCTTCAGGTGGGGCCAGGTCCAAACCCCTACGTGAGCAATGCTGTGTGAAATGGCTTTGGGCAGATCGCTGTCACTCAGAACCTTTTTCCCGGAACCGTACGGTGATGAACTTTTAACAAGAAGCCTGGCTGACTTCAGGTACGGGAACTCTTGAATGAATCTTGTGCAACAATCGGGCCCAGTAATTGATGGTGCAATTGCTAATGGCATTTTTGGATGCATTAGGTGGTGCAATGCCAGCAGATCTAAAGAAGAGATTGTTCCCTTTTATTCAGCACTGGGGAGGCCACATCTGGAGTGTTGTGTCCAGGTCTTTCCCCCCACCACAGAAAGGATGTGGACGCATTGGAGAGGGTCTAGTGGAGGGCAACCAAAATGATGAGGGTGGTGGAGCACATGACCTATGAGGAGACTTTAAGCGATTTGGGCTTGTTCAGTCTGCAGAAGAGAAGAGTGAGGGGGGATTTGAGAGCAGCCTTCAACTCCCTGAAGGGGGGTTCCAAAGAGGCTGGAGAGAGGCTGTTCTCAGTGGGGGCAGGTGACAGAACAAGGAGCAATGGGCTCACATTGCAGCAGGGGAGGTCTAGGTTGGATATTAGGAAAATCCCCATCTATCTATCTATCCCCATATACCCCCTCTATCTATCTATCTATCTATCTATCCCCACACACCCCCTCTATCTATCTATCTATCTATCTATCTAGCCCCACACACCCCCTCTATCTATCTATCTATCTATCCCCACACACCCCCTCTATCTATCTATCTATCTATCTATCTATCTAGCCCCACACACCCCCTCTATCTATCTATCTATCTATCCCCATACACCCCCTCTATCTATCTATCTATCTATCTAGCCCCACACACCCCCTCTATCTATCTATCTATCTATCTAGCCCCACACACTATCTATCTATCTATCTTTCTAGATAGATAGATAGATAGGGTGGGTGGGGATAGATAGATAGATGGGGTGTCTGGACCCTATCTCTGCTCTCTCTCTATCTATCTATCTATCTATCTATCTATCTAGATAGATAGATAGATAGAGAGAGAGCAGAGATAGGGTCCAGAGTGACTTAGACAAATTGGAGGATTGGGCCACAAGAAATCTGATGAGGTTCAACAAAGAGAAGTGCAGAGTCCTGCACTTGGGACGGAAGAATCCCAAGCATTGTTACAGGCTGGGGAGCAACCAGCTAAGTAGCAGTTCTGCAGAAAAGGACCTGGGGGTTACAGTGGATGAGAAACTGGATATGAGTCAACAGTGTGCCGTTGGAGCCAAGAAGGTGAATGGCATATTAGGGTGCATTAAGAGGAGCATTGCCAGCAGATCCAGAGATGTCATTATTCCCCTTTATTCAGCTCTGGTGAGGCCACATCTGGAGTATTGTGTCCAGTTCTGGACCCCCCACTACAAAAAGGATGTGGACACATTAGAGAGGGTCCAGCAGAGGGCAACCAAAATGATTAGGGGGCTGGAGGAGCTATGAGGAGAGGCTGAGGGAGTTGGGTCTGTTTAGTCTGCAGAAGCGAAGAGTGAGGGGGAATTTGATAACAGCCTTCAACTTCCTGAAGGGAGGTTCCAAAGAGGATGGAGAAAGGCTGTTCTTAGTAGTGACAGATGGCAGAACAAGGACCCATAGTCTCAAGTTGCGATGGGAGAGGTCCAGGTTGGATATTAGGAAAAACTATTTCCCTAGGAGAGTGGTGAAGCACTGGGATGGGTTACCTAGGGAAGTAGTAAAGTCTCCATCCCTAGAGGTGTTTAAGTCTCGGTTTGACAAAGCCCTGGCTGGGTTGATTTAGTTGGGATTGGTCCTGCCTAGAGCAGGGGGCTGGACTTGATGACCTCCTGAGGTCTCTTCCAGCTCTATGGTTCTATGATTCTATGATCTTGTAACCCTCCTTTCATCTAAGTCATGTGGCAGGCACACAGCTATGCCCACGTCTGGAAGTAACAATAACCAGGAGCAGGCGCTTTCTGTGATCCAGGGCACTTTTTGTCCCCTTTAGACGTGTGAATGGAGAAAACACCCTTGGGTAGATCCAGAGCCTTTTCCAGCTGTTACAGTGGCAGGGCTTGGTGCGCCTCTGCTGCTTTTCTGGTCTGGGAGTAGCCCTGAGGCCTGGGCCGCATCCGTGCCTCTTTCATAGACTGGAATCGCATGGTTGTCCCACACTTATAGCCAGCCTCCGGGTACAGCCCGCTGAGCCCCCGTCATGATTTCTCAGCTGCTTTAGCTGGGTTTGATACATACAATCTTCCCCCAGGAGCTGTGCCCAGCAGTGAGCTGAGTGATGAGCTGATTTTTTTAAGTGTTGTTTATTTAGAGCAACAGGAACAAAGGGAAACACAAGACAAAATATTCCCCAACAACTCCCCATCTGTCAAACAACAGAACCACATTGGGGTCCATATTTGGCCTCATTAGTAAGGGTTTGCTGGACCTTGGGAAACATGGCACAAACTTTTCGCTGAAAAAAAAAAGTCTTCCCATCGTATCAAGAACTGCACAACATGGATTTGATTATTTAGATACAAATACTTAAAAAAAAAAGATGCCCACCTAAGCCCCAAAAAAATCGCCAATGTCAGCCTGAAATCACAACATTAAAGTCACCATTTCAGCAGGAATCCCGCGTTTCCTGGATTTACAGAGTCTTTCCCCTTCTTTTTGACGAGAACGGGAATGAAAAGTGGAGCTGTCTCGGAAAATCCCACCCCAGGCCTGACCCCGACACCCCCCAATGGATGGGAAGAACGACAAAGGAGAAAAAGTCACAAGCGTCGAAGCAACTATTTCCCACACACCCCCATTCACAGAGAATAGACCAGCCAGCAAAACAAAACAAAATAGAGACAAGCCAGCAAGAAAAAAAAAGTTCCCCCTCGTTCTGTGCTCTGTGCTTTGCAGAGCGCACCCCCTGCTTTTGCTTCGGTGGCTTGATTTTATTCCCTTTCTGTGACTCCCTTTGGGTTTCTGCGCTTGTGGGTGTGTTGCCCTCTTGGCAGGGGATGGCTCTTTCTTCTGTATGGCTACGTCTACACGGCGCGTTTTTGCCTCCAAAAATATGCTAATGAGGGACTCCTCAGTACAAGTCACGATATCATTAGCATACTTTCTGCCATTTCTTTTGGCGCAAAAACAAGCAGAGTGGACATTTCGTGTTTGCACCCTCCTCCCCCCGTTATGGGCAAGATCCTTATGCCTCAAAAAAGCAGGTGTACGGATCTCGAGCAAAACAGGGGCTTTGTGCAAAGAGAAAACGTCCACACTGCTTGTTTGTGCGGCAAAGCCCCTTGCGCCAAAAGAAATGGCAGAAAATATGCTCATAAAAACGAGTCCCTCATTAGCATATTTTCTGCTGCAAAAACTCACTGTGTAGATGTAGCCAAGGTGTGTGTGTTCATGTGTGTATGAGTGTGCGGGTTTTTAATGTTAAGAGACAAAAGAGGGGAGATTTGACAAGCTGAAGGTGGGTTCCAAAAAGGCTGGAGAGAGGTTGTTCTTAAGGATGGCAGGTGGCAGAACGAAGAGCAATGGTCTCACGTTACAGTGGGGGAGAACTAGGTTGGATATTTGGAAAAACTCTTTTCCCAGCCAGGTGGGGAAGCACTGGGATGGGTTCCTGAGGGAGGGGGTGGAATCTCTCCATCCCTAGAGGTGTTTAAGTCCTGGCTTGACTGAGTCCTGGCTGAATTGGGGTTGGTCCTGCTTTGGGCAGGGGGCTGGACTCGATGACTCCTGAGGTCTCTTCCAGCCCTGGGATTCTATGAATTTCCAAAAGAATGGTCCTTCGGTTATTTGACGGTTTCAGGTATCAGCAGACCTCAGTGTCCATACCTGGAAATGCTGACTTCATATGTAAACCCAGCGTCTACTCTGTTGCGTTCCCAGATTCCTGCTTAGCGGCTCGCTGTTATTTGATGGTTTGCTTTGAGGGCCCCATGTAGAAGGTGCTAACGGTGTGGAGAATACAAGCCGCATTATCGCTCATTTTAGTATTAACTTCCTGGCGTAGGTGCCTGTTATAGCGAATTTCCTGCTCAACAAATAACCTTGAAGGAAAAAGAAATTGAAAAGCAAATTTCTTTGTGTGATCTTTCTTGTCCACTTCTTTAGAGCCAGGTTATAAAAGATCCAAACCTGGTTCAATCGCTGTCGCTCTTTTCATCCCCACCGGGCTGTTCAGATTTACACCAGCAAAGGAAATGGCCCGGGGGAGTTTTTTCCAGCTGGTAGTGAACGATGCAGTGAGGGTGGGGCTAGGAAAGGGGCAGGAAGGTTGAAATTGCTCTGGAACACTTGGGGAAGAATCGCCTTTCGCAGCTACCAAACGGCCCCAATGTCACCGGGTTTTCAAGCTGCGTCATGCGTCTCATTCCTCAGACCTGCGGGGTTCAGCCGCGTCAGTTTACAACTGCGAGCAGCCCTCGCTTTTGGGGGTGGGTACTAGCATAGGACCTTAATGGGCGTGTCACTGTTCTTGTGGTAAGCCCACGAGCGAGGTCAGAATTCGCTCTCATTTGAGAAATCACATTTGGCGAATTGGGGTTCAGAGTCACATTCTCAATGTGAAAATTAAAAACCAGGAGTCCCGTGGGACTTTAAGACGAGCTATTTTACTACAGCAGAAACTGTTGTGAGTAGCAACTCACTTCCTCAGGTGCATGAAGTGAGGGGGAAAGGAACAGAGAGCAGGGTACAGAGAGGGGAGTGTGACATCATCTTTGCTAGTGACACCACCATGGGACCCAACCGCATCAGCCATGCCATCAACGGCTCATTTACCTACACTTCAGGTAATTTTGCACTTTAGTTATTGTCACCTTCTTATCCACAGCCACCCGCAGTGAATGAGCTCTGATGTCCCACTCCCATCTCTGTACCCCTGCTCTCTGTTTCTCTTTCTTTCACTCCCTGCATCTGAAGAAGTGAGTTGCAATTCATGGAAGCTGACCTGGGTACCTCTGAAATCTGTCATTCTGAAAGAAAGAAAGAAAGAAAGAAGGAAAGGCTATGTCTAGACTGCAGGCTTCTTTCGGAAGCAGATTTTCTGGAAGAGACCTTCCAAAAAAACATCTTCTGAAAGAGAGCATCCACACTGCAAAAGCACATCGAAAAGCGATCTGCTTCTTTGAAAGATGGGATCGACACTGAATGGACGCTCTCTCGCATTTAAGCTGTGATTACTGTGGGAGGAGTGGCCACCAGGGCACCTATGCTTTTTCCTGTTTCCTCTTCTTTTGAAAGAACTCCCTCTACCCCATCCACACACGCCTTTTCCCAAAAAAGCTCTTTCTCAAAAAGGCTTCTTCTCCATAGAATGAGAATTATCAATGTCGGAAACACCCCTCTCTTCTTTTGATTTTATTTCAGAAGAACGCGATTGCAGTCTGGACATAATGGAAGGGTTTTTTTTGAAAAACGGCCATTTTTTCAAAAAAAGTCAGTAGTGTAGAAGAAAGAAAGAAAGAAAAGGCTACATCTAGACTGCATTGTTTTTCTGGGAGACCAGAGGTATCCCGGAAAAGCAGGGTCACATCCAAGGAATATGTCCGCTTTTACAAATTTTTTTTCGAAAAAGCGCTATCCCTGTAATCCTTGTTCTATGAGGAAGAAGGAATTTGTCGAAACAGCACTTTTCTTCTGAAAGACATCATTGCATGGTTCACATACAAACAGCGACACCAGCTGATACCTGAAGATGCAGTGTCGGTCTTTCTCACCCCTACAGATGACCAATTCTGAGAGTCACGCTGGAGAGAACCAGACCGTCTCCGGTGTGTTCATCCTGGTGGGTTTTCCTACCTTGGCAAACTTCAAATCCTTCTGTTTCTGGTGCTTCTTCCTTCCTACCTGGTTGTGCTGATGGAGAACCTGCTCACTACCCTCCTGATAAAGCTGAACCCCTCCCTCTACACCCCCATGTATTTCTTCCTGGTGAACCTGTCTGTCTCGGGAATCTGCTTCACCACCAGTGTGATCCCTTAGCTGCTGGCTCACCTTAGGATGGAGGAAAAGACCCTCTCCCTTGTGAGCTGCGCAACCCAGTTTTTTGTCCTCAACCTTGCAGGCCTCGCAGGCTGCTGTCTTCTAGCGGTCATGGCCTATGACCGCTACGTAGCCATCTGCCGCCCCTTGCACTATGCCACCATCCTGAGTGGCCGGGCATGTGCGTGGCTTGCGGGGGCATTGTGGCTCATCGGTGTCTTATCTCAGACCACACAGCTCTTCAGCCTGCCCTTTTGTGGATCCCACCGCATCCACCATTATTTCTGCTCTGCCCAAGGGTTACAGAAGATGCTCTGCTCTGACTCATGGAAGAACGTGATTGTGAGCATAGCCGTGCTGGTGCTATTTGTGATGGGTCCTTTTTTACTGATACTCCTGTCCTATGTCCTCATCATCTCCACCATCCTCAAGCTGTCGATGGTGGACGGCAGGCATAAAGCCTTCTCCACCTGCTCCTCCCACCTCATGGTGGTGGCTTTACTCTATGGATCAGCCTTCGTGAGTCACCTGAAACCCACGTCAAGTTCTAACCCAGAGCGCGATCAATTGTCTTTCCTCGTATACACAGTTGTGACCCCCATGTTGAACCCCACCATTTATACCCTGTGGAACAAAGAGGTGAAGGCAGCCTTTAGAAACACAGTACAAAAGGTGACATTTCCACTCAGCCGGAGATATTAGACAATGAAAGGTCGAGTGAAATGAACCAGCGAGAAAGAGGCGAATTCAGTCCCATTTGGTTCCATTGTCTCCTGCTGACTCTCCCTTTTTTAAAAGAGGTTTTTCCCCTTTTAAAATGATGACTTGTTTGAAAGCTGTCCGGAAAATTGGTTTCCAAAAAAAATCTAACTAGAAAGGAAATTTCTGCTACTCTTTGGCTAGATTCTTTGAGAAATCGAAGGAGCTTATTCAGTCGAAGAACGACCTTGGTTTTCTGTCTTTGGAGCAGATGCAAGATTTGGATATGAAGCCGAGTCATCCCCAATGAGTCGTGGATTTCCACATGCCCATCCGGGGATGGTCAATGCCCGCAGATATAAAAGGGAGATCCGTGGATTTCCGGGGTTCGATCTAACTTCAAATTTTGAAATGTCCAAGGCAAAACAAAACTAACTCAAATAAGAAAAGTTTCATAAAACGTTCACCCTTTTGCAGGCGGGGGCGGGGGGGGCAAATGTAACCATTTTTACCAGAATTTTCATCCTGGAAAGATTTTGTAAGCGTTCTATAGCGTTTCCTTATCTGGACTCTGTGTGTAGTAGCAATGACAGAGTGAGACTAATGAACCAAATGTTCCTTAATCGACTCGGTGTTGAAGCGAACCCATAATCTGGCTTGTTCCTGGCCCTGTGAGTTGACACCCGGCCTCACACCGAACGGGATCGAGAAATGTCCGCGGGGGCCTCTGTGGGCTCTGACTGAAAACTAGGCAACAGTTGAGTGTCCAGGGTGTATTGTTGGGAAATGCTGTTCATCGGAGGGCAAAGGTGCAGGGGATTAGGGCCTGGCCCATCAGCCCCTGTGTCACAGGCCGGGAGGGAGGCCTCAGGCCTGGACAAAGCTGACAAGAGATTTCTAATGGAGATCAAGCGGTGAGGAAAGGATCCATGAAAGGATGCGGATGTATTGGAGAGGGTCCAGCGGAGGGCAACCAAAATGATTCGGGGGCTGGAGCACATGACCTACGAGGAGAGGCTGAGGGATTTGGGCTTGTTTAGTCTGCAGAAGAGAAGAGGGAGGGGGGATTTGAGAGCAACCTGAAGGGGGGTTGCACAGAGGCTGGAGAGAGGCTGTTCTCAGTGGTGGCAGGTGGCAGAACAAGGAGCAAAGGTCTCACGTTGCAGTGGGGGAGGTCTAGGTTGGAAAGTAGGAAACACTATTTCCCTAGGCGGGTGGGGAAGCACTGGGATGGGTTTCCTAGGGAGGGGGTGGAATCTCCATCCCTAGAGGTGTTTCAGTCCCGGCTTGACCAAGCCCTGGCTGGGATGAGTTGGGATTGGTCCTGCGTTGGGCAGGGGGCTGGACTCGATGCCTTCTGAGGTCTCTGCAAGGCCTGTGATTCTGTGATTCTGTGTGAGTGGGAGGCAGCCCCGGCTCAAAGAGAGGCGGCAGGCCGAGGGCGGAGGTGGCAGCGACACACCCCAGAGGTACCAGGCACATGCTGGTAAACACACTGCAGGCTGGTCCCAGAGCCTCCGGCCACCAGCCCCAACCCATAGACAACAACGGACTGACCCATGCTCAGGTTAGGGGCACGGTGGCCATAGGTTGGGGGCAGGGCTAATTTCAGCCAAGCCACATGTACAAGACAATGGGAGGCACCCAGGTTCCCCACGAGCGACGGGGAGCGCGTGTGTTTCTGGGAGCAAAGATGGACCTCCGAGGGGTCACCGGATCCATCTCAGAGCAGAAGGGAAAATCCCGTCCATTGTCAGGAGAACATATGAGAACATCAGAACGGCCAGACCGGGTCAGACCAATGGTCCGTCCAGCCCAGTGTCCTGTCTGCCAACAACGACCAAGACCAGGTGCTGCAGGGGGAGTGAAGAGAACAGGGAATCCTCACGGGATCCCTCCGCTGTCGCGCATTCCCAACTTCTGACAAACAGAGGCTAGGGACACCATTCCTGGCCACCCTGGTTAGTAGCCATTGATGGACTTTACAACCATGAATTTATTTAGTTCCGTATTTTGAACCCTGTTAAAGTCCTGGTCTCCACAGCATCCCCTGGCAAGGAGTTCCACAGGTTAACCGTGCGCTGCGGGAAGAAAAACTTCCTTTGTTTGTTTTAAACCTGCTACCTATTCACTTCACTTGGTGACCCCTCGTTCACATGGTCGGTGCCCTTGTAGAGGCTACCTTTCTGGATCCATAGGAAACATGGCCCGGAGCCTTCCCATCTGGTTTGATCTGTGGCCAGTGGGGGTTCTCTCCGGGTCGGCTGGGCGGCGGTCTGCACAGAGCCGGGGCCGCACACAGAGGGAACCGGGCCCAGCCGAAACGTTATCGCCATGGGACAGAGCAAGAGACCTGTCAGGGCAGGATGTCGGTTGCACGGTGGCATGCAGGGCTGGGCAAAATACGCGCCAGGGGCCGGATCCGGCCCTCACAGTCAGAGGATCGGGCCTATGGACGCAACGGGGAGGCCCAGAGAGACTTCCTGTTTGGCTCATGCCCTTCCCTTCTGCCCCCCCCCCCACCAGTCTGAAAAGTGGCTGCAGTGAGCCAAGGGGAGGGGCTGGTGCTTCATTCCCTGCTCCCGCCCCCAGCCCAATCCCATTGGTTGATTCCTGGCCAAGGGGAGCTGCCTGTGTAAAGAACAGGCAGCGTGTGAATCCCCATCCCCCCGCCCCAGGATCTTTTGCACCCACACACCTGGCCCCTTCAGCCTGTGCGGGGGCGGGGCCGGCAGGGAAGCTGCATGAGAAACATGCAGGGCTGCTGGCCGGGAGTCACCCAGGTAAGTCTGCCGGATGGAGCCTGCCTCTGGCAGCCCAGCCCCTGTCTCCCTCCGCCACCCCCCACAACCCAACCCCTCTGCCCCCCTCCTGGACCCTCTTCCAGATTTGGCACCCCGACCCCCTGCCCAAGGTCATGACCCAACGCTCTGCCTCCTATCCTGCCCCCCGACCCTAAGTCACACCCGCCCCCTTCGCCCAAACTCGCTCCCAGGCCCCACACCACTCCTGAATCCTGATCCCTTCCCCCATGCTCCCTTCGGCACCCGACCTCCATCCCAGCCCCACCCCTCCCCCAGCAGTGTTGTGGGAGAGCGCGGCCCTCGACCACGCTCCAAAATCTTGACGTGGCCCCCTGCCACAATTACTGCCCACGCCTGGGGTAAGGTCAGGCCACACGGTGAAAGGGATGATTCAGGTGGGAAGGAAAGAGCACCGTATGCAACTAGAGACTTGGTGTGTGTGTCTGTGTGTATGTGGGTGGGTGTGGGTGTATGCAGTGTCTGTGTGTGCGTGCATGCGAGGTGGGTGTGGGTGTATGCAGTGTCTGTGTGTGTGTGTGCATGCGGGTGGGTGTGGGTGTATGCAGTGTCTGTGTGTGTGTGCATGCGGGTGGGTGTGGGTGTATGCAGTGTCTGTGTGTGTGTGTGCATGCTTGTATACACGCGTGTGTGTGTTGGTGTGTCTGTGCATGTGTGTGCGTGATATGTGTTGTCTGTGTGTGTGTGGTGTGTGTGCGTGTGGGTGTGTGTGGTGTGTGGGTGTGTCTGTGCATGTGGGTGTGGGTGTGGGTGTGTGCATGTGTGTGAACGCATGTGTGTGTGTGTTTGTGGGTGTGTGTGTGGTGTGTGGGTGTGTGGATGTGTGTGCACATATGTGTTTGTTTCTGTGCGTCTCTGTGTGCATGGTGTCTGTGTGTGTGTGGTGTGTGGGTGTGTGCATATGTGTGTGTGTGTGTGCACTTTTTTGTGTGGGGTGTGTGTGTGTGTGTGTGTGTGTGTGTGTTGTGTGTGTGCGATGTCTGTCCTATGCACTGACAACACCTCACCCCCTCCCCCGACCACGGGAGGGGACAGTTCACACCCTGTTCCCACCTGACTGCGAGGGACATCTTACGGGGGGGGGGGCGCCAGCAGGCGGGGGGGGATGCAGCAATTGCTCCCTCCCTAAGTCACTCAGCCCTGTTCACACCCTTGGACGAGTGGCCCAGGGCGAGAGCCGCAAAAGGATTTAGGTGCCTGAATCCAAGCCCGACGTCCTGAAAACCTCGGCTGGGCTGTTCCTGAGCCCCGGAGGAACCTGCACTTCCCGGCCTCGCATCCCGTAGGAGTCCCCGACTGGAGCGGGGCGCGGGTGAGGACACAGCAGTGGCGCAGGCCCAAACTTGGCTCCACGAAGAGCGTTGGCAACCGAGTGTTTCAGCGGTTTCAGGCCTGAGCACGTAACAACGTCGTCACAGGGCCAGGAGTCCCACGGGGTTTAGACACCTACCGATTCCCACAGGGCTTACAAAAGCACCGAAGCAGTTGAGGTGCCTAACTCCCATTGGATTCCTATGGGATTTAGACACCTGGCTGATTTAGGAGTGTCGATAAATCCCATACTGGGAAAAATTAATCCCAGCTATACATGCAAAATGATGGGGACTAATTTAGCTATAACCACTCAGGAGAGAGATCTTGGTGTCACTGTGGATAGTTCTGTGAAAACATCCTTTCCGTGTGCAGCGGCAGTGAAAAAAGCAAACCAAATGTTAGGAATCGTTTAAAAAGGGGACACAGAACAAGACAGAAAATATCTTATTGCTTCTATATATATCCATGGTACACCCACATCTCGAATACTGGGTACAGATGTAGTCGCTTCATCTCAAAAAAGATGCATCGGCATTGGAAAAGGGCATCAAAAACGATGAGGGGTTTGAATCAGGTTCCATATGAAGAGAGATTAAAAAGACTTGGACTTTTCATCTTAGAAAGAAGAGACGAATGAGGGGGGGATATGATAGAGGTCTATCAAATCATGACAGGTATGGAGAAAGTGAATAAGGAAAAAATATTTACTTGTTTCCATACTATAAGAAGTGAAATGTAAAGGTTGTAGGTTTAAACCAAACAAAAGAAAGTTTTTCTATTTGCAGCACACCATTAATCTGTGGAACTCCTTGCCAAAGGAAGTTCTGAGCACCAGGACTTTAACAAAGTTCAGAAAAGAGCTAGATAGATTCACAGAGGTTAGGTCCACCAATGGCTATTAGCAGGGCTCGACAAAGTATTGAATCTTCTCGCCCGTGGCGAGTAGATTTCAGCCAGGCGCCCCGCTCATTTGTGGCGCGTGCATGCGCAATGAGGGTCTTCCGCATGTGCAGTGGGGGGCTGGCGAGCGGCTTTCGCCACCGTTTGTCAAGCCCCGGCTATTAGGCAATATGGGTAGGGATGGTGTCCCTTGACTCTTTTTGTCTGGAAATGGATGACAGGAGAGGGATCGGGTGATGATTCCCTGTTCTGTTAAGTCTCTCTGGGGCATCTGGTATGGGCCACTGTCAGCAGAAAGGACACTTGGCTGGACGGGCCTTTGGTCTGACCCATTCTGGCCGTTCTCATGTTCTTATCTCCACTCCGCTCCAGGCTCCAGCTTTAGGTGCCCAAATCCCTTACCAAGTCTTGCCCACGGATTGCACCGGAGCAGGCTGGACTCCTGGGCGGGAGGCCCTGGGCCCTGTGCCATGCGGGGGTGAAATCGCAGGATAATGACAGCACGTTGGGGACGTCCAATTGATGTTGGCAGGCGCTTTGCCTCTGAGCCTCTGCGTCGGAGCCGTGCCGGGCTCCAGGGAGCGCGTCCCACCAGCCCGTGAGAATTAGCCCGGGATAAATCACTTCCCAACCATTCAGCCGCCCACCGCCAGCGCCGCTCCCCATCAGCTCCATGCGGCTCGGCCGCAGAGATCGGCTGGCAGCTCCCTCTCCAAAGCCATGTCCCTCCGACCGGGGACGGAGCCTCATCGCTGCGGCCCGGGGCAGGGACCAGACTCCCCCTGCAGAGTCCACATGCCCCACAGCGATGGGAAGGGGCTTCCGTAGGACCAGACACTCTGTGTGTCCTGGCAGCTAGGGCCTGGCAGGTATTTTCCCATTGATCCCCCTGCATACACCTCAGTGGGGAAAGCAGCAGAGAGACACCAGGCTGGGTGGGACCTTATAGCCGGGAACAGTGCTTTGGGCAGGGAAAAGCAAAGGGTTGAATGGACACTTAGACACTTGTGACTTTTGCATCAAAGGACAACAGTGGTAGGAAAGATAGATAGATAGATAGATAGAGGGGGTGTATGGGGATAGATAGATAGAGATAGAGAGGGGGGGGTGTATGAGGAGGGGGGGTGTATGAGGATAGAGAGATAGATAGATAGATAGATAGAGGGGGTGTATGAGGATAGATAGAGAGATAGATAGAGGGGGTGTATGGAGATAGATCAATAGATAGATAGACAGACAGACAGATAGATAGAGGGGGTGTGGAGAGTGGGTGTGTGGGGATAGATAGATAGATAGATAGTCAAAGAATCCAGGCATTAGAGGACAGAATGCATTATGAATTGGGGACAGAGGGAGTGTGTGGTGATAGATAGATAGAGGGGGTGTGTGGGGATAGATAGATAGATAGAGGGGGTGTATGGGGATAGATAGAGAGATAGATAGAGGGGTGTGGGGGGATAGATAGATAGATAGAGGGGGTGTATGGGGATAGATAGATAGATAGATTGATAGAGGGGGTGTATGGGGCTAGATAGATAGATAGAGGGGGTGTGTGGGGATAGATAGATAGATAGATAGATAGAGGGGGTGTATGGGGCTAGATAGATAGATAGATAGATAGAGGGGGTGTATGGGGCTAGATAGATAGATAGATAGATAGAGGGAGTGTGTGGGGATAGATAGATAGATAGATAGAGGGGATGTATGGGGATAGATAGATAGATAGAGGGGGTATATGGGGATAGATAGATAGATTGATAGAGGGGGTGTGGGGGGATAGATAGATAGATAGAGGGGGTGTATGGGGATAGATAGATAGATTGATAGAGGGGGTGTGGGGGGATAGATAGATAGATAGAGGGGGTGTATGGGGATAGATAGATAGATTGATAGAGGGGGTGTGGGGGGATAGATAGATAGATAGAGGGGGTGTATGGGGATAGATAGATAGATTGATAGAGGGGGTGTATGGGGATAGATAGATAGATAGATAGATAGAAGGGGTGTGGGGGGATAGACAGATATTAGAGGACAGAATGCATTATGAACAGGGGAAAAGTCCACCGGCTCCAGCCCCGGCAGTGTGTTATTTCAGTTCTCATTGGGCGTTACCATGGAGGAGAAGTGTAAGCACACCCATCTGCATTTCCATCTGAGCCCTTCCCGCTCCTTTCAGTCTAAAGCCAGATCAGAATTTGCCCGGCCTTCTGGGAGATGCTGAATCTTCCTTTCCAAAATCAGATTTTGACAATCAAACATTTTCTGCCGAGAGCGGCACATTTTAAGGGGGAAATCTGGTTTTTAGAAGGAAAGCGGAGACCCCCTGAGACAAACACAAAGCTGTAGGTGTAAAAGCCGAACTGCCCTCGCAATAACCGACACCCACATTTGCAAGAACTGTAAGAGGTGGGCGGGGGAATGACTACTCCCACATTTTAGCATAACTTTAAAAGGGCTTCTTTCTACTGCATCCTTGCCCAGTCCTCTTTGAAGGCACGAGCCATCCAAAGCTACCGATGGGCAGGGGACACAGAGATACAGAAGGGGGTGGGGAGTGACGTGGTACCCTCAGGTAACAGGGCAGGGCAGGGACGGAGCCCCAAACACAACCCATATCCACCAATGGCCAATGCGCCTGCGGAGCAGAGCTACATTCAGAGCGGTGAACAACACCACACGGGAGTGACCAAAGGCACCCCCTGGACAGACCCTCCTGCCTTGGCGACGGGCGCTCGGCGGGTGTTCGGTGCTGCCAATCAGCTTGTCACAGAGTAGCCGGCTCTCCACGAGGGGGGAGGGGTGGAGTCATCACCGAAACGCTGGCAAAGGAGTCTGGGGGTGTCCACGGAGCGCTGCCCCCGACAGCAGGAATCAGGCCACGTCGGCATGTTTTAGGACTTCTGTGTCATGCCCAACTTGCCAGGCAGACTAGAGGGACCCGTGTCCGGCGGGCTGGGGGTGGGTTGCCATTTGGTCCATCCTTCGTACAACTCTGGGCCGCAGGCTCCCCGGTGAGAAACCACCCCGCCATATTGGGAGGCCTGTCCATTTACTCTAGCGTGTTAACACACTTGAGTAACGAGCTGATTGCCTGGGGAGAGGCGCATTTATTTCACCGGGTCACACAGCTGATGGAAGCCAGGCCCCCAAAATAGTCCCCTCGGGAGATGTTCCCCAGATGGAAACCAGAGTTTTTGTTCTTCCCTCCACAGGCAGGACACAATGACCGGAGGAAGAAAACGTCCAACGGAAGCACCGAGTTCCTTCTCCAGGGCTTCTCGGACGTGCGGGAGCTACAGATGTTGCATGTTGTGTTCTTCCTGGTGCTCTACTTGGCGGCCTCCATTGGGAACCTTCTCATCGTCACAGCGGTAACCTTCACACCCCCATGTACTTCTTCCTGGTGAACCTCTCCCTCCTGGACCTCGGCTCCGTCTCTGTCACCATCCCCAAGTCCATGGCCAACTCCCTCCAGGACACCAGGCCCATTTCCTACATGGGATGCGTCGCCCAAGTCTTTCTCTTCATCTTCTTCGCCGTGGCCAACATTGCATTGCTCACCATCATGGCCTACGACCGGTACGTAGCCATCTGCCAGCCATTGCACCATGAGCAAGTGATGAACCGGAGAGTGTGTGTCCACTTGGCTGTCGGCGCATGGTTGGCCGGGGCGATCAACTCTGCCGTGCAAACCGGGAGCGCCTTCCGGTTGCCCTTCTGCCAGCCCCACATCGTGAACCAGTTCTTTTGCGAAATCCCCCCGCTGCTCAAACTCATGTGCGCCGACGTGTACCGCAGTGAAGTTGGCATTCTGGACTTTAGCGCATGTTTGCTCTTGAGCTGCTTTACTTTGATACTTGTGTCGTATGCGCACATCTTCTCCGCAGTGCTGTGAATCCCTGCAGGGCAAGGCCGGCACAAGGCCTTCTCCACCTGCGTGCCTCACCTCATCGTCATCTCCTTTTTCTTCGGCACCGGCAGCTTTGCCTACATGAAACCCACCATGGGCTCGGCTCCAGAGCTGGAGATGGCGGTGGCCGTTCTCTATTCTGTCATGACTCCCATGCTGAACCCGGTCATCTACAGCATGAGGAACAAGGACATTAAAGCCGCCCTGCGGAAGCTGGTGGTGTGGACATTATTCACCAAGAGGAACATGTCTGCCCTTCTCCCATGACCAAGATGTTAGACTGTGCTTTGTTGTTCAACTGATACAAACATTCTTTCTATGGGTAAATCACATGCTTAATCTTTATGTAATAGTAACACGCCAGCTCCACATAAGTCAACAGTGTTTCTGCAGGGTTACACCAATGCAACTAAGGTCAGAACCGAGTTATTAATCCATTTTGAGGATTTGTACTGCTACCATCACCATGGGTATGTCTACACTGCACGGCTATTTCGGTATCCCAAAATCGCTAGCCCGCATCTACACAAGTGGCCTCTTATTTAGAATATTTTTCAAAATAATGGGCACGCTATTTCGCCCTCCAGTAAACCTCATTGCACGAGGGATGAGAAATGGCTTGAAATAGCACGTTCTTTCACAATGTGGCGCGGTGTAGACGTGTCAAATTTCAAAAGAAGGTATTTCGAAAGAGATTCGCAATACGATGTGCACTTTGCGTAGCGCAAATTGCGTATCTTATTTCGAGTTGAGGGGGCTGTGTAAGCCCATCCCATATGGCCAGGGAACCTTCTACATTAAATCAGCTAAGTCCTTAGTCAACTTTATCGAGTCGCAGCCTTCCCTTTGTTGGGCTGGTGGGTTTCACAATTCATTTGGTAATTTTTATTTCCTTGCTTGTCTCTAGTGTGTTTTGTTTTGTTTTGATGGCTGGTCTATGCTCTGTGAATGGGGGTGTGTAGGAAATAGTTGCTTTGAAGCTTGTGACTTTTTCTCCTTCATCGTTCTCCCCATCTATAGGGGGGTGCTGGTGTCAGGCCTTGGGTGGGATTTTCCGAGACAGCTCCACTTTTCATTCCCGTACCAGTCAAAAGGAAGGGGAAAGATTCTGTAGATGCAGGAATGGCAGGATTGCTGCTGAAATGATGACTTTAATGTTGTGACTTGAGGCTGAAATTGGTGATTTTATTGTGGCTTTGGTGGGCATCTTTAAAAAGATGCTTTTAGCTAAATAAATAAATGAAAGCTGTGCCATTCTTGATATGATGGAAAGACTTTTTTTCTTAAAGAGCAAAGTTTGCATCATATTTCCCAAGGTAAATCAAAGCCTAGCTAACGAGGCCAAATTTGTATCCCATTGAGGTTTTGGGATGTGACGGACGAGGAGTCGTTCTGCAATATTTTGTCTTGTGTTTCCCTTTGTTCCTGTTGCAGTAAATAAATGATACTTCAAAGAAAAATGACTCCTCACTTGACTCGCTCCTCGGCACAGCTCCTGGGGGGAAGATCGTATGGACAAATCCAGCTAGAACAGCTGAACAATCATGATGGGGGCACAGGATGCTGTACCCGGAGAATGGGTAGAAGCGTGGGACCATCATGTGATCCCAGCCTTTGAAAGATGTACAAATGAGGCCCAGAGCACAGGGCTGCACACAGACTGGAGAGGAGCCCTGTAGCCGTAACAACTGTAAAGGGAACTGAATTTGGCCAAGGGCATTTTATCCATACTAACCTCTAACGGTGAGAAACGGTGAGAAACTGTCGGCTTCTTGTTATTTTTACACCCATATGTGAACATAGATGTATACAAGTTAGATGAAAGTTTGACATAGATAGATAGATAGAAAGGTAGATAGATAGATAGAGGGGGTATATGGGAATAGATAGATAGATAGATAGAGGGGGTGTGTGGGGATAGATAGATAGATAGAGGGGGGGTGTGGGGATAGATAGATAGAGGGTGTGTGTGGGGATAGATAGATAGATAGATAGATAGAGGGGGTGTGTGGAGATAAATAGATAGAGGGGGTGTGTGGGGATAGATAGATAGATAGAGGGGGTGTGTGGGGATAGATAGATAGAGGGTGTGTGTGGGGATAGATAGGTAGATAGATAGATAGATAGAGGGGGTGTGTGGAGATAAATATATAGAGGGGGTGTGTGGGGATAGATAGATAGATAGATACCCAAGCACCTGGCTCCTTCAGTCTGTGCGGGGGCGGGGCCGGCGGGGAAGCTGCGTGAGAAACATGCTGGGCTGCTGGCTGGGAGTCACCCAGGTAAGTCTGCTGGATGGAGCCTGCCTCTGGCAGCCCAGCCCCTGTCTCCCACCGCCACCCCCTCCAACCCAACCCCTCTGCCCCCCTCCTGGACCCTCTTCCAGACTCGGCACCCCAACCCCCTGCCCAAGGTCATGACCCAAAGCCCTGCCCCCTCTCCTGCCCCCTACCCTAGGTCACACCTGTTTCCTTCGCCCAAACTCCCTCCCAGACCCCACACTCCCTCCTGCATCCCGATCCCTTTCCCCACGCTCCCTTCGGCACCCGACCTCCGTCCCAGCCCCAGCTCCTCCACCAGCAGTGTCGTGGGAGAGCGCAGCCCTCGACCACGCACCAAAATCTTAGCGTGCCACCCCCAACAATTACTGTGACACGGTGAAAGGGATGATTCAGGTGGGAAGGAAAGAGCACCATACTCAACGAGAGACTGTGTGTGCGTGTGTGTGTGTGTGTGTGTGTGCGTGCATGTGTGTGTGGTGTCTGGGCGTGTGCAAGTGTGCATGTGCGCGTGTACGTCTGTGTGTGTGTGTGTGTGTGTCTGTGTGTGGCAGTGTGTGTGGTGTGTGGGTATGTGTACACACTTGTGTGTGTGTGTGTGTGTGTGTGTGTCTGTGTGTGTGTTGTCTGTGTGTGGCAGTGTGTGTGGTGTGTGGGTATGTGTACACACTTGTGTGTGTGTGTGTCTGTGTGTGTGTTGTCTGTGTGTGGCAGTGTGTGTGGTGTGTGGGTATGTGTACACACTTGTGTGTGTGTGTGTGTGTGGTATATGTCTGTGTGTGTGTGTATGTGGTGTCTGTGTGTGCATGTGCATGTGTGTTTATGTGTGTCTGTGACATCTCTCCTATCCACTGATGATACCTCGCCCCCCTGACCATGTGAGGGGACAGTTCACAACCTGTTCCCACCTGACTGCGAGGGACACCTTAAAGCAGGGGGGGGCTGGCAGGCGGAGGGGGGGGATGCAGCAATTGCTCCCCCCCTAAGTCACTCAGCCCTGTTCACACCCCCTGGATGAGTGGCCCAGGGCGAGAGCCGCAAAAGGATTTAAGTGCCTCAGTCCAAACCCGACATCCTGAAAACCTCGGCTGGGCTGTTCCTGAGCCCCGGAGGAACCTGCACTTCCCGGCCTCGCATCTCATGCGGGTCCCCAGCTGGAGCGGGGCGCGGGTGGGGACACAGCAGTGGCACAGGCTCAAACTTGGCTCCAGGAAGAGCGTTGGCAATCGACTGTTTCTGCAGTTCCAGGCCTGAGCACTTAACAACATCATCATAGGACCAGGTATCTCAAGGGGTTTAGACACCTCCCGATTCCAACAGGGCTCACAAAAGCAGCAAAGCAGTTGACATGACTAATTCCCATTGGATTCCTATGGGATTTAGACACCTGGCTGATTTAGGAGTGTCAATAAATTCCATATTGGAAAAAAAATAGTCCCAACTATACATGCAAAATGATGGGGACTAATTTAGCTACAATCACTCACGAGAGAGATCTTGGTGTCACGGTGGATAGTTCCCTGAAAACATCCAACTCCGTGTGCAGCAGCAGAGAAAAAAGCAAACCGAATGTTAGGAATCATTTAAAAGAGGATAGAGAACAAGACAGAAAATACCTTATTGCCTCTATATAAACCCATGAGACGCCCACATCTCGAATACCGGCTCGGCCCCAGAGCTGGAGATGGCGGTGGCCGTTCTCTATTCTGTCATGACTCCCATGCTGAACCCGGTCATCTACAGCATGAGGAACAAGGACATCAAAGACACCCTGCGGAAGCTGGTGGTATGGACATTGTTCACCAAGAGGAACATGTCCGCCCTTCTCCCATGACTACGATGTTAGACTGTGCTTCGTTCTTCAACTGATGCAAACATTCTTTCTATGGGTAAATCACATGCTTAATCTTTATGTAATAGTAACAAGCCAGCTCCACATAAGTCAACGGTGTTTCTGCAGGGTTACACCAATGCAACTAAGGTCAGAACCGAGTTATTAATCCATTTTGAGGATTTGTACTGCTACCATCACCATGGGTACATCTATAGTGAACGGCTATTTTGGTATCCCGAAATCACTATCCCATGTCTACACAAGTGGCCTCTTGTCTCCTCTTCTTTCCTTGATTGTCTCTATTTTTTGTTTTGTTTTGTTTTGCTGGCTGGTCTATTCTCTGTGAATTGGGGGGCGTGGGAAATAGTTGCTTCGAATCTTGTGACTTTTTCTCCTTCGTCGTTCTCCCCATCAATTGGGGGGGTGTCGGTGTCAGGCCTTGGGTGGGATTTTCCAAGATAGCTCCACTTTTCATTCCCGTACTAATCAAAAGGAAGGGGAATGATTTTGTAGATACAGGAATGGTGGGATTCCTGCTGAAATGATGACTTTAATGTTGTGACTTGAGGCTGAAATTGGTGATTTTATTGTGGCTTCGGTGGGCATCTTTAAAAATGTGCTTTTAGCTAAATAAACAAATGAATGTTGTGCTGTTCTTGATATGATGGAAAGACTTTTTTTTTAAGAGAAAAGTTTGTGTCACGTTTCCCAAGGTAAATCAAATCCTAGCTAACGAGGCCAAATTTGGATCCCATTGAGGTTTTGGGGAGTGACGGACAAGGTGTCATTCTGCAGTATTTTGTCTTGTGTTTCCCTTTGTTCCCATTGTACTAAATAAATGAGACTTCAAAGAAAAATGGCTCGTCACTCAAAAGAACGCAACAGTTTTTTCAACTGCAGAAAATCTCGTTTTACGAGGAAGTATGCCTTTTTTCGAAAGTGCTCTTTTGAGAAAAGGCGCGATGTAATGAAAACTGTGCTTTTTTTGAAAGAGAGCATCCAGACTGCCTGGGTGCTCTCTTTCGAAAAAGTGGCTTGCTTTTTCGAAAGTACTGGTTGTAGTCTTGACGCTCTTTTTCGAAAGAGGCTTGTAATCTAGAGGTAGCCTAAGGTAGATGGAGGGTGTGTATGGAGATAGATAGATAGATAGCATTTAGACAAACAGAGAGCATGAAAAAATGAAGCTAATGTCTCGATGTGCATGGTGTCCAAAGTCTATAGGAGTTTGACACAATTGAAGTCTTCTGGGGTGGCTTACTCCAGCAATAGCATTAAGCCATCATGATAAATGATCCCTGTCTAAGAAACTCTACTGGGGTAGGATATGAATTGGGCTGATTTTTGGAGCGGTGGAGGCAGAAATGGGTGATTTGTCAAAACCGAAAAGTTTTCTCAGGAATGGATGGGGTTTGATTTAACATTCATCGGGAATGTTTCTTGGGTGAAGGATGGGCTTTCTGGCATGGTTAAGGCACGCTCCCAGGTTGTGGGAAACTCTCTGTTTCTGATCGGAAATTCCTGACACACATTCATCGGGGCTGGGGAAGGGGTGTTTTTCCTTTTTCAGAGGAAGGGTTTAAACCTGGATTCCTTACACCCATGGGGAAGGCCCAAACCAAATCAGCCTGCCCCTTGTCCACCTCACATGAACGTTTAGTTACTTGTAGACAATGTACCAGATCGAAGCGGTGAGATCGTAGATCCAAGTGTTCAGGGTGCAGGAAGAGCCAAGCGCTCAGGGTGCAGGAAGGGCCAAGTGGTCAGGGTGCTGGTAGAGCCAAGCGGTCAGGGTGCTGGTAGAGCCAGCTGGTCAGGGTGCAGGAAGAACCAAGTGGTCAGGGTGCTGGTAGAGCCAAATGGTCAGGGTGCTGGTAGAGTCAAGCAGTCAGGGTGCAGGAAGAGCCAAGCGGTCAGGGTGCTGGTAGAGCCAAGCGGTCAGGGTGCTGGTAGAGCCAAGCAGTCAGGGTGCAGGAAGAGCCAAGCGCTCAGGGTGCAGGAAGGGCCAAGTGGTCAGGGTGCTGGTAGAGCCAAGTGGTCAGGGTGCTGGTAGAGCCAACTGGTCAGGGTGCAGGAAGAACCAAGTGGTCAGGGTGCTGGTAGAGCCAAATGGTCAGGGTGCTGGTAGAGTCAAGCAGTCAGGGTGCAGGAAGAGCCAAGCGGTCAGGGTGCTGGTAGAGCCAAGCGGTCAGGGTGCTGGTAGAGCCAAGCAGTCAGGGTGCAGGAAGAGCCAAGCGGTCAGGGTGCTGGTAGAGCCAAGCAGTCAGGATGCAGGAAGAGCCAAGCGGTCAGGGTGCAGGAAGAACCAAGCGGTCAGCGTGCAGGAAGAGCCAAGCGGCCAGGGTGCTGGTAGAGCCAAGCGGTCAGGGTGCAGGAACAGCCAAGCGGTCAGGGTGCTGGTAGAGCCAAGCGGTCAGGGTGCAGGAACAGCCAAGCGGTCAGGGTGCAGGAACAGCCAAGTGGTCAGGGTGCAGGAAGAGCCAACCGGTCAGGGTGCTGACCTAGAGGATGCACGACCGTGGGGCAAGTCTTTGTAGCAGGACAAGGGTCTGAAATATGAGTCCTGGTCTCTGAGGCCTGGTGGGAGGCCTGAAGCCTGAACTAAAGTATGGGCCAAGATTGGCTGATATAAAGCGAAGACGCAAAGTCGGGGCTGCCCCTCTTGCACCCAGAATCTGGCAAGAGGAGGGCTGATATTGTAGCAAAACACAGATCTAAGGCACGCTGGGCTCCATAAAATACACACAATTACATTCCAGGTGCCCTTTTCCCTGCCCAGTGGCAGCCGAACCTGGCGATAGCCCCCACGATCCATTGAGTATGGCGATAGCTGGCTAAGCAAGCGGCTTGTGCCTCCTTTCCCATACTCAACATGGGAGGAACCGGGCCGGGAAGGGAAAACATTGGGTCGGGGGGGAATGGAGAGAGGCAGCCATGGCTGGGAGAAAGGAGATGGGTGGAGGGCACAGGACCGCTGGGGGCAGGGAGGACTGGGGGGGCAGAGAGGGGGTCACAGGACAAGTGGGGAGCAGAGGGGGGCTGGAGGCCAGAGAGGGAGTCACAGGATTACTGGGGGGCACAGCTGGGTAGCGGACGGCTGGGGGGCAGAGCGGGGAAGGAGGGCTGGGGGGGCATCCCCAGGCAGGCGGGGGTGCGGCTGCGACTGGCCGGGGGGGTGTCTCTGACTGAGGGGTGGCGCTCGGGGTTTCTCTGGCGGGGGGGTGGCTCCATCGGAGGGAGGGACCCGGGGGGCCTCATTGACCATGCTGCGCTGGGGCCCCGATTCCCGTCACCAGCCAGAGCTGCATTTTGTCCCCGCCGGCTCTGCCAACTCTCAGGGCGGGGGGCCCGCCCTCCAGAGCCAGGCCTGGGGCTCTGCCCCCTTGGCCCTGCCCCATGTGGAGCGGCTGAACGGTCCCTGCTCCCTCCCAGATGAGGCAGCGGGTGACTCTGCCCTGACCCCCTGGGCTCAGCCAGCTGCCCCATAGCCAGTCCCTTGGAAGCGGGCCTCTGCTTGCGGGAGGGGGTGGGGCTGGCTGTGCTCCCCCTGAACACAACACCCCCTGCTGAGGCAGGGCTGTTGGGGAGCAGCGGGGCTGGGGAGGTGAACCTCCATGGAGAAGCCTTGGCAAGTTCCCCTCTCCCGGTCCTGTCGTCTCAGGCTCTCTGCAAACTCAGGCATACGGCTACATTAAAACCAGCCTCCCCGCCCCCACCTCCAGCTGTTGGTGCCGGCGGTGGGTGCTTCCCATCTGGGGTTGACCCCTCTCAGTCACTACGAGAGGGGGGAATTCCTACATTCCTGGGGGGGGGGAGGAGAGGAGAGCAAAATCTGTTTAAAGAAAACGTCACGAAAATTTGCCCCTGTCTACGAAAATGCATTAAGCATCCAAACCACAGATCCCGGCTAACGACAGGATTCAGTATAAAATCTTAGCTCAGTGATCATCCTCCAGGTTACCTATGGGGAAACTGAGGCACAGAGGTTGGCAGGCAATTTGGCTGCTGAGCTGGGCTTCGGTCGCAGAAGCTCGTGCTGTCTTGTCCCCCGCTCCCCATCACACACCCCTCTGTCTGTCTGTGTTTGTGATCATCTTCATCTTGGACTTTCTCAGGGAGTCCAAGGGGGTCCGTCCCTCACATGTCTGTCCCTGAATCCCTTAGGTTCCTGGGCACAGCTGAGCCTTCGTATTTCTGAACATCGAGAGAAGTCCCGTAGGTCCATCTTAATCAGATAGGCACAAGACCATGATCACAAAGGCGTGCTGGCCTCTGAATCTGATAGGACAACCTGTGGAACTCCTTGCCAGAGGATGTTGTGAAAGTTAGGACTTTAACAGAGTTCAAAAAAAAAGCTAGATAAATTCATGGAGGTTAGGTCCATCCATGGCTATTAGCCAGGATGGGCAGGGATGGTGTCCCTAGCCCCTGTGTGTCTGGAAATGGGTGACAGGGGAGGGATCACGTGAGGATTCCCTGTTCTATTCACTCCCTCTGGGGCATCTGGCATTGACCACGGTTGGCAGACAGGCCACTGGGCGAGATGGACCCTTGGTCTGACCCAGTCTGGCTGTTATTATGTTCTTATGATCCTAGTGGGGTTGAAAATGGCACCTGAAGAGAGTGAGTGTCTAACTCCCATTGTAAGGCAGCTTACCTAGGAACTTTGCTAAATCCCATTAAGGTTCTTGTCCCCATCTGTAGGTCCCTGAATCGCTTTGTAATTCTGGTCCACAGAAAAGGGGCTGGACTTGGGGCCTTCTGAGGAGATCCCAGGGCCCATGGCAGACTAGACCTCGGTTTCGGCCCCGGTTGGCTTGAAAATCCAGGAATCAACGAACTTTTGCCTCTAGGCCTCAGCTTCTCAGCTCTTCAGGGAGTGAACCTCCCTGAAGGTTAAACACTGGAATAAATTGCCCAGGGAGTAATTGTGGTTGTGGAATCTCCACCTCTGGAGATATTTAAGAGCAGGTTAGATAAATGTCTATCAGGGATGGTCTATACAGTACTGGGTCCTTCCATGAGGGCAGGGGACGGGGCTCGATGACCTCTCGAGGTCCCTTCCAGTCCTAGTATTCTATGATTCTAAACCCCTTTGGCAACAGAAGGAGATGAATCCCTTGGTCCCTCGATGCCGGAGATTCCCAACCCCAGCTACGCCCAGCTCATCTGCAGAGAGCAGCCGGTTGGAGTCTTGTTTTCTCGGTTCCTTCTCCGAGTGAGGGGACGGAAGGATCCTCGTAAACTTGGGGTTGGATTTCTATTTACAATTAGCTCGTTGGATGACCAGCCTATTCTGGTGCCGAATGGTCATTGCCTTCTCTTGTTGGGGAGGAAAAGAAATCCACAAAAGCCGACACAGTAAGTTTTGCCGTTTCATTGAAGTTTATATCTGGAGATTAGCATTTAAGGGAAAGGGAAGAATCTTGGTAAGAGTTGCTAGGAGAACTCTGGCTGGGTTTTACTTGTATTTTACTCTAAGGGTGTGTCTAGACTACAGGGGTTTTTTTCGAAAAAAATGGCCTTTTTTCCAAAAAAACTTCCCCTGCATCCAGACTGCTGCCATGTTCTTTTGAAAGTAAATTGAAAGAACGCGGCAAATTTTTCAACCACGGAAAACCTCGTTTTATGAGGAAGAATGCCTTTTTGCAAAAGTGCTCTTTCGAAAAAACGTGCTATGTCATGCAAACTGTGCTTTTTCGAAAGAGAGCATCCAGACTGCCTGGCTACATCTAGACTACACACCTCTTTCGAAAGAGACTGTCTAGACTACAAGCAGATTTTTCGAAAAAGAGCCGCTTTTTCGAAAGAGAGTCTAGACGCTCTCTTTCGAAAATGCACAGTTTGCATTCAATAGAGCCTTTTTTCGGAAGAGTACTTTCGAAAAAAGGCATTCTTCCTCATAAAACGAGGTTTACCGTGATCGAAAAAACTGCCGCGTTCTTTCAATTTACTTTCGAAAGAACGCGCCAGCAGTCTGGATGCAGGGAAAGTTTCTTCGAAAAAAGGCCATTTTTTTTCAAAAAAACCCCCTGTAGTCTAGACACGCCCTTAGAGTAAAATACAAGTAAAACCCGGCCAGAGTTCTCCTAGCAACTCTTACCAACATTCATCCCTTTCCCTTGGATGCATTCACAGTTTGCATTCAATAGCGCCTTTTTTCGAAAGAGTACTTTCGAAAAAAGGCGTTCTTCCTCGTAAAATGAGGTTTACTGTGATCGAAAAAACTGCCGCCTTCTTTCGATTTACTTTCGAAAGAACGTGGTTGCAGTCTAGATGCAGGTGAAGTTTTTTTGAAAAAAAGGCTACTTTTTTCGAAAAAACTGAAGTCTAGACACACCCCCTGGGTGCTCTCTTTCGAAAAAGCGGCTTGCTTTTTTGAATGTACTGGTTGTAGTCTAGACGCCCTGTTTCAAAAGAGGCTTTTTCGAAAGTATCTTTCGAAAAAGCCTCTTTCGAAAGAGCCTTGTAGTCTAGACATAGCCTAACAGGCAGTCGGGGCAGGGGGAAAATTTCAACTTTTCCTTTAATCCCTCAACTCAAAATTTACTCAGGCAATTAAAAACCTTCTGCTGGAAAGTGTCCATAGTAAGAAGAAAATGGAGGAGGAAGGGAAAGTTGGCCTATTTTATTTTTGGTTTTTCAAAGGGAACATCGCCACAGTCTCAACAAAAGCAGACATGTTCTGAGGTAAAAATCCCCACAAAAACGTGGTTTCGCTAAAATCTCCAATTTCCAGTCATTCTGATGAGCAAGCGAGTGAGGGTAACACCAACAAGTGGAACAGAACCTGGGACCTGTGGAGCTTAGTCCACAAGTGTCTAGAGCAGGGTAAGTGAACATCAGTGATGTAGCCCCTAGTCTGCCTGGATCCAGCCCCTGGGGCTCAGCCCCTCCCCCACTGCCTCACCGTGGGGCTGGACCACTCAAAATCTCCTGGTCCCCCCAGGCTCTGGTGTGTGAGGAGAATATCGGGAGGGTCTTTCTCCTCAGTCAGCAGCCACATCAGTGAGGGTTCGCTTTGGTTTGCTTTTGTGTGCGGCCCCCGATAGAGTTTTCTGTGGGTTGGCCACCCCCCACCCCCAAAAGCTTCCCCACCCTTGCTCCACCGCTGGAGCTAAAAACAGCTGAGGCTGTAGAGCAAGCTCGTTTTCTTTCCATAGGGGGTCTAAGCGCCACTCCATGGGACCGTGACCCACACCCAGGAGGGTCGATGGCCTACCGAAATGGGAACCAGGCCATGCAGGTGGTTGAGAACTTCCCTTCCATTCCCAAGCCACGTGGTCACCTCCACTCAAAAAAAAAAAAGTCATATTGGAATGAGAAACAGTTCCCGAAAAGGCCAAGGAGAGTGCTTAGGGGTACGGAATGATGGCCGTATGAGGAGACATTACTAAGACTGCGACTTTTCCGCTTGGGAAAGCATTGACAAAGGTCTATACCATCATGACCAGTGTGGAAAAGGTCCATAAGGAAGTGATGTTTTGCTCCTTGTCGCAACACGAGAGCCAGGGATCACCAATTGAAACGAAGAGGCAGCAGGTTCATAAGAACTTAAGAAAACAAGAACAGCCAGACTGCGTCAAACCAACAGTCCATCCAGCCCAGTGTCCTGTCCTGTCTGCCAACAGTGGCCAATACCAGGTGCCCCAGAGGGAGGGAACACAAGAGGCAATCCTCACACAATCCCTCTCCTCTCACCCACATCCAGACAGAGGCTAGGGACACCATTCCTATCCATCCTGGCTAATAGCCATTGATAGACCTAATCTCCATTAATCTATCTAGCTCCTTTTTTAATCCTGTTAAAGTTCTAGCCTTCACCACATCCTCTAGCAACAAGTTCCACAGGTTGACAGGATGGTGGGACATGGAGCCGTCTCTGGCTGTGTGGTGGGTTGAGCTGGTGATGGTGGGACACGGAGCCGTCTCTGGCTGTGCGGTGGGTTGGGGTGATGGTGGGACACGGAGCCGTCTCCGTGTGCAGAATGAAGAAAAATTTCCTTTGTTTTAAACCTGCTGCCTAATAATTGTGTTTTGTGACCCCTGGTTCTTATACTGTGTACAGAAGTAAGTAATTTTTCCTTATTCACTTTTCCTACACCAGTCATGATTTTATAGACCTCTATCATATCCCCCCTTAGTCTCCTCTTTTTCTAAGCTGAAAAGTCCAACTCTTTTGAATCTCTCTTCGTTTCAAACCCCTCATCATTTTTGTTGCCCTTTTCTGAACCTTTTCCAATGCCAATATATCTTTTTGGAGATGAGGCAACCACATCTGTATGCAGTATTTGAGAGGTGGCATGGTTTTATATAGAGGCAATAAGATATTCTCTGTCTTATTCTCTATCCCTTTTTTCATGACTCCTAACATTCGGTTTGCTTTTTTGAATGCCACTGCACATGGAGTGGGTGTTTTCAGAGAACTATCCACAGTGACTCCAAGATCTGTCTCTTGAGTAGTTGTACCCAAATTAGTCCCCGTCATATTATATGTAGAGTTGAGATTATTTTTTCCAATGTGCATGACTTTAAATTTATGAACATTAAATGTCATTGATGCCCAATCACTTAGTTTGGGGAGATCTTTTTGAAGCTCTTCACAGTCGGCTTTGGTCTTAACTATCTTGGGCAATTTGGTATCATCTGCAAATTTTGCCACCTCCCTGTTTACCCCTTTCTCTAGCTCATTTATAAATAAGTTGAATAGGATGGGTCCCAGGACAGACCTTTGGGGACTCCAGTAGTTATCTCTCTCCACTCGGAAAACTGACCATTTATTCCTACCCTTTTTTCCTGTCTTTTAACCATTTCTCAGTCCACGAAAGAACCTTCCCTCTTATCCCATGACAATTTATTTTACTTAAGAGCCTTTAGTGAGAGACCTTGCCAAAGGATTTCTGGAAATCTAAGTATACTATATCCACTGGATCCCCCTTGTCTATATGTTTGTTGACCCGCTCAAAGAACACAAAGGGTATGTCTACACTACAAAGTTAATTCGAAATAACAGCTGTCATTTCTAATTAACTTTAATAGCGTCTACACAGGCAAACCGCTATTTCAAAATAAATTCGAAATAGCGGAGCCCTTATTTTGAATTTGGTAAATCTCATTCTACGAGGAGTAACACCAAATTCGAAATAGCTATTTCGAATTAAGTGCTGTGTAGACACTTCATTCGAAATAGGGGGCCTCCAGCCCTGCCCAGGGAGCCCTGGTGGCCACTCTGGGCACAACCAGGAAAGCTTACTCTCTTCTCCCCCAACCCTGGAGACATGAAAGGGGTAGAGCCTAGCCACAGTGCCTGTGCCAGCTCCATGCCTGCCAACCTAGAGCCAGCAGTGGCCACCGGGGCCCCTGACCCAGTGGCCCCAAAACATGAGCCAGCAAGCCACTGGCAGCCAGGCCTCCTCCGCTCCCCAGGAGCAGTCTGCCAGCTCCCAGTAGTCTGACAGGGGCTGGAGAAGGCGGGCACCTTCCTGGTCCAGGGTGGAGATCATGGACCTTCTTCAGGTTTGGGGGAGATGCCCCCAACGTCCATGATCTCCACACCAGATGGAGGAATGCGGCCGTCTATGGCAGGATAGCTGCCAGCCTGGCCACCAAAGGCCACATGCGAACCCAGGAGCAGGTTAGCATGAAAGTCAAGTTGGTCTGGCGAGACCCCCAACCCTGAGCTTCCCCTCCCCCTTCTTCCCTTTGCTTCCCCCTTCCAGCTCCCTCCTCCCAGGTTTCCCCCTCCCCTCTCCCACCCTCTCTCTTCCCCTCTCCCACCGCCTTTTCCCAGTCTCCCCAGAGGATCATTCTCCCCCAGTTTTGTTCAATAAACCCAGTTTCTATTTTTGAACATACGTGTCTTTTATCTGACATCAGGAAGGGGGGCTAGGGAGGGGTAAGTGGAAGGACGTGAGGGAGGAATGGGGCACGAGCCCCTGGTGGGGAGGACCAGGGAGGCTCCGAGGGCTCCTCGGGGTGGATGCTCTCCCTCAGGGCCTCCTGGATCCTGACAGCCCCCCGATGGACCCCCCGGATGGCAGCCTGCAGCAAGCGCAGCTGGGCTGATGGCAACGACCCCATGAGACGCACCGGCATGCCCAGGGGCAGCTCTGGCTCCATGTGGCCGAGTGCTGTGGTGTCCCGAGTTTGGGCACTCAAGGCACTTGAAGACAGGACTGCTTTGCTGTCCCCCATCGAGGTAGACAAGCAAGCGGGGAACCCTGAGAACTGTCTGTGCGGGGTGGGGGTCGGGTCCCTTTAAGCCCGGAGCTCAGTTACCCTCAGGCAGCAGCTCCACACACTAAGTCCTAAACTGATGCCCTGCTGGCACTGGTTCCGGCCAGCCTTAACTTCGGTTCAGGGTCCACTCAGTGTGGACGTGCTATTTCGAAATAGCAAAATGCTATTTTGAAATAGTTTTTGTGTATAGAAGTGTTATTTCGAATTAGCTTAATTTAAATTAACTATTTCAAATTAAGTTAATTTGAAATAGCACTGTAGTGTAGACATACCCTAGCAGATTAGTAAGACATGATTTCTCTTTAGAGAAACCATGTTGACTTTTCCCCCAACAAATTATATTCGTCTATGTGTCTGATAATTTTATTCTTTACTATAGTTTCAAAGAAACAGAAGGAAGTGTTTCATCACTCATCGCACAGTCAACCATGTTGTGAGGGTCACAAATATAACAAAAAAGAGCTGGATAAATTCATGGAGGTTAAGTCCATCAATGGCTACTAGCCAGGATGGGCAGGGATGGTTTCTCTAGCCTCTGTTTGTCAGAAGCGGGGAATGGGTGACAAGGGAGGGATCACATGAGGATTACCTGTTCTGTTCCCTCCCTCTGGGGCATCTGGCATTGGCCACTGTAGGCAGACAGGACACTGGTCTAGATAGACCTTTGGTCTGACTCAGTATGGCCATTCTCATGAGGGTCTTTCTTAGTTCAGACGGCCAGATGCGACTTGTGTTGATAGTCACACAATAAGGTATTGTAGAGAGAGGAATCAGGACCATCCCCTCTGTCACTCTTGTCTTGACCTGTGTCCTTCTTCTTCCCTACACAGGCCGGCCATGACATGCTGAAGAAGACAATGGCCAACCAAAGCGCCGTGACTGAGTTCCTTCTCCTGGGCTTCTCTGACGTGCGGGAACTGCAGATTTTGCACTTTGTGGTGTTTCTGGTGCTTTATCTGGCTGCCCTACTGGGGAACCTGCTCATTATCTCAGCCATTGTCCTTGACCACCGACTTCACAGCCCCATGTACTTCTTCCTGATGAACTTGTCCATCCTCGATCTCGGTGCCATCTCTGTCACCCTCCCCAAATCCATGGCTAACTCCCTCCTGGACACCAGGCTGATTTCATATTCCAGATGCCTTTCCCAAGTCTTTCTCCTCTTGTTCTTCGCTTCAACCGATTTTGCCTTGCTGACCATCATGGCCTACGACAGATACGTCGCCATCTGCCACCCGCTGCATTATGAGACCATGATGAACAGGCGAGCGTGTGTCCGAATGGTGGCCCTTGCCGGAAGTTGTGGGATTTTGTATTCTACTCTGAACACCGGGAACACCTTTGGGTTAACTTTCTGTGGAGGCCACACGGTAGATCAGTTCTTCTGTGAGATCCTCCAGCTCCTCAAACTGGCCTGTGCTGACTCCTACCTCAGGGAAAGTGGGGTTATTGTCTTTAGCGTGTGCTTAGTCTTGATCTGCTTTGGTTTAATAGTGGTGTCATACGTTCAGATCTTCAAAACGGTGCTGAGAATGCCCTCGGAGCAGGGCCGGCATAAGGCCTTCTCCACCTGTCTCCCCCACCTCATCGTCATCTCGTTGTTCCTTTTCCCTGGCATCTTTGCCTACCTGAAACCCATCTCCACCTCGGCATCAGCTCTGGATCTTGTGGCCTCGATTCTATATTCTGTGGTGCCGCCCATGCTGAATCCGATCATCTACAGTGTAAGGAACAAGGAGATTAAAGCTGCCCTGTGGAGAATGGTCAGATGGAGGTTATTCACCAAGAATAAAATGTCTGCCCTTTTTCCATAACCATGGGGTCATTCTGTGTTTCTTTACAAATATGCTCTCTGGTTGATACTCTTTTCTCCCTGAGAACATGGCATGCAATCCATGTTTGACCACAGGGGTATTGACCATGGCAAAAATCTAGACCAACCTCCCTGCATCAATGATGTTAAAATAGGTTTGCACCAGTCAAAAAGAAAAAAAAAAGATAAGGATCGAGAAGTTGCCGGATCTATCCATTGAGATCCATTGATCTATATATCCATTGATCTGTGTAATGATTTCATATTGCCGCCCATCACCACACTATAGGTACGTCTACACAGCAGCGTTATTGTAGAATAACTGATGTTATTCCAAAATAACAAAGAGTGCCTCCACACTGCAAGCCTTTATTTCAAACTAATGTCCAGCTGGAGGACTTCTTACTCCAACTCCTGTAACCCTCATTTCACGAGGAGTAAGGGAAGTCGGAGGACGAGCATTCTTCCTTCAACTTCCTGTGGTGTAAACAGCACCAAAAGCCTAGATAAGCTATTTAGACTTCAGCTATGCAATTGTCCTAGGTGAAGTTGCGTAGCTTAATTTGACTTGAACCCTGCTATGAAAATATGCCATGTCTTATCAACTTACAGCAAAAATCATCATCCATAGAAAATTCCCATGTGTTCTTCCTAGAATCTTGTCTTTTTATTTTTCAGGATAAAGCCACTGGTTGAGGTTCCTGTACAGCTTTTGATTATTTTTCCCCCATATTTTGAGGGTTGTTTTTGTGTAGCAGATTTATTGGCACTTACTGAGTTGTTTCTTTTTTGCAAGTGATTCTGCAGAGATGATGGAAGTTTGGTTAGATGAGGCTGCAAATCTTTGTCCTCTATTCAGCATGCCTCCATGTTATCTCTTTTATGGGGTTTTCCCAGAGTCCCATAGGTTTGCTTTCCAGTCCACAATGAGAAAGGGGTGGAAAAGAGCTTTTGGTGTGGATGAGTTCTTATTGAAATTATTATGTCAGATTTCTTTTATATTAATATGGTAGGGTGTTAAAAGCCATGAAAACCTATCTTCTTCTTCTTCTTCTTCATTGTCATGGTGATATTCATCATCATCATCGTCTTCGTTGTCATGGTGATGTTCATCATCATCATCTTCTTCTTCTTCTACAGTGTCCTTGTCTTCTTCTTCTTCTTCTAACCTAACAAATTAAAGCCTTTGTAATTCCTGCTATGTTGGAAGAGACTGTTTTGATGAGGAAGGCTTGTTTCCCAAAGAATATCTGCCTTGAAATAATAAGGCCAAATTTTGGGACTTAATGAAGCCACTAAGGTTTAGCTACTACCTTCAAAGGGCTCAGGTTTTGGCCAATTGTCAATACACACAACAATCCAAGTTCATAGAATCATAAACTCCTAGGGTGGAAAGAGATCTCAGGAATCATCGAATCCAATCCCCTGGCCAAAGCAGGACCAACCCATCTAAATCATCCCAGCCAGGGCTTTGTCAAGCTACGGACTTCAAAACCTCTAGGGATGGAGATTCCACCCCCTCCCTACGGAACCAATTGCAGTGCTTCACCACCCTCCTAGGGAAGTAGTTTTCCTGACCTCCAACCTAGATCTCCCGCACTGCAACTTTTGACCATTGATCCTCCTTCTGTCATCTGTCAAGTTTCACTGTAAGTAGTCTGGAGAACTTGAGTGCCACAGAGACGTAATGGTGAGATTCCCAGCTCAGCTGGACCAGGGCCATTTCAGAGATATTCCATTAACATCACTGGTTTAATACTGATGACGCTCTCTGGGATCAGTTCCACAATGACATTTACTTGGGTGTGATTTACTAGCTGGGAGCCATGTTGCTGTAACCTTGGTGTATGTGGTGACTCACCAACCCACGCATGGATCGGGAATTCCACTGAGTAATAGATGTGTGGGACTGGAAGAGACCTTCACAAGTCATCTAATCCAGTCCCCTGTGTTCAAGGCAGGACTACTTAGTAGCTAACATAAGAATATAAAGAATGATCATAATGGGTCAGACCAAAGGAACGACTAGCCCAGCATCCTGTCTGATGACAGTGTCCAATGCCAGGTGCCCCAGACGGAGGGAACACAACAGGGAATCAAGTGATCTCTCTCCTGTCACTCATTTCCAGCCTCTGACAAACAAAGGCCAGGGTCACCATTCCTACCCATCCTGCCTAATAAGTATCGATGGACCTAACCTCCATGAATGTATCTAGTTCTTTTTTGAACCCTGTTAAAGTCATAAGAACATGAGAAAAGCCAGACTCGGTCAGACCAAAGGTCCATCCAGCCGAGTGTCCTGTCTGCCAACAGTGGCCAATGCCAGGTGCCCCAGAGGGAGTGAACCAAACAAGGAATGATCAAGCCATCTCTCTCCTGCCGTCCATCTCCACCCTCTGAGAAACAGAGGCTAGGGATACCATTCCTTATCCTGGTCTTCACAACGTCCTCTGGCAAGGAGTTCCCCAGGTTGACAGGCTGTTTTAAACCTGCGACCTATTCATTTCATATGGTGACCCCTAAGTTCTTATATGATGGGAATCAGTAAATAATTTTTCCTTATTCACTTTCTCCACACATGTCATGATTTTATAGACCTCTATCTTATCCCCCCTTATCCTCCTCTCTTCTAACCTGAAATATACCGTATATGCAATTGTGACTGTTAGTCTCCATCCCCACATTACACCATCGCTGCACATGTAAATTTGGTGCACTGGAAATGCATTTAGAAGAACTTGACTAAGGGCCAGGTCCCTAACAATTTTTATGCACTAAAATCTCATGAACCTTAGCTCATTTTTTTGGCACCGGCCTACATAATGACTTTGGTAAATAGCCCAAATAATTGGCCAAAACCATCATGGGAAGAGATGTAGTCATCCCACCTATTTCCAGTCCAAGTAGTTTTGTCGCTTATCCAACAATCAACTTCTACCCTTTTCACTCAAACCCATAAATTCATTGCTTATGGATTCATCATCCCATCCTCTCACCTCAACTAATCAATCCAGTCTTTCCACCTCTTCACCAGCTCAAGGGAAACTTGGGAGAATGAGTCGGCTTCAAAGCACATCCTGAAGGTCTGCAGAGTTGGGCAGTAACAAGAGCAGACAAGCCCAGGGAACCACCATTTATTTTTGCAAGTGTTTTGCCAAAAGCATCCCTGTTTATTGATATAAAATAGCACAATGTTGCGTCATCGAAATTTTGGAGCTACTGTTTTGACTTTCTCTGCCAGAACCTTGTAGATGAATCTGTGGCTCCTTTGTGGTCACGCTCCATGGACATTCCACCCATGTAGACACAAATATTCATGGCCAAGGTCAACTTGAAACAATTGGGACAGGATGTTTCAAAGGGGCCCAAGGCATTTGGGTACCGAACTTTCATTGAACCTCAGTAGAAGTTGGATGTCTCATTACCATGGGCTTTGTGGAATGTCACATCAATATCCCCCATCCGAATTGAAAAAGAAACAATGGGCTTAAACTGCAGCAAGGAAGGTTTAGGTTGGACATTAGGAAAAAGTTCCTAACTGTCCGGGTGGTCAAACACTGGAATAAATTGCCCAGGGAGGTTGTGGAATCCCCATCTCTGGAGATATTTAAGAGTAAGTTAGATAAATGTCTATCAGGGATGGTCCAGACAGTATTTGATCCTGCCATGAGGGCAGGGGACTGAACTCGATGACCTCTCGAGGTCCCTTCCAGTCCTAGTATTCTATGATTCTATGATTCTACCTATCTATCTACTGTAAGATGAAGTAAAACACAACCAGCAAATTTGTGTTAGAGGGGGTATATGGGGATAGATAGATAGATAGAGTGGGTGGGTGGGGATAGACAGACAGCCAGACAGACAGATAAATAGATAGAGAGATAAAGAGATAGATAAGGGGGTGTGTGTGGATAGGTAAAGCTGAAGCTCAGATCTCTGCTTTCTGCCTGTCCCTGGCTTAGGGTAGAACTATGTGATCCCTTCACCCTCCACCCTCCACCCTCCCACCCCCACACCCCGCAAACTGAGTCCCAGGCTACGGAAACTTGTACACCGACCATGATTTTTCCCACTGTGTTTGCTTTCTAATGTTCTTCTGTTTAGAGACAGGACCTGTACCAAGTCTAGTGACCAGCCCCACTTCACTGTACAAAGTACAAGGTACCGCAACAGGAATAATATGGAACGTACAAAAAAATTTGAATAATTCCAGAGCCTTCCCTGCCGTAGTTTTGTGGGATGAAAATTTGGTTTAATTGCTCCGAGTCACTCTGTCTTTAAGAAATATTGTAAGAGCTTTCTCTTCCAAATACTTTGTCACCATTGCAAGAGCCCTGTGGGTGCTCTAATAAGTGATAAATAACCCAATAAAATCCCATCCAAATTAATGCAACCACTTGAAAAGGAACTCAGTTAGCCAGAACTCTACAGAAACTTTTTTTTCAATTCTTCCTCAATGGGGAAAGGAAAAGTTCAAGTCTCTCAGGGTATGTCTACACTAGCTCGTTAGTTCGAGCTAGGTAAGGTAATGAGGGCAAGCAGAGTTGCAAATGAAGCCCGGGATTTAAATATCCCGGGCTTCATTTGCATGTTCCCGGGCGCCGCCATTTTTAAATACCCCTTAGTCCGAAGTCCGTGCCCGCGGCTACACGCGGCACAGAGTAAGTAGTTCGAATTAGAGATCTCTAATTCGAACTACCTACTCCATGCCGCGTGTAGCCGCGGGCACGGACTTCGGACTAAGGGGTATTTAAAAATGGCGGCGCCCGGGAACATGCAAATGAAGCCCGGGATATTTAAATCCCGGGCTTCATTTGCAACTCCGCTTGCCCTCATTTGCCTACCTAGCTCGAACTAACGAGCTAGTGTAGACATATCCTCAGACAATCCCAACAAAGAGTTTATGACATTGATACCTTGAATACATAAATGGATGCCATCATTTGTAGTCAAGATACTCCACTGTCCCAAACTTCGACCTCCCAAATCCCTTGACAAAAAAGCCCACATACAACTAGCACAAGAACACAACCCACAAAACTCACTGTACCATCTACATGTTTTGTTAGTCTCTAAGGTGCTACAAGACGATCCGTTCTTTTGTAAGTTTACCCACAAAACAAGTTATCCAATGAATCAACACAATGACACCAACAGGTAAAGCAACCAGGGGATAACAAGGAGACCAATATGTCCTGAGATAATTGCATGTATTGAAAAGCTCCGAAGGAAACCACGGTCAAAGGGCAATGAGCGACATTTTAATTCTTGGTGCATCACCGCCACCAACACAGTTTCTTCAGGGCAGCTTTCATCTCCTTGTTCCTCATGGTATAGATCACCAGATTCATCACGGGCGGCACTATGGCATAGAGGATACCCACTACCAAGTCCAGATTGGATGCCGAGGTGGAGACGGGTTTCAGGTAGGCAAAGATGGAGGTGAAAAGGAACAAGGAGAACACAGCGAGGTGGGGGAGACAGGTGGAGAAGGCCTTGTGCTGGCCCTGCTCCAAGTGGATTCTCAGCACGGCTCTGAAGATCTGAACATACAACACAATGATAAAAACAAAGCAGATAATGACTAAAACAGTACTAACGGTAAGAAGCCCAACTTCACTGTGGTAGGAGTCGGAGCAGGCTAACTTCAGGACCTGGGGGATTTCACAGAAGAACTGGTGGATGACGTTGGACTGGCAGAAGGTTAAGCTGAAGGTGTTCCTGGTATGCAGGGCTGAGTAGACAACGCCAACGATTCAGATACTGGTGGCCATTTTGACACAAGCTCCCCTGTTCATCACTTGCTCGTAGCGCAGCGGTTAGCAGATGGCCACATACCTGTTTTAGGCCATCACGGTGAGCAAGGCGATATTGGCTTCAGCAAAGAAGATGAAGAGAAAGACTTGGGCAGCACATCCATGATATGAAATTGACCTGGTGTCCAGGAGGGAGTTGGCCAGGGATTTGGGGAGGGTGACAGAGATGGCGCCGAAGTCTAGGATGGACAAGTTCATCAGGAAGAAGTACATGGGGGTGTGAAGACGATGATCAAGGGTGATTACCGAGACAATGAGAAGATTCCCCATTAGGGCAGCCAGGTACACCACTAGGATTACCACAAAGTGCAAAATCCGGAACGCCCAGACATCAGAGAAACCCTGGAGGAGGAACTCGGTCACGGCGCTTCGGTTGGGCATTTCCTTCCTCAGAGGGTGGTGTGATGGCTGCAGAGGGAAGAAGGAAGACGATGGAAGGGATTCGAGTCACCGATTAAATGGCACCGACTCCTTTCGTGACAGACGTCTCAAAAGTGCCCAGTGCACATCATGGCACTAACTCAGAGGTGGTGAGAGAACGCATGGGTGGAAATTGACATTTTTCTTAAAGTCAAAGTCAAGACCTGCCACGTGTAAAAGTCTGGGTCTGAATGTGGTGTGATATAATACAGTTCAGTGGATGGAGCCAAGCACACCCAAAGCCACCCATCCTAGCCATGATGTGGAGGTCACACACTAAAAACCCACCACTGCCTGATGTCCACTTAGAAAAGAATTCTGAGATGGATTCCCATAAGGCATTGCATATGTTAGTTCAGTAATTTGCCGACCCCAAGGTCTCATATTATGGGGACAAGGAAATAACTTCTCTGATTCACTTTTTCCACACCAGTCATGATTTTTTATGGACCTCTATCCTTTACCCACTTAGTCTCCTCTTTTCTAAGCGAACAAGATATTTTCAATTTAAATTATTTCAGAGTTTTCTGTTGAAGAAATCTTTGTGGGAGTTTGTTTCTTTCCTCACAAATCAACACACTTCTAGGTCACATTTTTTAAAAGTAATCATTTCCAGTTGTTGCTGCCGATTGTTGGGTTTCCATGAATGCATATTTTTCATTTCTGTTTTCACAGTTTCTATGAACACTGATTTATTTTTCCTGCGGGTTAAAAAATTGGGCAAGCCTAGATGCTTCACGAAATGATAGCAACACCCTTAAGAAGGGTTTTGATTGTCATTCAGAGCATTACTGATACGTTTCTATATCCCTTTGAGGCTATGTCTACGTTGTAGTTCTTTTTCTGATTCTTTTTTTAGATGCGGCTTTTCTGACATTTGGCCCGTCTACACGGGGCCAAACGTGGGAGAAACCTCCTCTCTCAGAAGAGCCCTTATTCCTCATAAAATAAAGAATACAGGGCTTCTGAAAGAATGCGCCTGCTTTTTTGGAATCTGATCGGAATATATATGGTCATGCCAATTTTCTTCCACAATTTGATCTGAGGAAGTGGGTCTGGCCCACGAAAGCTCATCACCTAATAAACCATCTTGTTAGTCTTTAAAGTGCTGCATAGTCCTGTTTTTTGTTCCCTGGACGAGGCAGAGTTTTTCCGGGATACCTCTGGTATCCCGAATAAACTCTGTCGCATAGACATAGCCTGTGACCCAAATTATTTCATTGCAATAGAAAATTTACAAGGTTGGTCTTTGTCATTTTTTTCCCACCATTTCATTCAGTCCCAGCCTGCATTCTTCATTCCCTGCCTCTTGATACAGCTGCCCATAATGGTCCCGTTCCGGTAGGATGCGGGAAAAGTTTCCCTGCCTCTGAACCATCGTTCCTGACTTGCTGGGTCTCACTACCATGCCTTGAAAAAGAGGATCTTCATCACAGATGGGCACCCGCCTCCTCCGCTCCTCGGGAAGGCTTAGCTCAGAGGCAAAGGGAAAATCATGGAGGGAGAAAACCTCTCCTAGGTGTGAGACTGCTCCTGGCTTAGGCAGGATTCAGAACAGGCTCACGGCTCGGCGGGGGGCAGGTCCCGGCCTGGCATAGAGGAGCTGATTCCGGTCTCCGGGGCTCAGCTCGGCTCTCCCCTCCAGAGCAAACCACCCTACAGCCGGCCTGAGCGGATGCCTGCCCCACAAAGTAGGACCCTGACCTACCCTGGATCTCTCCGACGTGCAGCATCTCTGGGAGGCACTTGGGCTAGACACAAGGCCGGGCCAAGTCCCCGATAGTGCCCCACGGAGACAGCAGCACACTGTATATCAGTGACGCGGACATGTGATCGAGAAAGCTCAGAGTCCAGTAACGCCCGAACCTCAGCTGGTTCACAACTGGTCCCTCATTAACCTCACCCAATCCGCTCGGGGGGAGCCAAGATGATTGGCCTCCTGCCTTGCACCCGCAGCTCTTGGGATGTGGCCCCAAGCGGATCCCACTGCTCCGGCTGCCCTGAATGTTCGACATAGGTCCTGCAGACGCAGCCAAACCCTGAAAAGTCAGTGCCCATCCTAAAGTGTTGTCAACTGACACAATCCCCCTCCATCCCAAAGAGAAGTGTGAATTGTGTGAATTCACACCGAGTGGAGAGGGGGCCTTTTCATTTCAAGGGCGCGCCTTTGATTTCCCTTCGCTGCAGATCTGCATTTAAGGCAGCTAGAATGGATCAACCCAGCTGGTGAGGCCACATCTGGAGGACTGGGTCCAGTTCTAGGCCCCACCTCCCACTACAGAAAGGATGTGGACGCATTGGAGAGGATCCAGCGGAGGGTAACCAAAATGATTCAGGGGCTGGAGCACATGACCTATGAGGAGAGGCTGAGGGATTTGGCCTTGTTGAGTCTGCAGAAGAGCAGAGTGAGGCGGGATTTCATAGAACCCCAGGGCGGGAAGAGACGTCAGGAGTCATCAAGTCCAGCCCCCTGCCCAAAGCAGGACCAACCCCAGCTCAATCATCCCAGCCAGGGCTTGGTCAAGCCAGAACTAGGGATGGAGATTCCACCCCCTCCCTACGGAACCCATCCCAGTGGTTCCCCACCCTCCTAGGGAAATAGTTCTTCCTAATATCCAACCTGGACCTCCCCCACTGCAACTTGAGCCCATTGCTTCTTGTTCTGCCATCTGCCCCACTGAGAACAGCCTCTCTCCAGCCTCTTTGGAACCCCCTTCAGGGAGTTGAAGGCTGCTCTCAAATCCCCCCTCGCTCTTCTCTTCTGAAGACTAAACAAGCCCAAATCCCTCAGCCTCTCCTCATAGGTCATATGCTCCAGCCCCCTAATCATTTTGGTTGCCCTCCGCTGGACCGTCTCCAATGTGTCCACATCCTTTCTGTGGTGGGGTGCCCAGAACTTGACACAATACTCCAGATGTGGCCTCCCCAAAGCCGAATAAAGGGGACTAATCACATCTCTGGATCTGCTGGCAATGCTCCTCCTAATGCAACCTAATATGCCATTGGCCTTCTTGGCTACAAGAGCACACTGTTGACTCATCTCCAGCTTCTCATTCACTGTAACCCCCAGGTCCTTTTCTGCAGAACTGCTACTTAGCTGGTTGGTTCCCAGCCTGTAACAATGTTTGGGATTCTTCCCTCCCAAGGGCAGGACTCTGCACTTGTCCTTGTTGGACCTCATCCTATTTCTTTTGGCCCAATCCTCCAATTTGTCCAGAGGTCACTCTGGACCCTCTGCCTGACCTCCAGCGTATCTACCTGTCCCCCAGCTTAGTGTTGTGTGACACTGAATTAGGAAGGAGCTCCCCGAATGTGTGTGGCTGGAGAGGCCGTGGGCGAGATCCCAAATCCGTGAGGAGAGGGTGTGGTTACTGGGACAACGTTGCAGAGATCTCACGCTGTTCCTGGACATGGAGCGGCAATGTCGTGTGTGCGAGATCTTAGCCACAGGAGGAGCCAGAAGACACCACGGACAAGTTCTACCTCCAGCTTTATTATACACACAACAGTGGAGAGAAGCAATGCCAAGTTACACAGGTCTATTCCACTAAATGGGGTGGTTAGCCCAGACCATACACTAACTCCTACAGCCAGGGCACCATACTAGAGATTCGTTGTTTAGGATATGGATATACCTGACATTATTACTATAACTCACATGGAGTTCCACTGTTAGCAGAGCTACAATTGTCAGAGGGGAGTCCATGGCCTCTCTGATTCCCCACCAGTAGAGGTGTCTGCAGTTCGGTTGCTGGGAGGAACAAGTCCAACTTCGAGTTGCAGCAGAGTAAGATGGTGGGGACACCTTTCCCAGTCCCTAACCTTTCAAAGAATCAGGGTATGTCTACACTACAGCATTATTCCAAAATATCTAATTTTGAAATAGTTATTTCGAAAAATCTTATTTCGAAATAACGTGTCTACACACAAAATGCATTTCGAAATAGCTTTTTGCTATTTCGAAATAGCGCGTCCACACTGATTGGATGCTGAATCGCATTTAAGGCCAGCTGGAACTGGTTCCAGCAGGGCACCAGGTCAGAAGTTACCTTGTGCCCAGGGTGGCCAACAGGGCACCCTGGGAAGGGCTGGAAGCCCCCTATTTCAAAATAAACATTTACACAGTACTTATTTCGAAATAGCAGTTTTGACATTGGCACTATTCCTCGTGGAATGAGGTTTACCAATTTCAAAATAAGCCCGCCACTATTTCGAATTAATTTTGAAATAGCAGTTGGCTTGTGTAGACGCTAAGAAAGTTATTTCGAAATAACTTTGCTGTGTAGACATACCCTCAGAGATTCCCAGGGGGCTGACAGAGACCTTAGGAGCATCGAGTCCATCCCCCTGCCCAACGCAGGACCAACCCCAACTCAATCATCCCAGCCAGGACTTTGTCAAGACAGGACTTCAAAACCGCCAGGGATGGAGATTCCACCCCCTCCCTAGGGAACCCATCCCAGTGCTTCCCCACTCTCCTTGGGAAATTGTTTTTCCTCGTCTCCAACCTAGACCTCCCCCACTGCAATGTGAGACCTTTGCTCCTCGTTCTGCCGTCTGCCCCACTGAGAACAGCCTCTCTCTGTCCTCTCTGGAACCCCCCTTCGGGCAGTTGCAGGCTGCTCTCAAATCCCCCCTCACTCTTCTCTTCTGCAGACTAAACATGCCCAGATCCCTGAGCCCCTCTTCGTAGGTCATGTGCTCCAGCCCCCCAATTGTTTTGGTTGTCCTCTGCTGGACCCTCTCCAATGTGTCCACATCCTTTCTGTAATGGGGGCTCCAGAACTAGACGCAATACTCCAGATGTGGCTTCCGCAGTGCCGAATAAATGACCCCTCTTTTACTGAGGAATCAGGTAATTATTTCCTTTTCCAACTGGTTCCCCACTATGAGCACCGAGTGCACCTACCATGGTTTCTTCCAATACATTTGGTACCTCCGTTTTCCCATGGGTCCTGCGACCCGTATTCAGTGCCATGAGCAGCCGGATATAGAAATGCAAAGTATATTTATTTACCTCCCAAGGAACAGAGCACAATGTAGGAGAGAAAATATTGCAAACCAGCTGCAGCCCCATGTCCGCAAGAGCGTGGTAGGAGAAATGTTTGTCCATGTTGTCCGGAATCGGTTTTGAAAGATAGTAGCTTTCTCTTCCAACAGGCCTTTCAATTGTGACAAAGATGCACTATTTATGTATATATATATTTTTTAAATTACACAAGACTGGAGGTGCCCAGACACACCCAAAGGAACGTGGTAGAATCCCACCAGTATTAAAATGATATTGTGACTGGAAGTCGGGTGTATCCAGACTCCTGGTGAAACAGTTTTTCCTTTCTTCATAAAAGGGGAGAGGAAAACTGACCAGAAAATGTTTCTAAGTGTGGAAATATCATTCAGAAAGCTCCTTGAAAGAGTTTAGGCCATGGGCACCTGAAATAAGTGACCGAACAAACTTTACCTCCACCCTCAAACTTCCTTCATCTTCACAAACATCCACTCCAACGTGAAATCAGGGCACTGTGGCAGGAACAGGCCCTAAAATGAAATCCATTGTATAAATGGGCTGGCATGAGACCTGGTCTAACGTAGGAAAAAAACATACAAACACACAAGTCTAACCTCTCATAACTGCAAGCACAATTTTTAGCATAAAAGAAAAAATGAGCTGTAGAATTCATATTATCCCTGCAACGTTTAGCCACAATAATTGATATGATAGTTAGCTAGCTAGCTAGATCGATCGATAGATAGATAGAGGAGGTGTATGGGGATAGATAGATAGATAGATGTAATTTGTGGATTGCTAAATTGATTCTGATCTGATTTACGTACTTTACCAATTTATTTGACTTGGCCCACATTTTTTACTTCATAACTGGACTTCCTCTTATGTTTTCAAGGAGACAATTTTGTCATCAGTTTGATAATAGTGATCTAGATCATCAGAATGAAATCACAGTTAATGCATGAAGGACTCATTCTTTCCTGGAGAATCACCTCCACCCTGTGCGTCTCTTCAGGGCAGCTTTGATCTCCTTGGTCCTCATGCTGTAGATGACCGGGTTCATCACAGGAGGCACCACAGCATAGAGGACGCCCTTCAGCAGATCCACCTTTGAGGCAGAGCTGGAGGTGGGAATCAGGTACTCAAAGATGGCCATGCACATCAACAAGGAGATCACGGCAAGGTGGGGGAGGCAGGTGGAGAAGGCCTTGTGCCGGCCGTGTTCCGAGGGGATTCTCAGCACGGCTTTCAAGATGTGCCCATACGACACGATGATAAAAACAAAGAAGATTAAAGATAAAAACACACTAGCAGTGAGAAGCCCAACTTCACTGCGATAGGAGTCGGAGCAGGACACCTTGAGGAGCGGGGGGATTTCACAGAAGAACTGGTGGATGACATTGGACTGACAGAAGGGTAACCGGAATGTGTTCCCGGTGTGCAGGGCAGAGTAGACAATACCAGCCATCCAGACTCCGGTGGCCATTTTGACACAAGCCCCCTTGTTCATCACTCGCTCATAGTGAAGTGGTTGGCAGATGGCGACGTACCGGTCGTAGGCCATCACGGTGAGCAAGGCGATATTGGCTTCAGCAAAGAAGACAAAGAGAAAGATTTGGGCAGCACATCCACGATATGAAATTGACCTTGTGTTCAGGAGGGAGTTGGCCATGGATTTGGGGAGGGTGACGGAGACGGAGCCAAGGTCTAGGACGGACAGGTTCACCAGAAAGAAGTACATGGGGGTGTGAAGAAGATGATCGAGGACGATGGCTGAGATGATGAGAAGGTTCCCCAATAGGGCAGCCAGGTAAATCACCAGGAACAACACAAAGTGCAAAATCTGCAGCTCCCGGACGTCAGAGAAGCCCAAGAGAAGGAACTCGGTCACGGTGCTTCGGTTGGGCATTTCCTTCATCAGCAGGTGATGTGAAAGCTGCAGAGGGAAGGAATAAGACAATGGAAGGGATTCGAGTCACCGAGGAAATGGCCCTGACTCCTCTTGTGATAGACATCTCAGAAGTATCTATGGCATCTTTAAACAGTTTCCATGCAGCTTGCAGAGATTTTACTTCAGTCACTGTACCTTATAATTTCTGTTTAACTTACCTCTTCATTTTCCTGTAGTTTCCCTTTCTGAAATTAAATTGCACAGTGTTGGGCTGCTGCGGTGTTTTTCCCACCACAGGGATGCTAAATTTTATTACATTATGGTCACTACTTCCAAGCAGAACAGTTATATTCACCTCTTGAACCAGATCCTGTGCTCCACTTAGGGCTAAATCAAGAATAACCTCTCCCCTTGTGGGAACCAGCTTCTCCAAGAAGCAGTCATTTAAAATGTCAAGAAATATTATTTTTGCATCCCGTCCTGAGATGATGTGTACTCAGTCAATATGGGGATTGTTGAAATCCCCCACTAGTATTGAGGGGTTTTTATTATTATTATTATTATTATTATTATTATTATTATTTATTTTATAGCCTTGGTAATCTCCCTTAGCATTTCATAGTCACAATCACTAACCTGGCTTCATTATCGTTTGCAATCTGGGCAACTTGAATATATTCAGTTTAAATTATTGCAAAGGAAATGTGCACTTGCAATTAAAGAAATGTTCAAGAAAATTCTTGTGTATCGTTACCAAATAACATATTTCTAGGACACATTTTTAAAAAGTGATTTTCTTTCGGTTATTACATCAACAGTTGGTGTTCAATGAAGAGGATTTTGTTGTTGTTGTGTTCACAGTTTATTCACAAATTGATTTTTTTTTCCCTGCTGGGGAAAAAATGGACAAACTGTGGATCATTGCTTCAATGAGGGTATGTCTAGACTGCAAGCTTCTTTCAGAAGAGAGTGTCTAGACCTCAAAACCGGATCGAAAAAGCGATCTGCTTTTTCGAAAGACAGTGTCCAGACTGCTTGGAGACCCTCTTGAAAGAAAGCCCTTATTGCTATTCACAGAATGGGCACGAGGGCACCTGTGCTTTTTCTGATTGCGTCTTCTTTCGAAAAATGTCCCTGTTCGGAAAAGGCGTTCTTCCTCATAATTTGAGGTTTACCAATGTCGAAAAAAACCCCTGCGGTCTTTCAATGTAATTTTGAAAATGTATTTGCCAATTACGAAAAGTCATACATTTTCGAAATGTATGAAAATGAATTATGCAAATTTCATAAGTTAATTTTGAAAGGACGCGGTTGCAATGTGGATGCAGGTGACGTTTTTTCTAAAAAAGGGCAGTGGTCTAGACATACCCTGTCTAGACTACAGGGTTTTGTTGACAAAAGTGGCCTTTTGTCAACAAATATATACCTGCGTCTACCCTACCACCACGTTCTGTCGACAGTAAGTCGACAGAACGCGGCAGTTGTGTCGACGGCGGTAAACCTCGTTTTACGAGGAAGAACAACTTTTTTCAAAAGTACTCTTTCGAAAAAAGGCACGATTGCAGGTAAACTGCTTTTTCGAAAGACAGCGTGTGCACTCTCTTTCGAAAAAGTGGCTTGCTTATTTGTCAGAACTGGTAGTAGTCTAGATGCTCTTTTTCGACAGAGGCTTTGTCGACAGATACTGTTGACAAAGCCTCTGTCGAAAAAGGCGTGCAGTCTAGATGTAGCCTGAGAGCCAACAATTTAAGGAGTTTCCACTGAAATTTAGAGCTTGCTCAATATCTGCATTATTCTAAGATGCAAACATGAAAAAACGTACTCTGTTGGTCTTTGGAATTTTTTTTCCCGCTCCATAAGGAATTAGACAGTCCCCTGTATGGATTTTTCATTCACTGCCACTTCAAACAACTGTCAATAATGGTCCCGTTCCCGTAGGATGCGGGAAAAGTTTCCATGCCCCTGAACCATCATTCCTGACTTGCTGGGTCTCACTGCAATTCGTTGCACATGAGGATCTATATCCTCTGCTCCTCGGGAAGGCTTAGCTTCGCTCAGAGGCAAAGGGCAAATCATGGACAGAGAAAACCTCTCCTAGCCAGGAGACTGCTCCTGGCTTAGGCAGGATTCAGAACAGCTCCCAGCCCGGGAGGTCCCGGCCTGGCGTGGAGGAGCTGAATCCGGTCTCCGGGGCTCAGCTCGGATCTCCCCTCCAGAGCGAAGCACCCTACAGCCGGCCCGAGCAGATTCCCGCCCCACAAAGGGGGACCCCGACCTACCCTGGATCTCGCTGGAAGACAGCATCTCTGGCAGGCTCTTGGGCTAGACGTGAGTCTGGGTTGATGGTGCCCCACGGAGACAGCAGAACAGTGTATATCGGTAACACTGACATGGGCCCTATGACAGCTCAGAGCCGGTGGCCCCAGAGCCCCAGCTGGCCGGGGACAGCCTGGTCCCTCATGAACCCCACACAACCCGCTCTGGGGGAGCTGAGATGTTTGGTCTTCTGCCTTGCACCAGCAGCTCTTGGGACGCGGCCCCCAGAGGATCACACAGCTCCAGCTGGCCCGGGGGTGCGACGTGGGTCCTTCAGACACAGCTGGAGGCAAAGGAGGGGCTGGCTCCAAGCTGTGTCCCACACTGGTGGGAATGGACACACTTCCATTGTGCAGCACAGTCAGGGCTAGTTCTGCCAGGTAGGGAGGCGGCTCTGTGATTTCACTAAAGCCAGCTGATTTCCATTGGCTGGGGGGGGGGTCTGTCGCTGGGACGCTCAAGGAGCTAAGTCCATTGTCACCATTTAGCCTCGTTAACAAGCGACTGACAATTTCCCAACTCAAGATTTGGGCCATTGAACCGGGCCAAACCCACAGGCTTTGCTGAGGAGGACACAGAAGTTCCAAATTGTGTCTGTGTTTTCTTACCTCTTTGGTCCAGGGGCCTAATTGTGAGTCATTCCCCCTGGGAGCAGAACTTCAGAGGAACTCAAGGTCCCTAAGATGTTTGCAAGTTCTTTTCACTTGGAATTGAGATGAATGGACTTTCTTTCTTTCTTTGGGGTGTGTCTAGACTACAGGGTTTTGTTGACAAAAGTGGACTTTTGTCGAGAAAACTATACCGGCGTCTACACTATTGCCGAGTTCTGTCGACAGTAAGTCGACAGAACGTGGCAGTTTTGTCGACGGTGGTAAACTTCATTCTTCAAGGAATAACGCCTTTTGTCGACAGAATTATGTCGAAAAAAGGCGCTATTGTATCCACACTGTGCTTTTTCAAAAGAGAGCGTCTAGACTCTCTGTCGAAAAAATGGCTTGCTTTGTCGACAGAACTGGCTATAGTCTAGAAGCTCTTTGTCGACAGAGGCTTTGTCGAGAGTATCTGTTGACAAAGCCTCTATCAACAAAAGCCTGTCGTCTAGATGTGCCCTTTCTCTTTCTTTCTTTCTTTCTTTCTTTCTTTCTTTCTTTCGTGGCCTGCCAGGGCTAACCCTGGTGAACCATGTCCACTCCGCGGATTGGATACTGCCCGCCACTGATGTAACTAAAAGTTTAGTGTTAGTATTGTTGTTATTACAAATGCTATAAGTGTTTCCAAAATGTTAGTGTTGTTATTACAAATTTTACAGGTGTTGCATTCTATGATAATCTTTGCATCATGTTGTATGCCGTTAATTATTATTAAAATGTAATTACTTTGTTGCGTAAAGAACATATTGGCATTTTTTTACAGCACATGGACTGTCTCTTCAGCCTTGCCCCTTCCGGGTTGGCCCATGGACACTTCTGAAATTTATAAAGTGCCCCCCCCCTCCAGAAATTATTGCCCACCCCTGATCTAGACCATCCCTCACAGGTGTTGGTCCAACCTGTCCTTAAATATCTCCAGGGATGGAGATTCCACAACCTCCCTAGGCAATTTTTTCCAATGTTTAACCACCCTGACAGGCAGGAAGTTTTTCCTAATGTCCAACCTAAACCTCCCTTGCTACAATTTAAGCCCATTGCTTCTTGTCCTGTCCTCAGAGGCCAAGGAGAACGATTTTTCTCCCTCCTCCTTGTGACACCCTTTGAGATACCTGAAAACTGCTCTCATGTCCCCTCTCAGTCTTCTGCTTTCCAATCTAAACCAGACCAATTTCTTTAGTCTCCCCTCCTAGCTCATGGTTTCTAGACCTTTCATCATTCTTGTTGCTCTTCTCTGGTCCTTCTCCAGTGCCTCCACATCTTTATTGAAATGTGGTGCCCAGAACTGGACACAATCCTCCAGCTGAGGCCTGACCCGCACAGAGGAGAGTGGAAGAACGACTTCTCGGGCCAGGCTCGTGCCTCCTGGAATCACGTTGGCTTTTTTGCAAGAGTGTCACCATGTTGACTCATGTTTAACTTGTCGTCCATTATCACGGAGGGCTTTGCCGTCATGGGCTTCCCTAACTGTGGTGTGTGGGGGGGGGAGGCCGGGCAGAGATGCAAGACACATCCCCATCCTGGCCGCCCGGCCACCATGCCTCAGAGCACACCAGCCGCAAGGGGTACATCTCCATGATGCTGCAGGAGCTCTTGGATCACAAGGGTTGCTTTCACCGACATCAACGCCGGTTGGCTGGAAAAGACACACGATGCCCGCATCTTCCTGAACCCCCTCTTCTTCCAAAAGATGCATGCCGGCATAACCCACACACCTAAGATATGTCTAGGCTACAAGCTTTTTTCGACAGAGGCTTTGCCGACAAATACTGTCTACAAAGGCTCTGTAGACAAAGAGCGTCTAGACTACAGCCAGTTCTGTCGACGAAGCAAGCCGCTTTGTCGACATGAGAGTGTAGACACAAAGGACAGTGTAGATGCAATAACGCCTTCTGTCGACAGAACCCTGTTGACAAAAGGCGTTATTCCTCGTAGAATGAGGTTTACCGCCATCGACAAAACTGCCAAGTTCTGTCGACGTTATGCTGACAGAACTCGGTGGTAGTGTAGACGCAGGTATAGTTTTGTCGACAGAAGTCCACCTTTGTCGGCAAAACCATGTAGTCTAGACACACCCCTAGTGTGGTTACAGAGCAATGCAAGTGGTACCTAGACCACAGCAACAGCTGAGATCCAGAGACCTCTATAGCATGGGCTGGGAGCCAGCTGGCTTTTAGCTCAGAGGGTAGAGACTCCTATACTCCCCTTCAGCGGTCCCAAGTTCAAATCCGCCCGGTGGCGGTTACATGGGCACTTTACCCACCCCCACTGGACAATCCAAGTTGGAGAGGTGGACATGCCCCTCATGATCCTGGGTGACCCAAGCTCCCCTAGCTCATGAAGCCCGAACATGGGCAGCCTGGAGGAGGAGTTCCCCACCTGAGCAGATGCAGAATGGGGGGTGGAACGTGCGTTCGGCCGATTAAAGGGGAGCTCCCGGTGTCTCCTCACCCGCCTGGACCTCAGTGAGCACAACCTCTCCTTCGTGGTGGCAGCCTGCTGTGTGCTCCACAACCTGTGTGAGAACAAGGGGCAGACTCTTCCGCCAGGGGGAGAGGCTGAGGCAGAACGCCAGGCCAGGGACGTTGAGGAAGCAGACACCAGAAAGGCCTCGAAAGACAGTTTTATGCATGGCCAGTCCGAGACTTTCCTCCGTGTCTCTCCGTGAGGGGCCCATGCATTCCCTGGGTCTGCCCCTACCCTTCCTGGAGCAAAGCAGGAGTACAGAGTTCCAATTCTGCAGCCCCTTATTTGAAAGGAACGGGCTTGGTAGTGTGGGTCTACTGCTTATAAATTTGAATTTGAGTAGGGGAGGGGTTAAAATAAGGTCCTAGTGTAGACAGGGCCGGCTCGAACCATTCCTGCGCCCCGGGCAGTGGGTGCGTGACACACGCGCGGCTCTGCCCCAGGGCGCACGCGCGGCCCTGCCCCCCCGGTGTCCTGCGCACCTTACAGCTACAATTGGGTGTGTGGCACCTGATGGCAGCTCTAAGGGGTGCCGCGCGGCTGGGCGCGTGGCACCCCTTACAGCTGCCATCAGGCGCCCCCCAACGGTTGGCGCCCCAGGCAGCTGCCCAGCTTGCCCGCCCCCTTAATCCAGCCCTGAGTGTAGACCAGTGTTGGAACTGAAAGTTTTATTCTTTTTATATTTGTATTTTAGGATTAATAATGTAGCGATGTAAGGTAATATTATTATCACATTTAATATTTTATTAAACTAAGCCCTTTAATAAGATATATGTACACAGGGACGACTTATCCATTAGGCACAGTAGGGACAGTGCCTAGGGCCCACGATACTTTTAGGGGCCCAAAAAAATATTTTAATTTGTTTTAAAATCAGAAGAAAAAAAATGAACTTTTAGGGTCGAAGAAAATGTTTTAATTTTTTTCTCACATCAGAAAAAAATGAAACTTTTTAGGGCCCATGAAAATCTCTTAAATTTTGCCTAAAACAGAAAAAAAATGAAATGTTGAAGTATTTAAAGTTATATCAAAAATAATTTTTAATATTTTTTTTATGGAGGAAGGGGCCCACGAAGGCAAAAGTGCCTAGGGCCCACGAAAGTCATAATGCGGCCCTGTATATATATATATATATATATATATATATATATATTAAAAAGTTTACTAAGTAAAGAGACAGGATCTCATATTGTGTCTATATCAATGAGATTAGAGGCGTGTTGAAGGCCCGAGCCTTCAGTGCGAATTGTTTTAATTACAAAATTTTGTAAGGCAATTTACAATTATGTTTGCTTTTGTTCAGTATAAAACTTGGCTGTTTGTAACTCTGTGAAAGATGGTTTGTATGAATGAGATATGGTGTGAAGGTTATCGTTAGAGCCAGATGGTCAAGAGAGAAGGCGGAGAATGCGGGGTGAAGACAAACTGTAAAGGACAGACTGCGAAGAGGCATATCGGCGTCAAAGAAACCATAAGTGCGCACCCACGCTCAAGAATTGATCAGATTGGCAGACTGACGACTCTAAGGGTACGTCTAGGGTATGTCTAGACTACATGCCTCTGGCAACAGAGGCATGTAGATTAGGCTACCCGGATAGGAAAATGAAGCGGCGATTTAAATAATCGTTGCTTCATTTAAATTAAAATGGCTGCCACGCTGAGCCGATCAGCTGTTCGTCGGCTCAGCACGCTAGTCTGGATGCTCCGCGGTCAACATCAAAGGCATTTGTCGACCTCCCTGGTAAACCTCATCCCACGAGGCATACCGGGGAAGTTGACAAATGCCAATGATGTCGACCACGGTGCATCCAGACTACAGCGCTGTGCCGACAAACAGCTGATCGGCTCAGTGCGGCAGCCATTTTAATTTAAATGAAGCAACGATTATTTAAATCGCCGCTTCATTTTCCTATGCCGGGTAGCCTAATCTACATGCCTCTGTTGCCAGAGGCATGTAGTCTAGACATACCCCTAGACTACAGGCTTTTGTCGACAGAAGTTTTGTCGACAGATACTGTCGACAAAGCTTCTGTCAACAATGAGCATCTAGACTACATCCAGTTCTGTCGACAAAGCAAGCCACTCTGTAAACATGACAGTGTAGACGCAAAGGACAGTGTAGATGCAATAACACCTTCTGTCGACAGAACTCTGTCGACAAAAAGCGTCATTCCTTGCAGAATGAGGTTTACAGCCGTTGACAAAACTTCTGAGTTCTGTCAATGTCATGTCGACAGAAATCAGCGGCAATGTAGATGCAGGTATAGTTTTGTTGACAAAAGTCCACTTTTGTCAACAAAACCCTGTAGTCTTGACACACCCAAAGATGAAGGCATCCCTAAAAACAACTGATTAACAATCCAGGACAGGATGACACTCTTGGAGATGTTTTAGGACATCAACAAGATAACAGTAACCGGTCACAGACTGACACAGCGAAATCCATAAAGGAGAGGATTATAAAAGCAGGGTGCCTTCCTATGGAATTTTGGGTTCGTCTTGCCACCAACTCCAAAGAAGCATCAGATCATGACCGACGAAAGGCCTTGCTCTCCCTCTGTGATCGATCTAAATGGCCACTAGATTGATCAAGACTCTGGACTGGTAACTATACCATCGTCTGGTGGGACTGTGTGTGTGTGTATGGTGTTTGTGTGTGAATGACTGAAAAGCATATGTAACTGTTGTATTCTCAATAAATGCGGCGTACTGCCCTTTCCCCTATAAAAGATCTTGGGTGATTTGTTGAAGCATAACACCAGGGCTTATTGACTCCTTCTGTGGAGGAGAGCTAATTGGCCAAATCTACCTCAGAAGTGAACAGTTTCAGTTTTTATGGTTACCGAGTAAGTTGAACCCTAGAGTCATAGACAGAAAGGAACCTGAAGAGGTCATCATGTCCAGCCCCCTGCCCTCTTGACAGGACCAAGCACTGTCTAGACCATCCCCGAGAGATGTCTATCTAACTGTTCTTAAATATCTCCAGAGATGGAGGGTACATCTAGACTACAGGCTTTTGTCAACAGAAGTTTTGTCAACAGATACTGTCGATAAAGCTTCTGTCAACAAAGAACGTTTAGACTACATCCAGTTCTGTCGACAAAGGAAGCCACTTTGTCGACATGACAGTGTAGACGCAAAGGACAATGTAGATGCAATAACGCCTTCTGTCGACAGAACTCTGTCGACAAAAGGTGTTATTCCTCGTAGAATGAGGTTTACTGCCGTCAACAAAACTGCTGAGTTCTGTCTACATGTCGACAGAACTCGGTGGTAGTGTAGACGCAGGTATAGTTTTGTCGACAAAAGTCCACTTTTGTCGACAAAACCCTGTAGTCTAGACACACCCGGAGATTCCACAGCCTCCCTAGGCAATTTATTCCAGTGCTTAACCACCCTGACAGGAAGCTTTCCCTATGTCCAACCTAAACCTCCCTTGCTGCAAGTTAAGCCCGTTGCTTCTTGTCCTATCATCAGAGATCAAGGAGGACAATTTTTCTCCCTCCTTCTTCTAACATCCTTTTAGGTACTTGATAGTTTCTATCAAGTCCCCCCTCAGTCTTCTCTTTTCCTCACTAAACAAGCCCAGTTCTTTCAGTCTTCCCTCATAGCTCATGTTCTCCAGACCTTTCATCATTTTGGTTGCTCTTCTCTAGACTTTTTCCAATTTCTCCACCTCTTTCCAGAAATGCGGTGCCCCAAAGCGGACGCAATCCTCCAGCTGAGGCCTAATCAGCATGGAGTTCAGTGGAAGAATTATTTCTCATGCCCTTCTTACAACACTGCTGCTAATGCATCCCAGAATGATGTTTGCTTTTCTTTTTTCCAACTGTGTCCCACTGTTGACTCATATTTAGCTTGTGGCCCCCTAGGGCCCTCAGATCCCTTTCTGCAGGACTCCTTCCTAGACAGGATCTGAAACCACAGAAATGAGCATAGATCACAGAAGTTGGGTTGGGTGGTACCAATTGTGATTTCTTCCACCCTTTGGTACAGGCAGTTTTCCACTGACTCTGTGACCCGCAATAAGTTGAGGGTGTCTAGCCGGTTTTCCCCAATGTACAGTTGATTTATCACAGCAGGCATAGAATGTAACTTACATGACAATATTAGACAGCACCTCAGATCCATCACAGCAATTGCTGGATAGGATAAAAATTGGATCTTTTAATACAGACTCATTTTCTAATTTAGGAAACATTGATAGAGCTTTCTCTTCCAAAAACATTTTGTCCCAGTGAGAACAATACAGGATTTACATATTAAATTACAAAATAATTCACATAATTATATAAAGAGCTACGTCTTCTAATATAGCATAATCAGCACAATAGTATCCCATAATAATATTTTGATCAAGAACTCAGCTATTTATTTTGTTGTTTAAAACCAACAAAAGGAAGTTTTTCTTCACTCAGTCAGTCAACCTGTGGAACTCCTTGCCAGAGGATGTGTTGAAGGCTAGAACTTTAACAGGGTTCAAAAAAGAGCTAGATAGATTCATGGAGGTTTGGTCCAGCAATGGCTATTAACCAGGATGGGTAGGAATGGTGTCCCTAGCCTCTGTGGGTATGTCTGCACTACCACCCTAGTTCGAACTAGGGTGGCTAATGTAGGCATTCGAAGTTGCAAATGAAGCCTGGGATTTAAATATCCCGGGATTCATTTGCATCTTGCCGGGCGGGCGCCATTTTTAAATCCCCTTAGGTCGAACTCCGTGCCGGCGGCTACACGCGGCACGGAGTAGGTAGTTCGAATTAGGATCTCTAATTCGAACTACAGTTACTCCTCATGGAACGAGGTGTACCGGTAGTTCGAATTAGAGATCCTAATTCGAACTACCTACTCTGTGCCGCGTGTAGCCGTGGGCACGGAGTTCGACCTAAGGGGATTTAAAAATGGCGCCCGCCCGGCAAGATACAAATGAAGCCCGGGATATTTAAATCCCGGGCTTCATTTGCAACTTCGAATGCCTACATTAACCACCCTAGTTCGAACTAGGGTGGTAGTGTAGACATACCCTGTTTCTCTGGAGGTGGGTGACAGGGGAGGGATCATGTGAGGATTACCTGTTGTGTTCCCTCCCTCTGGGGTATATGGTATTGGCCACTGTTGGCAGACAGGACACTGGGCTAGATGGACCTTTGATCTGACCCAGTGTGGCAGTTCTTATGTTCTTATCCAAATACTAGGGGGAAAAAAGCTTTTCAAAATAGTTCATCAGTGGGGAAAGCAAAACTTCATGTTTCTCAAACAGATTATGACATTGACACCTTCCACTGAAGGCAAAATAACTGATACCACATTTAACCAAACATATCTCCCCACACACACATACTCCTATCTCGCCCAAATCAATTAACCAATAAACAAAATAGAAACAATCAAGGAAACATACATTAAAAACCTTTCATACCCGAAACATGATATAGACCCCAAAAGAGGGGACAAACCAGACACGTCAGAAAGCCCTCTTTCAGTTTAGCTATGGATATGTCTAGACTGCGTTACTATTTCAGGATAGTGGAAGTATCCCAAAATGGCAATGCCGCATCTTTAAAATCTCCTGCTATTTCCCGAAATAGTGAGAGAGCTATTCCAGCATCCCTGCAACCCTCGTTCCATGACAGTTAAGGGATTTGTTGGAATAGGGCCTTATTTTGAAATTGGATGTTATCTACACACACCAAATTTCAGAATAAGCTTTTTCAACATAGACTCAGAATAAGCTACACAATTTGCTGTCTAACTGCAACCTATGTTTATTGATTTTCTGCTTCACATGCTCAGGTAGAGTGTGGGTAGGTAGGTGGATGGATGGATGGATGGGCAGATGAATGGATGGATAGATGCATGGAAGGATGGAGGGAAGGATGGATGGATGCGTGGATGGATGGGCAGATGGATGCTTGGAAGGATGGATGGATGGATGGATGGACTGATTGACAGATTAATTGATAGATAGGTGTATATATAATTTTATTTTGCTTCTGATCTTATTCACACTGGTGTAATTCTTCACTTATTTGACTTCTGTGGAGCTAGCCCAATTTTACGACTTCATAACGAGATTACACCTCACCAAGGAGACAATTTCGTCATCAGTTCGCTATATCCATAAACAAGCTCAGAAGGAAATCTCATTGACATTGTCATGATGGACACTTGAATTCTTGGTGAATCACCTTCCCGCCAGCAGTTTCTTCAATCCCGCTTTGATCTCCTTGTTCCTCATGCTGTAGATGACCGGGTTCATCAGGGGAGGCACCACGGCGTAGAGGACACCCACCACCTGATCCAGATTTGACGCTGAGCTCGAGTTGGGTTTCAGGTAGCCAATTATGGCAGGGCAAAGCAGTAAGAAGATGACAGCTAGGTGGGGGAGGCAGGTGGAGAAGGCCTTGTGCCGTCCCTGCTCCGAGGGCATTCTCAGCACCGTGTTGAAGATCTGAACGTACGTTATTATGATAAAAAGAAAGCAGGTGGTGGATAAAATGGCACTCGCAACAATCACCCCAATTTCACTGTGGTAGGAGTCGGAGCAAGCCAGCTTGAGGATCTGGGGGATTTCACAGAAGAACTGGTTGATGTTGTTGGACTGGCAGAGGGGTAACCGGAAGGTATTCCCGGTGTGCAGGGAAGAGTAGATAATTCCAGCCATCCAGGCGCTGGCAACCATTTTGACACAAGCTCTCCTGTTCATCACTTGCTCATAGTGCAACGGTTGGCAGATGGCAACGTACCGGTCGTAGGCCATCACGGTGAGAACGGACAGATCAGTTCCAATGAAGAATACAAAGAGAAAGACTTGGGCGACACACGCAGGATAGGAAATCACCCTGGTGTCCATGATGGAGTTTGCCATGGATTTGGGGATGATGACAGAGATGGCGCCGAGGTCCAGGATGGACAAGTTCAACAGGAAGAAGTACATGGGGCTGTGAAGACGAAGATCGAGGACGATGGCTGAGATGATGAGAAGGTTCCCCATCAGGGCAGTCAGGTAAATCACCAGGAACACCACAAAGTGCAGAATCTGCAGCTCCCGGACGTCAGAGAAACCCAGGAGAAGGAACTCGGTCACGGTGCTGCAGTTGGGCATTTTCCAGCAAACTGTCGGAAGTCTGGAGAGGGAAGGAGAAGAGCAATCGTTAGCATAACCGTGAGAAAGGGAACGGCCCTGGGTCTTGCTCACGATCAGTGTTCTCTGTAAGCCGTGTGTTTGGGCGGCCATCCAGGAGACATTCAAAGGTCACCCAGGTGATTGGTAGGGTACCCACAGCCACCCATACCCCCAGCATATGTTTCTCCTGGTGGTGCTCCTCCACACATGCCTTGGTGCACATAATGATTAGGGGTTTGGAACGGGTCCCATTTGAAATGAGATTAAGAAGATGGGGACTTTTCAGCTTAGTAAAGAGGGGTATGTCTACACTACCACCCTACGTTCGAACTAGGGTGGTTAATGTAGGCATTCGAAGTTGCAAATGAAGCCTGGGATTTAAATATCCCGGGCTTCATTTGCATCTTGCCGGCGGGCGCCATTTTTAAATGCCCTTAGTTCGAACTCCGTGCCCGTGGCTACACGCGGCACGGAATAGGTAGTTCGAATTAGGATCTCTAGTGGAACGAGGTGTAATGGTAGTTCGAATTAGAGATCCTAATTTGAACTACCTACTCCGTGCCGCGTGTAGCCGCGGGCACGGATTTCGACCTAAGGGCATTTAAAAATGGCGCCCGCCCGGCAAGATGCAAATGAAGCCCGGGATATTTAAATCCCAGGCTTCATTTGCAACTTCAAATGCCTTCATTAACCACCCTAGTTCGAACTAGGGTGGTAGTGTAGACATACCCGAGGAGACTAAGGGGAGATAGGACAGCGTTATTTTAGAATAATGGACATTATTCTGAAATCACAAAGTGCGCGTCAACACTGCACGCCGTTCTTTCAAAATAATGGCGAGCTGGAGGACTTCATGCTCCGACTCCTGTAACCCTCATGTCAGGAGGAGTCAGGGAAGTCAGAGGGAGAGGGTTCTGCCTTGGACTTACTGCTGCGTAGACAGCGCCAAAAGCTGAGTGAAGCCATTTCGACCTCAGCTGAAGTTCCACGATTTAATTCAACTTTATCTCTGCTGTGTCAACGTACCCTCACAGACTAACACAGCCCCCCCCCCCCCGCATGAGATTTTTAAACATGCTCACCAATAGTGCTCAGTGGACACCCACATCATGAGACGCGTTTCCTCTAATTTTTTCCATCCATCCATCTGTGGAACAAATACTGTTAAGAACATCAGAACGGCCATACTGGGTCAGACTAAAGGTCCATCCAACCCAGCGTCCTGTCTGTCAACAGTGGCCAATGCCAGATACCCCAGAAGGAGTGAACAAAACAGGGAATCCACATGTGATCCCTCCCCTGATATCCACCTCCAGACAAACAGAGGCTAGGGACACCATTCCTACCCATCCTGGCTAATAGCCATTGATGGACTGAACTTCCATGAATTCATCTAGTTCTTTCTTGAACCCTGTTAAAGTCCTGGCCTTCACCACATCCTCTGGCAAGGAGTTCCACAGGTGAACTGTGCACTGAGAGACAAAAATCTTCCTTTTGTTTGTTTTAAACCTGCTGCCTATTCATTTCGTTTGGTGACTCCTAGTTCTTATACTGTGTGAAGAAGAAAATAACTTTTCCTTATTCACTTTTTCCACGCCATGATTTTATAGACCTCTATCAGTTCTCAGCATAACTTGCTTTCACAATAACAATAAACAGAGAGCAGGGTCAGTCCTTCAAAATTACAGGAGCTAAGTTGAAAATTGATTCTTTTGGACATGCTGGTCCTGATTCAAGCTGCGGGCTGGACTTGATGACCTTCTGAGGTCTCTTCCAACTCTGTGATTCTATGGGCAACTGTATGTTGCTATATCCTAGAGTCATAGACTCTTCGGGTCGGAAGAGACCTCAGGACGTCATTGAGTACAACCCCTTGCTAAAAGCAGGACTAATCCCAACTGTACCATCCCAACCAATGCAAAAACCCTATTTATTTTCGCAATTAACCCAAAACAAAACAAAAACAATCAAATATTGTCTACCAACAAGGTCTATCTAACAGCTGAATCCCTTTAAGTCTTTTATTAATATGAACTGCATTTTCTCTTAATTTTGGAAAAAACACAATCATTTCAATAAAACCTGTACATTTTCTTTACTTTACTTAAAAAAATATCCTTAATTGATTTAAGGATCCGAGCAATGACAGATAAATCTAGCAAAAAATATGTATTGGAAAATTTTTATAAAGCATGTTTCCCCCCATTTTTAACAGCAATTGTTTGGGTTTTTACTATCTCTCTTTTTTTTGTCACACCTTCTATGAAAACTGATTTTTTTTTTATTCCTGCAGGGGGGAAAAATGTTAAATAGCTCCGGACGTGGGATAGCAAAATCGTAAAGAGTTTCAGTTGTAACTCTGAAGTCTATTATTACATTTCTACAGTAGTGTAAGAGTCGAACTGAAATCCGCACACTTACAAGGCTGGCCTTTGGACTGTTTCCCTGCCCGTGATGCGTCCGGCAGTTGATTGCTCGGATTCATCATTCCTCGTCTATTAATACAGCCGCCAATAAGGGTCCCATTCCGGTAGGAGGCTGCAAAAGTTTTCCTGCCCTGTTACCATAATTCGTGAGTGGCTGGATCTCGCTGCAAATCCAACACCGCAGATGGGCACTGCATGTCCTCCACTCCTTGGACAGGCTGGGCTGAGAGACCCAGGGCAAAATAATGGAGAGAGAAAACCTCTTCCAGCCGTGAGGCTGCTCCTAGTTTAGGCAAATTCACAACACTCACAGCCCAGAGTGGTCCCAGCCTGGCGTGAAGAAGCCGAATCCGGTCTCCGGGGCTTAGCTTGGATCTCACCTCCAGAGCAAACCGCCCTGACAGCTGGCCCGAGTGGATGCCCACCCCAGAAATGGGGACCACAACTGACCCTGGATCTCGCCGGAGGACAGCATCTCTGGGAGGCTCTTGGGCTAGACGCGAGGCCGAGCCGAGTTCCCGATGGTGTCCCACGGAGACAGCAGAACACAGTGTATATCGGTGGTGCAGACATGGGACTGAGAAAGCTCAGAGCCCGGTGGCCCCCGAGCCTCAGCTGGCCTGGGACAGCCTGGTCCCTCATGAACTCCTCACAACCCGCTCTGGGGGAGCCAAGATGTTTGGCCTCCTGCCTTGCACCAGCAGCTCTTGGGACGCAGCCCCCAGATGATCCCACCGCTCAGGCTGGCCCGGCGGCGCGATGTGGGTCCCGCAGACGGAGCCAGCGGCAAAGGGGGGAGTGGCCCTGTAATTGCAAGAGAGCTACTTGGATCTCCATGAGCAGGGATTGGTCCCTAGGATGCCCCTAGAGCAAGGTCAGTTTCCTGGCCTCTTTAACGCCGCTGGAGTGGACTGCTGATTCACACCAGCTTGGATCGGGCCCACGACAGAGTTTCGAAACCATTTTCTTGGCCAGCGAATCTGAAGTGGAGAGAAATTTTCCTGCCAGTTTTCACTTACTCAGCTCTTAGCCCCGTGGTTTAATTGCAAGAGAGGAACTTTTAATTGCTAAGGAGTCATTTATCCCCACTGGGAAAAGAACTGTGGAGGAATTCAGTGTTGCTTGGATTTACTTTAACTGATTTTCAACTCTGTTGGAATGGAAGGACCAACTTTTTCTTTCTTTATTTCTTTTCTTTCACCTTTTCTTTCCTCTTTTCTTTCACCTTTTATTTCCTCTTTTCTTTCTTTCTTTCTTTCTTTCTTTCTTTCTTTCTTTCTTTCACCTTTTATTTTGTCTTTTATTTTCTCTTTTCTTTCTTTCATTCTTTCTTTCTTTCTTTGACCTTTTATTTCACCTTTTCTTTTCTCTTTCCTCTTTTCTTTCTTTCTTTCTTTCTTTCTAATTTCTCTTCCTGCTGACAACACTAAAATAAAAGGCACATGTGGCCTATGTTGTATCACATGACACCTTAAAAGTGTTTAATTCACGGGGGCTTTCAATCTTTTCAGAGAGACTGAACAAATACAAAAGGTCGCACCCGCATCTACTATAAATCTCTTGTACGTCCACTGGAGTCAGTGCAGTCACCTTTGGAACCAACTAACTTTTGGAATTTGGTAACTGGCAAATTTTGCCACCTCTCCACTTTCCCCCACATTATTTATGAATATGGTCTAGAAAACATGAGCTATGGGGGAAGACTGGAAGAATGGGGTTTGTTTAATTTCGAAAAGAGAAGACTGAGAGGGCACATGAGACCTGCTTGAGAACCATAGAATCCTAGAACTGGAAGGGACCTTGAGATGTCATCAAGTCCAATCCCCTGCCCTCACAGCAGGACCAAGCACCATCTAGACCATCCCTGATAGATGTCTGTCCAAACTGCTCTTCAATATCTCCAGAGATGGAGATTCCACAACCTCCCCAGGCAACTTATTCCAGTGTTTCACCACCCAGACAGGCAGGAAGTTTTTCCTAATGTCCAACCTAAACCTCCTTTGCTGCAATTTAAGCCCATTGATTCCTGTCCTGTCCTCAGATGTCAAGGAGAACAATTTCCTCCCTCTCCTTCTTGTGACACCCTTTTAGATACTTGAAAACTGCTCTCACGTCCCCTCTCAGTCTTCTCCTTTCCAAACTGAACAAGCCCAATTCTTTCAGCCTTGACTCCTAGCTCATATTCTCTAGACCTTTCATCATTTTTGTTGCTCTTCTCTAGACCTTCTCCAGTTTCTCCACAGCTTTCTTGAAATGTGGTGCCCACAAACGAGACACAAGCCTACAACTGAGGCCTAATCAGCCTAAGGTTGAGCAGGAGAATAACTTCTTGTGGCTTGCTCACCAAACGCCTGCTTTCAAGAATCTGAAAGATGTTGAGATACTGGTTTTCAAGTACCTAAAAGGGTGTTATAAGGAGGAGGGAGAAAAATTGTTCTCCTTGGCCTCTGATGCTAGGACAAGGAGCGACGGGCTTAAACTGCAGCAAGAGAGGTTTAGGTTGGACATGAGGACATGAGGTGAAACACTGGAATAAATTGCCTAGGGAGGTTGTGGAATCTCCATTACTGGAGATATTGAAGAACAGGTTGGACACACATCTGTCCGGGATGATCTAGATGGTGCTTGGTCCTGCCATGAGGGCAGGGGACTGGACTCGATGACCTCTCGAGGTCCCTTCCAGTTCTGGGGTTCTATTATGCTATGTTGACCAGCACTAGTTTGAGTACAGATGCCTGAGGGGGTCGTGCTATTTTTCTCTCTCCACTGTGAAAACGCACCAATTTTAGCTCAGTATTGACCCCTCAGGACACCTTCTCTCACATCCATCCCATGACCAAGGAACAATGGCCTCAAGTTGCGGTGGGAGAGGTCCAGGTTGGATATTAGGAAAAACTATTTCCCTAGGAGGGTGGTGAAGCACTGGAATGGGTTACCTACGGAAGTAGTGGAGTCTCCATCCCTAGAGCTGTTTAAGTCTCGACTTGACGAAGCGCTGGCTGGGTTGATTTAATTGGGATTGGTCCTGCCTTGGGCAGGGGGATAGACTTGAAGGCCTTCTGAGGTCTCTTCCAGCTCTTTGATTCTATGATTTTATGACCAGAAAAAGGCTTTGGGAGGAGTCTAGGTGGCCATGCACATATTCCCAAAATATTCGACTTTCCAGGACATCGGGGAATGGTGCGGGGCTGCCCCAGCAAGCGTGACCTTGCCACAGAAGACGTCGGGTTGAAAAGTGTGCAGCCAGATCGGTGGGTCAGGCTAGCTCAACATTCGACTGCCTGACCGGAAGCTGGACAAATGCTGCGCCCACAGGGCCCACAGCCTGTGTTTCTACTGGTGGTACACATCCCTCGGTGCACAGAACAAAATTTAATCTGCACATGGATGGGAACAATTACAGGGAACGTTTATCTCCTCCCCTCTGTTTGGAGCCCCCTCACTTCTAGGTCCCTTATGACCTCTCCAGCCCCCAGGAGAATACCCTATTTTGGTGAAAACTGGAAAAACCCGAGATTTTCCAGTTTCTGAGGTTCAGCCTCCTCCGTTGGGTGGCAACCAAAGTGGGTGAAAAGGGAAGGCCATAGTGGGTGAACAGCTTGGCCTAGAGAAGCCAAGGGGGCCTGTGACAGAATAATTAGTTAATAAGGACTGAACAAGCCCGAATCCCTCAGCTTCTCCTCCTAGATCATGTGTCCAGCCCCCGCATCATAGAATCCTAGAGCTGGAAGAGACCCCAGGAGGTCATCAAGTCCAGCCCCCTGCCCAAGATAGGACCAATACCTTTGATTGCCCTCCGCTGGACCCTCTCCAATGAGCCCACATCCTAGCTGTAGTGGGGGCCCCAGAATTGGACGCAATACTCCAGATGTGGCCTCCCCAGTGCTACCATCTTGATGTCCACCATGTTGGGTGGAAGGGGGTAGGCTGGGGGGCGGTAGGCTGTGGGGAGGATGGGAGGTTTTCTTTAAGTACTGCTGTCTATGTTCACAAATCATTAAGGGACCAAATCCAGACCTGGCTGCTCCGATAGCCTCCCCAGAGACCAAGTCCCACGGACCCAGCCTCTCAGAGAGCCGATATCAGCCCCGGTCTAACCCAGCTCCCTTCATAGCCGAGATGGTGAGAGGAGGCTGGAAATTCAAAGACAGGTGGGTTTTCACATCCAGCGTCCTCCTTGCTTCCATCCTTCCCTCTGTGCTCCTCTGTTCTCCCTCCTTCCCTGCTCCTACCCCTCACTCAACCGGGCACACATTCAGGCTCAGCTGCAGTTCAGCAGAAAGGGACCTGGGGATGACAGTGTTGAGAAGCTGGAGATGAGTCAACAGAGTGCCTTTGTAACCAAGAAGGCTGATGGCATTTTGGGGTGCATTAGGCGGAGCATTCAGCCTCCTCCTGTGTCACGTACACAATGCATTTAAACCCACGGAGTGAACTGAATGCCAAAGCTGATGTGGGTCGTCTTAATCCAGTAGAAACCTGATCATTTTGATTGAGCTGAAATCAGTGGGTCACCGATTTCAGCGACACTGAAATCAGCATCTTTGAAACCAAACTGAGTGTGTCCACGCACGGGTGTCACGATACCCATTTCAAAGCCGATTCAAGTTGCTGGGATGTAAGTTATTAAGAATGTCCAGGAACCTTTCTCGTATTGCCCCGTAGTTCTTTAGCAAAGAGCGGTTTATCTAGACTGTTTGCTAGATAAACCGAAAAGTAAGTGCCATCAAATGCCAGCAATGCCCCACTGCTGTGGATATTGGCCAGACTGGATAGTCTCTGAGGGAAAGAATGAATGGACACGAATCAGATATCCAAAAAGGCAACACACAAAAACCTGTTGGAGAACATTTTAATCTCCCTGGACACTCATTAATGGATCTCCAAGTCGCCCTTTTGTTTCAGACCAATTCCACAAGCCAAATACACAGAGAAGGATTGGAACTCAACTTCATTCACAAGTTTTATTCTTATGCAAATAGTATGAATGGGGATACTTGATGGCTCGCACATCATCTTCCACATGTTAAAGACTTAACCAACCAACGAACCAATGAAGGTTCTCACGGTTCTTCTCGGCCTTTTGTAACTATTTAGTCTTTAAGGTGCTACTAGACAATTTGTTGTTTTTTTAGTTTTTCCTGTTTCAGACCAACTTGGCTACCCCTCTGAAGCTTATCTACTCACTGTCTCTTTTTTTAAATTTCTCCCCCTTTTTTTCTCCTTTCCACCCCCCCCCCCTTCCCTTATTTATTCTTGGATCTGGACTTTTAATGTTCCAGTCATCTGAAGAAGTGGACTGTGCCCATGAAAGTTCATGATACCATCTACATGTGTTGTGAGTCTTTAAGGTGCTACTAGACTATTTGTTGTTTTTTTAGTTTTTCCTGTTTCAGACCAACTCGGCTACCCCTCTGAAACTTATCTACTCACTGTCTCTTTTTTTTCTTTCTCCCCCCTTTTTTTCTCCCCCCCTCCACCCCCACCTTCCCTTATTTATTCTTGGATCTGGACTTTTAATGTTCCAGTCAGCTGAAGAAATGGGTTTTGCTCACGAAAGCTCATGATACCATCTACACGTTTTGTTAGTCTTCAAGGTGCTACTAGACTATTTGTGGTTTTTTAATAAATGTAAGTATGAGGACACATCGGTAAAGTTGAAAAGAGAAATGTGCTTGAAAGAATTTTAGGTGGATTATTTTTCCCTTTTCAAAAGAAGTAAGAAAAGAAAAAAAATACAGAATTCCGTTGTGTATCACCTTTAAAGAGAGATTCTGAACGGCAACATACTGCACGGATATGATCAAAACAGATGTTTTCTGGGTTTGTCCAGATCCCAGAATGGTTGTAGGATTATTTTACTCAAAATTAGAAACACAAATGTATTTATTCATTTAATATTTCTAGTCTATTGGAATCTTACCAATCGAATCTATGAATTAATAGTTATGTACTACATTGATATTTGATTTTATCCTGTAAATCAGTGTGTTATACTATTCATAATCCAATATTTCAGCCAATTCTGGTAATTTTTCCTATATAAAATTATTACCTCCATATTTTAATTGGCACTTCAGGTTAAAAATTTAGAATTACAAATGTAATAGTTTAAACAAATATAAATGTATATGCAAATCTTAGTTTATTTTTTTCATAAAAGCTAGACATTTATATACATATATTAGTTTAACATTTTAACCATGACAGCAAAATACCATATCTGATTATTACTATTTTAATCAGTAGTTTAAGAAATAACCTGGTAGTTTTAAGGAACAACTGCTGGTAAGTGTGCCCAGATGTCATTGTTTAACAAGAACTAACAATACATCAGCAGTAAGGGCATTTCCACATTAGGAAATTATTTCAAAATAACTCCCTGGTGTAGACCAGATCTTAGTGTGTTAATGATCATAGGAGTTCATATCCTATATAATTATTAATGAGAGATTTTTAATGAATCTGGAAATCAACACCATATGTACTTATTGCTGTAATGTCTTAATCAAATCTAGAAATTAACATAACAAAATATTACTTTATCATGTGAAATCAATAAAGTATGGACTTAGTATCAATGAGGAATGATTACAATATCAGGTTTTAATTTATTAAATTACTCAGAATGGCAATTCATGAAATACATTGTCATTTATTGATTATTGAAATAGGAGGTAGAAATTAATATCAGATATTGTTACTAAATTATTTGAATTGAATAGGAATTGAGATTTGAAAATCAAAATTATAAATAATGTTCCTTTAAATCAAATATCGAGATTAATGTAGTCTATAGGTACATTTGGAGTCTCAACATTAATATAAACTGTAACTCTTAATTTGCCAGTTTAATTGATTTGGAAAATAACAGTGCATAAAATGTCTGGGGAAAAGACTTAATTTTTCTTCTGTGTTTGTGCTGCTCCTAACAGAATGAAGTCTGGGCTGAGGGTCAATGATAAATACCAACATTATCCATCAATAACGTTATTGTCGGTTGATGCTATACATTCATTTCATGAGTAACAGCCTTGGAGTTTAACCACGTTGGCACATTAATATCGATTTTTCTTGATTCACTCTAGATTTTCCTTCTGCCGAGCCTTTAAGGCCATTCCGTGACCGATGGTGTCCTTGGATCTGGACGAATTCAAGGTGAGGAATTTTTAAAAGTCTTTTAGATTCATTTCTGGGTGACTCTTTAGGGAGAAAGCTTGGGATACATTTTGCCAAGGGGCTTTATTGGCACAGAAGTCTAATCCCACTTCTCAAAGGGATTTAGGATCAGATACAACCACAGGGCCACAGAGGCTCTCTGATCTGGTATCCTTGAGCGTCTGCCTCTCCCTCCCTGAGTTATTCTACTTTCTCTTATCTGTCAGGACCACTGAATGCCTCTTCCTCTTGGCCCTGGCTTTGGAAAGTACCTGGACATCTGCCACTCCTGTGCTAAACTCTATATTTTAATTGTCATCGGCCTGGATAAGTTTGCTTCCAAGAGTTTTAAAAGAGCTGGCCGAGGAGTTTGCTGGACTATTAAGGCTGATGTTCAAGAGTTCTTTGCACACGGGGGAAACTCTAGGTGCTAAAAGGCACAGCAGCTAGCCTGGTTAATTTAACATTAGCCTTGAAGATCAGGGAGGAGGGGCCATTAACTCGGCCCGTTCAGCCTCTGCCATGCCACCAGTGGAAGCAAGAGCAAAGCCAGGCTAGTGGGCTGATTGCCTCCAGTGTGGGAACTTTATCCAGTGCAGAGTTTTCGAGGGCAGAATAAACCCAGCTGGGATGTCAGATTCCAGGCAGAATTCGCAATGTGGCACATACAAGAGTGTGAGAGGTCGACTTTGCCTGGGTGCCCGTATTACTGTAACCACTGGACCAATAGAATGTCTTATTGCCCTTATATAAATCCATGGTATGCCCACATCTTGAATACTGCGTACAGATGTGGTCACCTCATCTCAAAAAAGATATCTTGGCATTGGAAAAGGTTCAGAGAAGGGCAACTAAAATGATGAGGGGTTTGGAACGGGTCCCATCTGAGGAGCGATTAAAGAGACTAGGACTTTTCAGCTTGAAAAAGAGAAGACTAAGGGGGGGATAGGATAGAAGTCTATAAAATCATGAGTGGTGTGGAGAAAGTGAATATGGGAACAAGTAAATAACTTTTCCTTAATATAAGAACTAGGGGCCACCAAATGAAATTAACGGGCAGGAGGTTTAAAACAAATAAAAGGAAGTTCTTCTTCACACAGTGCACAGTCAACCTGTGGAACTCCTTGCCTGAGGAGGTCGTGAAGGCTAGGACTATAACTGGGTTTAAAAGAGAACTAGATAGATTCATGGAGGTTAGGTCCATTAATGGCTATTAGCCAGGATGGGTAAGGAATAGTGTCCCTAACCTGTTTGAGGATTACCTGTTTGGTTCACTCCCTCTGGGGCACCTGGCGTTGGCCACTGTTGACAGATAGGACACTGGGCTGGATGGACCTTTGATCTGACCCAGTCTGGCTGTTCTTATGTTCTTATGACCCTCCTCCCCTCCCTGAACTCTGGGTGGCACCTTGGAGTCCTGTTGATCATTTTCTTTTGACTCCAGGGCCCTCTGAAGAATCCGGCCAACAGCACCGCCCCAGGGACCAAGTTTATCCTGCTGGGTTTTGCAGCCCTGGACCACCAGAGCCGTGCGCTCACCTTGGTCTTTCTTTTCTCGGCATATTCTGGGACACTGGCCGGCAACCTCTGCATTGTGTGGGCTGTGCTGCGGGACCCCCGCCTCCAGCGCCTGCCCATGTACATCCTGCTGGGGAACTTCTCCTGGCTGGAGGTGTGCTACATCACCACCACGGTGCCACGGATGCTCTGTGATTTGCTGTCCCCCGGCCTCCCCATTTCCTTCCACGCCTGCTTCGCGCAGGTCTACTTCTTCATCTCCATGGGGGCCACCGAATGCCTCCTTCTTGCAGCCATGGCCTGGGACAGGTACCTGGCCATCTGCCACCCTCTACGCTACCCCATCCTCATGTCCCCGTGCCGCTGCTGGGTGCTGGCTTCCTCTTGCTGGCTCACCGGCTTCCTGTGTCTTATAACGCCCATTGTCCTCATCTCCCGGCTCTCCTTCTGCAGCCCCTACACCCTGGACCATTTTGTCTGTGACCCGGGCCCGTTACTGGCAGCCTCGTGCACCCCAGATCCCCGGACGGAACAGGCCTGCTCTGTCACAAGCTCCCTCCTGATCTTCACCACCTTCCTCCTTACCCTGACCTCCTACGGGCGGATTCTCAGGGCCGTGCTGCGGCTGCCCACATGGCCCGAGCGACGCAAGGCCTTCTCCACCTGCTCCTCCCACCTGGCCGTCGTGGGTCTGTTTTACGGAGCCGGCATGGCCAACTACATCATCCCGGCGGCAGCGGGGGCCAGCGGGAAGGCGGTGACACTGGTCTATGTGGTGGGGACCCCGCTGCTCAACCCTCTGGTCTACAGCCTGAGGAACAAGGAGATGAAGGTGGCCCTGAGGAGGACCCTGCTGGGGGAGAAGCAGGGGGTTCGGCTGTGACCCCACCTTGAAGGAGAATGGACAATGGGGCACAGGGACTTCTCCTTCGGGGGAGTGCTGGCGCCGATCCTTCAGGCAGAACACACCTCACGTTTTTGCATGACCACGCTGTAAAGAAATGCCTGATGATACCCCCAGACCACAAAGAAGGCAGGGTGCATGTGTGTGTCCTGGATGGAGAATTCGATCCCTCTTGAGCATGTGGGTTTGCAGTGGGGAGGAGAGCAAGCTGACGGTCGGTGGGGGAGGCGAGCGCTGTTCGAAGACTGTTACCCCGATAAATGCACCACCAAATGCCTAGATCCAGCAAGCAAACATCTATTCTACTTTTCTCTGGGGTCAATGTGGACCAACCCTACTGAGGGAACCCTCTAGATCTGGGCAACATCTTATTTTCATGACAACGAGAAGTCCAGTGGCACCTAAGAACAGGTTGGACAGACATCTATGAGGGATTATCTAGACGATGTTTGGTCCTGCCGGGAGGGCAGGGGACTGGACTTGATGACCTCTCTAGGTCCCTTCCCATTCTAGCGTTCTGTGGTTCTAAAAATATGTATATAGAATCATGAGCTCAACTGAGGAAGTGGGTTTTATCCACGATAGCTCATGATCCTATAAGGTTTCTAAGGTGCCACAGGCCTTTTCGTTGTTTTTAAAGTTGCAGACTAACATGGCCACCGCTCTAAGTCATATTTTCATAGAATCATAGATCACGAGATCTGGAAGGGACCTCGAGAGGTCATCAAGTCCCATCCTCTGCCCTTGTGACAGGACCAAGCACGATCTAGACCATCCCTGATAGATGTCTATCAAACCTACTCTTAAATATCTCCAGGGATGGAGATTCTGCAGCCTCCCTGGGCAATTTATTCCAGTGTTTCACCACCCTGACAGGTAGGACGTTTTTCCTAATGTCCAACCTAAACCTCCCTTGCTGCAATTTAAGCCCATTGCTTCTTGTCCCATCATAAGAAGCCAAGGAGAACAATTTTCCCCCCTCCTCCCATTGACACCCTTTTAGACATGTTAATGTCCTATGTGTTGGGGGGGTGAAAGAATTAATAGGTTTGGAATGGCCTTTTTGCATTAGCGGTTAAGAATTCAGCCACAGTGGGCATTACCCTTGGACATGCTTTTCCTTTTGTTTTTGTAGTTTGGGATGATAGGGTCCAGTTGAGACCAGTATTATGTTTTGATATATAACCTTGCTCTCTCTCTCTGTTCTGTAGCCTAGGAATCCAGATGAGTATGGAGCTGCTCTACTTTGTTGTATCTTTTGCTTATCCCCATAGGCTCTGCATAACATCTTCAGAGTCAAATTCTTTGTGATGTCTGTAACCTGTTAGTTTGTAGCACAGGAATGTGTTGATTTAATTAGAAATTCTGTGAGTAGTAATTAGGGGTAGGTATAATTGTATTCATTATTTGCTTATTAATATGCATTGTACCGGAGTTAACATGATTAAACAAGGCATTAGGGGAAGTAGTGCTAGACATGTGAATTAACATACTAAAATAGATAAGAGTGTGATTAACACCACATTGTTGTCACTCGGACTTTGTGTGAATGTGCGAGGTAAATGTGCACAGGCAACAAAGCAATTCTTTTACCCCCTATCTGCTCCTGGGTCTCGAGTTTATTCTCTAACATCATAGTGTTTGTGTGATATATTAAACATCTTTTAAATTTGGGCTATTATGTAATGTAGATGTAACCCACACATCTAGGCTATGTCTACACTAGCAACTTCTTGCGCGAGTAATATGCAAATGAGGCTAAGCGTGGAATATCGCCGAGCCTCATTTGCATACCTAATGAGCCACCAGTTTTTTCAGAAAAGGCTCTTGCGCAAGAAAAACCCTCTTGCGCAATGCCAGTCTTCCTGAAAAGTATTAGGTGTAACGGCATTGCGCAAGAGGGCTTTTCTTGCGCAAGAAGGGGCAGTGTGGACACTCCTTCTTGCGCAAGAGCCTCTTCTGAAAAAAATGGTGGCTCATTAGGTATGCAAATGAGGCTCGGCGATATTCCACGCGTAGCCTCATTTGCATATTACTCGCGCAAGAAGCCGCGAGTGTAGATATAGCCCTAATGTGGTTACTGAGGAATGCTGTGGCACCTAGACCACAGCAACAGTTAAGACCAAGGGACCTCTACAGCATGGGCTGGGAGCCAGCTGGGTTTTAGCTCAGAGGGTAGAGGCTCCTATAGTCAGCTCCCAAGGTCCCAGGTTCAAACCTGCCCGGTGGCGGTTACATAGACACAAAGGTGATTTATAATTATTTTATTATTATTATTATTATACGCTATAAGCATGTGATAGGTAGCTAATAGCCCATCAATAAGTCCCTGACGATTCGTGTCAGTAACATTGCGAGGCGCACAATGGCCCAGGCCCTGCATGAACGAGATTGTGGGTGTGGCTTCCTGTCACAAGCCGAGTCGAGAAGTCTCCCCCGGCCTGAGGTTTGCTTCTATTCATTGGACATCCTCAGAGTGGCTCATAAGCAATCGTAGCTTGGGTTCGATAATTACCTACGTATCAGTTATTGACATATTCATTCTTTCTAGTCCCTTCATTAATGGACCATTCCTACGAACGGTGACCGAACAGAGTTCTGAAAGAAGGGATAGTGACACATATTGCATAGAGTACAGCATCTTACATGCCTACTGCTGCTACCCTCCTTGTCGTAGCTGGGGGATTTCTACGGCCGTTGGAAAATGTATTACAATCATAACAATTCCAATAAACACCAAGGTATTATTCTGATGAAGGGATCAGAAATTATTAAGTGGGAGACACCCGGATAATCCTGGTGAATGAATTGCACCTCAGACAGACAGGGATGGCTCCACCCACACTCCGTCCCCCACGTTTGGGGGGTAGTGAGACTGGGGACTTTGTGCCCTGTCTTTTCTATCCCATGGTAAGGAGTGAGCGGTGGACGGGCCTTTTTTTGGCTCCTGCTGTTTCTTAGACCGTCTCCCCCCATCACCCATCCTGATTGGTTGCTTGTCCTTGGCTTGAGAGAGAAGCCAGGCAGTGTGTGCTTCTATATCACACTCTCACCACACCCTGTGACACTTTTAACCCATCCCTTATCTCTTCTCATTACACCAACAAACCATCTGGCTGGGCACAAGCAACATGCCTCTTCTTCTTGGCCCTGGCTTTGGAAAGTACCTGCCATTCCAGTGCTAAACTCTATATTTTAAATGTCATTGGTCTGGATACGTTTGCTTCCAAGAGTTTTAAAAGAGCTGGCTGAGGAGTTTGCTGCACTATTAAGGCTGATGTTCAAGAGCTTTGCTCTTTGTTCACACATATGAGTAAACACAGCACCATAGCTTCCTCGGGCTGGAAGAGATCTCAGGAGGTCCTCAAGTCCATAAAAATATCAGAGTACAGCAAATTATCAAAAGGGATACAGGCAAACGAAATCTAAAACCCTATCTCAGGTGAAGAAACAGGCCTGAATCATCACTAATAATCCTGAAAAAAAACCAACCAGAAATCTTGTGGCAACTTAAGGACTAAGGCCTGGTCTACACTAGACCAGGCAGGTCTGGTTAAGGTACGTCATCCAAGGTGTACAAAATGCAGAGCTGGATTCAGCCTACCTTAAGCCGAGCCGCCCCAGCGTCAACACTTATTCCTCACAGAATGAGGAGTACACAACGCTAGCATTCGATTTGTGGGTCTGCACTAGACCCGCCACATCGACCGCTAGAAGATCGACCTCTGGAGAGTCCATCTTCTCCATAGCGTAGACCAGCCCAAAGAGGTGTATTTAGGCAGACGCCTTCATGGATAAAAACCATCTTGTCTCCATGCATCTGACAAAGTGGTTTTTTACCCACAAAAGCATATGCCCAAATAAATCTTTAACGGGCCATAGGACTCGTCATTGTTTGTTTGTTTGTTTCAGATATAGACAAACATGGCTACCCTTCTGAGACTCATACAGGTTGAACCTCTCTGATCCAGAACTCTCTGGTCTGGGAACCTCCATCATCCGGAATGATTTGAGTTAGCCAGATATCTACATTTCAGGGGGATGACCAAGTTTCCCGCAATCCCATAAAGTTTGTTTACAGCCACCTGTCCTGGCTCTCAGTGTTGTGTGCTGTGGTTTAGCTCGAATTTACCCCTCGACGTCCTCTACCAGCCTAGTAAACAGTGGAAGTGTTGGTAACATTGCTAGACAATATTGACCTCCTTGGTCCGGAAGATTCTCTGGTTCAGAACCAGTCAAGTCCCAAGGGTGTCAGACTAGAAAGGTTCAATCTGCAATCCTTAGAAATACCTGAGAGGCTAATTTATTGGTGTACCTTTCTTGACTTCCTTAAACCCCCCTCTTTATCCCTTCTTTAATTTGACTCTATGCATTCAGGGCCCATCTACACAACGGGGCGTCACTCAAAATAAGCTATGCAAATTGAGCGATGTCAATTGCGTCACTGATTTTGGAATTGGGAGTGTCTACACAGCAGACAGTTATTTCGAAATAGAGCACTCTTCCTCTGACTTCCCCTACTCCTTGTACAATGAGGGCTACAGGAGTCGGAGTAAGAAGTCCTCCAGCTTGACAGGATTTCGATATTATTTCGAAATAACTGCCTGCTGTGTGGATGCGGACTAAATTATTTTGAAATAACGTTGGTTATTTTGCAATAATGTTGCTGTGTAGACGTACCCTCAGTATAGAACTGATCAGGGAAATTAAACTGTATATAATATTTCTACGACATTATGTAGATATTTTTTCCACTTGGTTGCTCCTTCATTTCCAGAAACCTAATTTGAGAGGCTTTCATAAGAACAGAAGCACAGCCAGACTGGGTCAGACCAAAGGTCCATCTAGTCTAGTATCCTGTCTGCCGACAGTGGCCAATGCCAGATGCCCTCGAGGGAGGGAACACACCAGGTAATCCTCACATGATCCCTCCCTTGTCATCCATTTCTAGTCAAAGAGAGGCTAGGGACACCATCCCTGCCCATCCTGGCTAATAGCCATTGATGGACCTACCCTCCATGAATCTATCTACATCTTTTTTGAACCCTGTTAAAGTTTTTGTCTTCACCACATTCTGTGGCAAGGAGTTCCACAGGTTTCCTGTGTCTCAACAACCACCAACATACACTTAATTTGTTTAGCACTCAGACGTCCTACTCCAGCCCAGGAGTTTCTTCAGCGCTTCCTTGACATCTTTGTTCCTCAGGCTGTATATGATTGGGTTGAACATCGGCGTCACGACGGTGTAGAACAGGGCGATTGCTCGGTTGGTGTCCACAGAACCGCTGGAACTGGGCCTCATGTAGGTGATGAAGCAGCTGCCATAAAACAAGGTAACCGTGATGAGGTGTGTGGAGCAGGTGGAGAAAGCTTTGTGCCTCCCCTCCGCTGAGCGCATCTTCAAGATGGCGGAGAGGATGCCGACGTAGGAGGCAATGATGAGGAGGAAGGGGACTATGATGAATGCGACGGTGAGCAGGGCATTAATAATATCGTTCATGGATGTGTCGGTGCTTGCCAGCTTGAGCACGGGCATAACGTCGCAGAAAAAGTGCTCAATTGTGTTCGGACCATGGAAGGGCAATGTGAAGATGTCCACCATTTGCTCAAGGGCCACCATGTTGCCTGCTATCCACACCACCACTGCCAAGCTAACAGTGACTTTTCGGCTCATGGTGAGCGAGTAACGCAGGGGGCAGCATATGGCCACGTACCGATCGTAGGACATCACGGCCAGCAGGCAGCACTCCAAGTTGCCGAAGAGGAGGAAGAAGTACATCTGGGCGGCGCAGCCCAGGAAGGAAATGGCCTGGCGCTCGGAGAGGAGGTCGGACAAGGTCTTGGGGATGATGGCCGAGGTGTAGCAGATCTCCAGGACCGATAAGTTCCTGAGGAAGAAATACATCGGGCTTTGGAGGACCAAGTCTGCCACCGTGACGGCGATGATGAGACTATTTCCTATCATGGTGACAAGGTAGATGAGTAAGACCAGGACGAAGAGAAGAGGTCGCAGGTCCTGGAGGTCAGAGAAGCCCAGAAAGATGAACTCTGTGACGGCAGTGAGGTTTCCCTCCATATCTGCATCTCGATGAGGTCACACATGGATTGTCATTCCTTAAGGGTTAGGACAACATAATTATATAGAAAAAAACAACAAATGGCCTGGTAGCACTTTATAGACTAACAAAAGGAAGGCTGAGGAAAGTAGGATGAAGTTTAATAAGGACAAATGCAAAGTGCTTCACTTAGGGAGGAGCAATCAGATTCACACATACAGAATGGGAAGCGACTGTCTGGGAAGGAGTACGGCAGAAAGGGATCTAGGGGTTATAGTAGACCACAAACTGAATATGAGTCAGCAGTGTGATGCTGTTGCAAAAAAAGCAACCATGATTCTGAGATACATTAACAGGTGTGTTGTGAGCAAGACACGAGAAGTCATTCTTCTGCTCTACTCTGTGCTGGTTAGGCCTCAGTTGGAGTATTGTGTCCAGTTCTGGGCACCCCAATTCAAGAAAGATGTGGAGAAATTGGAGAGGGTCCAGAAAAGAGCAACAAGAATGATGAAAGGTCTAGAGAACATGACCTATGAAGGAAGGCTGAAAGAATTGGGTTTGTTTAGTTTAGAAAAGAGAAGAGAAGACTGAGAGGGGACATGATAGCGGTTTTCAGGTATCTAAAAGGGTGTCATAAGGAGGAGGGAGAAAACTTGTTCATCTTGGCCTCTGAGGATAGAACAAGAAGCAATGGGCTTAAACTGCAGCAAGGGAGGTTTAGGTTGGACATTAGGAAAAAGTTCCTACCTGTCATGATGGTCAAACACTGGAATAAATTGCCCGGGGAGGTTGTGGAATCTCCATCTCTGGAGATATTTAAGAGCAGGTTAGATAAATGTCTATCAGGGATGGTCTAGACAGTATTTGGTCCTGCCATGAGAGCAGGGGACTGGACTCGATAACCTCTCGAGGTCCCTTCCAGTCCTAGTGTTCTATGATTCTATGAAACATGTCGATGGGATCATGAGCTTTCGTGGGCACAGCCCACTTCTTCAGATGACCGGAGTTATGAGTTGGGGATATGAAAACTCGAAATATATAGGAGAGGGGAAGGGGAGGGCAGAGAGAAAGAAAAAGGGAGGGGGTGGGAGACAGAGCATCATTAAGTATCTGCAGAATGGGTACTTAAACCTAAGCAGATACAAATCAAAGTCAATAGATAGATTCCTAAAACAGGAAGGATACCACTCAGGGAGCAGTTAGCTCCTTCAGTGGTTATTACGTAGGGAGAGCCCCCACCAGCCCATATCACGATTGAGTCCATTAGCATGTGAACTGAATTTGTGGATGAACTGGGATTCCAGGGCTTCCCTGTGGTAGGAGATCAGGCACATCCCTCTTCCCTTTTCATCTTTCTCAGTGAACATAAGAACTACCAGACTGGATCAGACCAAAGGTCCATCTAGCCCAGTGTCCTGTCTGCCCCAGTGGCCAATGCCAGGTGCCCCAGAGGGAGTGAATAAAACAGGGAACCATCAAGTGATCCCTTTCCTATCATCCATTTCCAGCCAATGACAAACAGAGGCTAGGGACACCATCCCTACCCATCCTGGCTAATAAATATTTATGGACCTAACCTCCATGAATTTATCTAGCTCTTTTTTGAACTGTGTTAAGGTCCTGGTCTTCACAGCTTCCTCTGGCAAGGAGTTCCACAGGTTGGGCTGTGTATTTTGTGAAGAAACACTGCCTTTGGTTTGTTTTTAAAGGACAAAATATACCCCATTATTTTGTTGTGTTGGTTTGTTTGCTCCCTCTTACTTTCATTCAGTGACCTTTCGTTCTTACATGATGGGAACAAGTAAATAACTTTTCCTTATTCACTCTCTCCACACCAGTCTTGATTTTATAGACATCTAGCCCAGGGGTGGGCTATTATTTTAAGGAGTCAAAGGCTGCTCTCAAATCTCCCTCACACTTCTCTTCTGCAGACTAAACAAGCCCAAATCCCTCCCATAGAACTTAGCTCTATTGTTCAGGGGTGTGAATTTTTCACATGCCTGGGGGACTTAGTAAAGCCATTCGCAAGCCCAGTGTAGACACGGCTAGGTCAGTGGAGGGTTCTGTCATCCTATCCACTGTCTGTCAACAACAATAACAAAACACTCCTGGTGCCGTAGCCAGTGTCTACACAACAGTGATGCAGCTACAACACTCGTAGTGTGAGACGCACAGATCCAGATACCCTATTACAGAGCCCCCAAAACTTTCTCACAACTTCCCTACCTCTCTCAGTCTCCTGCCACACACAACAATGTGATACGACACTGCTGAGGTACAAAACACTGGAGCGAGACAGATTTTAAAGCAACACACTGCTGAGGGGCACGGTTTGTGTTGTCCTCTCTTGCATGTCACTGTGAGCTAATTTAGGTTGGCTTCCCTTTTAAAAATTAAGAATTCTGGGCTGACCGTTACAGAAAGGACATGGACACATTGGAGAGGGTCCAGCGGAGGGCAACCAAAATTATTTGGGGGCTGGACACATGACCTATGAGGAGAGGCTGAGGGATTTGGGCTTGTTTAGTCTGCAGAAGAGAAGAGCGAGGGGGGATTTGAGAGCAGCCTTCAATTCCCTGAAGGGGGGTTCCAAAGAGGATGGCGAGAGGCTGGTCTCAGTGACGGGAGACGGCAGATGTTGGCAGAGATGGCAGAAGGAGGAGCAATTGTCTCAAGTTACAGTGGGCGAGATCTAGGTTGGAGATGAGGAAAAATGATTTCCCTAGGCGGGTGGGGAAGCACTGGGATGGGTTCTCTAGGGAAGGGGTGGAATCTCCATCCGAGAGGTGTTGAAGTCCTGGCTTCACCAAGCCCTGGCTGGGATGATTGAGTTGGGGTTGGTCCTGCTTTGGGCAGGGGGCTGGACTTGATGACTCCTGAGGTCTCTTCCAACCCTAGGATTTGATGAATATAACTTGACCCGTTCATTTTCAACTAAACTTTCAAGTTTGGCGTTGATGAGGGACAATCCTGTCGATTCACACTTGTCAGATCTTGGAAAATGACAGCCTCAATGTATAGAGTCAAGACAACAACGAAAGTCACATCTGAAGAAGTGGGTTATGCCCATGACAGCTCACAATACCATCAACATTTTTTGTTAGTCTCTAAAGGTACGTCTAGATTACAGGCTTTTGTCAACAGAGGCTTTGTGGACAGATACTGTCGACAAAGCTTCCGTCAACAAAGAGCGTCTAGACTACAGCCAGTTCTGTTGACAAAGCACACCTAAGGGTGTGTCTAGACTACAGGGTTTTGTCGACAAAAGTCCACTTTTGTCGACAAAACTATATCTGCGCCTACACTACCGCCAAGTTCTGTCAACATAACATCGACAGAACTCGGCAGTTTTATTGATGGCAGTAAACCTCATTCTACGAGGAATGACGCCTTTGGTCAACAGAGTTCTGTCGACAGAAGGCGTTATTGCATCTACACCGTCCTTTGCGTCTACACTGTCATGTCAACAAAGCAGCTTGCTTTATTGACAGATCTGGCTGTAGTCTAGACGCTCTTTGTCGACAGAGGCTTTGTCGACAGTATCTGTCAACAAAGCCTCTGTCGACAAAAGCCTGTAGTCTAGATGTACCCCAAGGTGCTACAGGACTATTCATTATTCCTTAAGTTTTTTCAGTTCGGCTATGTCTGGACTACATCCCTCTTTCAAAAGAGGGATGTAAATTAGAGATATCAAAATTGCAAATGAAGCCGGGATTTGAATTTCCTGCACTTCATTTGCCGAATCTCATCATGGCGTTTTTTCGAAAAATGGAATTTCGAAAGTGACACTGCGGTCTGGACATGGTTCTTCTGAAAAGAAAAGCCTTTTTTGAAAGGTCCTGTACTCCTCAAAAAATTTTGAAATTTCAATATGTCTTTCGAAAGAGGGATGTAGTCTAGACACATCCTTTCAGACTAACACGGCTACCCCTCTGAATTTCCCTAAGATTAGTGAGCGTGGATACAGGATGCCCAGTGTCTTTGAGAAGACGGAGAGAAGGAGAGATGTGGGACCGTTCTGCAAGTTAGGTGGATACCAGTAAGTTACATGGAATCGTTAGGTGAGAAGGAAAGTCCTAGAGATAAATTGTTCACTCTTGGAGATGGTTTAGCTGAGAATGGCTCCAGATGAAGCACATGTGAAGCAGGAAAACATCTCAAACGGTCTCGTAAATATCTCTGAACAGTCAAACCTTCCCCAAAATAGCAAGCCCGTTCTTTCAGCAACCCACTTACCTCTGGCTCAGAAGCTTGTCTACAGGTGACCCTGAGAGATGGGTCTTTTCTACACCGTTCAGTGACCCCTGGGATAAAATCCCCAGGATCCTCTCTGACTCTGAGCTCCTGCAAGAATTCGCCATTGCATGTCTGTTGATAAACATGCTAATGAACTCAATGGTACGGAAACAGCCTTGAAACTGGCTTCATCCAGTCGATTACCTCCCAGGCAGTTATTGATCAAGACCAGGAATATTGGTCTCATGGGCATCACACAAGCATTGGTGAAAGACACCTTCATCATCCTGGTGATGATATCGTCCGTCTCTGTGGGATTCGGCACTGAGTGCGAAGGAGAATTTCTCAACTTCTGAGTAATAAGACCCTAAAGGACATGTAATAGTTGCACCTTGACATTTTCACAACCAAAAAATTTAAAGATCTCTGCCAATGATGACAAGAGCTTAGATCAGGGCGGGCAATAATTTTTAGGTGGGGGGCACTCCAAGATTTTGGCAAGTGGTCCGGGGCCACATTTCTACCGAGGGGGTTTGAGGTCTGGGACGGAGATTGGGTGCAGAAGAGAGCTTGAAGTAGGGGACTGGTGCAGGAGGGAGTGTGGAGTCGGAGAGGCAGTTTGGGTGAAGGAGGGGGTTGTGATCTGGGGCAGAGGGTTGGGGTGCAGAGTCCAGGAGGGAGTATGGGTGCAGGAGAGGATTCTGGCCTGAGGGAGGGACTCTAGGAGGGGGTGCAGAGTCTGGGAGAGAGCTGTGAGCTGGGGGAAAGGTGTACAGAGGGTTTGGGTGATGGTGTCACAAGAGGGCACTGTTGTACAGTTGATCAGGTCACAGGACAGGGCATTTGATCAGCGTCACAGAACAAAAGATCCACAGTGGCCCAAATATACCTTTAACACATTTTATTGCAAGCAGTTCAGGAGCAATTTTAAACGATATAGATATGTATCGCAGGTATGTTGTGAGCAAGACACGAGAAGTCATTCTTCCACTCTACTCTGCACTGATTAGGCCTCAGTTGGAGGATTGTGTCCGGTTCTGGGCGCCACATTTCAGGAAAGGTGTGAAGACATTGGAGAAGGTCTAGAGAAGAGCAACAAGAATGATGAAAGGTCTAGAGAACATGAGCTATAAAGGAAGACTGAAAAAATAGGGCTTGTTTAGTTTGGAAAAGAGAAGATTGAGGGGGGACATGATAGCGGTTTCCAGGTATCTAAAAGGGTGTCAGAAGGAGGAGGGAGAAAACTTGTTCATCTTGGCCTCTGAGGATAGAACAAGAAGCAAGGGGCTTAAACTGCAGCAAGGGAGGTTTAGGTTGGACATTAGGAAAATGTTCCTAACTGTCGGGGTGGTTAAACACTGGAATAAATTGCCCAGGGAGGTTGTGGAATCTCCATCTCTGGAGATATTTAAGAGTAGGTTAGATAAATGTCTATCAGGGATGGTCTAGACAGTACTGGGTCCTGCCATGAGGGCAGAGGACTGAACTCGATGACCTCTCGAGGTTTCTTCCAGTCCTAGTATTCTATGATTCTCTGATTCTATATATATCTAGTAATTAGCAATTAAACATTGAATATTTAACAGTCTACATCTAATCCTTAACCCAATTTTAGCAGCCTAATTCTTAATCCAATTGTAACACACATTCTCACAAACATATTCACACACACCACTCACCCTCTGGGGCTGGCCAAACCCCAGGTAACGTTGATTAATTTGGTTGAGGTGGAAGTCTGACATGCACGTCGTCCCAATATGCCAAATTGATGGACTCCAACTCGTGGGGCAGAATGGTGTGGTATATATCCCCTCGGCAGTGGCCAATCAGGTGGGATATTATCCACGGGTTGCACATAGTCTGCGTGGGGCGATGTCCGTCAGTGGCACCCCTTCCTCTTGCTGGCGTGTTCATGACCAATCATGAAGCACCCCGTTCGCACCACCGAAATCTGCTTGCCTCATCACGCGTGATAAGCAACGGAATGTCCTTGGTCACGTTTCGCCCGTGTTAATTCTTCTTATCTGAGAACGTGGCCTCCTTCCGTACCGTTTTGTCTCCTCGGCACACCCAGTCTTTTCTTTCACACAGTTCTTTCTCTCAAAGTTGTAAACAAGGCCATAATCCTTCAGGGCACTGACTCGAACTGTAGTACGGCCTCTCTTCAGCTCACTTACTGTTAATTCACTCATGCCAACCATTCACACTACTCATGATTCGTGGCAATGACCTGGGGCAGGTAGTTGGGGTGGGAGGAGAGAGGGTGGGGGTGCCAGAGGCAGACTATGGTTGGGAGGCACTTGCCTAGGCAGCTCCCAGCCAGCAGCCCTGCAGAAACCTGAAAGCTGAGGTCGTAAGCTGCTCCATGTGGCTCTGCTCCGGCAGGGTGAAGGGGTGGGGGAGGGAGGGAGGAGGCTTCACTGGCGGCCCCCGCTGCCAGCAAAATCTCTCAGCTGCTATTGGTCAGAAACGGGCCAATGGGAGCTGAGACATTTTGCTGAGGGGCGGGGCACAGCACAAAGCCTCCCACCTCACTCCCAGGATCTAGCAGCCCCATTTAAAGCGGCGGCCACTGGGCTGGATTTAAGGGTCCCAGGGAGGCAGCCGTGGGCTGGATCCGACCCGCTGGCAACCTCTTGCACAACCCTGGCTTAGCTCCTCTGTCATGGGATGGGGTCTAAGAATACCCAGGACCCCTCCCGCCCCCAGAAGGCAGTGGTCCAGCACAATGGTAAGGCGTGGGTGTAAGGCAAATGCACAGTCATTCCCAGGGTGTATCAGACCTCTTCGAAGCCAAGGGCAGCCTCCTCCAAGGGACGGCAGCTCTGGAGGAATTTCTAGCTCGACAGTTCAGCTCTGTCCAGGAGACAGATGGGAATCTCCTTGGCAGGAACGACTCCAGGTCGTGACACTCCTTTGGCTGCTCCATGCCTCATGCTCAATGAGGCTCAAGCCCGCTTCCGGTGGACAAAGGTCCCCGGCTCCAGCAGATTCGCCAACACTCTTGCAGCTAATTTGCAACTCTTCAGCCGGGCCAGAGTTGCCCCACCCCACCCCCATGGCAGCAAGGATGTGGACAAATTGGAGAGAGTCTAATGCTAATGGTATATTAGGGTGAGTTAGGTGGAGCACTGCCAGCAGATCTAGAGAAGTGATTATTCCTCTTTATTCAACTCTGGGGAGCCACATTTGGAGTGTTGTGTCCAGTTCTTGGAAAGGATGTGGACACACTGGAAAGGGTCCAGGAGAGGGCAACGAAAATGATTCAGGGGCTGGACCACATGACCTACGAGGAGAGGCTGAGGGATTTGGGCTTGTTTAGTCTGCAGAAGAGAAGAGTGAGAGGCGATTTGAGAGCAGCCTTCAACTCCCTGAAGGGGGGTTCCAAAGAGGATGGAGGGAGGCTGTTCTCAATGGGGGCAGATGGCAGAACGAGGAGCAATGGTCTCACGTTGCTGCGGGGGAGGTCTAGGTTGGAGATGAGGAAAAATGATTTCCCTAGCAGGCTGGGGAAGCCCTGGGATGGGCTCCCTAGAGAGCGGGTGGAATCTCCGTCCCTAGAGGTTTTTAAGTCCCGCTTGACCAAGCCCTGGCTGGGATGATTTACTTGGGGTTGGTCCTGCTTTGAATAGACTAGATTGGTTGGACTAGATGGTTTCCTGCGATCTCTTCCAGCCCTCATCCTCTGATTATCTATTATCTATCTATCTATCTATCTATCTATTTTCTCTTCCCAAGTCTTTCTATCATATATTTGATGTGAATTGCATAAATTCTGCTCTTCGAAAATAAGTTAGATCATAGAATCACATATTTTGAAATAACAGGAAGCTTGCGTAAACGTGGGGTAGCTATTTTGGGATATCTCCGGTATCTCAAAATAGCCATGCTGTGTAGATGTACACTTAGATGCTATAAAGTGTAGAACATTGATTAGGGAAGCTAAAGACATCATGTTAAACCCCATCCACGGTAGGGCAAAGGAAAAGAAGGACATTTTCAAAAGTATCTGGAAAAAAGTCATTGAAATGGTACAGACTTGTTACTTGATGGACGCGGTAAAATTGTTGATAATATAAAAAAAGCAAAAGGATTCAACTGTGGGCTGACATGAAAAGAAGCAGATTGGTCGTTATGTATTGAGTAGGAAAACTTTGTATTGTGTTATCACTTCTAGTGAGGAGTTTTCTTATGGGGTGTGGCTGAACACCGGCGTCAGGGGCTCTACAACCATATGGATGCTCCCCTAAAAAAATGAGTCAAACATAAAATAAGAGAAAGTGCACAATTAATAAATTATACATAAGTTCACGGAGCTTAGGTCCATCAATGGCCATTAGCCTGGATGGGTAGGAATGGTGTCCCTAGCTTCTGTTTGTCAGAAGCTGGGAAGGGGATGGATTGCTGGATGAATCCCTGTTCTGTTCACTCATAAGAACATAAGAATGGCCATATTGGGTGTCATGGCTCCTTCCCCACAAACTTCCCCCAAAATCTTAAAACCCTAGATTTTGGGAATAGAACTTCCTCTGCCACCACCCAAATATTAATAAAGAAATCAGGGGAAGATCATTTGGGAAATCTCACCCCTAAAATAAGAACCAGGACCCACAATTAACAAGCCCCAGGTTAATAAAAACAAAAGAGAAAGAACTTTTATCATCACAACAATATTCCTGTTGCAAGCATAATGATTAGATGGAAAGGTAACAAAATATACTCATGGAGGAATTACACCATGGGCTAGAACTTAGTTAAAAAGAAAAAACAAACGTCTTTTAAACAGTGTACAGACAGCAGATCCCATACCTAAAACATAAAACAATAAAACCTAACAAATTTATCTAAACTTTACCCTACTTACAGAAAGTGAAGAATTGTTTTTTGGAGAGAGAGAGACATGTTTGTAGCCGTTTCTCTGTAGCTGTAGAGGACTCCCAGAGACAAAGGAGGGAAAAAACAAAAATTCCTTTGTCCCAGTTTGAAATTCCTACTTACAGTCCTATTGGCCACTCCACCTGGCTAGGTAAGGGCCATAGTTAACCCCTTAGTCCCCAGGCTGCTGGCTAACCCTCAGAATCAGGGCTTGACAAACCCCGGCGAGAGCCACTCGCCAGCCCAGCACTGCGCATGTGCGAAGCGCCGGTGAATGGGGCGCACGGAGCAACCGGCTGAAATCTACTCGCCACGGGCGAGTAGATTCAGCGGTTTGTCGAGCCCTGCTCATAATCATGACACTGGGTCAGACCAAAGGTCCATCCAGCCCAGTGTCCTCTCTGTCAACAGTGGGCAATCCCAGGTGTCCCAGAGGGAGTGAATGGAACAGGTAATGATCAAGCGATCTCTCTACTGCCATCCATCTCCACCCTCTGACAAACAGAGGCTAGAGACACCATTCCTTACCCATCCTGGCTAATAGCCATTCCTATTGGCCACTCTACCTGGCTAGGTAAGGGCCATAGTTAACCCCTTAGTCCCCAGGCTGCTGGCTAACCCTCAGAATCAGGGCTTGACAAACCCCGGCGAGAGGGTTAACCTCCATGAATTTATCTAGCTCTCTTTTAAACCCTGTTGTAGTCCTGGCCTTCACAACTTCCTCAGGCAAGGAGTTCCACAGACTGACTACGCGCTGTGTGAAGAAGAACTTCCTTTTATTTGTTTTAAACCTGCTACCCGTTAGTTTCATTTCACTCTCTCTGGGGCACCTGGCATAAGCGACTGTTGGAAGACAGGACACTGAGCTAGATGGACCTTTGGTCTGACCCCAGTCTGGCCGTTCTGATGTTCTTACCTAAGGCAAAGAAGATTTTTTACCAGTATTTTCCTCACAGCGCTTTTCACATCCTTGTTTTTCAGGCTGTAGATGATGGGGTTTAACATGGGGGTCAGGATGCTGTACTGGACGGAGAAAAATTCCTCTACAACCAGTGAAGACACTGAGCTGGGTTTCGTGTACTGGAAAATCGCTGTCCCGTACAATAAACCCACCACGACGAGGTGGGAGCTGCAGGTGGAGAAGGCTTTACGGCGGCCCTCTGCAGACTGTATCCGGAGGATGGCGGAGATGATGAAGATGTAGGAGACCAAGGTGGGGAGGAAGGAGCTGAAACCAAATATGACCGCGGAAGAAAGAAGAGCGACTTGATTGGTGGAGGTCGTAGAGCAAGACAGGGGTAAGAGCGGAGGGAGCTCACAGCTGAAATGGCGGATTTCATCGGGCCCACAAAAGTGCAACTTTAACACAGGGCCCGTGTTGACCAATGAATACATGAGCCCCATTACCCAGGAACCACCTACCAGCTGTCTGCAGACTCGTGGGCTCATGGTCCCCGCATAATGCAACGGGTGACATACGGCCGCGTACCGGTCATACGCCATCGCGGAGAGGAGGAAAATTTCTGTCACTGCCAAGAGGAGGATGAAGAACATCTGGGCAAGGCAGCCGTGGACCGAAATGGTTTTGTGCTTTGCGAGGAAATTCGCCAACATCTTGGGGACAACCGCAGAGGAGTAGCAGAGATCGATAAACGACAAATGGGACAGGAAGTAGTACATGGGCGTGTGGAGGTGAGGGTCTACTCTTATCACCAGCATAATCGCCATGTTCCCCACCAGCGTGATTAGGTAAATAACGAAAAACACCAGGAAGAGAAAAATCTGGAGGTGCGGGTCATGAGTAAATCCCATGAGAAGAAACTCAGTCACATTGGTTTGGAATTCCATTCACATATGGTGAATTCTACCACTGTAGAAAGAGGTGGAAAAATTACAATTCATCGATATCATATCAATATTTGGAAATTCCTTGACATAGAAAATCGAAACTAGATGTTTCAAAGCCATCGTGTGGGTGTCAATGTCCGTATTCGCATCCCATGCTCCGAGGGGCGTGAAAATAAGGTTTCTCTTATTACATAAGCGTTTACATTAATATCTTCTTCAGTTACACAGAGGTCAACTCCTTGTTCTAAAATATTTCTCACTACGGGTATGTCTAAACTACATTTTTCTTCGAAAGAGGATATGCAAATTCTCTGGGAATTTGCATATCTTCTTCTGATCTCACTTTTGAAAGAAGATCTTTCAAAAGTGAAAGCAGTCTGGATGCTTTTTTTCACGAAAAAAAACACTTTTTCTAAACAAACGCGTAAACCTCATATTTTAAGGAAGAGCGGGGGGGAGGGGTTCGAAAAAATACCGTGTCCAGACTACTTTCACTTTCGAAAGATCCTCTTTCGAAAGTGAAATTGGAAGAAGATATGCAAATTCCCGCAGAATTTGCATATCCTCTTTCGAAAAAACCTCATAGTCTAGACATAGCCAAAGTGATTTGTAAACCTTAGGTCCCCTCATGAGGCTCTCTCCTGGACAACCCAGTTTCTAAACCAAAACATGTATCATCCATCCTTCATTTACTGTGTTGAAGCTGGAAAATATTAAGGAAATCATAGAATCCGAGGGCTGGAAGGGACCTCAAGAGTCATTGAGTCCAACCTCTCTGCCCAAAGCAGGACCAAACCCAACTCAATCATACCAGCCAGGACTTTGTCAAGTTGGGACTTCAAAACCCTAGGGATGGAGATTCCACCCCCTCCCTAGGGACCCCATCCCAGTGCTTCCTCACCCTCCTGGTGAAATAGTTTTTCCTAATCTCCAACCTAGACCTCCCCCACTGCAACGTGAGACCATTGCTCCTTGTTCTGCCATCTGCCCCCATTGAGAACAGCCTCTCTCCAGCCTCTGTGGAATCTTTCAGGGAGTTGAAGGCTGCTCTCAAATCCCCCCTCGCTCTTCTCTTCTGCAGACTAAACAAGCCCAAATCCCACAGCCTCTCCTCGTGGGTCATGTGCTCCAGCCCCCGAATCATTTTTGTCACCCTCTGCTGGATCCTCCCCAATGCATCCACATCCTTTCTGTAGTGGGTGGCCCAGAACTGGATGATCTGTAGTGGGTGGCCCAGATGTGGCCTCACCAGTGCCGAATAAAGGGGAACAAGCCCAAATCCCTCAGCCTCTCCTCGTAGGCCATGTGCTCTAGCCCCCTCCTCATTGTGGTTGCCAAAACCACATTGTCAGACGCATGGGAGTGGAACTCACAGAGGGTGGGATATAACGATGTGTTTCACCCAGTTCCAGCTCCTGATGTTGAATGTGGAAGGTGGAAACCAAGGTGTGGTTCCTCCTTCTGAAGTAATGGGACGAGCCAAGCTTTGCCAAAGCAGGTGGTGCATTGAGGTCTGCAGAGAACAATTCTGGGCCTCAGGACACAATCAATGGGCCCCCTGTCCCTCCCTTGGCCAGAGCCACAAATCCCTATGCCCAGAAAGACCTTGAGAAACCCACCCTTGACCAGATGACTCCCTGGCGGATTGCAGCCCTGACCCCCACCAGCCCAGAAGAATCCTGGGCCATCTGCAGCCGCGTCTTCCCTCCCTCCCCCAGACCCAATCCAGCGAAGTTTGCTACTCAGCCACCCCGAGGGCATGGGGATAGATAGATACATAGATAGATGGAGGGGGTGTGGGGATAGATAGATAGATAGATAGAGGGTGTGTGTGCGGATAGATAGATAGATAGATAGAGGGGGTGTGTGGGGATAGATAGATAGAGGGAGTGTGTGGGGATAGATAGATACATAGATAGATAGAGGGAGGTATGGGGGTAGATAGATAGATAGATAGATAGAGGGGGTGTATGAGGATAGATAGATAGATAGATAGAGGGGGTGTATGAGGATAGGTAGATAGATAGATAGGGTGGGGTGTGGGGATAGATAGATAGATAGAGGGGGTGTGTGGAAATAGATAGATAGATAGATAGAGGGGGTGTGTGGGGATAGATAGATAGATAGATAGATAGAGGGGGGTGTATGGGGATAGATAGATAGAGGGGGTGTGTGGGGATAGATGGATAGATAGATAGACACAGACCGACAGACAGAAATATTTAACCACACTACAAGCATTCAAAATGTTACTTGTTTGTTAAAATGTTTCTCGGGGGGCTTCTGGTTGTTTTTTCGTCATTAAAATCATGAATAAAAATAAGTAAAACAGAAAACCAAAATAAACCTGTAGACAAAAACGTTGCAAGCCAGTGACATTTGGGGGCTATCTCCAACTATTACCTCTCCTGGGGATGGTGGCCATTTGGACACTGCCTGTTTGAAAGAGTTGCTTTTGAGTTGGCCGAAAATGCTGGTGTGCTCAGAGCGAGGTCTGCATGGTGCTATTGACATCCATGGCCGAAAGTCCAAGGATTTAACACTGATAGACAAACCAGCCTCATTCTTATTTCTTTTCTACAAGTGGCTAGATCTGATTCTACACTGCTTTGCCTTGTGTCTAGTGATCTACGCTACATAAAATGTATGTAAGATGCAACCAAATCGTAATGTTAACATTTTCCATCCACTGAGTGGCACTCAAGTATATATTTTGACACAAGAGTCTAGGCAAGGCACAACCACCTATTCAGATCTTTGGTTGGATGGACGTCTATCAGGGTTGGTCTAGATGGTGCTTGGTCCTTCTGTGAGGGCAGGGGACTGGACTCGATGACCTCCCGAGGTCCCTTTTCTTTCTAGGATTCTATGACTCTATGATGCTGTGATTCTATGATTCTTCTATTCAAGAGAACTGCTTTGATTTACACCCAGCCCCATTTACTTCCCAAATTACTTGGCTTGGAAGATGTCTACTCACCAAAAGAGTCCGTCCTCTCTTTCTGCTTTCTCTTGGCTGTTGCTAGACTTGATATCGCAGTCCTGGAGAGCAAAGCCTACCAGAAGTTTGGGGTTTTGACCTGGTCTCAGCCACAATGAATCGGAGACCCTCAGACAGAGCATCTCACTCAAGACGTTATCGGAAGGTCGCTGAAGTCAGTGGAAAGACAACAGAGTTTCTTCTGCCTTGGCTGTGCCATCCATCTGCATGAATGTTTCCATTGCTATGTTACTGTGCAAGATTGTATACTTTTCGGTCTACCTTAATATTCCTGAAAATTAGGTTAGGGCTTGGATTGGATCTATCTGTCTATTTCCATACCCTCCCTCTCTCTCTCTCTCTCCCCAGCACGATTTCTTTCTTTCTCTCTATAATATCTCATTTTCCTTCTGCCCCTCCCTCTCTGTCTCCCAAACAGAGTGAGTAAACACACTGGGTACTCCAGTTCTTACCCTGATCGGTCAGTTGCACATGGGAGCGGATCACATTTATATCGAATCGCACTATATGGTTCACGTCACGACCCCTCCCCTGTTGGAAGGAGAAACCTTTTTGTTGTTGTTCTGGCAGTGAGACCGAGAGCTGTTGGTTTCTAGGGAGTGTAAATATGTTCTGGTTTCCCTTGGGACGTGTAGCTGGTTTAACAAGCTATCCCTGTACTGGAGCACTTTACACCGCAGTTCTAAAAAGAGCGCTACACTTTGCCTCATTTTGCTTATGAACTCATTTTCAGATCCCTGCATTAACGTCAATCACAGAAGCTCCAATGAAATGAAAAACACTGCACCAGCCACCCCAGCGGAAAACTGGAGTCATTATTTCGATCCAAAAATTAGATCTTATCATAATGACTCTGTTCTGGGGCCAGTGTTTCTCAACCTTTTAAAAAATAGATCATAAGTACCCCCAGTACCTACAGTTTTCAAAGACACACAATTATTTTTCTACCATTGCAACACATTTGTTTAAACAGCTTAATTGTAGCTGGCCTGGTGATGAAATTTTTGGGAGTAAAAAGTACAAAAATAATAAAGCTGTAAAACTTAAAACCAAGATTCAGTTTTTTTCAAAATTTCAGTTGTGTTGATATAGCCCCCAGATTTCTCTCGAGTACCCCTAAGGGTACGCGTACCACTGTTTGAGAAACACTGGTCTAGAGCACCCGTGACAGGTGTCTGTCCAACCTGCTCTTAAATGATGGAGATTCCACAACCTCCCTAGGCAATTTATTCCAACGCTTCACCACCCTGCCAGGTAGGGTTCTGGGGAGTAGACTGTGGCTGTTAGATCTGGTTACTTTTTGTCCACCACAAATACTTGTGCATCCCCCTCCTTGGGTATGTCTAGACTACAGGCTTTTGTCGACAGAAGTTTTGTTGACAGATAGGGTGTGTCTAGACTACATGGCTCTGTCGACAGAGCCATGTAGTCTAGACACACCCATGCTGTCAACAAAGCTTCTGTCAACAAACAGCGTCTAGACTACATCCAGTTCTTTGTCGACATGACAGTGTAGACGCAAAGGACAGTGTAGATGCAATAATGCCGTCTGTCGACAGAACTCTGTTGACAAAAGGCTTTATTACTCGTAGAATGAGGTTTACAGCCGTCGACAAAACTGCTGAGTTCTGTTGACGTTATGTTGCCAGAACTCAGCGGCAGTGTAGACGCAGGTATAGTTTTGTAGACAAAAGTCCACTTTTGTCGACAAAACCCTGTCGTCTAGACACACCCCCTCTTACCACAGAATCAGAATGTCTCACAAATGTTAACTTAGGTATTCCCGGCACTCCCCGCCCCCATGAGACTGAGAAGTGCTATCATCCCAATTGAGAGATGGGACATGGAGGCCCAGAGAGATCCAGTGATATTCCCAAGGTCCCATAGGACACCTGTAGCAGAGCAGAGATTTGACCTCTTGCCTACTAAGTCATTAAAAAGAACCTGAACCTTGCCAGGGGAGGGTGTGAAGACAAGGAATTTCACAGGGTTCAAAAGCAGTGCTTCACATAACCAAAGTTAACCTGTGGAACTCCTTGCCAAAGGATGCTGAGAAGGCCACGACTATAACAGGGCTCAAAAGAGAGCTAGATAAATTCATGGAGGTTAGGTCCATCAATGGCTATTCACCAGGATGGGTAGGAATGGTGTCCCTAGCCTCTGTTTGTCAGGAAATGGGTGACAGGGGAGGGATCACATGAGGATTACCTGTTGCGGTCCCTACCATTAGGGCATCTGACATCGGCCACCATCAGAAGACAGGACACTGGGCTAGATGGATCTTTGGTCTGACTCCATTCTTACTTTCTGACCAATGGCTCGCCCTTCACTGGGGTTGTGCCTTGGAACAAACTGGTTGCTACTGTGGCTAACGTTCTTCCTCTGTTCCCAGGAAAATCTGATAGATCTAGACTGGGCCCCCTCCTTCTCCCTGAGCAGAGTCCTACAAAGTGGGGACTTCCTCTTGAAACCACCATGCTCCAAGGCTTCCACCAAGTCGCCGTCATGGGGGGGTGTTTATTGACAGTGCCTTGCGCCGTGCTCTGAAGATGGGCCAGGGACTTGGAAGACACACCCAACCTGTCGAGTGTTTGGGAGCCAGCCTATGTCGCTCACTGGTGAGGTGGAATCATAGAATCCTAGGGCTGGAAAACACCTCAGGAGGTCATCAAGTCCAGCCCCCTGCCTAAGGCAGGACCAACCCCAACTCAATCAACCCAGCCAGGGCTTGGTCAAGCCTGGACTTAAACACCTCTTGGGATGGAAATTCCACCCCCTCCCAAGGGAAGCCATCCCAGTGCTTCCCCACCCGCCTAGGGAAATCGTTTTTCCGAATATCCAACCTAGCTGGAAGTGCGGGGAGGATTTCCTCTCATAGTTGAGTCTGGGCAGCCCCTTGGCAAAACACTTCTCCGAAAGCCGGTGAGTTTGGCTGAGTCTCCATTACGGGGGGGCTGGTTTGGTGTGTACCCAGAATGTGGGCCTTAAGAACATAAGAACATAAGAATGGCCATACTGGCTCAGACCAAAGGTCCATCCAGCCCAGTATCCTGTCTGCCAACAGTGGCCAATGCCAGGTGTCCCAGAGGGAGTGAACAGAACAGGGAATGATCAAGCGATCTCTCTCCTGCCATCCATCTCCACCCTCTGACAAACAGAGACTAGGGACACCATTCCTTACCCATCCTGGCTAACAGCCATTGATGGACCTAACCTCCATGAATGTATCTAGTTCTCTTTCAAACCCTGTTATAGTCCTAGCCTTCACAACCTCCTCAGGCAAGGAGTTCCACAGGTTGACAATGCGCTGTGTGAAGAAGAACTTCTTCTCCACTAGGATTTGACTTCCACTTTTTAAAAGATGTCTTTTTATCTCTCACTGCTTCTTTTACATGGTTGTTAAGCCACGGTGGCTCTTTTTTAGTTCTTTTATGTTTTCCTGTGGCCTTGGTTCTCTAAGGACAACATTGCCCCCAGCAGACTTTCTACTGACACCAACTAAGCTCCAGCGAGGGTCTTCAGAAGGACTTCGCTTGCGTCGGGGGGCCGGGGGTGGGTGAATGACACCCCAAAGGGAGAGGCATCTTAAGAGCTTCAAACCAGATCCTGCCGGACCTTGAGCAACACCTTGGCCCACACCGGGACTTCAGTTCTTAAATCCCAGATTCAGGCCCCCCTGGGAGCCACAGAACCCCTCTGAGGGACCACCTCCCCCCGAGGGGCCTAACTTGGCACCTCACTGTTCGCTGCCCAGGTTGCCTCAGCAACCGCGTTTTGGCTTCCGGACATGGGCCTGCTGCTTGCAGGCACCCGGGGCCCCTTCTCATCCCTCAATCCCCCGGACAGCAGAAAGCTGCAGTTGTCCAGCCTGTCTCACTTGGGCTCACAGCCTGTTGGTCTCCCCCCAAAATCCCACATAGGTGAGCTGGCAGGTGTCTTGCCTGCGACCCCTTAGTGCAGAATATGGGGGCGGGGGGACTGTTTCCATGCCGCTCTGTGCCTGTCAAGAAGGCAGGAAGGCCAACGGCGTTATGGGGTGCATTAGGAGGAGCATTGCCAGCAGATCTAGAGAAGTGATTATTCCCCTTTATTTAGCTCTGGTGAGGCCACAACTGAAGTATTGCATCCAGTTCTGGGCCTCCGTTATGGAAAGGATGTTCTTACGGTGAGATGTTAATGTGAGCCAAACTGATTTAAAGAACACTTCTATGTAGAAAAGAAACCCCATGTTACGTTTCAAATCAGCGGGAGATTTTTCAGGAAGGGGATTATAAGTGTAAAATCTTTTATCTTTATCTAGACCCCCTTCCAGCCAAGCACATAAAAATGTTCTGGACTTTGAGAATGTTGAGTCCACCTGTTGACTGGACTGTATCATTTATGTTCTTAAAGATAAAGAGATCGACCCTGTATCAGGACCCTCAATGTGATCCAGAGTTCTGGTGTCATACTTATAGAGACTCACTATGCTAGTGAAGCAAAAATGGATCTTCAGCAGAAAAAAAGCTACTGCCTTTCTTCAGAATACTTCATCTGAAAATCCATCACTTCTTGGAGTTTTGCCCCTTTTTGTGCATCACCAAATGGATTGTACATCCCAAACAATTCTTCCAAAAGGCTAATTTTTGTATAGCGTCATCAAATTCACAGGTCTCAGGACAATAAATGACTATTTGATTTTTGACGTTGACCTCGCGTATATCAGCACCTTCCTTTTTCACCTGTGTAATGTGAACTAGATTTCAAACATTCGCTTTCATATTTGTTTTTCAACCGGAATTGTTTTCCTTGGTGCATTTTGTTTTCTATGATTTTAATGGAAACGTCAATAAGGCATCTAATGAATAGCCTTGCAGCACCTTAAAGACTGTTTGCTGTTTAAGTTTTTCCAGTTACTGACTAATTCGGCTACCCTTCTGAAGGTTTTTGAAACATCTCCTGACAGAAGTTGTGACATGAATAAGAAGCAACAAGTTGGCATGAAGCCCGTGATCTCAGTGAATTGTTTGCTGGCAAAAGAATGAACAACAGTTTGATTAATATCTCGTGGAATGGAGACATTACCTAATTAATGCAAATGATGTTTGAAAACCAGATGCAAATGTATTCTGATAAAAATTGTTCTATTGAAATGTCTGATTTGGGTCCATGACACACAGAATCATGGAATCATAAAATACTAGAACTACAAGGGACCTCGAGAGGTCATTGAGTCCAGTCCCCTGCCCTCACGGCAGGACCAGATACTGTCTAGACCATCCCTGATAGACATTTATCGAACCTACTCTTAAATATCTCCAGAGATGGAGATTCCGCAACCTCCCTGGGCAATTTATTCCAGTGTTTGACCACCCTGACTGGTAGAAAGTTTTTCCTAATGTCCAACCTAAACCTCCCTTGCTGCCATTTAAGAAGCCCATTGCTTCTTGTCCTGTCCTCAGAGGTCAAGGAGAAAATTTTTTCTCCCTCCTCCTTGTAATACTCTTTTACATACCTGAAAACCACTATCACATCACATCCCCTTTCAGTCTTCTCCTTTCCAAACAAGCCCAATTCTTTCAGTCTTCCTTCATAGGTCATGTTCTCTAGACCTTTCGTAATTCTTGAAGCTCTTCTCTGGACCTTCTCCAGTTTCTCCACCCCTTTCCTGAAATGCGCTACCCAGAACTGGATGCAATGGTCCCGTTGGGAACGAATCAGTACAGAGTAGAGAAGAAGAATTACTTCTTGTGTATTATTTACACATCTCCTGTTAATGCATCCCAGAATGATGTTTGGGTTTTTTTTCCAACAATGTCACAACAACACTACATGGAGTGGAGACTGGCAGACCCTTAGAGATATGTGTTTCCAAGATTTGGTAGGGATTACTGTCTCATAAGACAATAAGGATCAGAAAGAAAGAAAATTTGATTTCTTTGGTATCATATTTACTCATTCAGAGTATGTCTACACTACAGAGTTTTGTTGGAAAAACAGCTGGTTTTCCGACAAAATGTGAGTTACGTCCATACTGCAATTGTGTTCTTCCTAAAGTAAATTGAAAGAACAGAGGGGTTTTTCCGGCATTGGTAATCCTCTTTCTATGAGGAAGAAGTCTTTTTCTGAAAGAACTCTTTTGGAAAAAGGCATGTGCGGACGGGAAAAGGGAGTTCTTTCGCAAGAAGAGGAAAAAGGAAAAAGCACAGGTGCTCTGGTGGCCACTCTGCCCATAGTAATCGCAGCTCACATGCGAGAGAGCATCCATTCAGTCTGGCTGCTATCTCTCAAAAAAGCAGATCGCTTTTTCGATGCGCTTTTGTGTGTGGACACCCTCTTTCGAAAGACGTTTTTTCGGAAGATCTCTTCTGAAAAAAGTTTCTTCTGAAAGAAGCCTGAAGTCTAGATATAGCCTGAGGAAGAAAACAGAACACTGTGGACCAGTAATACTGCATGTGAGGTACTGGGCTACACCATGGGACAAATATTTATTTCTATTAAAGCATCAAAAGAATTTTTCCATGTCACTTAATATACATTAAAAATACGTTTTAGGTGCCGACGTGCTTTTGAAAATCCCACAGAATGCCCCAATACCTTTAAAATTCTGACCCCACATGACTTTTCCCAGCTAGCGTGACCAAAGCATTCCAGTGGGCTCCATCTGAAACTATTGTAAATTGGCACCGTCCTACTGCTGTCAGGATGACATATTTGCCCAGGGTGCAAATCATTGTCGTTACAGTGACACGAATGAACAACACCGCAAATTTATGTCTCTGCAAGTCCATCGCTGTGCATTAATTCACACCACCTGTGGACCTGACTTAGCAGAAACAAGGAAGATAAGAATTGAGTTCACTGTTGGAAAAAAAATGCTATTTTCTGGTGAAGGGAAGGATTTTCCTGAAGGCCACTTTGACTTCATTGTTGCGTAGACTGTAGATTAGAGGGTTCAAGATGGGCGTCGCTAGGGTGTACAGAACGGCCACCATCTTGTCCTTAGCCCGCGAGTGACTGGAGGTCGGCCGGATGTAGATGTAGATGAGGGTGGAGTAGTACAAGGTGACCACTAGCAGGTGGGAGGAGCAGGTGGAGAAGGCTCTCCGCTTCCCTTTGGTGCTCTGGATTTTCAAGATGGTGATGATGATGAAGCTGTAGGACACGGAGGTCAGCAGGAAGTTCCCCATGGCCAGGAATATGTCCGCCAGGAACATCATGACCTCATTGAGGTAGGTGGAGCTGCAGGACAGGGCCAGCACGGTGGGGAACTCACAGAAGAAATGCTGGATGAGGCGGGACCCGCAAAAATCCAGCCGCAGCACAAACAAGATGTTGACGAAGGAACTGCCAGTGCCAATCGCCCAGGCAACAGCCGCTAAACAGAGGCAAATCTCCTTCCTCATGAGTTTGACATAGTGCAAGGGGTGGCAAATGGCAACATAGCGATCATACGACATGACAGTGAGTAGAAGAAGCTCCGTCCCCAGTGATGCTGTGAAGACAAAGAGTTGGGTGACGCAGCCATCAAAGGAGATGGTTTTCTTCTCCTGTATCAGGTGTTCCAGCATTTTCGGTAGAACCGAAGATATACACAAAATGTCAACCATAGCCAAATTGGTGATGAAGTAATACATGGGAGTGTGGAGAGGTGGGTGGAGGACAATAGCCACAATGATCAGAGAATTACCCAGGAGGACAGCGGTATAGAGGCCCAGGAACAGAGCAAAGAACAGCCCCTGGTGGTGCGGATGTTCCAAGAGCCCCTGCAGGATGAAATCCGTCACTCTGGTGTGGTTACCGGGTCCCATGGCTTGAGTTCTCCTTCTGCAGCAAGCAAGATGTACATTTTGATCAGGTATTGCATGAGAAACTACAACAATATGGCAAAAGAAACAACTAGACAGAACAATATAGCTAGCTAGCCAAACAGGTAAGTAGATAGGTGAGTGGATGGATGGATGGATGGATGGAGAAGTGAGCATGGGGATGGATGGATGGACAGGTGAGTATGGAGATGGAGGGAGGGGGGAGGAAGGGAGGAAGGGAAGGAGGATCGAAGGGGGGAGGGGTGGATGGATGGACAGGTGAGTATGGGGATGAAGGGAGGGAAGGAGGGAGGAAGGGAAGGAGGATCAAAGTGGGGTGAAATGAATGAATGGACAATTGAGTATGGGGATGGATGGATGGATGGATGGATGGACAGGTGAGTATGGGGAAGGACGGAGGGAGGGAGGGAAGAAGGGAATGGATGGATGGACAAGTGAATACAGGGATGGACGGATGGACGGACAGACAGGTGAGTATGGGGATGGATGGATGGATGGACAAGTGAGTATGGGGATGGATGGAGGATGGATGGACGGGCAGGTGAGTATGGAGATGGATGGATCGATGTACAGGTGAGTACAGGGACAGACAGACAGACAGATAGATCCTCAGTAGATCTCTTGACGAGGTACAGTAAATATTTAACCCAGGATATAAACAAGTGAACCTAAGTTTAGAATACATTAGCACAATCATCTACCTCAGCAACTGGATCTATATTCTCCCAACATTTGAGCAGAGAAGGGTCGGCTGAACTGTTCTGATGTTCTCAACTATGGGTGCACAAAGTCTTTTGGACTGTTCACAAAAACCGCAAGACATAGGAATTCACAATATGATCTTCGCAATCTTTCCTACGCCAGTCATCTTAGGAACCAAGACTGCACTTTGCAAACTCATTTCACAAATTTCACCTGTTGCAACCTGGGAGGCGTTCAGCACGTACACAACACGCACAATATACAAAAAATAACATAATAATATGCATGTTTAAGTGGAATCAAGGTGGACAAAATGAAAGGTTTGATGCCTCTTTAACTAACCTCACTGTCAATTAGCTATAATTCCATTGCTGTCAATGGGGGGGGGGTGGATTATCACATGAGTGGAATGACATTGCGTAAAGCAGCAGGGAACCATTCACTACAAAATTATATGAGGGGTCCTCCCTACTGCACCACTGTTAAGCCTCCATTTATTGTCTTTGGACCTCTCTGGTCTTATAGTCCTGATTGCTGCTTTACTGTTTCTGCCAATTTCCCTCTCACTCCCAAAGTAAATTATCGGGGCCAAGAAATCGAACTATGCATGAGATCGTAGTAGAGTAATTTAGAATAATAGAATCATAGAGTTCGAGGGGACCTCATCACTCACCAAGTCTCCCTCCCACATCCCCCAGGCCAAGGTACACGATTAGTTGGGTCTAAACATCTAAGACAGATGGCTATTCAGCCTTCATTTAAATACCTCCATTGAAGGAACTTTCATGACGCCCCTAAGCATATTACAGTCAGTTAAAGAAACCACACCTTTTGCATTACATTTCGAATTCAATTGCCAACTTTTGCAGCACAAGCTATAAGTAGTGACTCTTATCAGCATTACAATATTATATCACAATGGACATTAATGTCAGTGACAATTAAATTAAAAGGAACTCCACTGATGGATGTGAATTTACATCAGATTTGCATTCATCAAATTGGAGATCAGAATTTGATTCAATATTCCCCAAAGCAGTGCTGAAAATGTGTTGACCTATAAAAAGCTTTCGGGCAAAGAACAAAAATTAAAGCAAAACCCAGAAATTCATCTTAGCTCCATTTTCAACAGCGTATTCATTGCTCGTAATGGCAGTGGTAGAAATGCATATTCCTGCAAAGAGCATTTGGACAAGGAACAAAAATTAAAACAAAACACAGAAATTCAGCTGAGCTCTGTTTTCAAAAGCGTATATAGGGATTCATCAGTCAACTCGTTGCATTGCAGTAGGTACCTACCTTAGAAACTTTGAAATACCAGCCTAAAAAGGTCAGAAAGCTTGAGTTAGAAGCGCTCCTTATCAGCAATCAAGAACTCAAGCAAATGAGCAAGAGAAGGATTCTTGCCTTTCACTTAAATATCTAATATAATGGACCAATTTATAATGTAAACACCAAGACTGACTTATGACTCGCTCCTCTTCATATATAATAGTCTTCTATAAGGAGATCATGAATCCCTGGTGAATCTGAACAAGAGTTAACGCTCAAACAAGGCCTCAAAGGAAAAGTTAAATGTGACTCACCTAAATCAGTTTGAAGAAACTTTCCACATTAAGTTTGCAGAAATCCTCTTTAAGGCTGCGTCTAGACTACACAGTTCTTCTGGGAAAAGATACTCACATTGCAAACCGCAACTGCGTAGCTTTTTCTGCCTCTTTTTTTCAGAAGAGGCTTTTCCGACATTTGACCCATCTAAATTGGGCCAAATGACGGGAAAAAACTCTTTTTTGGAACATCCTGCTTCCTCGTAAAATAAGGTTTACAGTGATGCTGAAAAAACGTATCTGCTTTTGTGAAAAAATATTTCACAAGAGCAGACGCGTTCCTCTGCAGTCTAGACGTACCCTAAGTTTAAGTCCAAGTATATAGTCCTCTGCATTTTCCAGGAGAAAACATTTTTTCCCCACCAATGTATTTCTGTCCGAATATACCGGTACCTATACATTCCATATGAAACAGTCATTTGTAATTTTAATGTATAAAGCTTTTGCTTCCAGCAGCTTGTTTTTATATTGTCTTTGCTGGATTAATATGCAGAATATATGTGGAAGTTCACTGTGTATTTCTAATTAGCAAATTTACCCAGTATTGATCGGATACTTAACTCAAGTAAAGGGTGGGTGTTTTTTTTGTAAAATACAAGGAAAATGTACATGCTTTATTTAAACAATTTTTTTTTTATAAATTACACTGTTATTTTTATTACATTAATTTTTATTTTGGAATACTTTAAAAAGGGATTGTAACAACTTTTCTGCCTAATGTTTAGTGCATGTTTTTAAAATGGGAATTCCATCCACTGTATTTATTTCTTCGCCCCTGTAAACTTTTATGAGTCACTATTTTTTAACTAAAAATGAACTCTAGACAATTTGGTCTCCAATAACATTTACTTCTAGTTTTCAAACCTTAGCTGCACCAAAACAGAACCCTAGAATCACAGAATCATAGAGTTAGAAGAGACCTCAGGAGGTCATCGGGTCCAACCTCCTGCCCAAAGCAGGACCAACCCTGACTAACTACTTACTCCAAATGTCTCCATTGTATGTAAGCTTTATTGAGAAGCACTCCTATTCCTTTCAGTTACGATAAGACGAAGCTATATACTGAATTTGGTGGTCGAAGAATTTACTGTGTGAGAGGAGTTATTGATCAAAACAACACACTCTCTAAACTATATAGTAGATTTAACCATGTATTTATAAGAAAAGGAACCACCAAAATTCCATCAATATAATATTGGGTTGCATAAGTGCTATAATTTGCATATACATCTCAAACGTTAATCTCTCGGTGAAGGTTTCACCAAGTGAATCCTGATGAAGGGTTGCCTGAGGCATGAAGAAGGCCCTTCGAGTTTGCTCACTGACCTCAGTTGAAGATGTCCAGGAGGAAAGGCTGGGTATGGACTTTGAGGCCTCATTGCATGGTATTAGTGGTCAGTTAGGTCTTAGGCCAGTGAGTGTGGCTGGAAATTGGTTTTGGAGGTACCTCAGTTAGGGAAGAAAAGGGAGTCTCCCAAATTTAAAGGCCCCCTTTCATAGAAATCTAAAAGACTAGAAGTGGAAGGGACCTCGAGAGGTCATCGAGTCCAGTCCTCTGCCTTCACAGCAGGACCAAGCACCATCTAGACCATCCCTGATAGATGTCTATCCAACCTGCTCTTAAATATCTCCAGAGATGGAGATTCCATGAGTTCCCTCCGCAATTTATTCCAGTATTTCACCACCCGGATGGGCAGGAATTTTTCCCTAATGTCCAACCTCAACCTCTTTTGCTGCAATTTAAGCCCATTGCTTCTTGTCCTGTCCTCAGAGGCCAAGAAGAACATTTTTTCTCCCTCCTCCTTGTAAGACCCTTTAAGGTACTTGAAAACGGCTCTCATGAAACTTTGCCTTTTGTAACTAATTTCCTTGCTCCAAGCCTTCATTGCCAAGCCACCTCCTTGGAATTTTGGAGGGCTGGAGTATCCATTGGTACAACCAGCGTGAGCCCTATTTCTTCACCAGAGCAAGGAAACAGGGAGCCATGTCATACTGCAGGGGTTAATTGCGGAAGAACTCTGTAAGTATAGGGGTGGGGGGGTATGCATTCCCCCCTTCCACTATATCTGATGAGCCAGAAGCAAGCCTCTAGGAACACATACCATTTAAGATAAGTGGTGATGCCATTGTAGCAAAAACAAGTTATAGATAAGAGCAGGAACACATAATAATCATGTTTACACAGATCTACTGGTCGTGTAAACAAGGTCAAAGGACAAATAGTACCAGATCGATAGTTCACAGCTGAGCCATACATTAGTAAGTAATAAGTAACCCCCGGAAATTTCCAAACTGCAAAACAAGTTAGAGACACTGTATTTAAAGCTGCACCACAGTATAGCAATTTGGACTTCACCGATGGACTCTGGTCTCGGAAGCCTAGATGACCTCCCGCTCATCTGCAGCTGAAACGGGGTTCCCAGCTTGCAGAAGGGACATAAGACACCACTTTTCCTATCGTGTTGTTCTTTTAGTTAAGGGGTACAGCTGAAAACTGTCAGGAAATAAACTGCTTCTGTTTCACAGATACATGTGCAGCGTGTTTTTGTACTTAGAGAACCCAGTGTCGGACCTGAGAATTACTCTTGCCGGCAATACATGCACAGCATGCCACTAGGGGTTCTCAGTCTTCCAACCGTGCACTGCCGCCGCACTGGCTTCAATGCATATGGGAGCTAAGTGCTTCCATGCACGTGGGCAGATCCATAGCTTAAATAACTCCACATGGTTCCTTTGGCGTCTTGAGGCACAAATCAGTGGGGGGGGAGGGGGGGTGACTGCCCATTGGAACAAACTAACCAAGGAAGTGGTGGATTCTATGTCTCTTCCTGTCGTCAGATCCCAACTGCCTGCACTTCCAGGGGTTGCTCAATCAAAGGCAAGTTACTGGGCTGAGTTCAGGGGTAACTGGGTAAAACGTAACGACATGTGATGTTCCAGAAGTTAGAGTAGATGCTCTAATGGTCCCGTCGATCCTGAAACTCTTTGTATCTATGAAATAGAGCTTTTCCTAAGGCAACACATAGTAAAACTCTATCTATCTATCTATCTATCTATTCCCACACACCCCTCTATCTATCTATCTATCTATCTATTCCCACACACCCCTCTATCTATCTATCTATCTATCCCCACACACCCCCTCTATCTATCTATCTATCCCCACACCCCCCCTCTATCTATCTATCTATCTATCTATCTATCTATCCCACACACCCCCTCTATCTATCTATCTATCTCTATCCCCACACACCCACTCTATCTATTTATCCCCACACACCCCCTCTATCTATCTATCTATCTATCTATCTATCCCCACAGACCATATCTATCTATCTATCTATCTATCCCCATACACCCCCTCTATCTATCTATCTATCCCCACACACACCCTCTATCTATCTATCTATCCCCATACACCCCCTCTATCTATCTATCTATCCCCACACACACCCTCTATCTATCTATCTATCCCTACACACCCCCTCTATCTATCTATCCCCACACACCCCCTCTATCTATTTATCTATCCCCACACACACCCTCTATCTATCTATCTATCTAAGGCAACAAGAGCAATTAAAAGAGAAGATCAGTGCCCCCTTCGCATGTAAGAAATACCTCACATCTGCTCTTCTGGGAGCACTGGGAGGTTATTTAAAAGTCATTGTCATGCTGATCGTTCCTTGCTGGAAACGGATGGGCTGGCCATAGTATATTGGGATACATAGTACATAGTACTGCATTGCGTAGAGGCCAGACTAGATGGTTGCCAAGGTCTCTTCTGCCCTAGGAACCTCCCAGTCAATAAAAGGGCCATGACAGTGATAGAGGCTAATCTTTGAATCCAGCTCTCAGCCTAGGAGGAGAACGAGAACGCTTTCCCAGCAGAGAGAGACTTAAACTGCTGGGAAGATGAACAAAACTAAGGAGGTTCACTTATCTAATTCAAGGAGCCAGGCCATGTGCACATTTGCAACACATTAAAGGTAAATTATGCCTCACTGAACAGCTGCAAATTAATTACAATAGAGGCACTTTTCTTTCTTTTTTCTTTTAATTACAGCAGAATTTGAGTATCTATCTATCTATCTATCTATCTAACTATCTAATCTAAGATTTTGACCTTTTTTTAGTTTAGCTAGCTGTCTTCTTGTCTCCACATTGCTTCCATGTAATATCTGTATTGATGTTATATCTAAAGACATTTTATAGTGGTCACATATTAGTTTATTTTTGCTTGCATGGACAGCAGTGTTTAAATAGTGGGGAACTCAATTCTAAACTATTTTAAAGCGTTAATTCAACTTTCAATATAAAGAGCCAAAGAATGCACTATTGTAAATTTGTACAGTGACTTACTCAAAGTTATCCTTGTAATAAAATGAATTTTTATGTTCATAATAATTAGATAGATAGATAGATAGGTAGCACTGCTGGGATCATGCCATGAGCCCACCTCCTACTATACCTCAATGGCCCCTGGACTAGCTTGTCTCCACTAACCTTTGTATCGGACTGTCAAAGAGATTTGGTGGACAAGGGGGATCCAGTAGATATAGTATATTTAGATTTTCAGAAAGCCTTTGACAAAGTCCCTCACTAAAGGCACTTACGTAAATTACATTGCCATGGGATAAGAGGGAAGGTCCTTTCGTGGACTGAGAACTGGTTAAAAGACAGGAAACAAAGGGTAGGAATAAATGGTAAATTTTCAGAATGGAGAGGGGTAACTAGTGGTGTCCCCCAAGGGTCGGTCCTAGGACCAATCCTGTTCAACTTATTCATAAATGATCTAGAGAAAGGGGTAAGCAGTGAGGTGGTAAAGTTTGCGGATGATACTAAACTGTTCAAGATAGTCAAGACAGAAGCAGACTGAAGAACTTCAAAAAGATCTCACCAAACTGAGTGATTGGGCAACAAAATGGCAAATGAAGTTTAATGTGGATAAGTGTAAAGTAATTCACATTGGAAAAAATAACCCCAACTATACATATAATATGATGGGGGCTACTCTGGCTACGACAAATCAGGAAAGAGATCTTGGAGTTATCATGGACAGTTCTCTGAAAACTTCCACACAGTGGGCAGCGGCGGTCAAAAAGGCAAATAGGATGCTAGGAATTATTAAGAAAGGGATAGAAAATAAGACACAGAATATCTTACTGCCCCTGTATAAAACTATGGTACGCCCATATCTTGAGTACTGTGTACAGATGTGGTCTCCTCACCTCAAAAAAGATATTTTGGCCTTGGAAAGGGTTCAGAAAAGGGCAACTAAAATGAACAGGGGTTTGGAACGGGTCCCATATGAGGAGAGGCTAAAGCGACTGGGACTTTTCAGTTTGGAAAAGAGGAGACTGAGGGGGGATATGATAGATGTATATAAAATCATGAGTGGTGTGGAGAGGGTGAATAAAGAGAAGTTATTCATTAGTTCCCATAATATAAGGACTAGAGGACACCAAATGAAATTAATGGGTAGCAGGTTTAAAACTAATAAGCGAAAGTTCTTCTTCACACAGCGTGTAGTCAACCTGTGGAACTCCTTGCCAGAGGAGGCTGTGAAGGCTAGAACTATAACAGAGTTTAAAGAGAAACTAGATAAATTCATGAAGGTTAGGTCCATAAAAGGCTATTAGCCAGGGGGTAGGAATGGTGTCTCTGGCCTCTGTTTATCAGAGGCTGGAGATGGATGGCACGAGACGAATCACTTGATCATTGTCTTCGGTCCACCCCCTTCAGGGCACCTGGTGCTGGCCACTATCGGCAGACAGGCTACTGGGCTAGATGGACCTTTGGTCTGACCCAGTACGGCCATTCTTATGTTCTTATGTTCTTACGAGGCTCCCTCGTTAAACTTCCTCACAACCAGTGGCTGATGTATCCAGCTCTAATATTTGGCTGATGTAGAAGAGCTATTGCTCCACCTGCTCCTCAAAGACATGGGGCTGGATTTTCCTCCCCTCTGTGTCAATGAGAAATGACTTCAATCTGGAGTTTATGGAGATCGCCGGTGTAAAACAGAGACAGAGGGGGGATAAGAGTAATGTTTTTAATCAATGAGGATAGCTAACCATAGGGACAATGTACCAAAAGTTATGATAGGTTCTTTATCACCCATAATTTTTATATCAATATTTTGTCTCCTAAAATTTGTGCTCTATGATTTTTTGGGGGTGGGGCTGAATTCTATCAACCTGTGTTATACTGAAGGTTCCAGGGGACTTTTCTGGCCTTGGAATCTCAGAATTTGGATCAGAAGCTGATCTTGTACTTGAATACCAGTCTAGTCCCTTCATTGTGAGATGGACACTTTTAAAATCTGTGCTGTGGGGCGTATCACATTGTTATCTCATCTATGTTGACTGCGCAGGAGTGAAAGTCCATTCATTCCACTAGAGTTACTCATTTTTATTCTAGGTCCTTCAAAGTCGAAGATCCGACTGGCCAGCTGTCATGGATTGGGGCAGTTGTATCGAAATCAATTAACTAGACTCAGTGTGGGTGTAAATCAATGTCTTTCCATTGGTGTCTGCTCTTCCTTTGAGTTGAGCTACATCGGCTGAGGGCTTTGATTCATGTCGACCGGTGAGGTAGGGCGAAGATTCAGAAATGAAGAACCAATCTTCCGTCATGGAGTTCATCTTGGTGGGTCTGACCAGACTCCCTGAACGTCAGCTCATCCTCTTTCTGGTATTCGCCTTCCTTTACATGGCCTCCCTAGCTGGAAACATTCTTATTGTCCTCACGGTTATTAGAAGCCCCACCCTCCATACCCCCATGTATTTCTTGCTCATCAACTTGTCCCTCATAAATATTTTATCCATCTCCGTGTCCACCCCCAAAATGCTGTACAACCTCCTCATGGACAAGAAGACCATTGACTTCTCAGGCTGTGTCGCCCAGATCTGTCTATTCACTTGGACTCTGGGAAGTGAAGTTCTACTCCTTGCGGGTATGGCCTTTGACCGCTATGTTGCGATTTGCCACCCTCTGCATTACGCTCTCATTGTCAGGAAGGAGGTTTGGGTGGGGTTAATCTCTGGTGTGTGGATAGTCGGGCTAATTAACACAGCCGTCCACACCGGCCTGCTGCTCCAGCTCTCCTTCTGCGGCTCGAACGTTGTCAACCATTTCTTCTGTGAACTGCTGCCCGTGCTGAAGCTCTCCTGCTCGGACACCAGCCTCGATGAAGCCCTGGCTTTTCTGGCAGATGCCATCTTTGGCATGGGGGGCTGTGTGGTCACATTGACGTCCTACTGCTTCATCTTGATAACCATCCTCAAGATCCGCTCCAGAGAAGGCAAGAAGAAAGCCTTCTCCACCTGCTCCTCCCATCTCATAGTGGTCAGCCTGTACTACTCCACCGCCATTTACAGCTACATACGCCCCTCCTCGGCCGACTTTCCAGACACAGACAAAGTGGTCACTGTCCTGTATTCAGTTATCACTCCAGTCCTCAATCCCATCATCTACTCTCTGAGAAACAAAGAGGTCAAAGATGCCCTCAGAAAACAGATAAGTAGAGTAGGACTATTTCAAAGACAATAACTAACTGTCTCTTTCTCTCTCTCCATCCCCACACACTCTATCTATCTATCTATCCCCCCACACCCCTCTATCTATCTATGTATCTATCTATCCCCACACACACCCTCTATCTATCTATCCCATACACCCCCTCTATCTATCTATCTATCTCCCATACACTCTGTCTATCACATCTATCCCCACACCCCTCTATCTATCTATCTATCTATCTGTCCCCATACACCCCCTCTATCTATCTATCTATCTATCTATCTATCTATCTATCCCCATACACCCGCTCTGTCTATCTATCTATCCCCACACACACCCTCTATCTATCTATCTATCTATCCCCCCGTCTCTCTCTCTCTCTCTCTCTCTAGTAAGGAGGATGAAGTAATGGGTTTTTTTTTGTTAGGGCAACTTCTGATTGATGGGAAAGATGAGCTTTTGGGCCACCCAGATTTCTTCTCCAGCTTGGTATTATTCCAAAACTTTCTCTGTTGCTGCCAGAAGTTGGTTCAGTAAAAGATAACACCTCACCCACTTTTTCTGATATCATGGGACTAACAAAGCTACAACAACATTGTCTATCTATCTATCTATCTATATGAACTGAGAAAGGTGATTTGTTCTTTAAGGCTCCTGCTTTTGTATTTCCTTTTCAAATAGAATAAAATGTATATTTTATTGATAATGATTAGTTGGATATCCCTGTAATGCATCTGGGTGCAAAGAATGCCTGATGGGAGAGGCTCCCGTGGAAAGTTGTGACTCCGAGTAAGGTTCTCAACACGATCCTTAGGTGTATAAAAATATGAGGAAAAGATCTTCCCTCAGAACACTTTATTTCTGAGGCCACAGTTGGAATGTTGCATACCGTGATGGTGTCCACATAACCCTAAGCATCACTGACGCCTAGAACTGGAAGGAACCTGAAGAGGTCGTCGAGTCTAGTCTACTCTGCGCTGATCAGGTTTCAGTTGTGTCCAGTTCTGGGCACCACATTTCAGGAAAGAGGTGGAGAAATGAGAGATGGTCCAGAGAAGAGCAACAAGAATGATGAAAGGTCTAGAGAACATGAGCTAGGAGGGAAGGCTGAAAGAACTGGGCTTGTTTAGTTTGGAAAGGAGAAGACCGAGAGGGGACATGATAGCGGTTTTCAAGTGTCTAAATGGGCGTTACAAGGAGGAGGGAGAAAAAAGTATTCTCTTCGACCCCTGAGGTCAGGACAAGAAGCAATGGGTTTAAATTACAGCCAGAGAGGTTGAGGCTGGACCTTAGGAAAAACTTCCTGCCTGTCAGGGTGGTGAAACACTGGAATAAATTGCGTAGGGAGGTTGTGGGATCTCCATTCCTGGAGATATTTAAGAGCAGGTTGGACAGACACCTGTCAGGGATGGTCTAGATGGTGCTTGGTCTGGAAGGTCCCTTGAAGTTTTAGTATTCCATGATTTTGCACCATGAAGAGTACAAATGAAACTTGATTTCAAGTTGGGCCTTTCGGTGGTATCATCATCATAATCATCATCAATGCTATATTGATGTGGTCAATACATTTTATTCATAGTCCTTGTTCTCATTTCACAGACTAGTGGCCTGGTTTGAATTTGTTTCTCTAACTGTGGTTCTCAGTTGGTGGTCCATGGTGACCTTTTCAGTGGTCCACAGGAACATTGTCCAAAGTCACACGGCGTGGGCAGGCACTCAAAATCTGCTAGTAAGAAATAAATTTCAAACCAAAATGTTCGTTGTCCGCTCTTTTTTATCATGTCTCAAAAAGGAGGTAGTCCACGATACTTTTTTGATTGACCTGGTGGTCTGTGGACTGAAACGAGTTGAGAACCACTGCTCTAATCGGTCTGCTCCCATTGAAGCAGAGCTATTGTACCAAAAGCAGAAGTTAATTCAGAGAATTAATTCAGAAGTTAATTCGGTAGGCTGGGTTATGCCTAGGTCAGGTGACATGATTCCCATGGTTCTTTGTGGGCTTTAAAAAGCCATAAATCTATGAATTAATGTCTCCATCTGTCCAGGCCTTGCTCTGTTTTATTGTTTCTCCTCTCCCCTGATTGCACAAAGGAAACCCAACTTCTTGACTATCATCAGTCGTCTCAATCCATCTGCGACTGTTCTATTACCACACTGCATTTGTCAGTGATAATTACACACGCCAGCCAAAGTGGGGCATGCTGAATTTGGACTAGATCGCAGTGTCCCCCGTCACCGCCAAGATTTGCTTTTTTTTATTGTTAATCTAGGGGAGAACATAGCCCATGGGTCTGAATCCTGGTAACTCCGGGGCCATCGGAAGCCAGTTCTGGGGTCCAATGTTTGGGGTTGCAATGTCTTGAGATGGTCAGCTAACGGTTTCTGAGCCCACCCACCTGTGAAACCTCATCAAATCCTAAGGCTGACAGAGAACTCAGGAGGCATTGAGTCCAGCCCCCTGCCCAAAGCAGGACCAACCCAACTCAATCATCCCAGCCAGGGCTTGGTCAAGCCAGGACTCCAAAACCTCTAGGGATGGAGATTCCACCCCCTCCCTAGGGAACCCATCCCAGTGCTTCCCCACCCGCCTCGGGAAATCATTTTTCCTAATCACGTAGACCTCCCCATTGCAATTTGAGCCCATTGCTCCTCGTTCTGCCATCTGCCCCCACTGAGAACAGCCTCTCTCCATCCTCTTTGGAACCCCCCTTCAGGGAGTTGAAGGCTGCTCTCAAATCCCCCCTCACTCTTCTCTTCTGCAGATTAAACAAGCCCGAATCCCTCAGCCTCTCCTCGTAGGTCATGTGCTCCAGCCACCAAATCACTCCACCGCCAGAAGCTACGGTTCTGAGGCACCAACGCTGATTCCTCAGATGCTGCAAATCCACCTTTCCTAGGCACATACTTCAGCGCTGGGGTATCTTAGGGCCTGTCAGTCGCTGACAGGCGCGATTTGCTGCCAACACACCCCTGAGATTAAGGGAAGAGACTTTATCCCCATTTCCCAGCTGGGAACACTGAGGTAATGGGCCGATTCAGTGACTTCTGCTGTCACCCTGGTAGCCCTCAGGTCCCGTTGACTCCAAATGGATTTAGGGCTTGTTTACGCCAGTTGAGGGATCTGGACTTTTTATACCAATGGAGCTAGGCCTGGTGGATATCAACTGTTGTCTGGTGCCTTGGTTTCAGTGGGGCAATGGCTGATTTATGCCAGCTGGGCTTTTGGCCCCATGCACTCCAAAGTAGCTACAGCCCATTTACGCTAGTTGGGGATCTGGCTTCAGTAATTCTACGGGTGTCACCGAGGGGCGGGGAGCCAAATGGGACTCTGAGCTGGCAGGGAAAACAGGAGTTTTATGAGTCCACAGGGACTCAGCGTAGAACAGACTTGTCAGCACAGGAACCAGGAGCAGCCCGGACCATCCATCTTGGGGAGAGGGGGACCCCGAAGCCGGGGCCCTGATCCCCTCCCCCTGCACCCCAAGCCAGCGAGACTCAGCCACCCCCAGTCAGGTGCCTCCTCCAGCCTTTGTCCTGCGTCCCGGGCAAACGGGGTCACCCGGTCGCACCCCCTCGCCGGCTCAGGCTGCAAACGGCATCCGCTGCTGTGTTTACATGGGGCAGGCGCTCGCGCCGCAATTCCCACCCGCCCCTTGGCACCGGTGCCGCGCCCGGGGGAAACTGAGGCACATGCACACACACACACACACACACACACACACACACAGGGTTATTCAAGGACAGTCGAGCCCACATGCAGCGTCACCGGGCGAATGCAATCCTCGCTTGGTCACACATGGTACAAAGGCCGGTTTACACCAGCTGGGGAGATGGCCCACCGGAATAGAGTCTGGGTTTTTTTTTCCTCGACCGCCGAAGGGATTTGGACACCTGATCCCCATTCCTTTTAAGCTGAAATTGTCAGCTTAAAAGTTCTGCTCGTGATCATGCAGGGAGTCTGGGGCCAAGCCTGGGACTGAGCTGAGATTTCCAAGGGCCGGCCCGGTGTCAGACACACGTTACCTCCAGGCTGGAACAGCTGGGTGAAAGCCTCTGTCCAGATTTTAAAGGTATTTAGGGGCCTAATGGGAATTCCCAAAGGGCCTTGGCCCCTCAGACTCCTAAATGGGGATTAGGTGCTTCGAGAGTTTAGAAAATCACACTGGGTGTGTAAAGATCTTTACAAATCTGACCCTAGATCTACACCACAGAGCTGATGCCAACCGAGGTCCTGCCCTGAGGCATTTTTCGGCCTAGTTTTGTGGGTCAGGGGTGTGAGGTTTCAAGGGCAGACGTGGTCTGGGAGAAGAGGAGATAAAATACATGTGGAAAATATTCCTTTCTCCTGGAGCGCCCTGGATGTAAATGAAAATTGTAACCCCGCTCCGCCCGAAATGAATTGATTTAGGAAGGTTTTTGCATGTACTAATGCGCTGACATATTGATTCGTGGGGAATACTGGTCAATGTGGGTGTTTCGAGCTGCATGGAAGAATGAGGCTGGGGTTTTCAATGGGGCCCAAGGGAATTAGGCACCGGAGTTAGACTGGATGTCCATGGAGGTTGGGTGTAGGGGACTTCTGGGATCTCCTTTCAAAATGCTCTTCTGTGGCAGTGGCATAGATTCTAAAGGTGAGAGTGTGTGTGTGTGTGTGTGTGCGTGTGTGTGTGAGACTTTAGGCCTTTACTGAAACCTCTTTCTTGTAAGTATGACTCTGCCCCAATGTGGGTACTTACTGTGTAGTTTTATTGGTACTGCCCCCTGCTGGACTGTAGGGGAATCTGCTTAGTTTTTGTGTGTGTCTGTGTGTGTGTGTACATGTGTGTATACCTATGTGTTCATTTGCATGTCTCTGTGTGTGTCTGTGTGTGCGTGTGTGTCTGTGTGTCTCCGTGTGTGTGTGTGTGTGTGTGTGTGTGTCTGCCTGTGCATGTGTGTGTTTGTGTGTGTGTCTGTGCATTTGTGTGTCTCTGTGTGTGTGTGTGTCTGTGTGTGTCTGTCTGTGTGTCTGCATATGAGTGTGTGGTTTTATGTGTCTGCCTGTGCATGTGTGTGTGTGTATGTCTGTGTTTGCGTGTCTGTGTCTGTGCGTGTGTGTGTATGTCTCTGTGTGTGTGTTCAGAGCCTGCTTCCAAGCTGAGACACAATCTAGTTGTTTCACTGCCGAAGGAGGCCCCATGCCCCTGCGTTTGCAGAACAAGGCTCAGAGCCCGGCTGTGTGGGTGTTACAACCCGGGGCAGCTGTACCCCGCATGGCCATTGCCGCAGACCAGCGCCCACGGGCATCCCTGTGACTTCTGGTGCCCTACACAGCCCGAACCCCGCCCCCCACCCCGCCAGGGAGCAGGGCCGCTGCTCTGCGGGGGCGGGAACCGGGCGGGGAGGCTGGTGAGGGATTGGGGCCTCCAGAGCTGGAAGCCGAGGGTGCGGGGTGGGTGATTCAGCTGCCGGAGCTGGGAGGCAGAGCGGAGGGCTGGGAGATTTGACCCCCGGGTCCGGGAGGCAGAGCAGGGGGTGGGGATAGAGGATGGAGGCTGTTTGCACCAGCACGGCCCTCCGCCAGCATTAGGAATACACAGTAAAGGGCATTACTTATCCTGGGGCACAGCGGTGCCCCGAATTTTCTGGTGCCCCCACACACTATAGAGTGCTAGTTAACCTGGGCCCGAATTTTCCAGTGCCCCACGTAGTTGCCTATGCCGCGTGTGCCCAAGAAAGTCCCTGTGCGCGCCGCCAGGGCGGTGGGCTTGTGCGAGTGCGGACACGGCCCCGCGTCTCCGCTCCGTATGGGGGGCAGAGCGAAACGGGACTAGCGGAGGGTCAGGATCCAAGGGAAGGGCGGGCTTGGAGCAGGACTCTCCAGGGCAGAGGGGACCGTATATCCCAGCGGGGATGTGCTAGCCGTTCTGGGAAACGGTCTGGGGGCAGGATTACAGGGCCCGGCTCAGAAACACCACTCGAGCCAGTCACGGCAAGAGGGCTGTGGGTCAGGACAGTGCTGCCGGACGTGGGGTGGGCTGATAAAAGGGGCTGAGGGAAAGGACTGAGAGGCACTGAGAGAGCTCTGTGTGCATGTGGGCCCAGAGCATTCTGGGATAGAACTCTGTGTGCAGATGGGCCCAGGGCATTATGGGACAGAGCTCTGTGTGCATGTGGGCCCAGAGCATTCGGGGACAGAGCTCTGTGCGCATGTGGCCCCAGAGCATTATGGGACAGAGCTCTGTGTGCATGTGGGCCCAGAGCTTTGGGGGACAGAGCTCTGTGTGCATGTGGGCCCAGAGCATTGGGGGACAGAGCTCTGTGTGCAGCTGGGCCCAGAGCATTGGGGGACAGAGCTCTGTGTGCATGCGGCCACAAAGCATTATGGGACAGAGCTCTGTGTGAATCTCGGCCCAGAGCATTCTGGGATAGAACTCTGTGTGCAGCTGGGCCCAGGGCATTATGGGACAGAGCTCTGTGTGCATGTGGGCCCAGAGCACTGGGGGACAGAACTCTGTGTGCAGCTGGGCCCAGAGCATTGGGGGACAGAGCTCTGTGTGCATGTGGGCCCAGAGCATTCTGGGATAGAACTCTGTGTGCAGCTGGGCCCAGGGCATTATGGGACGGAGCTCTGTGTGCATGTGGGCCCAGAGCTTTGGGGGACAGAGCTCTGTGTGCATGTGGGCCCAGAGCATTCTGGGATAGAACTCTGTGTGCAGCTGGGCCCAGGGCATTATGGGACAGAGCTCTGTGTGCATGTGGGCCCAGAGCACTGGGGGACAGAACTCTGTGTGCAGCTGGGCCCAGAGCATTGGGGGACAGAGCTCTGTGTGAATGTGGGCCCAGAGCATTCTGGGATAGAACTCTGTGTGCAGCTGGGCCCAGGGCATTATGGGACAGAGCTCTGTGTGCATGTGGGCCCAGAGCTTTGGGGGACAGAGCTCTGTGTGCATGTGGGCCCAGAGCATTCTGGGATAGAACTCTGTGTGCAGCTGGGCCCAGGGCATTATGGGACGAGCTCTGTGTGCATGTGGGCCCAGAGCTTTGGGGGACAGAGCTCTGTGTGCATGTGGGCCCAGAGCATTCTGGGATAGAACTCTGTGTGCAGCTGGGCCCAGGGCATTATGGGACAGAGCTCTGTGTGCATGTGGGCCCAGAGCACTGGGGGACAGAACTCTGTGTGCAGCTGGGCCCAGAGCATTGGGGGACAGAGCTCTGTGTGAATGTGGGCCCAGAGCATTCTGGGATAGAACTCTGTGTGCAGCTGGGCCCAGGGCATTATGGGACAGAGCTCTGTGTGCATGTGGGCCCAGAGCTTTGGGGGACAGAGCTCTGTGTGCATGTGGGCCCAGAGCATTCTGGGATAGAACTCTGTGTGCAGCTGGGCCCAGGGCATTATGGGACAGAGCTCTGTGTGCATGTGGCCCCAGAGCATTGGGGGACAGAGCTCTGTGTGCATGTGGGCCCAGAGCATTCTGGGATAGAACTCTGTGTGCAGCTGGGCCCAGGGCATTATGGGACAGAGCTCTGTGTGCATGTGGGCCCAGAGCATTGGGGGACAGAGCTCTGTGTGCATGTGGGCCCAGAGCATTGGGGGACAGAGCTCTGTGTGCATGTGGGCCCAGAGCATTGGGGGACAGAGCTCTGTGTGCATGTGGGCCCAGAGCTTTGGGGGACAGAGCTCTGTGTGCATGTGGGCCCAGAGCATTCTGGGATAGAACTCTGTGTGCAGCTGGGCCCAGGGCATTATGGGACAGAGCTCTGTGTGCATGTGGGCCCAGAGCTTTGGGGGACAGAGCTCTGTGTGCATGTGGGCCCAGAGCATTGGGGGACAGAGCTCTGTGTGCAGCTGGGCCCAGAGCATTGGGGGACAGAGCTCTGTGTGCATGCGGCCACAAAGCATTATGGGACAGAGCTCTGTGTGAATCTCGGCCCAGAGCATTCTGGGATAGAACTCTGTGTGCAGCTGGGCCCAGGGCATTATGGGACAGAGCTCTGTGTGCATGTGGGCCCAGAGCACTGGGGGACAGAACTCTGTGTGCAGCTGGGCCCAGAGCATTGGGGGACAGAGCTCTGTGTGCATGTGGGCCCAGAGCATTCTGGGATAGAACTCTGTGTGCAGCTGGGCCCAGGGCATTATGGGACGGAGCTCTGTGTGCATGTGGGCCCAGAGCTTTGGGGGACAGAGCTCTGTGTGCATGTGGGCCCAGAGCATTCTGGGATAGAACTCTGTGTGCAGCTGGGCCCAGGGCATTATGGGACGGAGCTCTGTGTGCATGTGGGCCCAGAGCTTTGGGGGACAGAGCTCTGTGTGCATGTGGGCCCAGAGCATTCTGGGATAGAACTCTGTGTGCAGCTGGGCCCAGGGCATTATGGGACAGAGCTCTGTGTGCATGTGGCCCCAGAGCATTGGGGGACAGAGCTCTGTGTGCATGTGGGCCCAGAGCATTCTGGGATAGAACTCTGTCTGCAGCTGGGCCCAGGGCATTATGGGACAGAGCTCTGTGTGCATGTGGGCCCAGAGCATTGGGGGACAGAGCTCTGTGTGCATGTGGGCCCAGAGCATTGGGGGACAGAGCTCTGTGTGCATGTGGGCCCAGAGCATTCTGGGATAGAACTCTGTGTGCAGATGGGCCCAGGGCATTATGGGACAGAGCTCTGTGTGCATGTGGGCCCAGAGCATTGGGGGACAGAGCTCTGTGTGCATGTGGGCCCAGAGCTTTGGGGGACAGAGCTCTGTGTGCATGTGGGCCCAGAGCATTCTGGGATAGAACTCTGTGTGCAGCTGGGCCCAGGGCATTATGGGACAGAGCTCTGTGTGCATGTGGGCCCAGAGCTTTGGGGGACAGAGCTCTGTGTGCATGTGGGCCCAGAGCATTCTGGGATAGAACTCTGTGTGCAGCTGGGCCCAGGGCATTATGGGACAGAGCTCTGTGTGCATGTGGGCCCAGAGCTTTGGGGGACAGAGCTCTGTGTGCATGTGGGCCCAGAGCATTCTGGGATAGAACTCTGTGTGCAGCTGGGCCCAGGGCATTATGGGACAGAGCTCTGTGTGCATGTGGGCCCAGAGCATTGGGGGACAGAGCTCTGTGTGCATGCGGCCACAAAGCATTATGGGACAGAGCTCTGTGTGAATCTGGGCCCAGAGCATTCTGGGATAGAACTCTGTGTGCAGCTGGGCCCAGAGAATTATGGGACAGAGCTCTGTGTGCATGTGGGCCCAGAGCTTTGGGGGATAGAACTCTGTGTGCAGCTGGGCCCAGGGCATTATGGGACAGAGCTCTGTGTGCATGTGGCCCCAGAGCATTGGGGGACAGAGCTCTGTGTGCATGTGGGCCCAGAGCATTGGGGGACAGAGCTCTGTGTGCATGTGGGCCCAGAGCATTCTGGGATAGAACTCTGTGTGCAGCTGGGCCCAGGGCATTATGGGACAGAGCTCTGTGTGCATGTGGGCCCAGAGCTTTGGGGGATAGAACTCTGTGTGCAGCTGGGCCCAGGGCATTATGGGACAGAGCTCTGTGTGCATGTGGGCCCAGAGCATTGGGGGACAGAGCTCTGTGTGCATGTGGGCCCAGAGCTTTGGGGGACAGAGCTCTGTGTGCATGTGGGCCCAGAGCATTCTGGGATAGAACTCTGTGTGCAGCTGGGCCCAGGGCATTATGGGACAGAGCTCTGTGTGCATGTGGGCCCAGAGCTTTGGGGGACAGAGCTCTGTGTGCATGTGGGCCCAGAGCTTTGGGACAGAGCTCTGTGTGCATGTGGGCCCAGAGCATTCTGGGATAGAACTCTGTGTGCAGCTGGGCCCAGGGCATTATGGGACAGAGCTCTGTGTGCATGTGGGCCCAGAGCATTGGGGGACAGAGCTCTGTGTGCATGTGGGCCCAGAGCATTCTGGGATAGAACTCTGTGTGCAGCTGGGCCCAGGGCATTATGGGACAGAGCTCTGTGTGCATGTGGGCCCAGAGCTTTGGGGGACAGAGCTCTGTGTGCATGTGGGCCCAGAGCATTCTGGGATAGAACTCTGTGTGCAGCTGGGCCCAGGGCATTATGGGACAGAGCTCTGTGTGCATGTGGGCCCAGAGCTTTGGGGGACAGAGCTCTGTGTGCATGTGGGCCCAGAGCATTCTGGGATAGAACTCTGTGTGCAGCTGGGCCCAGGGCATTATGGGACAGAGCTCTGTGTGCATGTGGGCCCAGAGCATTGGGGGACAGAGCTCTGTGTGCATGTGGGCCCAGAGCATTGGGGGACAGAGCTCTGTGTGCATGCGGCCACAAAGCATTATGGGACAGAGCTCTGTGTGAATCTGGGCCCAGAGCATTCTGGGATAGAACTCTGTGTGCAGCTGGGCCCAGGGCATTATGGGACAGAGCTCTGTGTGCATGTGGGCCCAGAGCATTGGGGGACAGAGCTCTGTGTGCAGCTGGGCCCAGAGCATTGGGGGACAGAGCTCTGTGTGCATGCGGCCACAAAGCATTATGGGACAGAGCTCTGTGTGAATCTCGGCCCAGAGCATTCTGGGATAGAACTCTGTGTGCAGCTGGGCCCAGGGCATTATGGGACAGAGCTCTGTGTGCATGTGGGCCCAGAGCACTGGGGGACAGAACTCTGTGTGCAGCTGGGCCCAGAGCATTGGGGGACAGAGCTCTGTGTGCATGTGGGCCCAGAGCATTCTGGGATAGAACTCTGTGTGCAGCTGGGCCCAGGGCATTATGGGACGGAGCTCTGTGTGCATGTGGGCCCAGAGCTTTGGGGGACAGAGCTCTGTGTGCATGTGGGCCCAGAGCATTCTGGGATAGAACTCTGTGTGCAGCTGGGCCCAGGGCATTATGGGACAGAGCTCTGTGTGCATGTGGGCCCAGAGCATTGGGGGACAGAGCTCTGTGTGCATGTGGGCCCAGAGCATTGGGGGACAGAGCTCTGTGTGCATGTGGGCCCAGAGCATTCTGGGATAGAACTCTGTGTGCAGCTGGGCCCAGGGCATTATGGGACAGAGCTCTGTGTGCATGTGGGCCCAGAGCTTTGGGGGACAGAGCTCTGTGTGCATGTGGGCCCAGAGCATTCTGGGATAGAACTCTGTGTGCAGCTGGGCCCAGGGCATTATGGGACAGAGCTCTGTGTGCATGTGGGCCCAGAGCATTGGGGGACAGAGCTCTGTGTGCATGTGGGCCCAGAGCATTCTGGGATAGAACTCTGTGTGCAGCTGGGCCCAGGGCATTATGGGACAGAGCTCTGTGTGCATGTGGGCCCAGAGCATTGGGGGACAGAGCTCTGTGTGCATGTGGGCCCAAAGCATTGGGGGACAGAGCTCTGTGTGCATGTGGGCCCAGAGCATTCTGGGATAGAACTCTGTGTGCAGATGGGCCCAGGGCATTATGGGACAGAGCTCTGTGTGCATGTGGGCCCAGAGCATTGGGGGACAGAGCTCTGTGTGCATGTGGGCCCAGAGCATTGGGGGACAGAGCTCTGTGTGCATGTGGGCCCAGAGCATTCTGGGATAGAACTCTGTGTGCAGCTGGGCCCAGGGCATTATGGGACAGAGCTCTGTGTGCATGTGGGCCCAGAGCTTTGGGGGACAGAGCTCTGTGTGCATGTGGGCCCAGAGCATTCTGGGATAGAACTCTGTGTGCAGCTGGGCCCAGGGCATTATGGGACAGAGCTCTGTGTGCATGTGGGCCCAGAGCATTGGGGGACAGAGCTCTGTGTGCATGCGGCCACAAAGCATTATGGGACAGAGCTCTGTGTGAATCTGGGCCCAGAGCATTCTGGGATAGAACTCTGTGTGCAGCTGGGCCCAGAGAATTATGGGACAGAGCTCTGTGTGCATGTGGGCCCAGAGCATTGGGGGACAGAGCTCTGTGTGCATGTGGGCCCAGAGCATTCTGGGATAGAACTCTGTGTGCAGCTGGGCCCAGGGCATTATGGGACAGAGCTCTGTGTGCATGTGGGCCCAGAGCATTGGGGGACAGAGCTCTGTGTGCATGTGGGCCCAGAGAATTATGGGACAGAGCTCTGTGTGCATGTGGGCCCAGAGCATTGTGGGACAGAGCTCTGTGTGAATCTGGGCCCAGAGCATTCTGGGATAGAACTCTGTGTGCAGCTGGGCCCAGGGCATTATGGGACAGAGCTCTGTGTGCATGTGGGCCCAGAGCATTGGGGGATAGAACTCTGTGTGCAGCTGGGCCCAGAGCATTATGGGACAGAGCTCTGTGTGCATGTGGGCCCAGAGCATTCTGGGATAGAACTCTGTGTGCAGCTGGGCCCAGGGCATTATGGGACAGAGCTCTGTGTGCATGTGGGCCCAGAGCTTTGGGGGACAGAGCTCTGTGTGCATGTGGGCCCAGAGCATTCTGGGATAGAACTCTGTGTGCAGCTGGGCCCAGGGCATTATGGGACAGAGCTCTGTGTGCATGTGGGCCCAGAGCATTGGGGGATAGAACTCTGTGTGCAGCTGGGCCCAGAGCATTTGGGGGACAGAGCTCTGTGTGCATGTGGGCCCAGAGCATTCTGGGATAGAACTCTGTGTGCAGCTGGGCCCAGGGCATTATGGGACAGAGCTCTGTGTGCATGTGGGCCCAGAGCTTTGGGGGACAGAGCTCTGTGTGCATGTGGGCCCAGAGCATTCTGGGATAGAACTCTGTGTGCAGCTGGGCCCAGGGCATTATGGGACAGAGCTCTGTGTGCATGTGGGCCCAGAGCATTGGGGGACAGAGCTCTGTGTGCATGTGGGCCCAGAGCATTCTGGGATAGAACTCTGTGTGCAGCTGGGCCCAGGGCATTATGGGACAGAGCTCTGTGTGCATGTGGGCCCAGAGCATTGGGGGACAGAGCTCTGTGTGCATGTGGGCCCAGAGCATTGGGGACAGAGCTCTGTGTGCATGTGGGCCCAGAGCATTGGGGGACAGAGCTCTGTGTGCATGTGGGCCCAGAGCATTGGGGGACAGAGCTCTGTGTGCATGTGGGCCCAGAGCTGGGAATTCTGGCCAAGATAGGAACTCTGTGTGCAGCTGGGCCCAGGGCATTATGGGACAGAGCTCTGTGTGCATGTGGGCCCAGAGCTTTGGGGGACAGAGCTCTGTGTGCATGTGGGCCCAGAGCATTGGGGGACAGAGCTCTGTGTGCAGCTGGGCCCAGAGCATTGGGGGACAGAGCTCTGTGTGCATGCGGCCACAAAGCATTATGGGACAGAGCTCTGTGTGAATCTGGGCCCAGAGCATTCTGGGATAGAACTCTGTGTGCAGCTGGGCCCAGAGAATTATGGGACAGAGCTCTGTGTGCATGTGGGCCCAGAGCACTGGGGGACAGAACTCTGTGTGCAGCTGGGCCCAGAGCATTGGGGGACAGAGCTCTGTGTGCATGTGGGCCCAGAGCATTCTGGGATAGAACTCTGTGTGCAGCTGGGCCCAGGGCATTATGGGACAGAGCTCTGTGTGCATGTGGGCCCAGAGCTTTGGGGGACAGAGCTCTGTGTGCATGTGGGCCCAGAGCATTCTGGGATAGAACTCTGTGTGCAGCTGGGCCCAGGGCATTATGGGACAGAGCTCTGTGTGCATGTGGGCCCAGAGCTTTGGGGGACAGAGCTCTGTGTGCATGTGGGCCCAGAGCATTCTGGGATAGAACTCTGTGTGCAGCTGGGCCCAGGGCATTATGGGACAGAGCTCTGTGTGCATGTGGCCCAGAGCATTGGGGGACAGAGCTCTGTGTGCATGTGGGCCCAGAGCATTCTGGGGATAGAACTCTGTGTGCAGCTGGGCCCAGGGCATTATGGGACAGAGCTCTGTGTGCATGTGGGCCCAGAGCATTGGGGGACAGAGCTCTGTGTGCATGTGGGCCCAGAGCATTGGGGGACAGAGCTCTGTGTGCATGTGGGCCCAGAGCATTCTGGGATAGAACTCTGTGTGCAGCTGGGCCCAGGGCATTATGGGACAGAGCTCTGTGTGCATGTGGCCCAGAGCATTGGGGGACAGAGCTCTGTGTGCATGTGGGCCCAGAGCATTCTGGGATAGAACTCTGTGTGCAGCTGGGCCCAGGGCATTATGGGACAGAGCTCTGTGTGCATGTGGGCCCAGAGCATTGGGGGACAGAGCTCTGTGTGCATGTGGGCCCAGAGCATTGGGGGACAGAGCTCTGTGTGCATGTGGGCCCAGAGCATTGGGGGACAGAGCTCTGTGTGCATGTGGGCCCAGAGCTTTGGGGGACAGAGCTCTGTGTGCATGTGGGCCCAGAGCATTCTGGGATAGAACTCTGTGTGCAGCTGGGCCCAGGGCATTATGGGGACAGAGCTCTGTGTGCATGTGGGCCCAGAGCTTTGGGGGACAGAGCTCTGTGTGCATGTGGCCCCAGAGCATTCGGGGACAGAGCTCTGTGTGCAGCTGGGCCCAGAGCATTGGGGGACAGAGCTCTGTGTGCATGCGGCCACAAAGCATTATGGGACAGAGCTCTGTGTGAATCTGGGCCCAGAGCATTCTGGGATAGAACTCTGTGTGCAGCTGGGCCCAGAGAATTATGGGACAGAGCTCTGTGTGCATGTGGGCCCAGAGCATTGGGGGACAGAGCTCTGTGTGCATGTGGGCCCAGAGCATTCTGGGATAGAACTCTGTGTGCATGTGGGCCCAGAGCATTCTGGGATAGAACTCTGTGTGCAGCTGGGCCCAGGGCATTATGGGACAGAGCTCTGTGTGCATGTGGGCCCCAGAGCATTTGGGGGACAGAGCTCTGTGTGCATGTGGGCCCAGAGCATTCTGGGATAGAACTCTGTGTGCAGCTGGGCCCAGGGCATTATGGGACAGAGCTCTGTGTGCATGTGGGCCCAGAGCTTTGGGGGACAGAGCTCTGTGTGCATGTGGGCCCAGAGCATTCTGGGATAGAACTCTGTGTGCAGCTGGGCCCAGGGCATTATGGGACAGAGCTCTGTGTGCATGTGGGCCCAGAGCTTTGGGGGACAGAGCTCTGTGTGCATGTGGGCCCAGAGCATTCTGGGATAGAACTCTGTGCTGCAGCTGGGCTGGGCCCAGGGCATTATGGGACAGAGCTCTGTGTGCATGTGGGCCCAGAGCATTGGGGGACAGAGCTCTGTGTGCATGTGGGCCCAGAGCATTGGGGACAGAGCTCTGTGTGCATGTGGGCCCAGAGCATTGGGGGACAGAGCTCTGTGTGCATGCGGCCACAAAGCATTATGGGACAGAGCTCTGTGTGCATGTGGGCCCAGAGCTTTGGGGGATAGAACTCTGTGTGCAGCTGGGCCCAGGGCATTATGGGACAGAGCTCTGTGTGCATGTGGGCCCAGAGCATTGGGGGACAGAACTCTGTGTGCATGCTGGGCCCAGAGCATTGGGGGACAGAGCTCTGTGTGCATGTGGGCCCAGAGCATTCTGGGATAGAACTCTGTGTGCAGCTGGGCCCAGGGCATTATGGGACAGAGCTCTGTGTGCATGTGGGCCCAGAGCATTGGGGGACAGAGCTCTGTGTGCATGTGGGCCCAGAGCATTCTGGGATAGAACTCTGTGTGCAGCTGGGCCCAGGGCATTATGGGACAGAGCTCTGTGTGCATGTGGGCCCAGAGCTTTGGGGGACAGAGCTCTGTGTGCATGTGGGCCCAGAGCATTCTGGGATAGAACTCTGTGTGCAGCTGGGCCCAGAGAATTATGGGACAGAGCTCTGTGTGCATGTGGGCCCAGAGCACTGGGGGACAGAGCTCTGTGTGCATGTGGGCCCAGAGCTTTGGGGGACAGAGCTCTGTGTGCATGTGGGCCCAGAGCATTCTGGGATAGAACTCTGTGTGCAGCTGGGCCCAGGGCATTATGGGACAGAGCTCTGTGTGCATGTGGGCCCAGAGCATTGGGGGACAGAGCTCTGTGTGCATGTGGGCCCAGAGCATTCTGGGATAGAACTCTGTGTGCAGCTGGGCCCAGGGCATTATGGGACAGAGCTCTGTGTGCATGTGGGCCCAGAGCATTGGGGGACAGAGCTCTGTGTGCATGTGGGCCCAGCTTGGGGACAGAGCTCTGTGTGCATGTGGGCCCAGAGCATTCTGGGATAGAACTCTGTGTGCAGCTGGGCCCAGGGCATTATGGGACAGAGCTCTGTGTGCATGTGGGCCCAGAGCATTGGGGGACAGAGCTCTGTGTGCATGTGGGCCCAGAGCATTCTGGGATAGAACTCTGTGTGCAGCTGGGCCCAGGGCATTATGGGACAGAGCTCTGTGTGCATGTGGGCCCAGAGCATTTGGGGGACAGAGCTCTGTGTGCATGTGGGCCCAGAGCATTGGGGGACAGAGCTCTGTGTGCATGGGCCCAGCATTATGGGAAGACTCTGTGTGCAGCTGGGCCCAGGGCATTATGGGACAGAGCTCTGTGTGCATGTGGGCCCAGAGCTTTGGGGGACAGAGCTCTGTGTGCATGTGGGCCCAGAGCATTATGGGACAGAGCTCTGTGTGCATGCTGGGCCCAGAGCATTCTGGGACAGAACTCTGTGTGCATGCTGGGCCCAAAGCATTATGGGACAGAGCTCTGTGTGCATGTGGGCCCAGAGCATTCTGGGGATAGAACTCTGTGTGCAGATGGGCCCAGGGCATTATGGGACAGAGCTCTGTGTGCATGTGGGCCCAGAGCATTGGGGGACAGAGCTCTGTGTGCATGTGGGCCCAGAGCATTGGGGGACAGAGCTCTGTGTGCATGTGGGCCCAGAGCATTCTGGGATAGAACTCTGTGTGCAGCTGGGCCCAGGGCATTATGGGACAGAGCTCTGTGTGCATGTGGGCCCAGAGCTTTGGGGGACAGAGCTCTGTGTGCATGCGGCCACAAAGCATTATGGGACAGAGCTCTGTGTGTATGTGGGCCCAGAGCTTTGGGGGATAGAACTCTGTGTGCATGTGGGCCCAGAGCATTGGGGGACAGAGCTCTGTGTGCATGTGGGCCCAGAGCATTCTGGGATAGAACTCTGTGTGCAGCTGGGCCCAGGGCATTATGGGACAGAGCTCTGTGTGCATGTGGGCCCAGAGCATTTGGGGGACAGAGCTCTGTGTGCATGTGGGCCCAGAGCATTCTGGGGACAGAACTCTGTGTGCATGCTGGGCCCAGAGGCATTATGGGACAGAACTCTGTGTGCATGCTGGGCCCAGAGCATTGGATGGGACAGAGCTCTGTGTGCATGTGGGCCCAGAGCATTGGGGGACAGAGCTCTGTGTGCATGTGGGCCCAGAGCATTCTGGGATAGAACTCTGTGTGCAGCTGGGCCCAGGGCATTATGGGACAGAGCTCTGTGTGCATGTGGGCCCCAGAGCATTTGGGGGACAGAGCTCTGTGTGCATGTGGGCCCAGAGCATTCTGGGATAGAACTCTGTGTGCAGCTGGGCCCAGGGCATTATGGGACAGAGCTCTGTGTGCATGTGGGCCCAGAGCATTGGGGGACAGAGCTCTGTGTGCATGTGGGCCCAGAGCATTCTGGGATAGAACTCTGTGTGCAGCTGGGCCCAGGGCATTATGGGACAGAGCTCTGTGTGCATGTGGGCCCAGAGCATTGGGGGACAGAGCTCTGTGTGCATGTGGGCCCAGAGCATTGGGGGACAGAGCTCTGTGTGCATGTGGGCCCAGAGCATTCTGGGATAGAACTCTGTGTGCAGCTGGGCCCAGGGCATTATGGGACAGAGCTCTGTGTGCATGTGGGCCCAGAGCATTGGGGGACAGAGCTCTGTGTGCATGTGGGCCCAGAGCATTGGGGGACAGAGCTCTGTGTGCATGTGGGCCCAGAGCATTCTGGGATAGAACTCTGTGTGCAGCTGGGCCCAGAGAATTATGGGACAGAGCTCTGTGTGCATGTGGGCCCAGAGCATTTGGGGGACAGAACTCTGTGTGCATGCTGGGCCCAGAGCATTATGGGACAGAGCTCTGTGTGCATGCTGGGCCCAGAGCATTGGGGGACAGAGCTCTGTGTGCATGTGGGCCCAGAGCATTGGGGGACAGAGCTCTGTGTGCATGTGGGCCCAGAGCATTCTGGGACAGAACTCTGTGTGCATGCTGGGCCCAGAGGCATTATGGGACAGAGCTCTGTGTGCATGTGGGCCCAGAGCATTTGGGGGACAGAGCTCTGTGTGCATGCTGGGCCCAGAGCATTCTGGGACAGAGCTCTGTGTGCAGCTGGGCCCAGAGCATTATGGGACAGAGCTCTGTGTGCATGTGGGCCCAGAGCATTGGGGGACAGAGCTCTGTGTGCATGTGGGCCCAGAGCATTCGGGGACAGAACTCTGTGTGCATGCTGGGCCCAGAGGCATTATGGGACAGAGCTCTGTGTGCATGTGGGCCCAGAGCTATTGGGGGACAGAGCTCTGTGTGCATGTGGGCCCAGAGCATTCTGGGATAGAACTCTGTGTGCAGCTGGGCCCAGGGCATTATGGGACAGAGCTCTGTGTGCATGTGGGCCCAGAGCATTGTGGGACAGAGCTCTGTGTGCATGTGGGCCCAGAGCATTGGGGGACAGAGCTCTGTGTGCATGTGGGCCCAGAGCATTCTGGGATAGAACTCTGTGTGCAGCTGGGCCCAGGGCATTATGGGACAGAGCTCTGTGTGCATGTGGGCCCAGAGCACTGTGGGACAGAGCTTCTGTGTGAATCTGGGTCCAGAGCATTGGGGAAGAGCTCTGTGTGCATGCTGGGCCCAGAGCATTATGGGACAGAGCTCTGTGTGCATGTGGGCCCAGAGCATTTGGGACAGAGCTCTGTGTGCATGTGGGCCCAGAGCATTTGGGACAGAGCTCTGTGTGCAGTGGGCCCAGAGCATTATGGGACAGAGCTCTGTGTGCATGTGGGCCCAGAGCATTCTGGGACAGAACTCTGTGTGCAGCTGGGCCCAGAGGCATTGGGGGACAGAGCTCTGTGTGCATGTGGGCCCAGAGCATTTGGGACAGAGCTCTGTGTGCATGTGGGCCCAGAGCATTATGGGACAGAGCTCTGTGTGCATGTGGGCCCAGAGCATTGGGGACAGAGCTCTGTGTGCATGTGGGCCCAGAGCATTGGGGACAGAGCTCTGTGTGCATGTGGGCCCAGAGCATTCTGGGATAGAACTCTGTGTGCAGCTGGGCCCAGAGCATTATGGGACAGAGCTCTGTGTGCATGTGGGCCCAGAGCATTTGGGACAGAGCTCTGTGTGCATGCTGGGCCCAGAGCATTATGGGACAGAGCTCTGTGTGCATGTGGGCCCAGAGCATTCGTGGGACAGAGCTCTGTGTGCATGCTGGGCCCAGAGCATTATGGGACAGAGCTCTGTGTGCATGTGGGCCCAGAGCATTGTGGGACAGAGCTCTGTGTGCATGCTGGGCCCAGAGCATTAGGGGACAGAGCTCTGTGTGCATGTGGCCCAGAGCATTATGGGACAGAGCTCTGTGTGCATGTGGGCCCAGAGCATTTGGGATAGAGCTCTGTGTGCAGCTGGGCCCAGAGCATTATGGGACAGAGCTCTGTGTGCATGTGGGCCCAGAGCATTGGGGGACAGAGCTCTGTGTGCATGTGGGCCCAGAGCATTGGGGGACAGAGCTCTGTGTGCATGTGGGCCCAGAGCATTGTGGGACAGAGCTCTGTGTGCATGTGGGCCCAGAGCATTGTGGGACAGAGCTCTGTGTGCATGTGGGCCCAGAGCTTTGGGGGACAGAGCTCTGTGTGCATGTGGGCCCAGAGCATTATGGGACAGAACTCTGTGTGCATGCTGGGCCCAGGCATTGTGGGACAGAGCTCTGTGTGCATGTGGGCCCAGAGCATTAGGGGACAGAGCTCTGTGTGCATGCTGGGCCCAGAGCATTGTGGGACAGAGCTCTGTGTGCATGCTGGGCCCAGAGGCATTATGGGACAGAGCTCTGTGTGCAGGTGGGCCCAGAGCATTGTGGGACAGAGCTCTGTGTGAATCTGGGCCCAGAGCATTGGGCGGACAGAGCTCTGTGTGCATGCTGGGCCCAGAGCATTTGGGATAGAACTCTGTGTGCAGCTGGGCCCAGAGCATTTGGGACAGAGCTCTGTGTGCATGTGGCCCAGAGCATTGTGGGACAGAGCTCTGTGTGCATGTGGGCCCAGAGCATTCTGGGACAGAGCTCTGTGTGCATGCTGGGCCCAGAGCATTCTGGGACAGAACTCTGTGTGCATGCTGGGCCCAGGCATTTGGGACAGAGCTCTGTGTGCATGTGGGCCCAGAGCATTTGGGACAGAGCTCTGTGTGCATGTGGGCCCAGAGCATTACTGGGATAGAACTCTGTGTGCAGTGGGCCCAGGGCATTATGGGACAGAGCTCTGTGTGCATGTCGGGCCCAGAGCATTAGGGGACAGAGCTCTGTGTGCATGCTGGGCCCAGAGCATTGGGGGACAGAGCTCTGTGTGCATGTGGGCCCAGAGCATTATGGGATAGAACTCTGTGTGCAGCTGGGCCCAGGCATTGTGGGACAGAGCTCTGTGTGCATGTGGGCCCAGAGCATTGGGGGACAGAGCTCTGTGTGCATGCTGGGCCACAGAGCATTATGGGACAAAGCTCTGTGTGAATGTGGGCCCAAGAGCATTATGGGACAGAAGCTCTGTGTGCAGCTGGGCCCAGAGCATTGGGGGACAGAGCTCTGTGTGCATGCTGGGCCCAGAGCATTATGGGACAGAGCTCTGTGTGCATGTGGGCCCAGAGCATTAGTGGGACAGAGCTCTGTGTGCATGTGGGCCCAGAGCATTCTGGGACAGAGCTCTGTGTGCAGCTGGGCCCAGAGCATTATGGGACAGAGCTCTGTGTGCATGCTGGGCCCAGAGCATTATGGGACAGAGCTCTGTGTGCATGTGGGCCCAGAGCATTGTGGGACAGAGCTCTGTGTGCATGATGGGCCCAGAGCATTGGTGGGATAGAGCTCTGTGTGCATGTGGGCCCAGAGCATTGTGGGGGACAGAGCTCTGTGTGCATGTGGGCCCAGAGCATTGGGGGACAGAGCTCTGTGTGCATGTGGGCCCAGAGCATTGCTGGGATAGAACTCTGTGTGCATGCTGGGCCCAGGGCATTTGGGGACAGAGCTCTGTGTGCATGTGGGCCCAGAGCATTATGGGGACAGAGCTCTGTGTACATGTGGCCAGAGCATTATAGGAAGACTCTGTGTGCAGTGGGCCCAGGGCATTGTGGGACAGATAGCTCTGTGTCAGTGGGCCCAGAGCATTGATGGGATAGAGGCTCTGTGATGCATGGGGCCCAGAGCATGATAGGACAGAGCTCTGTGTGCAATGTGGGCCCAGAGCATTCGGATAGAACTCTGTAGTGCAGCTGGGCCCAGAGCATTATGGGACAGAGCTCTGTGTGCATGTGGCCCAGAGCATTGTGGGAACAGAGCTCTGTGTGCATGTGGGCCCAGAGCATTCTGGGACAGAGCTCTGTGTGCAGTGGGCCCAGAGCATTATGGGATCAGAAGCTCTGTGTGCATGCTGGGCCCAGAGCATTCTGGGACAGAACTCTGTGTGCAGCTGGGCCCAGAGCATTTAGGGACAGAGCTCTGTGTGCATGTGGGCCCAGAGCATTTTGGGACAGAGCTCTGTGTGCAGCGGCCCAGGGCATTATGGGACAGAGCTCTGTGTGCATGTGGGCCCAGAGCATTGGGGGACAGAGCTCTGTGTGCATGCGGCCCAAAGCATTATGGGACAGAGCTCTGTGTGAATCTGGGCCCAGAGCATTCTGGGATAGAACTCTGTGTGCAGCTGGGCCCAGAGAATTATGGGACAGATCTCTGTGTGCAGGTGGGCCCCCAGCATTGTGGGACGGAGCTCTATGTACATGTGCCCCAAAGCATTACGGGAGAGAGCTCTGTGTGCATATGGGCCCAGAGTTTTGTGGGACAAAGCTCTGTGTACATGCTGCCCCAAAGCATTATGGGAGAGTTCTCTCTATGCAGGGGGCCCAGAGCACTGTGGGACAGAGCTTCTGTGTGAATCTGGGTCCAGAGCATTACAGGAGAGAGCTCTGTATGCTTCTAGGCCCAGAGCATTATGGGACAGAGCTCTGTGTGCATGTGGCCCCAGAGCATTGTGGGAAAGAGCTCTGTGTGCAGATGGGCCCAGAGCATTGTGGGACAGAGCTCTGTGTGCAAGGGGCCCAGAGCATTATGGGACAGAGCTCTGTGTGCATGTGGCCCCAGAGCATTGTGGGAAAGAGCTCTGTGTGCAGATGGGCCCAGAGCATTGTGGGACAGAGCTCTGTGTGCATGTGGGCCCAGAGCATTGTGGGAGAGAGCTCTGTGTGCAGATGGGCCCAGAGCATTGTGGGAAAGAGCTCTGTGTGCAGATGGGCCCAGAGCATTATGGGACAGAGCTCTGTGTGCATGTGGGCCCAGAGCTTTGGGGGACAGAGCTCTGTGTGCATGTGGGCCCAGAGCATTATGGGACAGAGCTCTGTGTACATGCTGCCCAAAAGCATTATAGGAGACTTCTCTGTGTGCAGGTGGGCCCAGGGCATTGTGGGACAGATCTCTCTGTTCAGGTGGCACCAGAGCATCGTGGGTAGGGTTGTGGTGAGACTGGTGCCAGAGCACTGAGGTAAGGCCGGAGCAACTGTGCTACCCCCCAGGCATTTGGCAGGCTCTGTGGGTGCAAATGGTTTGCCCCCTTGTGGGCGGCTCCTGTGGCCCTGAGGGCCCCGGCTTGTTTGCATGGCTTTTCAACTCCCCCCAACATTTGGGGCAGGACTCCGGTTGAATGGGGCCCAACTTTGACAGGACTCTTGGTTCACTTCCCAAGCAGGGGAAACAGAAACTCTTTCATTGGGCAACTTTTCAAGCCTCTGTTTTGCAATGGCCCAGGGCTTAATTTCCCAGGCTTCCCTTTAAGGGGCCCCCAGGGACCCATTAAAACCAGAACTTTGTGTCTGCGCCCGGCCCTTATGGGCCGAGTCTTGTAGATCTCCCGAGCTTTGGGATAGAATTTTGAGCCTGGGCCCCGGAATTATGGGACGAGGTGGAGGGCCCAGAGCTGGGGAGAGATTTCTTGGTCATGCTGGGCCACGAGGTTGGAACGAGCCGGGCAAAGCCCAGAGATTCTTTGGGATAAATTTTTTCCAACCGGGCCCGAAATTAGGGACAGATCGGTCATTGTGGGCCCCGAGCTTGTGACCAGACCTCTTGAAACAGCTGCATCCTGAAATCCAAGCACCTCACACACTGTGGGCCACTAGTCACGGCCACCTCCCTGGTCAGCGGCTAGTGTGTGACAGCTCCTGTCACAGGCAATCCCCACGGCCCAGCGGCCCTGAGCAGTGCCCTAGTGCCAGCTCCAATTCCCACCTGCCTGGCCTGCGGCATTTGCTGCTCACACAGTTGGAGGGAAACACCTGTAGTTAACAAAAATCATGATATATTTTTATATGACTTTAGTGTCCAGGAGATAGATAGATAGAGAGATAGATAGAGGGGTGTATAGGGATAGATAGATAGATAGATAGATAGAGGGGGTGTGGGGGGATAGATAGATAGATAGAGGGGGTATGGGGGGATAGATAGATAGAGGGGGTGTATGGGGACAGATAGATAGATAGAGGGGTGTATAGGGATAGATAGATAGATAGATAGAGGGTGTGTGTGGGGATAGATAGATAGATAGATAGAGGGGGTGTATGGGGATAGATAGATAGATAGAGGGGTGTATGGGCATAGATAGATAGATAGATAGATAGAGGGGGTGTATGGGGATAGATAGATAGATAGATAGATAGAGGGGGTGTATGGGCATAGATAGATAGATAGATAGAGGGGGTGTATAGGGATAGATAGATAGATAGATAGAGGGGTGTATAGGGATAGATAGATAGATAGAGGGGGTGTGTGGGGATAGATAGATAGAGGGGGTGTATGGGCATAGATAGATAGATAGATAGAGGGGTGTATAGGGATAGATAGATAGATAGATAGATAGATAGAGGGGGTGTATGGGCATAGATAGATAGATAGATAGAGGGGGTGTATAAGGATAGATAGATAGATAGATAGAGGGGGTGTGTGGGGATAGATAGATAGATAGATAGAGGGGGTGTGTGGGGATAGATAGATAGATAGATAAATAGTGATAGTGATGGATAGATAGTGACTATAAACTCCATAAGACAAGTGGACAGAGAGATGATTAGCGAAATGAACAGATTGACACGGCACAATGCCCGAAGTGTAAATGGGCAATTAAAATTTAGGCAAATAGATAATTGGATGGCTAAATAGCAGAGGAAAGGAAAACACACAGACTTCTTGATGATTGTATAGAGGGACAGCTCGGCAGCAGAGAGTGTTGGACGCTAAGATTTTTCTTACCTGAGATATACCTATCTTGTAGAGCTAGAAAGGACCTTGAGAGGTCATGGAGTTCTATCCACAGCTCTCAAGGGAGACCCAGGGACTGTCTCCAACAGATTTACTCCACTCCCCTCAACAGCCCCCCACAAGGATTGAACTCACAAGTGTGGGTTTAGCAGAGCAGTGCTCAAACCACTGAGCTATCCCTCCTAACTGCTGAATCCTGAACAAATGTGTAGGAGAAAGAAAAAGCTTGACATATTGCCCCTGGTGTAAGGCCTCAGACCTGAACTAAAGTCAGCAGCTCATTGCTCATTCAAAGTGCTGTCATATGCGTGGAAATCGGGTCAATGTTGCATTTTATTAATATCAGGAGAACTGACTTCAGTGGGGCCTGCGTGTTGTGTCGTCTTGCCTTAATTTTTGTATTCATGCCCGTCAGTGTGAAAGAAGCTATCTGCATATATTTGCATATATATTTGTATGTACATTCAACCACACTTAAGTTGTGGCTCTCGGCATGTGCTGTGAGTATCATTGTGGCCCCCGGGGCTTCCAAAGTTGAGTAGCCCTGGTGTAGACAGTGCTTGGTCCTGCCGTGAGGGCAGGGGACTGGACTCGATAAACTCTTGAAGTCTAGTATTCTATGATTCTATGATTTGGTCTCTTGAATATTTTTAAAATACCAATGTGGGAGGGGTTGCCAGGACTTTGGAGGATAATTCAAAATGACCTGAACAAACTGGAGAAATGGTCAGAGGTCAATAGATTAATAAGGGCAAATGCAAAGTGCTCCACTTAGGAAGCAACAATCTGTTTCACACACAGAGAATGGGAAGCGACTGTCTAGGAAGGAGTCCTGAAGAAAGGGATGTAGGGGTCAGAGTGGACCACAAGCTAAATAGGAGTCAACAGTGTGACACTGTCGGAAAAAAGCCAACATGATTCTGAGAGGCATTCGCAGGAGTGTTGTGAGCGAGACACGAGAAGTCATTCTTCCGCTCTACTCTGCGCTGATTAGGCCTCAGTTGGAGGATTGTGTCCAGTTCTGGGCACCACATTCCAAAAAAGATGTGGAGGAATTGGAGAAGGTCCAGAGAAGAGCCACAAGAATGATTAAAGGTCTATACTTAGCAGAGAGACAATATTTTATCCTAAACTCCAATTCCAGGTCAACAGTCAACAACTTATTCTCCTATGTGGAAAAAATAGCAGGTTATTATTGTTAATGGGGAAAAATCTACAAAGCAAAGACATGATCATCTTCACAAAGTGAGTGGCTTTGTATTTGAGGTAGAATGTAGAGGCCGGATACCTGTTTGTAAGACAAAACGAGTCAGTTGGCCTATGAAATTCTTTGCCTCAGCCTCATTGACTAATTTTCTGCTTTATCAATGAAGCGCAGGAATGAGAATAGGCAGCAGGTTTAAAACAAACAAAAGGAAGTTTTTTTCTTTACGCAGCACACAGTCAAACTGTGGAACTCCTTGCCAGAGGATGTGGCGAAGGCTAGGACTTTAACCGGGTTCAAAAAAGAGCTAGATAGATTCCTGGAGGTTAAGTTCATCAATGGCTATTAGCCAGGATGGGTAGGAATGGTGTCCTTATCTTCTGTTTGTCTGGAAGTGGGTGACAGGGGAGGGATCACGTCAGGATTCCCTGTTGTGTTCCCTCCCTCTGGGGCACCTGACATTGGCCGTTGTCGGCAGACACGACACTGGGCTAGAAGACCCTTTGGTCTGACCCAGTGTGGCTATTCTTATGTTCTTATGTAAACACATAATCAGCGGCAGGCAGATAAATTGCGGAAGACATTGGTAGATACTTGAACTCTTCAAGAGCCTCATTGTAACAAAATATCCCATTGTAATGCCTGTCAAAGGCCTTCTTGAGATGAACAGTCAATGTATGACAAGTATCATAGAATACTAGGACTGGAAGGGACCTGGAGAGGTCATTGAGTCCAGTTTCCTGCCCTCCTGGCAGGACCCAGTACTGTCTAGACCATCCCTGATAGACATTTATCTAACCTACTCTTAAATATCTCCAGAGATGAAGATTCCACAACCTCCCTGGGCAATTTATTCCAGTGTTTAACCACCCTGACAGGTAGGAACTTTTTCCGAATGTCCAACCTAAACCTCCCTTGCTGCAGTTTAAGCCCATTGCTTCTTGTTCCATCCTCAGAGGCCAGGAAGAACAAGAATTCTCCCTCCTCCTTGTGACAGCTTTTTAGATACCTGAAAACCGCTATCATGTCCTCCCTCAATCTTCTCTTTCCAAACTAAACAAACCCAATTCTTTCAGTCTTCCTTCATAGCTCATGTTCTCTAGACCTTTTCTCATTCTTGTTGCTCCAACTGAGGCCTAATCAGCGCAGAGGAGAGCGGAAGAATGACTTCTCGTGTCTTACTCACAACGCACCTATTAATGCGTCCTAGGATCATGTTGGCTTTTTTTTGCAACAGCGTCACACTGTTGACTAATATTTAGCTTGTGGTCCGCTATAACCCCTAGATCCCTTTCTGCCGTACTCCTTCCTAGAAAGTTGCTTCCCATTCTGCATGTGTGAAACTGATTGCCTAGTTTATTGATAAGAATATCATGCGAGACCGAATCAAATGTCTTACTAAAGTCTAGGTATACCACGTCCACCGCTCCTACCTTATCCACAAGACTTGTTATCCTATCAAAGAAAGCTATCAGATTGGTTTGACATGATTTGTTCTTTACAAATCCATGCTGGCTGTTCCCTATCACCTTATTATCTTCCAAGTGTTTGCAGATGATTTCCTTAATTACTTGCTCCATTATCTTCCCTGGCACAGAAGTTAAACTGACTCGTCTGTAGTTTCCTGGGTTGTTTTTATTTCCTTTTTTATAGATGGGCACTAGATTTGCCCTTTTCCTGTCTTCTGGAATCTCTCCTGTCTTCCATGATTTTCCAAAGATGATAGCTAGAGGCTCAGATACCTTCTCTATCAGCTCCTTGAGTATTCTACGATGCAATTCATCAGGCCCTGGTGACTTACAGACATCTATCTTTTCTAAATGATTTTTAACTTGTTCTTTTATTATTTTATCTTCTAAACCTACCCCCTTACCACTAGCATTCACTATGTCAGGCATTCCTTCATCAGACTTCTCGGTGAAGACCGAAACAAAGAAGTCATTAAGTATCTCTGCCATTTCCAAGTTTCCTGTTACTGTTTCCCCCTCCTCACTAAGCAATGGGCCTACCCTGTCCTTGGTCTTCCTCTTGTTTCTAATATAGTTATAGAATATCTTCTTGTTTCCCTTTATGCCTGTAGCTAGTTTGAGCTCGTTTTGTGCCTTTGCCTTTCTAATCTTGCCCCTGCATTCCTGTATTATTTGCCTATATTCATCCTTTGTAATTTGTCCTAGTTTCCATTTTGTACATGACTCCTTTTTTATTTTGAGATCATGCAAGATCTCCTGATTGATCCAAGATGGTCTTTTGCCATATTTTCTATCTTTCCGACACAGCGGAATAGCTTGCTTTTGGGCCCTTAACAATGTCCATTTGAAAAACTGCCAACTCTCTTCAGTTGGTTTTCCTCTCAGTCTTGCTTCCCATGGGACCTTACCTACCAGCTTACCAAAATCTCTGAGCTTACCAAAATCTGCCTTCCTGAAATCCATTGTCTCTAATTTGCCATTCTCCCTTCTACTATACCTTAGAATCATGAACTCTCTGATTTCATGATCACTTTCACCCAAACTGCCTTCCAATTTCAAAATTCTCAACCAGTTCCTCCCTATTTGTTAAAATCACGTCTAGAACAGCTTCCCCCCGGTAGCTTTTTCAACCTTCTGAAATAAAAGTTGTCTTCAATGCAGTCCAAGAACTTATTGGATGGTCTGTGCCCCGCTGTGTTAGTTTCCCAACATATATCTGGATAGTTGAAGTCCCCCATCACCACCAAATCCTGCGCTTTGGATGATTTTGTTAGTTGTTTAAAAAAAGCCTCACCCACCTCTTCCGCCTGGGTAGGTGGCCTGTAGTAGACTCCTAGCATGACATCACCCTTGTTTTGGGAGTAGTCAGCCTCCAGGGCACTATATAGTGGGATCTCCAGCTACACTGGGTCCCAGTCCAATTTTCCAAAGCTGGGAAGTGATCACTGGGAAATACTGCACCTATAAAAGAGTCGTGTTTTTTTAATAATAGACACATTCATTGTTTAAAAGTCTCCTTGTCTTGGCTTCTCAAAAGGACGTAAAGGAGTCAGGCCTCCAGATCTCATTGATTGTCAATGGGACTTGGGAACCAATCTCCTGCCATGCTTTTGAAAATCTGACCTATACATCAAATCTCCCTGGGAAGGAGGTAGATGTGTTATTTTCCCTGATCTCTGAAATGTGGACACTGAAAGTATGTCTACACTACATGGCTCCGTCGACAGAGCCATGTAGATTACCTTTGTAGACATAGGAAAATGAAGTGGTGACTTAAATAATCGCCACTTCATTTAAATTAAAATGGCTGCCGCGCTGTGCCGATCCGCTGTTTTTTGGCACAGCACTGTAGTCTGGACACTCTGCGGTCAATATCAAAGGCATTTGTCGACCTCCCCAATATGCCTCGCGGGATGAGGTTTACCGGGGAGGTCGACAAATGCCTTTGATGTCAACCGTGGAGCGTCCAGACTACAGCACTGTGCCAAAAAACAGCGGATCGGCACAGCGCGGCAGCCATTTTAATTTAAATGAAGCGGCGATTATTTATATCACCGCTTCATTTTCCTATGTCTACAAAGGTAAACTACATGGCTCCATCGATGGAGCCATTTAGTGTAGACATACCCTGAGGTGCTAGCTGGCTATCAGTGTCATGCTGGAGACAAGCCAAGCCATCCCTTTTATGTCTGCCTCTTGCAATTGTTTTTCCTCTTGGGTGACACAGAATTTTTCTTCCTGGCCATCATGGTCTAGGTTAGCCCTACGCCATGCATTGCGTGGAAGCTTCCTCATGAACAGCGCCTTCTCTGCTTCGCTGGCCCCTGCCTCTGGACTGTATGGGTTCCTGGTTGTTTCTGTTGGAAGCTTTAATATCCAAGTTGTCTTCTGGTGGGCTCTAACCTAATCCATCACTGCATGTGCCACATGGATTCATGGATCACCCTCTTCTGCATGGACACACGTGTCATTGAGTTGCCTACATTCATTGGCTCAATCGTTGTTGTACACGGGCTCATGCATAATAACCATGGTCCCTTACAGCAGGAGAATTATAACATCATAGAATGCTAGAACTGGAAGGGCCTCAAGAGGTCACTGAGTCCAGTCCCCTGCCCTCACGGCAGGACCATCTAGACCATCCCTGGTAGATGTATGTCCAACCTGCTCTTAAATATCTCCAGTGATGGAGATTCGACAACCTCTCTAGGTAAGTTATTCCCGTGTTTAATCACCCTGACAGGTAGGCAGTTTTTCCCAATGTCCAGCCTCAAGCTTCCTTGCTGCAATTTGAGCCTATTGCTTCTTGTCCTATCCTCAGAGGTTAACAAGAATATTTTTTCTTCCTCCTTCTTGTGATACCCTTTCAGGTACTTGACAATCACTATCATATCCCCTCTCAGTCTTCTCTTTTCCAAACTAAACAAGCCCAGTTCTTTCAGTCTTCCCTCATAGATCATGTTCTTTAGAACTTTCATCATTTTTGTTGCTCTTTTCTGGACCTTTTCCAATTTCTTCACATCTTTCTTGAAATGCAGCATCCAGAACTGGACACAATCCTCCAGCTGAGGCTTAATCAGCGCAGAGTAGAGCGGAAGAATGACTTCTCGTATCTTGCTTACAACTCCGATGCCTAGAGGGTGATGGGAATTTCAGGGTGAGAGCCTCCCCCCATGTTCACAATGGCTGATACCTTTCAGAATCTGAGGCCATGAAGGGATGGGACCGGGTTACCCCACCTGGGGAAGCAAAACAAAGGCCGGTGGAGGGGGCTGGGACCAGGCTGCTGAATGTGCTAGCGAGTCTCAGCTGGCTAGGGGTGCAAGGAGGAGGTCAAGGGCCTTGGCTCTGGGGCCCCTCTCCCCAAGATGCATGGTCCGGGCTGCTCCTGGTTCTTGTGCCATCAAGTCTGTTTTAGGCTGAGTCCCCATGGACTACTAGACCTTCCGTTCTACCTGCCATATGAGGGTCCCATCCAGGGGTACAGTGTTTGGTGATTCCCCACCCCTCATGGACAGATGTTCCAACATTATTTCTCACCCATAGTCATCACATAATACCCTAGTCCTATACAGAACCCACCCCATCACCTTACTTTTTGAGGGTCCCTTATCCCACCTTCCACGTGTGGGAGCCAGCCCTATCCCCGGGGCAGCCTGTGCGTTGGCTGTCCCACCGCTCCCAGGGTGCATTCAGAGGGTCCCTTATCCCGCCTTCCACAAGCGGGAGCCAACTCGATCCCTGGGGCAGACAGCTCCCATGGTGGGCTGGACTTGAACCCACCACCCTGCCCTCCCCGGGTGAAAGCCCCATAATGACGGAAGCTTTACTGCCAGTCAGATGATTTAAGGTCGTATTGCCTGCATACGATTGTCCTACGTGTGTTCATGTGTCACTTTTGTATCTGCGGTTGTGATGGCCGAGTGTGTATCTATCTCCAATGTACTGACACCTGGTGACTCACACTAGGCTAGATGCTATTAGTCTGGAGAGCGAATTGGGAAGGGCCTAATGAGCTGTTAGGGAAAACAACGGGCCTTAGGAGAAGTTTCTGTCCCAGCTGGTGAACCTTGCTGAGATCACTGTAGAGAGCCCGTAATTAATGCTTGTTCTGACTCTCTGAGCAGATCCCATGAGCAGACTCCATCTTGAGATGTTTGTATTTTTCCACCCACTCATCTGGGAATTAGGTTTCAACACAGAAGGTCCCTACCCTGTGCTAAATCTGCATAAAAGGAGTGACATCGCCAGTTCTTCTTCAGTCCCCACACAGGACGACTCCTGGCAATTCCCGAGGAACAAAGATTGAACGGGGGGACGTGCTGGGCCTAGAGGAAAGGGATTTCCCAACTGCTCAGGCAAACCCGAGAAAACGACGCTGCAAAGCCAATGCAGCAGGTGCCTTGAGAATCTTCCATTGTGCCGGCGGCGTCAGTCAGGGTGAGAAACTGCCAATTCACAATGCAACCGAACGACTGAGTTATGCTTAAACAAAAGAAAAAACTATGTAGCACTTTAAAGACTAAAAAGATGGTTTTATAGGTGATGAGCTTTCGTGGGCCAGACCCACTTTGTGTGTGTTTGCTGGAAATCTGCTAAGATCAGTCTTCTATCCCTTACAATCACATAATGTCTCTCATTGGTAGTTAATACTCTTGTCGTCATTTCACCTAAACCAGGGGGCCTTGAAGTGAAGAGTCTGGGGCTATGTCTACACTGTGGGTTTTTTCGGTATTCCGGAAAAACTCCTCCCCATCCAGGCAACACGTCTGCTCTTCTGACATTTTTTGCGGAAGAGCAGACACGTTCTTTCAGAAGTTGTCTTCCTCCTTCCATGAGGAAGAAGGGTTCGGCCGAAAGAGGAGCTTTTTCCGACATTTGGCACAGTTTCGCTGGCCCGAATTTCAGAAAAGCCGCAATAATCGGAAAAAGGTACGCAAATTGCAAAGAGCATTTTGCGCATCTGTTTCTGATAGATCATTGTATTCTAGACACAGCTAGGGGGAGGGGAGAGGAAGGAATCTCAGCTTCATTAGCACAAGGATGCGTGTTCCTCTCCACATTGAGGGAGGAGTTGAACCAAGTACCAACGTCTCCTGGCTCAGTGTTTTGACCAGGACAGAGCAGAGCAGCTCTGGAGTCCTAAGCTGGGAAGCTGGGGGATGAACTTCACTCTAGCTCCTCTATTGTTGGTTCATGCAGAGGGTGATCAGAGATCCTGCTTGTACCCACAGCTGGGTGTGTCCCTGCCTGTGTGAATGCTGCAGGATGGGCAGGACCCTCAGGTGCAGAACATAAGAACGGCCATATTGGGTGAGACCAAAGTTCCATCTATTCCAATGTCCTGTCTACCGAGAGTGGCCAATGGCAGGAGCTTTAGAGGGAATGAACAGAAGAGTTGACAACAGCCTTCATCTACCTGAAGGGGGGTTCCAAAGAGGCTGGAGAGAGGCTGTTCCCAGTGGTGGCAGATGGCAGAATGAGGAACATTGGAGAGGCTGAGGGATTTGGGCTTGTTTAGCCTTCAGAAGAGCGAGGGGGGATTGGATAGCAGCCTCCAGCTCCCTGAAGGCAGGTTCCAAAGAGGATGAAGAGAGATGGTGACAGGTGGCAGAACAAGGAGCAAAGGTCTGATGTTGCCGTGGGAGAGGTCTAGGTTGGAGATTAGGACAAACGATTTCCCTAGGTGAGTGGGGAAGCACTGGGATGGGTTCCATAGAGAGGGGATGGAATCTCCATCCCTAGAGGTGTTGAAGTCCTGGCTCAACACCTGGGATGATTGAGTTGGGGCTGGTCCTCCTTTGGACAGGGAGCTGGAATGATGACTCTTCCAGCCCAGGGATTCTGTGATTCTATCATTGAGTGACCCGTTCCCTGTCATCGATTTCCATCTTCTGGCAAACAGAGGCTCGGGACACCATTCCAGCCTATCCTGGCTAATAGTCACTGATGGACCTAACCTCCAGGAATTTTTCTTGTTTATTGGCACCTTGTGTGTGTATTTTATTTTTCACCCAATGATTTCTGATCCCTTAAAATGTTGAAAAATTAGTCTTTCCTCACTGTGTACTTGGGTTTTTTTCAGCATTTTAATTTTTCAGCCATACCCTAATCTTGCACCGTAGCAACTCCTGGTGTAGACACAATTCATAGGGGTGCATTATAAGTTGGTGGATGAAGAGACCTTTATATTGGTCTTGCTCTTGGTTCATGTATATTGGAAGCTTTAACCTCTTAATGAGATGAGTCTTCCCATTTATTGACAATTGCACATTTCCAGTCCAGAGATACATGTGTCAGGTCTCCTAATCCATGTTTATAGAATCATAGAATCATAGAACCATAGAGCTGGAAGAGACCTCAGGAGGTCATCAAGTCCAGCCCCCTGCCCTAGGCAGAACCAATCCCAACTAAATCAACCCAGCCAGGACTTTGTCAAGCCGAGACTTAAACACCTCTAGGGATGGAGACTCCACTACTTCCATAGGTAACCCATCCTAGTGCTTCACCACCCTCCTAGGGAAATCGTTTTTCCTAATATCCAACCTGGACCTCTCCCACCGCAACTTGAGACCATTGTCCCTTGTTCTGCCATCTGTCACTACTGAGAACAGCCTCTCTCCAGCCTCTTTGGAACCTCTCTTCAGGGAGTTGAAGGCTGCTCTCAAATCCCCCCTCACTCTTCGCTTCTGCAGACTAAACAGACCCAACTCCCTCAGCCTCTCCTCGTAGGTCATGCTCCAGCCCCCTAATCATTTTGGTTGCCCTCCGCTGGACCATCTCCAATGTGTCCACATCCTTTCTATAGTGGGCGGGGAGGGGGAGGGGAGGGCAGAACTGGACACAATACTCCAGATGTGGCCTCACCGGAGCCAAATAAAGGGGAATAATCACTTCTCTAAATCTGCTGGCAATGCTTCTCCTAATGCACCCTAATATGCCATTAGCCTTCTTGGCTACAAGGGCACACTGTTGACTCATATCCGGCTTTTCATTCACTGTAACCTCCAGGTCCTTTTCTGCAGAACTACTACTTCGCTGGTTGGTCCCCAGCCTGTAACAATGCCTGGGGCAGGACTCTGCACTTGTCTCATCAGATTTCTTGTGGCCCAATCCTCCAATTTGTCTAAGTCACTCTGGACCCTATCTCTGCCCTCGAGTGTATCTACCTCTCCTCCTAGCTTAGTATCATCTGCAAACTTGCTGAGGGAGCAATCCATCCCCTCATCCAGGTCATTAATAAAGATATTGAGCAAAACTGGTCCTAGAACCGAACCTTGGGGTTTCTTCCTCTGTAACAGATGGCTACATCGATATCTCATGGTTTTGTATTTCTAGATCCATACTATGGAGAAGGCGGAGAAGAGAAATCAGACCCTCATCATGGAATTCGTCCTCTTAGGATTTGGGGATGTTGGTGACCTGCAACCCCTTCTTTTCCTCGTGTTTTTAGTGATCTATATTGTGACTGTTGCTGGCAACATCCTCATCGTTGTGCTAGTTGTGATGGATCTGCAGCTTCGCACCCCCATGTACTTCTTTGTGGGGAACCTGTCCTGCCTGGATATCTGCTACAGCTCCACCATCCTGCCCAGGCTGCTGGCCAGTCTCCTGACTGGGGACAGAACCGTCTCGGTGAAGAGGTGCCTGGTTCAAACCTATTTTTTTTCCATCATAGCAATGGCTGAAAATCTGCTGCTGGCGGCCATGTCTTACGATCGGTATTTAGCGATATGCCACCCTCTCCGATACACCGCCCTGATGAACAGCCAGGTGTGTTGCCAGCTAGTGGCAGGCGCCTGGTTGTATAGTTTTCTGGTGGTTGGCGTATTGAATAGTTTCTTGTTCCCGTTAACGTTCTGTGATGCCCAAGAAATTGACCATTACTTCTGTGATTTTTCACCCATGATAAGGTTGTCCTGTGATGCCGCCTGGACCCTACAATTGGTGACATTAACGATCTCTGCGATAGGGACGGTTGTGCCTTTGCTACTGACCCTGGCGTCCTATGTTTGTATCATCAACACCATCCTGCAAATCCCGTCCTCCACTGGGCGGCAAAAGGCCTTTTCCACCTGCTCCTCCCACCTCATCGTGGTGATGATTATATACACCAGCCTTATTATTGTCTATGTGTTTCCATCACTCACCACTTCCACGGTCCTCCACAAAGTGTTCTCGCTCTTCTACACAGTCCTGAATCCCATGATCAACCCCATTATCTACAGCCTGAGGAACAAGGAGGTGAAAGAGTCCCTGAGAAAAGCGATTGTGAAAGTGGTCATCTTCAGAAACAAGCACAGACTCTGGAAGGGCAAGTTTTAGATGATAGGAAAATAGGGAGGAAGTGATATAGTTCTTTAGACAGGGCCCATTTTATTCCTTGAGAACAGGGTAACTCTTTTTTTTTTCTTTCTTTCTTTCCAAACACACACACACACAACACAAACTTTCTTTCTTTCTACAGACACAAACTTTCTTTCTTTCTTTCATTCCACACACACACACACACACAAACTTTCTTTCTTTCTTTCTTCACACACAAACTTTCTTTCTTTCTTTCTTTTAATGCCAATTTGTTTATACAAAGCTTGATATTGTAAGAGACATTCTTTCGGGAACATCTGTGGGCTTTCTCCCAGACACACTTCAGCAAAGCCCTCGGCCTTTTTCATCCAGACATGCACGCTCGTGCCGAATTTCTGCAAGGCGATTAACATCTTTTGTAGATTCTGGGTTTCTTCCTCTTCCACCGAAAGCAAAGACGTTGACTGTCCACTGAAGAGGATCCTCTGTTTTTATTATGTCTCTGAAACACAGGTAAAAATATTTTGCCATATCAGTGGGTGGAGAACATAAGAACGGTCAGGCTGGGTCAGACCAAAGTGCATCCAGCCCAGTGTCCTGTCTGCTAACAGTGGCCAATGCCAGATGCCCCAAAGGGAGGGATCACAAACAGGTAATCCTCACGCGATCCCTCCAACTCCAGAGAAACAGAGGCTAGGGACACCATTCCTACCCATCCTGGCTAATAGCCATCGATGGACTTAACCTCCATGAATCTATCTAGTTCTTTTTGGAACCCTGTTAAAGTTCTAGCCTTTACCGCATCCTCTGGCAAGGAGTCCCACAGGTTGACTGTGTACTGAGTGAAGAAAAACTTCCTTTGGTTTGTTTTAAACCGGCTGCCTATTAACATTCTACATGGATCTGTCTCTTGGGAAACAAACGATGGAAATCCAAAGGGGGTTGGGAGTGTCCATGTGTGAAATTTCCTACCTTTTCAACCATCTTTTTAGGGCAAAGGCCACTTTAAAATATCTATAAGTGTACTGATGCTTATATCAATATAAATATGGACACAGGTAGGGTATGTCTACACTACAGCACTAATTCGAAATAACTTAATTCAAATTAGTTAATTCGAACTAAGCTAATTCGAACTAGTGCATTTAGACCTAAAAACTAATTCGAATTAGCGTTTTGCTAATTCGAACTAGCATGTCCACATTGAGTGGACCCTGAACCGAAGTTAAGGCTGGCCGGAACCAGTGCCAGCAGGGCATCAGGTTAGGGCTTAGAGCGTGGAGCTGCTGCCTCAGGCTAGCCGAGGGCTGTGCTTAAAGGGACCCGACCCCCACCCCAGACAGACAGTTCTCAGGGTTCCCCGCTTGCTTGTCTATCTCAATGAGGGACAGCAAAGCAGTCCTGACTTGGAGTGCCCTGAGTGCCCGCGTTTGGCACATCAGAGCACTCGGCCATCAGCCTGGCTGCACTTGCCACAGGCTGCCATCCGGGGGGGGGGTCATTCGGGGGGCTGTCAGGATCCAGGAGGCCCTGCAGGAGAGCTTCCACCCCGAGGAGCCTGCAGAGCCACCCCAGTCCTCCCCATCGGGGGCTCGTGCCCCATTCCTCCCTCACCTCCTTCCACTTACCCTTCTCTAGCCCCCCTTCCTGATGTAAAAAATAAAGGACATGTGTTCAAAAATAGAAACTCTCTTTATTTAACAAAACTGGGGGTGGGGGGATTAACCTCTGGGGAGACTGGAAAAATGAGGTGGGAGAGGGGAAGAGAGAGGGTGGGAGAGGGGAGGTGGAAACTTGGGAGGAGGGAGCTGGAAGGGGGAAGCCAGGGGAAGAAGGAGGAGGGGAAGTATAAAACTATGGTACGCCATATCTTCAGTACTGTGTACAGATGCGGTCTCCTCACCTCAAAAAAGATATTTTGGCCTTGGAAAGGGTTCAGAAAAGGATAACTAAGATGATTAGGGGTTTGGAACAGGTCCCATATGAAGAGAGGCTAAAGAGACTGGGACTTTTCAGCTTAGAAAAAAGGATACTGAGGGGGGATATGATAGAGGTCTATAAAATCATGAGTGGTGTGGAGAGGGTGAATAAAGAAAAGTTCTTCATTAGTTCCCATAATAGAAGGACTAGAGGACACCAAATGAAATGAATGGGTAGCAGGCTTCAAACTAATAAAAGAAAGTTCTTCTTCACAAAGCAAATAGTCAACCTGTGGAACTCCTTGCCACAGGAGGCTGTGCAGCCTAGAACTAGAACAGAGTTTAAAGAGAAGTTAGATAAAGTCATGGAGGTTGGGTCCATGGAGTGGCCTACACCAGGTTCCCCAAAGAGAGTGAACCGAACAGGTAATGATCAAGCGTTCTCTCTCCTGCCATCCATCTCCAGCCTCTGAAAAACAGCGGCAAGGGACCCCATTCCTTACCTATCCTGGGTCATAGCCATTAATGGACTTAACTTCCATGAATTTATCTAGTTCTCTTTTACACCCTGTTATAGTTCTAGCCTTCACAGCCTCCTCAGGCAAGGAGTTCCACAGGTTGACTGTGTGCTGTGTGAAGAAGAACTTCCTTTTTTTGTTTTAAACCTGCTGCCCATTCATTTCATTTGGTGGCCCCTAGTTCTTATATTCTGGGAACAAGTAAATAACTTTTCCTTATTCACTTTCTCCACAGCACTCATGATTTTACAGATCTCTATCCTATCCCCCCCTTAGTCTCCTCTTTTTCAACATGAAAAGTCCCAGTCTTTTTAATCTCTCCACAGAATCTTATGGGACAAATTTTAGGCTATAGCATAATATGGATGAAGTGATATAGTCCTTTGGACAGGTCTCATTTTATTCCTTGAGATCATGATAACTCCTTATTGATAACTCTTTCTTTCTTTCTTTCTTTCTCATTGTCAGGCTGTTTTTCTGATGAATGCTTGTTATCTCCGGATGTTTCACTTGCACCTTCTCTCCTCTGCTCTGTCGTGCTAAGCTGGTTTCTGTCACAAATACCTTGTCCCCATTGCTAAATACTTGCCCTTTCCCTCTGTGTCCTGGATAACCAGTCGGCCCTCTTTCGTTGTGCCTTGTAGTCCATTGTCAGATCCTTCCTTTTAGTGGTTCAATGGTGGCCTTTCCTCTTATCCTCACTCTCACACAAAAACGAGAGCGAGGGCTACAAACAAAATGTCAAGAAAAAGCCAATCGATACATTCTTTCACTGTATTATAATATCAACTTTAAAACTAAATTACATCTATTTCCACAATAATTGCACAAGGATTCCAAATCATTTCTACAATAATAATAATAACGAAGAACATCTGGATACATTCAAACTTATACGCTTAAAATATCCCTACGAATAGGAAACAGGAATTTTTCTGCTACCAAGAAACGAGCAATTGTACTTTGTCCAGAAAAAAAACTGAAGCTCAAGATGAGAAGGAGGAGAATTAGGCTGCTAATCATGGAATTGCTACCCCTGTACGCAGATCTCTAAAGAGGTACTGGCATTAGAGTCCAGAACTTTCAACCCTAGGATTGTATGATTCTACACAGAGTGTATGACTCGAAGGGTGTGTCTAGACTACAGGGTTTTGTCGTCAAAAGTGGACTTTTGTCAACAAAATTATACCTGCGTCTACACTGCCACTGAGTTCTGGAGACATAACGTCGACAGTAATCAGCAGTTTTGTCGACGGCGGTAAACCTCATTCGACGAGGAATAACGCCTTTTGTAGACAGAGTTCTGGCGACAGAAGGCGTTATTGCATCTACACTGACCTTTGCGTCTACACTCTCATGTCAACAAAGCGGCTTGCTTTGTCGACAGAACTGGCTGTAGTCTAGATGCTCTTTGTCGACAGTATCTGTTGACAAAACTTCTGTCGACAAAAGCCTGCAGTCTAGACGTACCCTAAGAGAGGTTTTAGAGCATCATGTTTAGCAAGAAAAGAGAATGTGCCTTGATGACCTTCTCAGGTCTCTTTCAACCATAGAGTCCAGAAAAGGCGCACCGTGTGGTGGGGCCCCTACAGGAAATGCTCGGTGGTTGCAACATCCGCAAAGAAAAACGATTGTGTGATTCGAGCTGTCACAGAAAATTGTGTTATGTCCACTCACGCAACACACCGACCTCTAGGGCAGGGTTGGGTGAATATCAGCCTGCAGGATGGATGCAGCCTGCCAGGGTTAGCCCCTTCACTACCGAATTTACCTGCACCTGCACAGGTATAGGGTTTGCAGCTCCCATTGGCCAGGCATTGCTGTTCCCGACCAATGGGAGTTGCGATCACCCATCTCTGTTGAGATACAGGTAAATATCGCCGCAACAGCCCACTGGGGGAGGGTAATTCTGGCGAACCTCCACCCTTTCATTGCCCACCCTTACTCTAGGGTATGATGGTGAATGTTTCACACTTCTGAAAGCAGAAGAATTTTCCCAGCATCGCGGGGGTGGGAAGAAGATGACTACCAACTATGGAAGTTTATCCTATTAGAGACGAAGTTGGCTACTCCTCTGGGAGGCGATAGGCAAGATTCAGAGCCCCTCCCCCAGCCAGCCAATGACTGACACGTATGGCCACCCTCTGTGGATAACTGTGGCTACTCGGAGACTCCTTCTGCTGCAAGAGAACCAATCTCATTCCTGGCACATCCGATTGTCCTGGCACAACCAAACCCGGGCCTTGCTTTAAGCTACGGTAAGAGGAAGAAGCCTACCAAATATGGTGGTCCTAGCTCTTAAGGTTTAGGAGGGGTTCTTGAACAAAGGGACTCACAGACAGATGAACTCATGGACTGAAAGACAGGCAGAGAGACGCATACTGTATAGTTGATAATAGAAAAACAGGACAGTTTCTTTGCTTCTTCCTAAGAATGACATCAATAAAGGGTGTCTTGAAAGCACATCTAGTTTAGGCATGGCTTTGTAATGCCAAACCGTGACTGGTTAATTCCTAATCGTTTTTCAACCGGTCATTCCGACTGAGAGAAAAACTCTCACTTGGAGAAACTTGGGGAAACTTCCAGAATATTTTGTATTTTCCCTTTTCACCAACTTTCAATCCAATTCCACAGGAGCTGGATATCACCTGTGGGAGACAGCTCTGATCGGCCCCATTGATAGCAAAAAGGCTATGCATGGAACGAGCTACTGGGAGAGATTTTTGGCTGTAGTCCCATGGCCATCGGAGACTCCAGTTCAAGTCCACCCTCCACCTGAGATGCGGAAGTGACTGGAACAGGGATTGGCTGCCTTTCAAAAGGCAGTTAGGTGCCATCGCAGAATACATAGTAAACCTGTGGAACTCCTTGCCGGAGGATGTTGTGAGGGCTAGGACTTTAATAAGGTTCAAATAGGAGCTAGATAAGTTCATGGAGGACAGGTCCATCAATGGCTATTGGGCAGGAATGGGTGTCCCAGGCTCCATTTTTCAGAAGCTGGGAATGGATGACAGGGGAGGGATCACGCGAGGATTATCCATTGTGTTCCCTCCCTCTGGGGCATCTGGCATTGGCCACTGTTGGAAAACAGGAACTGGGCTACATGGACCTTTGCTCTGACCCAGTAGGTCCGTTCTCATGTTCTTATGTAAATCCCTTAGGTTCCTATGAAAATCACAGACAATGAGAACGAGGAGATGGAAATTTTATTCAGGTTGTAGCTGTCCAGCATTTGGAGTTCCAGATCTAGAGATCAGGTGGATCTGGGAGTGTTTGTCAAGATTTTTTTTTTAATTAGAGGACCGTTTTATTTTCTTCCTCCTATAAAAGTGTATTGACATTGGTTCCTTTTTTACTCGTAGTCTAGAGATCCGGTCCTCTAATAAATTTGAAGAGAGATTTCCAATGAGATCAGAAATTCTCGTTGCATGAATTTCCTTTGAAATGAGACCTTCCTTTCCTTCTCTTGTTTTGGGGCTTGGGGTTGAAGACCACTGCTGTCTCCATTATTTTCCCTTTATAATTAGTTGTTTTCCACGACTTCCCCTTTGAGCTTTATCATATGACTTCCTTTTTATCATGGGCCTTTTTTTTCCTATTTATGAGTAAATTTTAACTTTCCTCTGTTTAATCAATTCAAATTCCCAAGAGCAGAAATATCAAGGAAGATGATAACATCTTCTAGGAAGAGGCACTGGGGAGGAAGAACTTAGAATGGCTCTCCTTTTAATTGCTTAGGTTCCCATGGTTGCCCTTACCTCCCCCCTGCCCCTTCCCCTCACACATCATCTTGCTGTCCCTTCCTACAAGGCCCTATGGGGGGCATAGACCGAAGAATATATAGTTTGTGGTCTCATGGGTGCATCTTTCTGGGATCGAATCCTTGATTTGTGCAGCCCAAAGGGATTCACGAGTTTTCCTCTAATGAGCTGAATATTTTCAGCAAAAAATCAATCATGCCAGTTAACCTGGTGGTTACAGAATTCATGTGGTCAGCAGGGCGGAAAACCATGTTCAATAGGTCCCCTGCCTGAGCTGAACATATGAACATAAGAACAACCAGACTGGGTCAGACCAAAAGGTCCTTCCAGCCCAGAGTCCTTTCCGACAGTGGCCAAAGCCAGATGCCCCAGACGGAGTGAACAGAACAGGGAACCATCAAGTGACCCCTCTCCTGTCGCCCATTCCCACCCTCTGACAAACATTCCTGCCCATCCTGGCTAATAGCCTTTGATGGGCCGAACCTCCATGAATTTATCGAGTTCTTTTTTGAACCCTATTGAAGTCTTGTCTTCACAACCTCCTCTGGCAAGGAGTTCCACAGGTTGGCTGTGGGTTGTGTGAAGAAATACTGCCTTCTGGGTGTTTTGTTGCTCCCTAGTTCTTGTGTTATGGGAACACGTAAAGGATGTTTCCTACGTAAGACCACAAAAATGGCCATATTGGGTCAGACCAAAGGTCTGTCCAGCCCAGTGTCCTGTTTGCGACAGTGGCCAATGCCAGGTGCCCCAGAGAGATTGAACAGAAGAGGGAATCATCATGTAATCCCTCTTCTGTCATCCATTTCCAGCCTCTGACATACAAAGGCTCGGGACACCATCCCTACCCATCCTGGCTAATAGGCATTGATGGACCTAACCTCCATAAAGGTCTTGGAAGTCTTTTAAGGCGGGGAAATCTTCAGTTTCCCACACTGCAAAAAAGGGGCACTGGCTTATGGAATAATTTCTGAACAATCTCTCTCTCTCTCTTTCATCTTAAAGTGGAGCTATTTGGCATAATTAATTAAAAAGCCATTAAAAGAGGAACTCTGGTCAGCTGAAGAAGTGGGTCGTGCCCACGAAAGCTCATGATACCACCTACATGTTTTGTTAGTCTGTAAAGTGCTGCCAGACGTTTTCTAGTTTTTTAAATTTATTAAAGGAGGGGGTTGAAATTTTATTTCCCACCACCAAAGTGTGCGCCGTAAATGCCCTGGCTGCAGTTATCCTTGGACTTGCTTCCTGCCCAACTGGCTAGTCTTTCTCCTCGTGAATGACAACATGTATTCCCTGGGCTAGGAAAAGCCAGTAGGACCATCAATACTGCCCGTACTGGGTCATAACCAAAAGTCCATCAAAGCCCTGTTTCCTGTCTGCCAACAGTGACCAATACCAGGTGCTCCCCAAGGGAATGAGAAAACAGGTGATCTTTACGTGATCCATATTCTGTCGGCCATTCTGCGATTGTACTGGAAATCTCTTTCCTTAAAAAGAACACATCGGGACTCTGGATGTGACCAGTACCTGGGTTTCCTAAGTGTCTGAGTGACAGCGAGAGCCACTCAAAGTCCACTGGAACTGTGCATTTCAATCACATGCAGTACATCCGCCCAGGCCAAACCAAGCAGCCCACCAAGCAAACCACGGCTTGCCGGTATTCGCTGACTTAGATTCATAGCATCATAAAGCTGGAAGAGACCTCAGGGGGTCATCAAGTCCAGCCCCCTCCCCAAGGCAGGACCAATCCCAACTAAATCAACCCAGCCAGGGCTTTGTCAAGCCGAGACTTAAACACCTCTAGGGATGGAGATTCCACCACCACCCGAGGGAACCCCTCCCAGTGCTTCCCCACCCGCCTAAGGAAATAGTTTTTCCTAATATCCAACCTAGACCTCCCCCACTGCAACGTGAGACCATTGCTCCTTGTTCTGCCATCTGCCCCCATTGAGAACAGCCTCTCTCCAGCTTCTTTGGAACCCCCCTTCAGGAAGTTGAGGGCTTCTATCAAATCCCCCCTCACTCTTCTCTTCTGTAAACTAAACAAACCCAAATCCCTCAGCCTCTCCTCATAGGTCATGTGCTCCAGCCCCCAAATCATTTTGGTCGCCCTCCGCTGGACCCTCTGCAACGCGTCCACATCATTCCTGTAGTGGGGGGCCCAGAACTGGACACAATACTCCAGATGTGGCCTCCCCAGAGCCGAATAAAGGGGAATAATCACTTCTCTGGATCTGCTGGAAACGCTCCTCCTAATGCAACCTAATATTCCATTCGCATTCTTGGCTACAAGGACGCCCTGTTGACTCATCTCCAGCTTCTCATCCACTGGATTCCCTAGGGGCTTTTCTGCCAAACTGCTACTTAGCCAGTCAGTCCCCAGCCTGTAGCAGGACTTGGGATTCTTCCATCCCAAGGGCAGGACTCTGCACTTCTCCTTGTCGAACCTCACCTCATTTCTTTTGGCCCAATCCTCTAATCTGCCTAGGTCACTCTGGACCCTCTCCCTGCCCTCCAGCATACCTACCTCTCTTCCCCATCTCAGGGTCCAAGAGCCCACGTCCCAGAAGTCTAAATTCCATGAAAGAGCACATCTGCCCAAATCTCTGTGAGCCAAATCAGTGGGCATGCATTCCACTGTGGGTTTGCTTTGCAGTCTCAGACATTTTGGTATGGTCTCGCATGATCTTCTTATCAATAAACTAGGCAAATACAACTTAGATGGGGCTAGTGTAAGGTGGGTGCATAACTGGCTGGATAACCCTTCTCAGAGAGTGGTTATCAATGGTGCAAAGTCATGCCGGAAGGGCATAACAAGTGGGGTTCCACAGGGGTCAGGTTTGGGACCGGGTCTGTTCAATGTCTTCATCAACAATATTGGCGTAGAGAGGATGCTTATGAAGTATGCAGATGATCCCAAGCTGGGAGGGGTTCTAACTGCTTTGGAGGACAGGGTCATAATTCAAAACGATCTGGACAAGCTGGAGAACTTCTCGGAGGTAAATGGGATGAAGTTGAATAAGGAGAAATGCAAAGTGCTCCACGCTGGAAGGAACAATCAGTTTCACACACACAGAATGGGAAGCAACTGTGTAGGAAGGAGTCCTGCAGAAAGGAATGTCTGGGTCAGAATGGACCAAAGCTAAATATGAGTCAACAGTGTGGCACTGTTGCAAAAAAAGCAAATATAATTCTGGGCTGCATCAACAGGTGTGTTGTGAGCAAGAGACGAGAAGTCATTCTTCTGCTCTACTGTGCGCTGATTAGGCCTCAGTTGGAGGACTGTGTCCAGTTCTGAGAACCCCATTTCAAGAAAGATGTGGAGAAATTGGAGAAGGTCCAGAGAAGAGCAACAAGAATGATGAACGGTCCAGAGAACATGAAGTAAGAGGGAAGGCTGAAAGAACTCGGTTTGTTTAGTTTGGAAAGGAGAAGACTGAGAGGGGACCTGTGGGTGTCACATGATTGCAATACAGGAGGCCCCCGACTTGCGACGCGATTGGTTCCAGGGGAAGCGTCGCAAATCAGGGGAGTCGTAACTCAAACCCTCATTTACGATAGGTGCTGAGCGCAATCGTAAATGCGGGCCAAGGATGTAGGTCAGGGGGTTTTGGCCTCTACCGCACTTCCAAAAAAGGTTGTAAGCACACGGGGTCGGAATTTGGGCACTCGCAAGTCGGGGGCCTTCTATATAGACCGGGGGTGACATCACCAGTTTGAAATAACAGCCGGCTGTGTAGACGTGGACTAAGTCATTTCGGAAGAGCTCTAGTTACTTCCAAATAGTAGCGCAGTGTAGTCGTACCCTAAGGTTATGTCTAGAATACGCTGTATTTTTGAAAGAGGTGGGAATTTGCATATCTTCTTCTGATCTCACTTTCAGAAGAGGATCTTTTGAAAGGGAAAGTAGTCTGGACGTGTTTTTTGGGGGGAAAAAAATCTTTTTTTCGAAAAACTGCTCTTCCTTAAAAAAGGAGGTTTACACAGTTTTTTGAAAAAGGGTTTTTTTCTGAAAAAAAAACATGTCCAGACTACTTTCACTTTCGAATGACCCACTTTTGAAAGTGAGATCGGAAGAAGATATGCAAATTCCGATGGAATTTGCATATCCTCTTTCGAAAATACAGCCTAGTCTAGACGTACCCTAAGAAACAAGAGGATTACTTGAGCTATCCAAAAGGAACAGTAAGGAAGGTGGTCGTTGACTCAATGCCTGCCGTTTTCTTCAGAGTGATATTGTGATGAGACTATTATTGGAGAATAATTAGGCCTTTAGTGCAAGACAGGCCGTATAAGGTGTCCCTGGAACAATTCTGATTTCCTGACTATGATGTTCCTAGTTGTATGCATGTATCATGGTTGTATCTGATGTTGTGATTATTGCGTCTGTCTCTATTTCCAGTGTAGCTACACCTGGTAACTCCCACTAGGAGAGATGACTTGTCTAGCGAGCTGGTTGGGAACAGCCTACTCCGGGTAATGAGCCATTTGGGAAAATCATGGGCCTTGGGAGAAGTTTCTTTCCCACCTGGTGATCCTTCTTGAGAACTCTCCAGAGAGCCCGTAATTTATGATTGCTCTGATTCTCCAAGGGCACTGGCCAGGCTGGTGTCTCTGGGCACCATTTTGAGATGTTTGTATTTTTCCACACACTAGTCTGGGAATTAAGTATCAAAACAAAGGGTTCCTGCCCTACACTAAATCTATATAGACCGGAGGGTGACATCACCAGTTCTTCTTCCCTCCCTGCGCAAGAGGACTCCTTGAAAGACCTGCGGAAAAAAGATGAAACTGGGGGGAAGTGCTAGACTCAGACAAAAGCGATTTTTAGGGTATTTTGAGAAGCCTGAAAAACTAATTTCGCAAAGCAACTGCAGCTTTTGCCTGGAGAATCTGCCACTTTGCTGGTGTCATCAGTCAGGGTGAGACACTGCACCTTCATACTCAATGTAACTCGTGTGTTATCCTTTGGTTGCATTTTTATTTCGTTGCTGGCCCTGTGTTCTGCTTGGCAAAATCACTGACCCTCCTTATTTTCTAATTAATACACTTTTCGGTAGTTTAACCTAAACCAGGGTGCCTTGAAGGGAAGCATCCAGGGGAAAATCTCAACTTGGTTCGCTCGAGGGCGCATGTTCCTCTCCACATTGAGCGGAAGGCGATCCAAGTAACCAAATCCCGCTTCTCAGGATTTTGAGCAAGGCAGGGCCGTGCATCTGTGAGGTCCTAGGCTGGGCAGCTGGAGGTGGTCTCCACTGTAACTTTTCCATTGTTGGCTCATGCAGAGCCTGGTCAGAGAGCCTGCTTGTACCCACAGCCACATGTATCCCTTCCTGTGTAAATACTGCAGGAAGTGTAGGCCCAGGAATGAGTCGGCAGCTGTCCACAGTAGCACAGTGGGAGAGGAATTTCAGGTGAGTGGGTGAGAAGGTTGAGTGGAACCTCAGTTCCAGGTAGCACCGTGGGAGAACCCAGATGACAAAACGAGGAACAGTGGTCTAAAGTTGCAGTGGGGGAGGTCTAGCTTGGACATTAGGGATCAAACTATTTTACTAGGAGGATGGTGAAGCATTGGAATGGGAGGTGGTGGAATCTCCATCCCTAGATGTTTTTAAGTCCCGGCTTGACCAAGCCCTGGCTGGGATGATTGAGTTGGGGTTGGTCCTGCTTTGGGCAGGGGGCTGGACTCGCTGACTCCTGAGGTCTCTGCCAGCCTGGGATTCTATGAACAAATTGCAGATTGGTGATAGCAAAAGGTGCCTGAGAAAGAAGAAAGAACGGCTCTCACAATTATAACATAAGTAAGGCCCATATTGGGTGAAAGTGAAGGTCCATCTAGTCCAATAGCCCGTCTTCCAACCGGGGCCAAATCCAGATGCTTTATAGGGAATTAACAAAACCATTGATAATTAAGGGACCCATACCCTGTCACCCATTTCCAGCTTTTGACAGGGTATGGGTGTACCTGTCCTTCAGGAGTTGTTCCAGTTTGTTAGAGTCTCGTGTGAGTATTTTATTTTTCACCAAATGAATTTTATTGCTCATTTACAATTTTGAAAAAATTCCGTTTTTCTTCGCTGTTTACGTGCGGGTTGTTTTTTTTTCTTTCTCCATTTCCATTTTTCCGTCCTACACTGATGTTCCACCAGTGTCAATGAGCCATTGAAAGTCCTGGCGTAGAGAGTGTATATATGAGTGCTTCACGCATCAGAGGTTGAGGAAATTAGAAGGCAGGATAGATCAAGAATTGAGCCGCAGGAGGAGCTGACAGAGTTATTGTCTCCAGTACCTTTCCTGTAACAGCAAGGATCTCTTTTTATTGCTCATAAACTGGGTAAGTAAACAATCTCTCTCTCTCTCTCTCTCTCTCTCTCTCTCTCTCTCTTTGTGTCCATGTATTCATCTAATTCTGTCTGTGTATCTATTCCTATTTTGAAATAGGGATGCAAATGAAGACAATCAAAATTGCAAATGAAGCTGGAATTTAAATATCCAGTGCATCATTTGCATAATCTTGTTAGGGTGCTATTTCGAAATAATGCTATTTTGAAATAAAACACACTGTGTAGACGCGTTATTTTGAGAGAACACCCTTCTCTCCAAATAACCCCTATTCGTCCTAAAATGAGGTTTAACAGTTATTTCGAGAAGGGCTTTCTCTCAAAATAAGGCACCGACACAGTGTGTTTTATTTCGATATAGCGCTATTTCGAAATAGCACCATAACACGATTATGCAAATGAAGCACTGGATATTTAAATTCCGGCTTCATTTGCAATTTTGAATGTCTTCATTTGCATCCCTATTTCGAATTAGGGTGCAAGTGTCGACATACCCTTAGAATCATACACTCCTAGGGCTGGCAGAGACCGCAGAAGGTCATCGAGTCCAGCCCCCTGCCCAAAGCAGGACCAACCCCAACTCAATCATGCCAGCCAGGGCTTTGTCAAGCCTGGACTTAACCTTTCAGGATGGAGATTCCCTAGGGAACCCATCCCAGTGCTTTCCCACCCTTCTCGGGAAATCGTTTTTCCTAATGTCCAACCTAGACCTCCCCCGTGACCTTCCTAGACTTCTTGATTTTTATTTCATTTCTACTTCTGTATAAATGCCATCTCAGCTGCACTTGTGTATATCCATAGGAAACTGGTTAGTTTAGTCTGCTAGCTTTACCAAAGCAGGAGCGTGTACATCTTCCCAAGCTGAGCATTTTAACTCACAACTTCATGGTAGACCTACCTGCAGTTGAACTCTGAATGTCTTTCCTTCCCAATCGAATGACATTTTTATGTCACATAGATTTGTTGATATGACACTGATGTGATAAAAACACAGGTTGAACCTCTCTAGTCCGGCTCCCTTGGGACCTACCCAATTCTGAAGCAGAGAACTTTCCAGACCAGGAGAGGTCAATATTGTCTAGCAGCATTACAAACACTGCCACTGCTTCCTGGACTCTCAGAAGACATGCAGGGGTACATTAGAGCTAAATAACAGCGCAGAACACTCAGAGCCAGGACTGGTGGCTGTAAAGAAACTTTTTTGGACTGCGGGAATCTTGGCCACACCCATGAAAAGTGGACATCTGGGTAACTCAGCTTATGCCAGATGATGGATGTGTCTGGACCAGAGAGTGCCGGACTAGAAAGGTTCAACCTGTCCTTCACAAATCCCAACTTAAAAGTCCGCATTGAAAGTTCATGAGAACTTCATGGAGTTGAAAGGAACATTTCTGTAATTCCATAGGGTTCCATGCTCTTGGTTCTTGCAAGCTCAAACTCTTAATGAGATGAGTTTTTCCCGGTTTATTGACAACCTCACACTTGCAGTGCAGAGAGGCAGTGGTCGGAAATCACCTACTCCAAGTTTCTACCAAGTGTAACTGATGGTGGAAGTTGAATGCCTTTGCTACCTCAATATCTTATGTGTTACGTTTCTAGATTCATGGTATGGAGAAAGAGGACAGAAGAAATCAAACCCTCATCATGGAATTCATCCTCTTAGGATTTGGGAATGACTCCGAACTGGAGCCTCTTCTCATCCTTGTGCTTCTACTGATCTACATTGTAACGATTGCTGGAAACCTCCTCATTGTTGCCTTAGTTGTCGCTGATCATCATCTTCACACCCCCATGTACTTCTTCCTGGGGAACTTGGCTTGTGTGGAGACTTGCTACAGTTCCACCATCCTGCCCAGCCTCCTGGCAGGGCTTCTGACTGGGGACAGGACGATTTGTATTCACTGCTGCCTTGTGCAATTATATTTCTTTGGTATCATGAAAACGGTAGAAAATCTGCTGCTCATGGCCATGTCTTACGATCGGTATTTAGCGATATGCAATCCCCTCCGATACACAGCTGTGATGAACGGCCGGATGTGTTGCCAGCTAGTGGTGGGATCCTGGCTGAGTAGTTTTCTGGTTGTTGGCACACTAAATTATTTCTTCTTCCCATTAACATTCTGTGACTCCCAAGAAATTGACCATTACTTCTGTGATTTTTCACCCATGATAAAGCTCTCCTGTAGTGACACGTGGATGCTACAATTGGCGACATTAATTATCTCTGCCTTTGGGACGCTTGTGCCTTTGCTACTGACCCTGGCCTCCTATGTTTGTATCATCACCACCATCCTGAGAATCCCGTCCTCCACCGGGCGGCAAAAGGCCTTTTCCACCTGCTCCTCCCACCTCATTGTGGTGTCCATTTTATACGTGACCCTGATCATTGTCTATGTGTTTCCATCACTCAACACGTCTACGGTCCTCCACAAAGTGTTCTCGCTCTTCTACACAATCCTTAATCCCATGATCAACCCCATTATCTACAGCCTGAGAAACAAGGAGGTCAAAAAGTCCCTGAGAAAAGCTATTGTGAAAGTGGTTGCCTTCAGAAATAGACACATGAGAACATAAGGACATGTTCTCATATGATCTCGCATGATATTCTTATCAATAATCTTAGATGGGGCTACTATAAGATGGGTGCATAACTGGCTGGTTAACTGTTCTCAGAGAGTAGTTATTAATGGTTCACAATCCTGCCAGAAAGGTGTAACAAGTGGGTTTCCGTGCGGGTCTGGTACTGTTCAATATCTTCATCAACGATATAAACATTGGTATAGAGAGTACGCTTATTAAGTTTGCAGATGATACCAGGCTGGGAGGGGTTGCGACTGCTCTGGAGGATAGGGTCATAATTCAAAATGATCTGGACAAATTGGAGAAAAGGTCTGAAGTAAACAGGATGAAGTTTAATAAGGAGAAATGCAAAGTGCTCCACTTAGGGAGGAACAATCAGTTTCACACACACAGAATGGGAAGCGACTGTCTAGGAAGGAGTACGGCAGAAAGGGATCTAGGGGTCAGAGTGGCTCACAGGCTAAATATTAGTCAGCAATGTGATGCTGTTGCAAAAAAAGCAAGTATGATTCTGGGCTGCATGAACAGGAGTGTTGTGAGCAAGACATGTGAAGTCATTCTTGTGCTCTTCTCTGCACAGATTAGGCCTAAGTTGGAGTAATGTGTCCAGTTCTGGGCACCACATTTCAAGAAAAATGTGGAGAAATTGGAGAGGGTCCAGAGAAGAGCAACAAGAATGATGAAAGGTCTAGAGAACATGAGCTATGAAGGAAGGCTGAAAGAATTGGGCTTGTTTAATTTGGAAAAGAGGAGATTGAGAGGGGACATGATAGCAGTTTTCAGGTATCTAAAAGTGTGTCACAAGGAGGAGGGAGAAAACTTGTTCTTCTTGGCCTCTGAGGATAGGACAAGAAGCAATGGGCTTAAACTGCAGCAAGGGAGGTTTAGGTTGGACATTAGGAAAAAGTTCCTAACTGTCAGGGTGGTTAAACACTGAAATAAATTGCCTAGGGAGGTTGTGGAATCTCCATCCCTGGAGATATTCAAAAGCATGCTAGATAAATGTCTATCGGGGATGGTAGACAGTACGGGTCCTGCCATGAGGGTAGGACACTGGACTCGATGACCTCTCGAGGTCCCTTCCAGTCCTAGTATTCTATGATTCTGTGATAAGAACGGCCATTACTGGGTCTGACCAAGGGTCCATCCAGCCCAGTATCATGTCTGCCAACAGTGGCCTACACCAGGTTCCCCAAAGAGAGTGAACCGAACAGGTAATGATCAAGCGTTCTCTCTCCTGCCATCCATCTCTAGCCTCTGACAAACAGAGGCTAGGGACGCCATTCCTTACCCATCCCAGCTAATAGCCACTGATGGGCCTAACCTCCATGAAGCTATCTAGTTCTCTTTTAAACCCTGTTATAGTCTTAGCCTTCACAACCACCTTAGGCGAGGAGTTCCACAGATTGACTGTGTGCTGTGTGAAGAAGAACGTCCTTTTTTTTTTTTTACCCTGCTGCCCATTCATTTCACTGGGTGGCCCCTAGTTCTTATATTATGGGAACAAGTAAATCACTTTTTCTCATTCACTTTCTCCACACTACTCATGATTTAAGAGACCTCTATCATATCCCCTTAGTCTCCTCTTTTGAAGCTGAAAAGTCTTAGTCTCTTTAATCTCTCCACAGAATGTGATGGGACAAATTTGAGGCTATAGGAAAATAGGGATGAAGTGATATAGTTCTTTAGACAGGCTATGTCTAGACTACAAACATATTTCGAAAGAGCCTTTTTCGACAGATATTTTCGAAAAAGCCTCTTTTGAAAAAGGAGCATCTAGACTACCACCAGTACTTTTGAAAAAGCAAGCCGCTTTTTCGATAGAGAGCACCCAGGCAGTCTCGATGCTCTCTTTTGAAAAAGCACAGTTTGCATTACATTGTGTCTTTTTTCGAAAGAGCGCTTTTGAAATAAGGGGTTCTTCCTCGTAAAACGAGGTTTTCTGCGGTCGAAGAAACTGCCGTGGTCTTTTGATTTACTTTGGAAAGAAAGCAGCAGCAGTCTAGATGCAGGGGAATTTTTTTCAAAAAAGGCCACTTTTTTTTAAAAAGCCCTGCAGTCTAGACTCACCCACCGGGCCCATTTTATTCCTTGAGATCAAGATAACTCCTTATTGATAACTCCTTTCTTTCTTTCTTTCTTTCTTTCTACACACACAAATTTTCTTTTTTTGTTCTTTCTTTCTTTCCTTCTTTCGTTCTACACACACAGACTTTCTTTCATTTTCTCTCTCTTTCTTTCCACGCACACAAATTTTCTTTCTTTCTTTCTTTCTACACCCACAGACTTTGTTTCATTCTTTCTCTATTTCTTTCTTTCTACACACACAAACTTTCTTTCTTTCTTTCTTTCATTTAATGCCAATGTGTTTATACAAAGCTTGATACTGTAAGAGACATTCTTTCAGGAACATCTGTGGGTTTTCTCCCAGACACACTTTTCAGCAAAGCCCTCGGCCTCTTTCATCCAGACATGTACACTTGCGCTGAATTTCTGCAAGGCAATTAACATCTTTTCTAGATTTCTTGGTTTCTTCCACTCCCACCGAAAGCAAAGACGCTGATTGCCCACTGAAGAGGTTCCTCTGTTTTTATTATGTCTCTGAAACACAGGTAACAATATTTTGCCATCTCAGTGGGTGGAGAACATCAGAACGGCCAGACTGGGTCAGACCAAAGTCCATCTAGCCCAGTGTCCTGTCTGCCTACACAGACCAACACCAGGTACCCCAGAGGCAGGGATCACAAGAGATAATCCTCATGTGACCCCCTCCCATGTGTCCCACTTCCAGAGAAACAGAGGCAAGGGACACCATTCCTACCCACCTTGCCTAATAACTATTGATGGACCTAACCTCCATGAATCTATCTAGCTCTTTTTGGAACCCTGTTAAAGTTCTAGTCTTCACCACATCCTCGGGCAAGGAGTTCCACAGGTTGACTGTGCACTGAGTGAAGAAAAACTTCCTTCGGTTTGTTGTAAACTGACTGCCTATTAACATTCTACATGGATCTGTCACTTGGGAACCAAACGATGGAAGTCCAAAGGGGGTTGAGACCCCCTACCTTTTCATCCATCTTTTTAGGGTAAAGGCCACATTAAAATATTTGCAGGTGTACTTATGCTTATATCAATATAAATATCGACACAGGTATATATTATGGAAGCAGTACTGTCTGGCACAGATTTTCAAAGCTCATAAGACCCCATTTCTTTTACTTGCCCAAATAAAAAGAAATGGATGAGTGAAAATGAATAGGAAATGGGTAGCCAAATGCAATTTCAGCTGATCTAGCATCAAATGGGCATCCGTCGCACTCCACAGTAACGTATACTCCCAGGGTTTGACTCGCAAATAAATTAAAGTTTGTGGCCTCAATTGTCTGTCTTTGCTGGACTGAATCCTTGATTCGTGCAACCCGAGGGGATTCATGAGTTTTACTCCAACGAGCAGAATATTTTCAGCCCACGTCGATCAAAATTGTTGAGGATTTAGATGCTGATCTAAACCCCTTTGAACCATTTCACCCTGATGAGTGTTGTGGAGAGCAGCGTAGAAGATCACTTTCAATATGAGTATGTCTACACGGCGTTTCTCTTTCGAGAGAGGAATGCAAATGCAGTCGAGCGAAATTGCAAATGAAGCGCGGATTTGAATTTCCCACACTTCACTTGCATAATGGCATCTGGGCGATTTATGAAACACCCTATTTCAGAAAAAAATGCGTCTTCTGGATGGGGTTATTTTGAAAAAAATCCTTCTTTCGAAATACCCTATTTTGGGAAAAAAACGCCATTTATTATTTCAAAAAAACCAATCCCGTCTTTCAAAATAACCCTTAAACCTCATTTTTGAAGGAGTATGGGTTTTTTGGAAAGAAGGGGGTTATTTTTAAAATAATAAACGGTGGGGTTTTTTCTCAAAATAGGGTGTTGCGCAAAAGCACCCGGACGCCATTATGCAAATGAAGTGCGAGAAATTCAGATCCGCGCTTCATGTACAATTTCGCTCAGCTGCATTTGCATTCCTCTCTCGAAAGAGGAAGGCAGTGTAGACATCCCCTGTCTTCCCTGCTCAAGGTGGAGAAGTTTTCACTGTCACACCATGGAGCTATGTCTCGGCGACAGAGACCTCCAGTATCCCGGAAAAAGTCCACCACATCCAGGGAACGCATCTGCTCTTCCGATATTTTTTGCAGAAAAGCAGACATGCTTTGTAGGAAGCCGAGGAAGAAGGGTTTTTCTGAAAGAAGAGGGTTTTTTCCAAAATTTGACCCAGTGTAGACGGGTCAAATTTCGGAAAAGCCTTTTCCGACAAAACAATTGGAAAAACATAGGCAAATTGCAGAGCATATCTTTTCTGATAAAAAGTGACAGTCTAGACATAGCTTGGGAAAAGGTGCACTGTCTTATGGGATATGCTCTGCACAATGTCTCTCTGTCTCTCTCTCTCTCTCCCTCTCTCTCTTTTCAAAGTAAATCAGAATCATAGAGGCGGGGACATCAACACCTCTAGGGATGGAGAGTCCACCCTCTCCCTAGGGAACCCATCCCAGTGCTTCTCCACCCACCTCGGGAAATCATTTTTCCTAATCTCCAACCGAGATCTGCCCCACTGCAATGTGAGACCGTTGCCCCTAGTTCTCCCGTCTGTCAGTTTCCAAGTGCTTCCATTCGGAATAAATAATTAAATAGCTATTGAAAGAGGGGCCTGAACGTCCATTTCCCATCACCAACGTGTGCACCATAATTGCCTGGCTGCAGAGTCATCCTTGGACTTGCTTTCTGGCCCAATGGACAATCTCTCTCATCGTGAATGTCAATGAATCCAAGAAGCATAGAACACTAGAATGGGAAGGGACCTCGTGGGGTCATCGAGTCCAGTCCCCTGCCCTCATGGCAGGCCCAGGCATTATCTAGACCATCCCTGACAGGTGTCTGTCCAACCTGCTCTTCAATATCTCCAGAGATGGAGATTCCACAACCTCCCTACGCAATTTATTCCAGTGTTTAACCACTCTGACAGGTAGGAAGTTTTTCCTACTGTCCAATCTCATCCGCTCTTGCTGCAGTTTAAGCCCATTACTTCTTGTCCTCTCCGCAAAGGCCAAGGAGAAAAATCCCCTCCCCCCCCCCACACACTCCTGCTATGGGGAAATTCACACTGGGAAACACTAGGGAAAACTAGGATCTTTTGAAAGTGAAAGTAGTCTGGACACATTATTATTCAGAAAAAACCACCCCTTTTTTTTTCAAAAAAACATGTAAACCTCCTTTTTTTTAGGAAGAGCAGGTTTATTCGAAAACTGGGTTTTATTCAGAAAAAAAACCTGCGTCCAAACTCACATTCGAAATATCCTCTTTCAAAAATGCGATCGGAAGAAGATACGCAAATTCCCGTGGCATTTGCATATCCCCTTCCGAAAAAACAACAACAGTGTAGTCTAGAAGTAGCCCTTGATATTGGGATGGTATAATTACCGCACAATGATTGGGCCTTTTGTGCAAGACAGGCCGTATAAGGTGTCACTGGAAAAGTTCTGATTTCCTGCATGTGATTGTCCTAGTCATGTGCATGCGTCATTGTTGTCTCTGAAGTGCTGATTATTGGGTGTGTCTATTTCCAACATACTTACACCTGGAACTCCCACGAGGCCACATGCTATTAGTCCAGATAGCTGGTTGAGAAGGGCCTATTGGAGTTAACGAGCCATTCGGGAAACCAATGGGCCTGAGTAGAAGCGTCTCTCCCTCATCATAAGCCTTGCTGAGAACTCTCCAGCGTGCCCGTAATTAATGGCTGTTGTGATTGTCCACGGGCAGGCGAACAGGGCCTATGTCCCTGGGCACCATCTTGAGATGTTTGTGTTTTTCCACAAGTCGGTCTCTGAATTAACTTTTGGAACAAAGGTGTGAAGGCAGGCTCTTTTTGGCCAGGCCTCGTGCGCATAGCCTTCCTAGCCCAAGATTGCCTTCCCCAAAAACCCAAAACCCAGACAAGTAAGGGTCATGCAAAGTTCGTGTCGGCCAAGAGCCACCTAACCCCCTCACCTCTTCCTCAATGGAAAAACCCTACACTATGAGACTTAAAATCAGAAAAAAAGAGAAAACAGGAACAAAAAAACAGACATGTAAAGTTCACTTTGGCTGTGCCATGCCTGATAAGGCAGAAAGAGGAAAACAGGAAACCGTCTCACCGCCTCCCCTTCCCCCTCACTCCTGTCACGTATCGAACAGGGTCTGCTCGCCTATCACAAAAGCGGGCAAAAAGCTCTCTCTATAAAATAGCTTCCCCTCCTGCATCCAGTTGAGGGTTCCTGAAAATTTGGAAGGCGGAATACGAGCCAGGTGCCAAGGGCTGATCACCCGAGGACCCCCTCCTGCTCACCGAATCAACTGAATCTTCTGCAGAGCATAATGAATAACGAATATGCTGTTTTCTCTGTTGTCCCTTGTGTGTCTGATAAGGGTGAGTACTCTTGTTGTTTTAGTATTAGTTAGAAGTTGTTAAATAATAGTAATAGGAGTAAGTTTGTAAAAGGATTGTTAAGTAGTGTTAAGAGTTAGATAGATGTTAAATCTTATAAGCGAGATTAATGTAAATATAACTGTTAAAAATCCCTGGGTTGTTGTTGATAATTACTTAGATTTAGAAAGACCTCAGGGAATTCTCCTTTATTGCATTACATTCTGTTTATTGTTCCTGTTAATAGTTATTTGGCGCCCGCGCCTGTAAAACTATTAAATAAAAAATTATAATTAGAAACATTTTAATAAAAGTTTAAAAGATACTTAGTACAAGGGTGTCTGTTTCTACACCTCCCCGGGACTGGCCACATTCCCGAACCTTGTATCTTCCCCTACAAAAGGGTTCCTGCCCTGCTCAATCTGTATAAACCAGGGGGGTGACCTCACCAGTTCTCCTTCGCACAAGAGGGCTCCTGGAAAGACCTGAGGAGCGAAGACAGAACAGGGGGGCATGTGCTGGACCAAGGCAAAAGTGATCTCTAAGCTGGAAACTCGAGAAACCGAAGTTGCAACACAGATGTAGCTTATGCCTTGAGAATCTACAGGTTGGCTGGCGTCAGCAGTCAGGGTGAGAAACATCTCTTCGCGATTAAGTGAACTCGTTCGTTATGCCCGATTCATGTGGGTTTGTGTTTGCTGGTACACTGCTCTGTTGAGGTTTCTAGCCTTTACTGTCACTTACAATCTTTGTTTTTTATAGTTCATAAACTTTTTTTTATGGTTGAACCGAAACCAGGTTGCTGTGAAGTGGAGCGCACGGGGAAAATCTCATCTTGGTTTTGCACAAAGGGGCATGCTCCTCTTCACATTGAGGGGGGAGGCAAACCCAGCACCCAAATCCTCCTGCTCGGTGTTTACACCCAGGCTGGGCAGTGCAACTGGGTGTATCCCTACTTGTGGGAATGATGGGACCAGGAGTGGGTCAGCATCTGGTCACAGCTGCCCAGTGGGAGAGGAACCCCAGGCTGGTGGGTTAGAGGGTTGAGTGGAGCCTCAATTCCTGGTAACACCCGGAAGAATCCCTCATAGATGAGTTAGAGCAAAAGATGCCAAAGAGAGAGCTTAGGAGGACTCTCAGGTTTGGAACATTAGTGAGTGCAATTGTCCATCTAGCCCAGTAACCTGTCTTCTGACAGTGGCCAATGACAGGTACTTTAGAGGGAATGGACAAAGCTATTGGTCGTTAAGGAGCCAATTCTCTGTCACTCATTCCCAACTTCTGACAAACGGAGGCTAGGGACACCATGCCTACACAACCTTTCTAATAGCAATTGAAGGACCTCTAGTCCAGGAATGTTTTAAATGTATTGTCTCCTCATTGTATTTTACTCTTCTCTCCATCCATTTGATTGCATGCTCGAATTCTGGAACATAAATACTTTCTCCAGTGTGTGTGTGGTTTTTTCCCCTGCTTTTCCATTTTTTTTCTGTCATATATTGATTTTGCACCGGTGTCAATGCGTCGATGTACCGGTGCAACTCTCAGAAAAGACACAATTTATCTGGGTGCATCAGAAATCAGTAGATGAAGAGATCATATACCTCATTAGGATATATCAATGAGCGTGTAAAAGAAAAAAAGGAAGATATTTCAAAGTTATTGGCTCAGAAGCCTTTTTTGTAATGGCAAGGGTCTGTATTTTATTGCTCATAAAAATCTATCTATCTATCCCCACCCCCATCTATCTATCTATCTATCATCTCCATAAACTCCCCTCTCCATCTATCCCCCTACACACCTTTGCTCTCTCTCACCTCCTCTCTCTTTCCCATATATTCTTCTCAGGTATCTAAAAGGGTGTCATAAGGAAGAGAGAGAAAACTTGTTTATCTTGGCCTCTGAGGACAGAACAAGAAGCAAGGGGCTTAAACTGCAGTAAGGGAGGTTTAGGTTGGACATTAGGAAAAAGTTCCTAACTGTCAGGGTGGTCAAACACTGGAATAAATTGCCCAGGGAGGCTGTGGAATCTCCATCTCTGGAGATATTTAAGAGTAGGTTAGATAAATGTCTATCAGGGATGGTCTAGACAGTATTTGGTTCTGCCATGAGGGCAGGGGACTGGACTTGATGACCTCTCGAGGTCCCTTCCAGTCCTAGTATTCTATGAGTCTATGATTCTCATTCTGCCTATATATCTCTTTTTTCTCCAGATTTTCATGTTTCTCCAGACACATTTCCCTTTGAGATAAAAAAATGACTCCTTAATTTCCCTTTAAATAAGTTTTTAAACATATCTTGCTTGCATTTCTTTATAGGAGATTGGATTCAGATTTTGGTTGCATTTCTGTACATCCATATGAATATGTGTAGCCAGACAGGAACCGCCCCCCCCCCGTAACATCTTGCTTGCCCCTCTCTGAGATGCCTGGAGCACACAGGGCACACAGAGCAGTACAATCAGCATAGTCTTTGAAAGCCTTGACAGAAGGCGTGGATATGCTGGCTGCTGTGACCCTGGATGGCTGTAAACAGAGATACACCAATTGCTGACCTCGAGGCTGCGAGAACTGCCTCGACTGAAACCCATATTGATACGAACACACACTCGTCCAGGGGGGAGGAATCTTCCACCCAGTAAAGCATGGCCAGTACTCACAATTTAGTTCTCTCTCTTGCAAGTGTAAATTAAGTTGAAACTCCCTTGTAAGAAGTGGCGTCACAAAGACAATTTGGCATCGTAGATAAGAAAGAGGATACGGGCCCCTATGGGTATAAAGATGGGTCCAGCAGCACACTTCCTCTGAGTGTCAATCTACCGTCTGCCTGCTGGTCGGGTTAGGTAATTGCCTCCCGAGGTTCCATGGGGACGCCCACCTCGTATTCGTCTTTCCTAGGAATTGAGGGACCGGCCCTGGCTTGACCCGCTGGAGTCGAGAGGCACAGAAGGGGGTAAATATTGTACCTGGATGTGTCCTTTGTCTTAAGTGTACACATAGACTTAGAGCTCTTTAAAGATTAAACTGTCACTTGGTACCCTTATTTCTATTTTCTATCTTTATTTTCTTTGTAACCATTTTTAAGATCTATATTTGTCAATAATTAAGAAATACAGCAATAGCCATTGTAACCATATGATTTATAAGCTTCTTTAATAAACCTGTAACTGTTTAACTTTTAACCTGGACTCCTTCAGTTGCTGTAACAGAACCAAGCACAATTTAAAAGAACTTCAGCCGGTCATAAGGGACAGGTATAGGAAGAGCTTGGGCGTTTTGGATCGTGTCACTCCCAGGTGACAGATCCGTTGGGGCATCTCTCAGTCTTCCCTAGACTGCCCGCTGCAAAGGGATCCTGTATCCTAGCAGCTGAAATCTGAGATGTAATAAGCTCTTCCTATAAATTCTGGGGTGTCTGTCAGCCTATTGGCTGCCCTCCGCGACGGGACCCCGGTCCTAGCGGTAAAGGCACAGACGTTAAACTTTCGGGGCGCCCTTCAGCCTCCTAGGCTGCCCACTGCGACGGGACCTTGTGTCTTAGCAGTTAAAGACTTGGGTGCCACACACACACACACTGCCCTGACCATCGGCTGACAATATGATAATTTTATCCTGCTAGCTCAGTCGATGTGAGTTCATGTTAATCTTCCTAAGTTGAGAATTTCACCTTCTGGCTGCAGAGTTGATGGGTCCATGATTAAACTGTAAATATTGCTAATTTCCAAACAATTTTTGTCTTGTTGATTTGTTCATCTGACACTAATGTGATAAAGATTCATGAAAAATCGTGGCATAGAAGTCATTATTTAAATTTCACGAGAGCTTAAGGAGTTAAATGGGACATTTTTTAAATTCAGTAGGATTTCATGCTCTTGGTCCATTTATCTTGGTAGCTCAAATTCTTAATGAGATGAGTCTTGCTCTGTTGAGAGACAACTTCATTTTCCTAGTCCAGACATGCAGTGATAGGAAATTACTTGCATCAATATCTCATGCTTTTGTGTTTCTAGATCCATGCTATGGAGAAAGCAGAAGGAAGAAATCAAGCCCTCATCATGGAGTTCATCCTTTTAGGATTTGGAGATATCCCTGAAATTCAGTCCCTTCTCATCCTTGTGTTTCTAGTGACCTATATTGGGACTATTGCCAGGAATACCCTCATCATTGTGCTGGTTGTGGCTGATCGGCACCTTCGCACCCCCATGTACTTCTTCATGGGGAACTTGGCCTTCCTGGATATCTGCTACAGCATCACCATCTTGACCAGGCTGCTGTTCAGTCTCCTGACTGGGGACAAAACCGTCTCTGTCAAGTGCTGCCTGGTGCAAAGCTATTTTTTCGCCATCGTAGCAACCACAGAAAATCTGCTGCTGGCGGCCATGTCTTACGATCGGTATTTAGCGATATGCCACCCACTGCATTATGCTGCTCTGATGAACGGCCGGGTGTGTTGCCAGCTAGTGGCGGGCTCCTGGCTGTATAGTTTTCTGGTGGTCGGTGTATTGAATAGTTTCTTGTTCCCGTTAACGTTCTATGACTCCCAAGAAATTGACCATTACTTCTGTGATTTTTCACCCATGATAAAGCTCTCCTGCTACAACCCCCAGCTTCTGAAACTGGCAACCTTTATTATCTCTGCCATAGGGACGGTTGTGCCTTTGATACTGACCCTGGCTTCGTATGTTTGTATCATCAGCACCATCCTGCGAATCCCGTCCTCCACCGGGAGGCAAAAGGCCTTTTCCACCTGCTCCTCCCATCTCATGGTGGTGACCATTTTATATGTGATCACAATTACTATTTATGTGTTTCCAACAAGGAACATTCCCAAAGTGATACACAAAATATTGTCTCTTTTCCAAACAGTCCTGATTCCCATGGTCAATCCTCTCATCTATACCCTGAGAAACAAGGACGTCAATGAATCCCTGAGAAAACTTAGTCTTAAACTCTTTGCTTTCAGAAAGAGGTACAGAATCCTATAGAAATAATTTTAGACTATAATACAGCCGGTCCCCGAGTTGCGAACGGTCGTAAGACAACCGTTCGCAGTTACGACCGAAACTGTCGTAAATGGTGGACCCCAAGTTACGAACACGATCCGCGCTTACAAACAGCACGGTCGCGTGTAACTCAATGGGGCCCAACTTATGAACAAACCTAGTTATGACCAATTGCTTGGTTCGTAACCGGTTCGTAAGTCGGAAAGAGGCTGTAAAATAGGGTGTGCCTACACAGCACCCTAAACTCGAAATAAGATACACAACTTGCGCTACGCAAATTAAGTGTCTTATTTTTAATCTATTTCAAAATAGATTATTTTGAAATTTGGTGCATCTAAACAGCACCAAATTTCAGAATAATGGTCTGTTTTGAGTAATCCCTTATTTCTTGTGGCACGATGTTAGCTGGCATGGTGAAAAAGTGCACCCGTTATTTCGAATAATATTTTGAAACAGGAAGCGGCTTGTGTAATGCAGGGTAGCTATTTCGGGATACCTCTGGTATCCCAAAATATCCATGAAGTATAGATGTTTCCATAGGCTGTGTCTAGACTACATCCCTCTTTCGACAGCGGGATGTAAATTAGACACTTTGAAATTGCAAATGAAGCGGTGATTTAAATATCCCATGCTTCATTTGCATAATCGTGTCATGGCACTCTTTCGAGCAAGCGCCATTTCAAAAGTAAAACCACGGTCTTGACGCGGTTCTTTCAAAATGGCACTGTTTCGAAAGAGCACCATGACCCGATTATGCAAATGAAGCATGGGCTATTTAAATCCCCGCTTCATTTGCACTTTCGAAGTGCCTCATTTACATCCCTCTGCTGACAGAGGGATGTAGTCTAGACATACCCATAGACATGAACCGATCTAGTTTCTTAAATATGGCCCATTTTATTCCTCATGGTTACCCCTTATTGAACTTCTTTCTTTCTTTTTTTCTTTCTTTCTTTCTTTCTTTTGTCTACTATTGATGATTAGCCTTTCATACAATGATTGCACATTTCTTTATACTAAACTTGGCAATATTATAGACATTGTTTAGGGCTTTTTTGCTGATACACATTTCTGTAAATACCTCTCCTTTATTCTAAGGATATTAAATTGCAGTTTAGTGACTAGTGGAGTAGTCGATGGAATTTCCCTGAGTAGGGTCCATTGTCACAGGTATAAATGTCTTGCAGTACATTCCTGTACTTGGTTCAACAATATACCTGACTCGGGTGTCTTTGTATCTTATGTTAGTCTGCGGTCTTTGGGAGCATTCTTAAAGTCTGTTATCCTAGCTGCCTGCACAGAACTGGCATGATATACTGAGGGATCTTACAAAAAGACATGCAGCCGAACGTTTATCATCCCTGATGAAGAAGAAGACCTGTCAGGAACCCTGAACTTACTACGTTGGTGTCCTGACTTAGTATAACCGGTTCCCTACAGGAAATGCTCTATAGTTCCCAAGTACACAAGGAAATAGGATTTTGTGACTCAGGCTCTGATAGAAAATGTTGTTCTCCCTGCTCATGCAACACATGGACCTCTTGAGCATGATGGAGGATGTTTCACACATCTGAACGTTTGCCAGCACCACGGGGTGGGAAGATGATGAATGCCAACTGTGGAAAGGCGGGTGATTCACCAGCAAGAGCAGGATGTGCACGTCGTAGTGGTGCCCCCGTTTTTAAATCCCCCTTAGTCTGAACTCCGTGCCCGCGGCTACACGCGGCACGGACTAGGTAGTTCAAATTAAAGATCCTAATTCGAACTACCGTTACTCCTCGTGGATGGCGGCACCCGGGAACATGCAAATGAAGCCCGGGATATTTAAATTTGCTTCATTTGCAACTCTGCTTGCCCTCATTACCCTACCTAGCTCAAACTAACGAGCTAGTGTAGACATACCCACAGAGAGGCCAATACACGCCTGAGGAATGTGTCTGGAACCTGCAAACCAGCCAATATCATGACTGCTGACACAGCGATAGACCACTGGGCCATGTGACCTGCTCCAGCTTGGAAGAGACCAGGCATGGATATAAAACGCCATGAGGTGGACTCCATCTTGCCTTGAATTCTGCTCCTGATCCCAGATGCAGCCTTGCGAGGAACAGCGCGCCGGAAACAACCGTGGACCCACCCCGACATAGGATGGACACCAGAGACTTTTAAGCCAGCAGATTGTAACATCTCTGCTGAGAGCCTGCATCGGGAACTTGGTGATTCGGTGCATGTGATGTATTCTCCTTAAGAACCTCACTCTCACGCTTTACTTTCTTTTACTAATAACGCTTTCGATTTTAGAGTCTAAAGGACTGGCCCAGAGCGGTCTTGTGGGTAAGATCCAGAGTGTAAATGGATTGGGACCTGTGGCTGGTTCTTCGGGACCAGAAAGACCCGCTCGGGGGAGGTGAGATTGGGTTCTATAACCCCTCCCCTGTGTGTTAGGCCCGGGGCTGATTGGGGCACAGGGAGAGATGGGGTGTGGGGGGGGGTTTTGCTCGGTGTGACTGGTTTGTGACCCGTGTGGGAAGGTCTCCGGTCAGGGGCTGTAAGGAGCCCTGAGTGTGAGCGATTCGCCCTGCGCGGACGCCCTCGGCGGTGCCCAGACCCGGCCCGGTCCCTCACAAGCTGTCAAGCACAGCACGTCAGCTGCCCCTCCCCCCCGCTGCTGTGCCCTCCCTGCCCTTTGCCTTGGGGCTGCCCCTCCCTGGGAGCCTCCTGCTTGCTGTGCACGGCAGGGAAGGGAGAGGAGGGGGTGCTGATGTCAGGTGCCCCCCCTCCCAGCCTGTATCCTATCTCCACAGAACAGGGGCAGGGGGCACAACAGGGCCTGGCAGGGAGGGATTTTGCTGGCTGCTTTGGGAGTGGTGCAGGGCCAGGGCAGGGGGGCAGCCTGCCTCAGCCCCACTGCACCCCCACCCCGGAGCCACCTGAGATAAGCAGTGTCCAGCTGGAGCCTGCTCTGAACCCCACCCCAGTCATGAACCCCCCCCCTGCACCCCAAGGCCCTGCCCTAGCCCTGAGCCCCCACACCCAAAAACCCTTACAGAGCCTGTACCCTGAACCCCCTCCTACACCCCAAGGCCCTGCCCCAGCCCTGAGCCCCCGGACCCAAACTCCCTTACAGAGCCTGTACCCTGAACCCCCCCTGCACCCCAAGGCCCTGCCGTAGCCCTGAGCCCCTGGACCCAAACTCCCTTACAGAGCCTGTACCCTGAACCCCCTCCTGCACCCCAAGGCCCTGCCATAGCCCTGAGCCCCTGGACCCAAACTCCCTTACAGAGCCTGTACCCTGAACCCCCCCCCCGCACCCCAAGGCCCTGCCGTAGCCCTGAGCCCCCGGACCCAAACTCCCTTACAGAGCCTGTACCCTGAACCCCCTCCTGTACCCCAAGTCCCTGCCCCAGGCTCAGCTCAGAGCCCCTCTCCCAACCCAGATCCGTTAGCCCAAGACCAGAGCCTGTACCCCAACCCACTGCCCCTGCCTGGGGAAAGGGAGGAAGGTTGGGGGAGGATGGAGTGAGCAGGGGCGGGGCCTCAGAGAAGGAGCACAAAGGAAGTCGAGAAGGGGATTTCGGTTTGAGGTAGATCTTGGATTGCACTTAAATTCAGAAAGTGACTGTGTGCTTAAAAAGGTTGGAGACCATTGTCTTAAAGCGATGAATATCAAGGGGGAAGAGTATAAAATAGAAGGAAAATGAAGTATCACCGCTTAAATTTCAATGCATTCACAAATGTCTCAGTGCCATAGGGTGTGAAGAGCCCTCAGGAGGTCACCAAGTCCAACCCCCTGCTAAAATGGGACCCATCCCAACTAAATCATCTCAGCCAATGAAAGAAAAGCCGGCCTCCCTTCATGAGGTGTGAGGACACCCACCTGCTGGCAAGACTGTCAGAGATGGGATTTGAACCCACCTTTCCTAGGGACACTGCCACCTTCACGCAGCACCTTAGGGTGTGTCTACACAGCCCCCTTACCTCAAAATAAGATATGCAATTTGTGCTACTCAAATTGCGTACCTTGTTTCAAGGTAGTTCCGAAAGAGCTAATTTCAAAATTTGGTGCTCATAGAACCATAGAGCTGGAATTGACCTCAGGAGGTCACCAAGTCCAACCCCCTGCCCAAAGCAGGACCAATCCCAGCTAAATCAACCCAGCCAGGGCTTTCTCAAACCGAGACTTAAACACCTCTAGGGATGGAGATTCCACCCCCTCCCTAGGGAATCCATCCCAGTGCTTCCCCATCCTCCTAGGGAAATCGTTTTCCCTAACATTCAAACTAGGCCTCCGCCACTGTTACTTGAGACCATTGTTCTTTGTTCTGCCATCCATCACTACTGAGAACAGCCTCTCTCCATCCTCTTTAGAACCGCCCTTCAGGAAATCAAAGGACACTACCAAATCCCCCCTCGCTCTCCTCTTCTGCAGACTAAACAAACCCAAATCCCTCAGTGTCTCCTCGTAGGTCATGCGCTCCAGCCCCCGAATCATTTTGGTTGCCCTCCTCTGGACCTTCTCCAATGTGTCCACATCCTTTCTGTAGTGGGGGGCCCAGAACTGGATGCAATAATCCAATGTGGACTCCCCAGAGCTGAATAAAGGGGAATAATCACTTCTCTGGATTTGCTGGTAATGCTTCTCCTAATGCCCCCTCTCTAGAAAGTGCTCCTTTTGGCTACAAGGGCACCCTGCTGACTCATCTCCAGCTTCTTATCCACTGTCATCCCCAGGTCCTTTTCTGCCAAACTGCTACTTAGCCATACATAGAAATAAGGCTATTCCGAAATGTCACTTAATTCTCATAGAATGAGGTTTACAGAGATGTCAGAATAGCACACCCCTTATATTTCGATATAGCGGCCTTGCTCTTAAGATGCGGAATAACTGTTTGGGGATACCAGAGGTATCCCAAAATGCCTCTGGCACTGTAAATGTAGTCTTGGATTGCATCAATGAAGGTAGAAGATGTGGCAATACCCACCAGGTTCTGTAAAGTGATAATAAATTATTGCATAAGGTTTGTGCCTTTTGTACAAGACGGGCCATAGAAGGTATCGCTGGAAAAGTTCTGATTTCCCACATGTGACTTTCCAATTTGGGTGCATATGTCAGTCTTGTATCTGTAGGTATGATTATTGAGTCTGTTTCTATTTCCAGTGTAGTTACACCTAGTGACTCCCATCAGGCCAGATGCTATTTGTCCCGATAGCTAATTGGGAAGGGCCTATTCAAGGTAATGAGACATTAGGGAAAACAAAAGACCTTAAGAAAAGATTCTTTTCCACCTGGTGAGCCTTCTTGAGAACTCTCCAGAGCTCCTGTAATTAACGGTTGCTCTGACTCTCCAAGGGCACGGACCAGGCTCCATGTGTCTCGGCACCGTCTTGGGATGTTTGGTTTTTTCCACACTGCTCTGGGAATTAAGTTTTGACACAAAGGGTTTCCATCCTGTGCTGAAGCTATATAGACCAGGGAGTGACATCACCAGTTCTTCTTTCCTCCCTGCACTACAGGACTCCTGGAAAGACCTGAGGAACAAAGACGAACTTGGGGGGAGGGGCTAGACTCAGCCAAAAGTGATTTCTAGGCTATTTAGGGAAGCCTGAAAAACTAATGTCACAAAGCAACAGCAGCTTTTACCTTGAGATTCTGCCACTTTGCTGGTGTCATCAGTCAGGGTGAGAAATTTCGCCTTCACAGTCACTGTAACTCATGTGCTATCCTTTGTCTGCATTTTTATTTTGTTGCTGGCCCTGTGTTCTGATTGGCAAAATCACTTATCCGCCTTATTTTCTAATTAATACTCTTGTTGGTAGTTTAACCTAAACCAGGGTGCCTTGAAGGGAAGCATCCAGGAAAAAATCTCAGCTTGGTTCACTCGAGGGCGCATGTTCCTCTCCATGTTGAGTGGAAGGCGAACCAAGTAACGAAACCCCACGTCTCGGGATTTTGAGCAAGGCAGGGCCGTGCATCTCTCAGGTCTTAGGCTGGGGAGCTGCAGGTGGTCTCAGCTGTAGATTTCTATTGTTGGTTCATGCAGAGCCTGGTCAGAGTTCCTGCCTGTACCCACAGCCAGATGTGTCCCTCCCCATGTGAATGCTGTGGGAAGTGTAGGACCAGGAATGGGTCGGCAGCTGTCCACAGCAACTCAGTGGGAGAGGAATTTCAAGCGAGTGGGTGAGACGGTTGAGTGGAACCTCAGTTCCAGGTAGCACCGTGGGAGAACCCAGATGACAGAACGAGGAGCAATGGTCTAAAGTTGCAGTGGGGGAGGTCTAGCTTGGATATTAGGGAAAAAAACTATTTTACTAGGAGGATGATGAAGCATTGGAATGGGAGGTGGTGGAATCTCCATCCCTAGATGTTGTTAAGTCCCGTCTTGACCAAGCCCTGGCTGGGATGATTGAGTTGAGTTGGTCCTGCTTTGGGCAGGGGGCTGGACTTGATGACTCTTGAGGTCTCTGCCAGCTCTGGGATTTCATGAATAAATTGCAGATTGGTTATAGCAAAAGGTGCCTGAGAAAGAACAAAGAACGTCTCTCACAATTAGAACCCTTAAGGATCATAGTGGGTGAGAATAAAGGTCCATCTAGTCCAGTAGCCTGTCTTCCAACCAGGGCCAAAGCCAGGTGCTTCATAGGGAATTAACAAAACCATTGATAATTAAGGGACCCATACCCTGTCAGCCATTTGCAGCTTCTGACACCCAGAAGCCTTGGACGGACCTGTCCTCCATCAGTTTTTTCTGGTTTATGGGAGCATTTAATTTTTCACCAAATGAATTTTATGGCTCATTTAAAATTTTGGGAAAAAATGCTGTCGTTCTTCACTGTGTAGGTGTGGGTTTTTTTTCTGTATTTCCATTTTTCCTTCCTACATGTATGTTCCACCAGTGTCAATGAGCCATTGAAACTCCTGGTGTAGAGAGGGTTTATGTGAGTGCTTCATACACCAGAGGTTGAGGAAATTAGAAGGCAGGATCAATCGGGATTTGAGCTGGAGAAAGAGTTGTTGGCTCCGGTATGTTTGCTGTAACAGCAAGGATCTCTTTTTATTGCTCATAAAATGGGTAAAGAAACAATCTCTCTCTCTCTGTCTGTGTCCATGTCTTCATGTAATTCTGTCTGTGTGTTTATTCCTTTTTATTTTCAGTCGTTCTTTTTCTCCAGACACATTTTCCCTTCTTACCAAATACAATGCTCTCATACCTGTCTTAGGCTGTGTCGAGACTACACCTCTCTGTTGACAGAGAGATGTAGATTAGACATGTCGAAATTGCTGATGAAGCGGGGATTTAAATATCCTGCTCTTCATTAACATAAACATGGCTGCCGCTTTTTTTCAAAATGGATCTTTTTCAAAAAAAAAAAAAAACCCCGGCAGTCTAGACGCGTATCTTTCCAAAAATAAATCCTTTTTCGAAAGATCCCTTATCCCTCATACAATGAGGTTTACAGAACCTTAGAATCATGCATTCCTAGGGTTGGCAGATACCTCAGGAGGTCGAGTCCAGTTCCCTGCCCAAAGCAGGACCAACCCCAACTAAGTGGGTATGTCTAGACTACATGCCTCTGCCAACAGAGGCATGTAAATTAGACATACCAACATAGTCAATGAAGCGGGGATTTAAATATCCCCCACTTCATTAAAATAAAAATGGCCAACGTGTTGTGCCAGCTCAGCTGTTTGTCGGCACAACGCGGCAGTCATGATGGGGATGGGTCGACAAGGAAAGCCTTTGTCGACCGATCCTTTCTGACTCGTGAAACGAGGTTTCCAGGATCGGTTGACAAAGGTTTTCCCTGTCTACCGATCCCCGTCTTGACTGCCTCGTTGTGCCGACAAACAGCTGAGCCAGCACAACGCGGCGGCCATTTTTGTTTTAATGAAGCGGGGGATATATAAATCCCCGCTTCATTGACTATATCTGTATGTCTAATTTACATGCCTCTGTCGGTAGAAGCATGTAGTCTAGACATACCCAGTCATCCCAGCCAGGGCTTTGTCAAGCCTGGACTTAACAACCTCTCAGGATGGAGATTCCATCCCCTGCCTAGGGAACCCATCCCAGTGTTCCCCACCCTCCTCAGGAAATCGTTTTTCCTAATGTCCAACCCTGACCTCCCCCATGACCTCCCTAGACTTCATGTGTTTCCATTTTTATTTCACTTCTATTTCTGTATAAATGCCATCTCAGCTGCACTTGTGTACATCCGTGGGAAGCTGGTTAGTTTATTCTGCTAGCTTTATTAAAGCAAGAGCGTGTACATCTTCCCAAGAAGAGCATTTCAACTCACAACTTCATGGTAGACCTACCTGCAATTGAACTCTGAGTATCTTTCCTTTCCAATTTAATGATCTTTTTTTATGTCACATAGATTTGTTAATATCTCACTGATGTGATAAGAACACAGGTGGAACCTCTCTAGTTAGTACCCTCAGGACGTGACCAATTCTGAACCAGAGAATTTGCCAGACCAGGAGAGGTCAATATTGTCTAGCAGCATCACCAACACTGCCACTGCTTGCTGGGCTCTTAGAAGACATTTAGGGTACCTCAGAGCTAAAGGACAGCACAGAACACTGAGAGCCAGGACTGATGGCTGTAAACAAACTTTTTTGGACTGCAGGAAACATGGCCACACCCATGAAAAGTGGACATCTGGGTAACTCGAAATATGCTGGGTGAAGGATGTGTCTGGACCAGAGAGTGCCGGATTAGAGAGGTTCAACCTCTCCTTCACAAATCCCAGCTTAAAAGTCTGTATTGAAAGTTCATGAGAACTTTATGGAGTTGAAAGGAACATTTCTGTAATTCCATAGGGTTCTGTGTTCTGGGTTCTTAGAAGCTCAAACTCTTATTGAGATGAGTTTTTCCCTGTTTATTGACAACTCCACTTTTGCAGTGCAGAGGCGCAGTGGTCGGAAATCACCTACTCCAAGTTTCTACCAAATGTAACTGATGGTGGAAGTTGAATGCCTGTGCTACCTAAATATCCTATGGTTTTACATTTCTAGGTTCATGGTATGGAGAAAGAGGATGGAAGAAATCGAACCCTCATCATGGAATTCATCCTCTTAGGGTTTGGAGATGTCTCCGGACTGGAGCCCCTTCTCATCCTCGTGTTTCTACTCATCTACATTGTAACAATTGCTGGAAACCTCCTCATTGTTGCCTTAGTTGTTGCTGATCATCATCTTCACACCCCGATGTACTTCTTCCTGGGGAACTTGGCCTGCGTGGAGACCTGCTACAGTTCCACTATCCTGCCGAGCCTCATGGCCGGTCTTCTGACTGGGGACAGGACCATTTGTGTTCACTGCTGCCTTGCGCAATTATTTTTCTTTGGTATCATGAAAACGGCAGAAAACCTGCTGCTCACGGCCATGTCTTACGATCGGTATTTAGCAATATGCAATCCCCTCCGATACGCAGCTCTGATGAACGGCCGGGTGTGTTGCCAGCTGGTTGTGGGGTGTTGGCTGTGTACTTTTCTGGTTGTTGGCACACTAAATCATTTCTTCTTCTCATTAACGTTCTGTGACTCCCAAGAAATTGACCATTACTTCTGTGATTTTTCACCCATGATAAAGCTCTCCTGTAGCGACACCCAGACGCTAGAATTGGTGACATTGATTATCTCTGCCATTGGGACGGTTGTGCCTTTGCTACTGACCCTGGCATCCTATGTTTGTATCATCACTGCCATCCTGCGAATCCCGTCCTCCATCGGGCGGCAAAAGGCCTTTTCCACCTGCTCCTCCCACCTCATTGTGGTGTCCATTTTATACGTGACCCTGATCATTGTCTATGTGTTTCCATCACTCAACACGTCCACAGTCCTCCACATCGTGTTCTCGCTCTTGTACACAATCCTGAATCCCATGATCACCCCCATTATCTACAGCCTGAGAAACAAGGAGGTCAAAAAATCCCTGACAAAAGCTATTATGAAACTGGTCGCATTCAAAAACAGTCACAGAATCTGATAGGGCAAGTTTTAGGCTATAGGAATATAGGGAGGAAGTGTTATAGTTCTTTAGACAGGACCCATTTTATTCCTTGAGATGAGGGTAACTCCTTATTACACGTTCTTTCTTTCTTTCTTTCACCTTTTATTTCATATTTTATTTTCTCTTTTCTTTCTTTCTTTCTTTCCACATCTACACTGCAGGCTTCTTACAGAAGAAGCTTTTCCAGAAGACACCTTCTGGAAAAACTTCTTTCAAAAGAAAGTGTCTATACAGCAATAGTGCAAGGAGAAATCTATCTGCTTTTTCGAAAGAGAGCGTCCACAATGATTGGATGCTATCTCGCGTTTCATTTGTGATTACTGTGGACGGAGTGGCCACTGGGGACCCTGTGCTTTTTTCCTGGAAGCCTCTTCTGTTGAAAAAACACTCTCTTCCGCTTCCATACACGCCTTTTTTCTGAAAAAGCTTTTTTGGAAAAAGACTTCTTCCTCATAAAATGAGGTTTACCGCCATCAGAAAAAAGACTCTGTTCTTTTGACTTTCTGTCAAAAGAATGCAATAGTAGTGTGGATGTAAGTATCGTTTTTCTGGAAAAACGGCTGCTTTTCTAGAAAAAGTCGTTCGTGTAGACATACCCACATTTGTTTCTTTTTTGCTTGCTTCCTTTCTTTCTCATCATTTCTTTCTTTCTTTCTTTCTTCAATCCCATTTTTTCATGCTTTCTTTCTTTCTTGCTTGCTTTCTTTCTTCTACTATTGATAATTAATCTTTCGTACAATGAATGCACAGTTCTTTATACTAAACTTGGCAATGTAATAGACATTGTTTAGGGCTCTTTTGCAGATACACATTTCTGTAAATACCTCTACTTTATTCTAAGGATGTTAAATTGTGGTTTATTGACTAGTGGAGTACTTGATGGAATTTCCATCAACTATTCGACTAGTCAATAGACAGTTCTGTATTCTTCCTTTGAAATGTACGAGAACCTCCAGCAGACAGCTCAGGGCCAGCAGGAAATACCCCGAGAAGGGTCCATTGTCACAGGTATAAATGAATAGAGGGTTGTAGTACATTTCCTGTACTTGGTTCAACAATAAACCTGGCTCAGGGGTGTCTTTGTATCTTATATTAGTCTGCGGTCTTTGGGAGCATTCTTAAAGTCTGTTATCCTAGCTACCTGCACAGAACTGGCATGATATACTGAGGGATTCTACTAAAAGACACGCACTCGAACGTTTATCACCCCTGATGAATAAGACCTGTCAGGAACCCTGAATTTACTGCATCGGTGTCCTGACTTAGTACAACCAGTTCCCTACAGGAAATGTTGTATAGTTCCCAAGTACACAAGGAAATAGGATTTTGTGACTCGGGCTCTGATAGAAAATGTTGTTCTCCCCGCTCACTCAACACACCGACCTCTGGGGCATGATGGAGGATGCTTCACACGTCTAAAAGTTTGCCAGCACCACTGGATGGGAAGATGATGAATAACAACTGTGGAAAGGTAGGTGATTCACCAGAAACAACAGGATATGCATGTCAAAGTGGTGCTTAGATCCCAGCAGGGAGAAAATGGTGGCAGACAGGTGTTCCCTCTAACATTTTCTATCCTTGGGCAGTTTAAATTTTCTTTTGGGGGGACTGAAATTTCTTTTGTGCACCACCAATATTGTAGTAATGTGTGGTTGTTCACTGCCAGTGCAAAGAAAACACGCACCCAGTCCAGATGTGTGGAAGAAAATATATTAAAATAAGGGATATTTAACAAGGAGCAGTGCATACATAATTTAATATGAAATCAGACAAAAGAGAATATTAATGCAACCCTTGGAGAGTACATGTATCAACTTTTCTAACACCCCAAGCTAGTACAGCCACCCCCCAACTTACGAACACAGCAAGTTATGACCCTCCGTACTTATGACTTACCTCCCATTAACCCCATTATAATATTTTCGTTTTGAGAACCATGTACGTCAAGGTTTTCAAACAGCGCAGGCAGCGCGTTTAAGGGTATTTACAACTTATGACTGATTCGAGTAATGATCAGGTGTTCGGAACAGAACCCTTCCGTAATTCGGGGACTACGTATTTGCTACCTCTGACTCATAAGAGCCAGAACTCTACCACATTGGAAAGATCTGGCCTTAATGCCATGCAATTTACCATGTATTAATTAGTAAGGGTATGTCTACACTACAAAGTTAATTTGAACTAACAGCCATTAGTTCGAATTAACTTTCATAGCATCTACACATACAAACTGCTAGTTCGAACTTAATTCGAACTAACGGAGCGCTTAATTCGAACTAGGTAAACCTCATTCTACGAGTAGTTCGAATTAAGGGCTGTGTAGCCACTTAATTCGAACTGGTTGGAGGCTAGCCCTTCCCAGCTTGCCCGGGTGGCCACTCTGGGCCAAACCAGGGAAACGTTTCTGACCCCCTCCCGGCCCCGGAGCCCTTAAAGGGGCACGGTCTGGCTACAGTGCTCATGCCAGTTGCAAGCCTGCCAGCACCCAGCCAGCAGACCCTGTACCTGGCACGGCATGAGCCAGCCACCCGCTGCCACCCAGCCCTCCGCCTCTTCCCAGGACCAGGCTGGTGGCTCCCAGAAGCCTGCCCGGGGCTGCAAGAGGCAGGCGCCCGCCTGGTCTAGTGCGGAGATCGTGGACCTTATTGAGGTTTGGGGGGAGGCCTCCAGCGTCCACGACCTCCACACTAGGCACAGGAATGCGGCCGTCTAGGGCAGGATAGCTGCGAGCCTGGCCACCAAAGGCCACATGTGAACCCAGGAGCAGGTTTGCATGAAAATCAAGTTGGTCCAGTGAGACCCCCGACCCTGAGCCCTGAGCTTAGAACATAAGAACATAAGAACGGCCGTACTGGGTCAGACCAAAGGTCCATCTAGCCCAGTAGCCTGTCTGCCGACAGCGGCCAGCACCAGGTACCCCGGAGGGGATGGACCGAAGACAATGACCAAGCGATTTGTCTTGTGCCATCCATCTCCAGCCTTCCAAAAACAGAGGCCAGGGACACCGTTCCTACCCCCTGGCTAATAGCACTCCATGGACCCAACCTCTATGACTTTATCTAACTTCTCTTTAAGCTCTGTTATAGTTCTAGCCTTCATAGCCTCCTGTGGCAAGGAGTTCCACAGGTTGACTATGTGCTGTGTGAAGAAGAACTTTCGCTTATTAGTTTTAAACCTGCTGTCCATTCATTTCATTTGGTGTCCTCTAGTCCTTCTGTTATGGGAACTAATGAAGAACTTTTCTCTATTCACCCTCTCTACACCACTCATGATTTTATAGACCTCTATCATATCCCCCCTTAGTCTCCTCTTTTCTAAGCTGAAAAGTCCCAGTCTCTTTAGCCTCTCTTCATATGGGACCTGTTCCACACCCCTAATCATTGTAGTTGCCCTTTTCTGAACCCTTTCCAAGGCCAAAATATCTTTTTTGAGGTGAGGAGACCGCATCTGTACACAATACTGAAGATATGGCGTACCATAGCTTACACTTCCCCTCCTCCTTCTTCCCCTGGCTTCCCCCTTCCAGCTCCTTCCTCCCAGGTTTCCCCCTCCCCTCTCCCACCCTCTCTCTTCCCCTCTCCCACCTCCTTTTCCCAGTCTCCCCAGAGGTTAATCCCCCCCCCCCGAGTTTTGTTAAATAAAGAGAGTTTCTATTTTTGAACACGTGTCCTTTATTTTTTACATCAGGAAGGGCAGCTGGGGAGGGGTAAGTGGAAGGAGGTGAGGGAGGAATGGGGCACGAGCCCCCGATGGGGACGACTGGGGTGGCTCTGCGGGCTCCTCGGGGTGGAAGCTCTCCTGCAGGCCTCCTGGATCCTGACAGCCCCCCCGATTGACCCCCCCGGATGGCAGCCTGTGGCAAGTGCAGCCGGGCTGATGGCCGAGTGCTGTGATGTGCCGAGTGTGGGCACTCAGGGCACTCCAAGACAGAACTGCTTTGCTGTCCCTCATCGAGGTAGACAAGCAAGCGGGGAACCCTGAGAACTGTCTGTCCAGGGTGAGGGTCAGGTCCTTTTAAGCACAGCCCTCGGCTAGCCTGAGGCAGCAGCTCCACGCTCTAAGTCCTAACCTGATGCCCTTCCGGCACTGGTTCCGGCCAGCCTTAACTTCAGTTCAGGGTCCACTCAATGTGGACATGCTAGTTCGAATTAGCAAAACGCTAATTCGAATGAGTTTTTAGGTCTAGATGCGCTAATTCCAATTAGATTAGTTCGAATTAACTAATTCGAACTAAGTTAGTTCGAATTAGTGCTGTAGTGTAGACATACCCTAATACAGATGTTTAACAAAATAGTTAAATCCAGAATTTTAGATCTCTGCAACGCTCCAAAAAATTCTGTTCAAAGAATCTTTGTCTTTCTTATCTTAAGTCATTAACACCCATGTAAACTTAGTCTGAAAAGCCGTCATGCCAATGTCCGGGGGTACACACTTCCTTTGCAGCCTGCTCCCCACCTCAACCCAGTCAGACAGAGAGGACTGCAGCGAGTCAGACACCCCAAAGAAACTACCCCCCGCTTCCACCTCATTGCAAAGATGCCAACACCCACCCACCCTATCTTTCCCCAACCTACCCCATGCAGTCAGCCCCTTATCTCCCCCTTCCAAGAAGGCTGAAGAGTGCTGAGTTTTTGCCTCTCTCTCTTCCTGAAGAGGGATGCTCTAAACTCCCTTCCTCTCTGCCGCCAATTAATTAATTACTTACTCCCTCCCTCCCTCCCCCATTCCCCAGACACTAATTGTCTCCTTAGCTCCCTTTTTACTGGCTCTGGGAGCTCCTCAGTGCAAGCAGACAGCAGCTCCTTTTAGTGGCTTGTTCAGTGAGATGCCCCTCCATCCACCCATCAGCTGAGCTCCCTGCCTGTGAGGGAGCTTTGAACTTGTGAGCTTACAGGGAACCTTGGTGGCAGATGGTTGGTTTCCCTTTTCATTACTGAACCTCCAGATACCTTAGAGCAGGGCTCACCAACCCGGCGAGCGGGATCTACCAGTCGAGCTTGGAGCCTCTGACAGGGGCTCCTCACTGGTTTGGCCAAGAGGCTGTCAAGTGCCAGCACTTCAGCTGCTCCTCCCACCACTGCCCTTTGCCTTGGAGCTGCCCCTCCCTGGGAGCTTCCTGCTGTGATACACAGCAGGGAAAGGAGAGGAGGGGGCGCTGATATTAAGGTACACCCTGTATTCTATCGCCACAGAACTGGGCGGGGGAAGGGGGAGAGCACCACAGGGATTGGGAGGGAGGGATTTTGCTGGCTGCTTTGGGAGTGGTGCAGGGCCAGGGCAGGGGGGCAGCCTGCCTCAGCCCCACTGCACCCCCACCCCGGAGCCACCTGAGATAAGCAGTGTCCAGCTGGAGCCAGCTCCGATCCCCTGCCCCAGTCATGAACCCCCTCCTGCACCCCAAGGCCCTGCCCTAGCCCTGAGCCCCCACACCCAAACTCCCTTACAGAGCTTGTACCCGGAACCCCCTCCTGCACCCCAAGGCCCTGCCCTAGCCCTGAGCCCCCCACACCCAAACTCCCTTACAGAGCTTGTACCCGGAACCCCCTCCTGCACCCCAAGGCCCTGCCCTAGCCCTGAGCGCCCCCCACACCCAAACTCCCTTACAGAGCTTGTACCCGGAACCCCCTCCTGCACCCCAAGGCCCTGCCCTAGCCCTGAGCCCCCCACACCCAACCTCCCTTACAGAGCCTGTACCCTGAACCCCCTTCTGCACCTCAACTCCCTGCCCCAGGCTTAGCTCAGAGCCCCTTTCACACTCCAAATCCCTTCGCCCAGGACCAGAGCCTGTGCCCCAACCCACTGCCCCGGCCTGGTGAAAGGGAGGAAGGTTGGGGGAGGGAAGGAGGATGGAGGGAGCAGGGGCGGGGCCTCAGAGAAGGAGCACAAAGGAGGCGGGGCCAGGGTATGTGTGTTTGAGGTAGATCCGGAATTGCACTGAAATTCAAAAAGTGATCTTGTGGTTAAAAAGGTTGGAGACCATTGTCTTAAAGCGATGAATATCAAGGGGGAAGAGTATAAAATAGAAGGAAAATGAAGTATCACCGCTTAAATTTTAACGCATTCACAAATGTCTCAGTGCCATAGGGTGTGAAGAGCCCTCAGGAGGTCACCGAGTCCAACCCCCTGCTAAAATGGGACCCATCCCAACTAAATCATCTCAGCCAACGAAAGAAAAGCCGGCCTCCCTTCATGAGGTGCGAGGACACCCACCTGCTGGCTAGATTGTCAAAGATGGGATTTGAACCCACCTCTCCTACAGACACTGCCACCTTAACACAGCACCTTAGGGTGCATCTACACAGCACCCTGACCTCAAAATAAGATATGCAATTTGTGCTACTCAAATTGCGTACCTTGTTTCAAGGTAGTTCCAAAAGAGCTAATTTCAAAATTTGGCGCTTGTAGAATCAAAGAGCTGGAAGAGACCTCAGGAGGTCATTGAGTCCAGCCCTTTCCCCAAAGCAGGACCAATCCCAACTCAATCAGTCCAGACATGGGTTTGTCAAGCCAAGACTTCAAAACCTCTAGGGATGAAGATTCCACCCCCTCCCTAGGGAACCCATCCCAGTGCTTCCCCACCCTCCTAGGGAAATAGTTTTTCCTAATATCCAGCCTAGACCTCCCCCACTGAAACTTGAGACTATTGCTCCTCATTCTGCCATCTGCCCCACTGAGAACAGCCTCTCTCCACCCTCTTTGGAACCCCCCTTCAGGGAGTTGAAGGCTGCTCTCAAATCCCCCCCCACTCTTCTCTTCTGCAGACTAAACAACCCCAAATCTCTCAGCCTCTCCTCATAGGACATGCACTCCAGCCCCCTCATTTTGGTCACCCTCTCCAATGCGTCCACGTCCTTTCTATAGTGGGGGGCCCAGAACTGGACACAATACTACAGATGTGGCCTCCCCAGAGCCGAATAAAGGGGAATAATCACTTCTCTAGATCTGCTGGCAATTCTCCTCCTAATGCATTCTAATATGCCATTAGCCTTCTTGCCTACAAGGGCCCAATGTTGACTCATCTCCAGCTTCTCATCATCTGTCAGCCCCAGGTCCTTTTCTGCAGAACTGCTACTTAGCCATACATAGTATGACACTCTCTACATACTAATTTTCAAAGTAAGGCTATTCTGAAACATCCCTTAATTCTCATGCAATTCTCATGCAATGAGGTTTACAGGGACGTCTGAATAGCGCGCCCGTTACATTTCGATATAACGGCCTTGCTCCTAAGATGTCGAATAACTGTTTCGGGATACCAGACGTTGTGGCAACACCCACCAGTTTCTGCAAAGTGATAATAAATTATTGCGTAAGGTGTATGCCTTTTTTACAGACAGGCTGTATAAGTGGTCACTGGGAAAGTTCTGATTTCCTGCGTGTGACTTTCCTATTTGGGTGCATGCATCAGTCTTGTAACTGTAGTTGTGATTATTGAGTGTGTGTCTATTTCCAGTGTAGTTACACCTAATGACTTCCATCAGGCCAGATGCTATTTGTCCCGATAGCTAATTGGGAAGGGCCTATTCAAGGTAATGAGCCATTAGGAAAAACAAAAGGCCTTAAGAGAAGCTACTCTCCCATGTGGTGAGCCTTCTTGAGAAGTCTCCAGAGAGCCCGTAATTAATGGTTGCTCTGTCACTCCAAGGTGTCTCCAGGCTGGTGTCTCTGGGCACCATCTTGAGATGTTTGTATTTTTTCCACACACTGGTCTGGGAATTAAGTTTCGAAACAAAGAGTTCCCTCCCTGCGCTAAATCTATATAGACCAGGGAGTGACATCACCAGTTCTTCTCCCCTCCCTGCACTAGAGGACTCCTGGAAAGACCTGAAGAAGAAAGACGAAAAATTGAGGGAAAGTGCTAGACTCAGACAAAAGCGATTCATAGGCTCTTTAGGGAAGCCTGAAAAACTAACGTCGCAAAGGAACTGCAGCTCTGGCCTTGAGAATCTGCCACTTTGCTGGTGTCATCAGTCAGGGTGAGACACTGCACCTTCATACTCAATGTAACTCGTGTGTTATCCTTTAGTTGCATTTTTATTTCGTTGCTGGCCCTGTGTTCTGCTTGGCAAAATCACTGACCCTCCTTATTTACTAATTAATACACTTGTCGGTAGTGTAACCTAAACCAGGGTGCCTTGAAGGGAAGCATCCGGGGGAGAATCTCAACTTGGTTCGCATGAGGGCGCATGTCCCTCTCCACATTGAGCGGAAGGCGAACCAAGTAACCAAATCCCGCATCTCGGGATTTTGAGCAAGGCAGGGCCGTGCATCTGTGAGGTCCTAGGCTGGGCAGCTGGAGGTGGTCTCCACTGTAACTTTTCCATTGTTGGCTCATGCAGAGCCTGGTCAGAGGTCCTGCTTGTACCCACAGCCACATGTATCCCTTCCTGTGTAAATACTGCAGGAAGTGTAGGCCCAGTAATGAGTCGGCAGCTGTCCACAGCAGCAGAGTATGAGAGGAATTTCAGGCAAGTGGGTGAGACGGTTGAGTGGAACCCCAGTTCCAGGTAGCACCGTGGGAGAACCCAGATGACAGAACGAGGAGCAATGGTCTAAAGTTGCCGTGGGGGAGGTCTAGCTTGGATATTAGGGAAAAAACTATTTTACTAGGAGGGTGGGGAAGCACTGGAACGGGAGGTGGTGGAATCTCCATCCCTAGAGGTTGTTAAGTCCCAGCTTGACCAAGCCCTGGCTGGGATGATTGAGTTGGGTTCGTCCTGCTTTGGGCAGGGGCTGGACTCGATGACTCTTGAGGTCTCTGCCAGCCCTGGGATTCCATGAACAAATTGCAGATTGGTTATAGCAAAAGGTGCCTGAGAAAGAACAAAAAATGGCTCTCACAATTAGAACCTGGAAGGACCATAGTGGGTGAGAATAAAGGTCCATCTAGTCCAGTAGCCCGTCTTCCAACTGGGGCCAAAGCCGAGTGCTTTATAGGGAATTTACAAAATCATTGATAATTAAGGGACCCATACCCTGTCACCCATTTGCAGCTTCTGACACCCAGAAGCCTTGGATGGACCTGTCCTACATCAGTTTTTCTAGTTTATGGGAGCATTTAATTTTTCACCAAATGAATTTTATGGCTCATTCAATATGTTGGGAAAAAATGCCGTTGTTCTTCACTGTGTAGGTGTGGGGTTTTTTTTCTGCATTTCCATTTTTCCCTCCTACATGTATGTTCCACCAGTGTCAATGAGCCATTGAAACTCCTGGCGAAGACACGATTTATATGAGTGCTTCACACACCAGAGGATGAGGAAATTAGAAGGCAGGATATATCAAGAACTGAGCAGAAGGAAGAGATGTCAGAGTTGTTGGCTCCGGTACCTTGCTTGTAACAGCAAGGATCTCTTTCTATTGCTCATAAAATGGGTAAATAAACAATCAGTCTCTCACTCTCACTCTCTCTCTCTCTGTGTCCATGGATTCCTCTAATTCTGTGTGTGTATCTATTACTTTTTATTTTCAGTTGTTCATTTTTCTCCGGACACATTCTCCCTCCTTGCCAAACATGATTCTCTAATACCTCTCTTAGAATCATACACTCCTAGGGCTGACAGAGACTCAGAAGGTCATCGAGTCCAGCCCCCTGCCCAAAGCAGGACCAGCCCCAACTCAATCATCCCAGCCAGGGCTTGGTCAAGCCGAGAATTAACAACCTCTCGGGATGGAGATTCCACCCCCTCCCTGGGAAACCCATCCCAGTGCTTCGCTACCCTCCTCAGAAAATTGTTTTTCCTAATATCCAACCCTGACCTCCCCTGTGATCTTCCTAGAGTTCTTCATGTGTTTTCATTTTTATTTCCCTTCTACTTCTCTATAAATGCCATCTGAGCTGCACTTGTGTACATCCATAGGAAGCTGGTTAGTTTATTCTGTTAGCTTTATCAAAGCAAGAGCGTGTACATCTTCCCAAGGTGAGCATTTCTACTCACAACTTCATGGTAGACCTACTTGCAATTTAACTCTGAGTATCTTTCCTTCCCAATGTAATGATATTTTTATGTCACATAGAATTGTTGTTATGACACTGATATGGTTAAAAAATGGAACCTCTCTAGTCTGGCACCCTCAGGACCTGACCAATTCTGAACCAGAGAATTTTCCAGACCCAAAGAAGTCAATATTGTCTAGCAGCATTACCAACTCTGCCACTGCTTGCTAGGCTCTAAGGAGACATGTAGGGGTACATTAGAGCTAAATAACAGCACAGAACACTCAGAGCCAGGACTGGTGGCTGTAAACAAACTTTTTTGGACTGCGGGAAACTTGGCCAAAGCCCATGAAAAGTGGACATCTGGGTAACTCAAATTATGCCAGACGATGGATGTGTCTGGACCAGACAGTGCCGGACTAGAGAGGTTCAACCTATCCTTCACAAATCCCAGCTTAGAAGTCTGTATTGAAAGTTCATGAGAACTTCATGGAGTTGAAAGGAACATTTCTGTAATTCCATAGGGTTCCTTGCTCTGGGTTCTTGGAAGCTCAAACTCTTATTGAGAAGAGTTTTCCCGGTTTATTGACAACTCCACTTTTGCAGTGCAGAGTGGCAGTGGTCTGAAATCACCTACTTCATGTTTCTATCAAGTGTAACTGATGGTGGAAGTTGAATGCCTTTGCTACCTTAATGTCTTATGGTTTTACATTTCTAGGTTCATGGTATGGAGAAAGAGGATGGAAGAAATCGAACCCTCATCATGGAATTCATCCTCTTAGGGTTTGGGGATGTCTCTGGACTGCAACCCCTTCTCATCCTTGTGTTTCTACTCATCTACATTGTAACTATTACTGGAAACCTCCTCATTGTTGCCTTAATGGTTGCTGATCATCATCTTCACACCCCGATGTACTTCTTCCTGGGGAACTTGGCCTGCATGGAGACCTGCTACAGTTCCATCATCCTGCCCAGCCTCCTGTCTGGGCTCCTGACCGGGAACAGGACCATTTGTGTTCAGTGCTGCCTTGTGCAAATATATTTCTTTTCTATCATGAAAACGGCAGAAAACTTGCTGCTCACGGCCATGTCTTATGATCGGTATTTAGCGATATGCAATCCCCTCCGATACGCAGCTCTGATGAACGGCCGGGTGTGTTGCCAGCTAGTGGTGGGGTGCTGGGGGTATAGTTTTCTGGTTGTTGGCACACTAAATTATTTCTTCTTCCCGTTAACGTTCTGTGACTCCAAAGATATTGACCATCACTTCTGTGATTTTTCACCCATGATAAAGCTCTCCTGTAGCGACACCCAGACTATACAACTGGCGACATTAATTATCTCCGCCATTGGGACGCTTGTGCCTTTGCTACTGACCCTGGCCTCCTACGTTTGTATCATCACTGCCATTGTGAGAATCCCGTCCTCCATCGGGCGGCAAAAGGCCTTTTCCACCTGCTCCTCCCACCTCATTGTGGTGTCCATTTTATATGTGACCCTGATCGTTGTCTATGTGTTTCCATCACTCAACACGTCCACGGTCCTCCACAAAGTGTTCTCACTCTTCTACACAGTCCTGAATCCCATGATCACCCCCATTATCTACAGCCTGAGAAACAAGGAGGTGAAAGAGTCCCTGAGAAAAGCGATTGGGATACTGGTCACCTTCAGAAACAGACACATAAGAACATAAGAGCGGCCAGACTGGGTCAGACCAAATGTCCATCTAGTCAGTGTCCTGTCTGCCGACAGCGGCCACTGCCAGGTGCCCCAGAGGGAGTGAACCAAACAGGTAACGATCAAGCGATCTCTCTCCTGCCATCCATCTCCACCCTCTGACAAACAGCGGCAAGGGACCCCATTCCTTACCATCCTGGGTCATAGCCATTAATGGACTTAACCTCCATGAATATATCTAACTCTCTTTAAAACCCTGTTATTGTCCCAGCCTTCACAGCCTCCTCAGGCAAGGAGTTCCACAGGTTGGCTGTGTGCTGTGTGAAGAAGAACTTCCTTTTTTTGTTTCAATCATCCTGAGCATTCATTTCATTTGGTGGCCCCTAGTTCTTATACTCTGGCAACAAGTAAATAACTTTTTCTTATTCACTTTCTCCACAGCACTCATGATTTTACAGACCTCTACCCCCTTAGCCTCTTCCTTTTTAAGATGAAAAATCCCCATCTCTTTAATCTCTCCACAGAATCTGATGGGACAAATTTTAGGCTATAGGATAATAGGGATGAAGTGATATAGTTCTTTAGACAGGGCTCATTTTATTCCTTGAGATCATGATAACTCCTTATTGATAACTCTTTCTTTCTTTCTTTCTTTCTTTCTCATTGTCAGGCTGTTTTTCTGATGAATGCTTGTTATCTCCGGTTGTTTCTCTTGTGCCTTCTCTCCTCTGCTCTGTCGTGCTAAGCTGCTTTCTATGACAAATATCTTGTCCCCATTGCTAAATACTTGCCTTTTCCCTCTGTGCCTGGGTAACCAGTCGGCCATCCATCATGACTGAGAACAGCCTCTCTCCATTCTCTTTGGAACCCCGCTTCAGGGAGTTGAAGGCCACTAACAAATCCCCCCTCACTCTTTGCTTCTGCAGACTAAACAAACCCAAATCCCTCAGCCTCTCCTCATAGGTCATGAGCTCCAGCCCCCGAATTATTTTGGTCACCCTCTGCTGGACCCTCACCAATGCATCCACGTCCTTTCTATAGTGGGGGGCCCAGAACTGCATACAAGATGTGGCCTCACCGGAGCCGAAGAAAGAGAAATAATCACTGCTTTGGATCTGCTGGCAGTGCTCCTCCTAATGCACCCTAATATGCCATTGACCTTTTTGGCTACAAGGGCACCCTGTTGACTCATATCCAGTTTCTCGTCCACTGTAACCCCCAGGTCTTTTTCTGCAGAACTACGACTTAGCCATTCAGACCCCAGCCTGTAACAATGCTTGGGATTCTTCCATCCCAAGGGCAGGACTCTGCACTTGTCCTTGTTGAACCTCATCAGATTTCTTTTGGCCCAATCCTCTAATCTCTCTTGGTCACTCTGGACCCAATCCCTACCCTCCAGTGTATGTACCTCCCCCCTAGACTTGTCCAGCTCGGCTGTTTCATTCCTATGCAGACGCTCCGGGTCAGGCTGTCTCTGCAAGTCTGGGACCCTTCCCCATCTCAGGGTCCAAGAGCCCACGTCCCAAAAGTCTAAATTCCATGGAAGAGCACATCTGCCCAAATCTCTGCGAGCCAAATCAGTGGGCATGCATTCCACTGTGGGTTTGCTTTGCAGTCTCAGGCATTTTGGTATGATCTTGCATGATCTTCTTATCAATAAACTAGGCAAATGCAACTTAGATGGGGCTAGTGTAAGGTGGGTGCATACCTGGCTGGATAACCCTTCTCAGAGAGTTGTTATCAACAGTTCACAATCCTGCTGGAAGGGCATAACAAGTGGGCTTCCGCTGGGGTCAGTTTTGGGACCGGGTCTGTTCGATGTCTTTATCAACAATATTGGCATAGAGAGGACGCTTATTAAGGTTGCAGATGATCCCAAGCTGGGAGGGGTTGTAACTGCTTTGGAGGACAGGGTCATAATTCAAAACAATCTGGACAAACTGGAGAAATTCTTGGAGGCAAATGGGATGAAATTGAAAAAGGACAAATGCAAAGTGCTCCACTTAGGAAGGAACAATCAGTTTTACACACACAGAATGGGGAGCAACTGTGTAGGAAGGAGTCCTGCAGAAAGGAATGTCGGGGTCAGAGTGGACCAAAGCTAAATATGAGTCAGCAGTGTGACACTGTTGCAAAAAAAGCAAATATAATTCTGGGCTGCATCAACAGGTGTGTTGTGAGCAAGAGACGAGAAGTCATTCTTCCGCTCTACTCTGCGCTGATTAGGCCTCAGTTGAAAAATTATGTCCAGCTGGGGCACCCCATTTCAAGAAAGATGTGGAGAAATTGGAGAAGGTCCAGAGAGGAGCAACAAGAATGATGAAAGGTCTAGAGAACATGAGCTAGGAGGGAAGACTGAAAGAATTGAGTTTGTTCAGCTTGGAAAGGAGAAGACTGAGAGGGGACCTGATAGTATCACGTGATTGCAATACAGGAGGCCCCCGACTTGCGATGCGATTGGTTCCAGGGGAAGCGTCGCAAGTCAGAGGAGTCGTAACTCAAACCCTCATTTACAATAGGTGCTGTGCGTCATCATAAATGCGGGCCAAGGACATAAGTCAGGGGGTTTTGGCCTCTTCCGCACTTACAAAAAGGGTTGTAATCACGGGGGGTCGGAACTTGGGCAGTTGCAAGTTGGGGGCCTCCTACGTAGACCGGGGGTGACATCACCAGTTTGAAATAACGGCCGGCTGTGTAGACATGGACTAAGTCATTTCGGAAGAGCGCTAGTTATTTCCAAATAGTAGTGCAGTATAGACGTACCCTAAGGTTATGTCTAGAATACTCTGTATTTTCGAAAGAGGATATGCAAATTCCATGGGAATTTGCATATCTTCTTCTGATCTCACTTTTGAAAGAGGATCTCACTTTCGAAAGAAAAATCCTTTTTTCAAAAAACCGCTCTTCCTTAAAAAATGAGGTTTTTGCAATTTTTTGAACAATGGTTTTTTTCTAAAAGACCAGCTTTCGAAAGTGAGATCAGAAGAAGATATGCAAATTCCTGCAGGAAGTGAGATCGGAAGAAGATATGCAAATTCCCATATTCCCATTTGCATATTCTCTTTTGAAAATGCGGAGTAGGTTGGACATACCGTAAGAAACAAGAGGATTACTTGATCTATCCAAGGGGACCAGCAAAGAAGGTGGCAGTTGTAGCAATGCCTGCCATTTTCTTAGAAATGTAGCCGTGTTAGGCTGGTGTAGCTGAAACAAAAAACAGGACTATGTCGTACTTTAAAGACTAACAAGATGGTTTATTAGGTGATGAGCTTTCGTGGGCCAGACCCACTTCCTCAGATCAATGTGTGGAAGAAAATTGTCACAACCATATATACCAAAGGATACAATTAAAAAAATGAACACATATGAAAAGGACAAATCAAATTTCAGAACAGAAGGGGAATGGGGGGAGGTAAATGTCTGTGAGCTAATGATATTAGAGGTGATAATTGGGGAAGCTATCTTTGTAATGGGTGAGATAATTAGAGTCTTTATTCAAACCTAGGTGTAAAGTATCGAATTTAAGCATAAATGACAGTTCAGAGGATTCTCTTTCAAGTGTAGTCTTAAAAGGCCTTTGAAGCAGAATGCAGGTAATCAAATCGTTGAGACAATGTCCTTTCTGGTTGAAATGGCAAGAAACTGTTTTTTCTTTGTGATCCTGTCTAATATCTGTTTTGTGGGCATTGATCCTTTGGCGAAGTGTCTGAGACGTTTGTCCAATGTACATAGTAGACGGACACTTTCGGCACATGATAGCATAAATTATATTTCTGGATGCGCAGGAATATGTGTTCTTGATCTTATAACTCACTTTCTTCAGAGTGATATTGTGATGAGACTATTTTTGGACAATATTAAGGCCTTTTAGTGCAAGACATGCCATATAAGGTATCACTGGAATAATTCTGATGTCCTGCTTATGATCTTCCAGTCACATGTGTATGTGTCATGGTTGTATCTGGGCTTGTGATTACTGCGTCTGTCTCTATTTCCAGTGGAGCTACACCTGGTAACTCCCACTAGGAGAGATGACTCGTCTAGCGAGCTGGTTGGGAACAGCCTACTCCGGGTAATGAGCCATTCGGGAAAATCATGGGCCTTGGGAGAAGTTTCTTTCCCACCTGGTGAACCTTCTTGATAACTCTCCAGAGAGCCCGTAATTAATGATTACTCTGACTCTCCAAGGGCACTGGCCAGGCTGGTGTCTCTGGGCACCAACCTGAGATGTTTTTATTTTTCCACACACGGGTCTGGGAATTAAGTTTGGAAACAAAGGGTTCCCACCCTGCACTAAATCTATATAGACCAGGGAGTGACATCACCAGTTCTTCTTCCCTCCCTGCACAAGAGGACTCCTGGAAAGACTCGAGAAACAAAGACTAAATTGCAGGGGAAGTGATAGGCTCAGACAAAAGCGATTTCTAGGCTATTTTGAGAAACCTGAAAAACTAACATCACAAAGCAACGGCAGCTTTTGCCTTGAGAATTTGCCACTTTCTTGGTGTCATCTGTCAGGGTGAGACGCTGCACCTTCATACTCAATGTAACTCGTGTGTTATCCTTTGTCTGCATTTTTATTTTGTTGCTGGCCCTGTGTTCTGCTTGGCAAAATCACTGACCCTCCTTATTTACTAATTAATACATCTGTTGGTAGTTTCACCTAAACCAGGGTGCCTTGAAGTGAAGAATCTGAGGGAGAATATCAACTTGGTTCGCATGAGGGCGCATGTTCCTCTCCACATTGAGCGGAAGGCGAACCAAGTAACCAAATCCCGTGTCTCAGGATTTTGGGCAAGGCAGGGCCGTGCATCTGTGAGGTCCTAGGCTGGGGAGCTTCAGGTGGTCTCCACTGAAACTTTTCCATTGTTGGCTCATGCAGAGCCTGGTCAGAGATCCTACTTGTACCCGCAGCCACACGTATCCCTCCCTGTGTAAATACTGCAGGAAATGTAGGACCAGGAATGGGTCGGCAGCTGTCCACAGCAACTCAGTGTGAGAGGAATTTCAGGCGAGTAGGTGAGACGGTTGAGTGGAACCTCAGTTCCAGGTAGCAGTGAGGGAGAACCCAGATGACAGAACGAGGAGCAATGTTCTCACATTGCACTGGGGGAGGTCTAGGTTGGATATTAGGGAAAAACTATTTTACTGGGAGGGTGGTGAAGCACTGGAATGGGAGGTGGTGGAATCTCCATCCCTAGAAGTTTTTTCAGTCCCGGCTTGACCAAGCCCTGGCTGCAATGATTGAGTTGGGTTGGTCCTGCTTTGGCCACAGGGCTGGACTAGCTGACTCCTGAGGTCTCTGCCAACTGTTTCACGAGGCATAAGGGATTGGTCGGCAAAGGCTTCCCCAGCTGACTGATCCGCGTCTAGACTGCCGCGCTGTGCCGGATCAGCTGATCGTCGGTACAGTGCGGCGGCCATGTTTATTTTAATGAAGCGGGGATTATTTAAATCCCAGCTTCTTTGCCTATGCCGGGTAGCCTAATCTACCCGGGTAGCCTAATGTCGCCAGAGGCATGTAGTCTAGACCTACCCCGAGAATCATATACTCCTAGGGTTGGCAGAGACCTCAGGAGTCATCAAGACCAGTTCCCTGCCCAAAGCAGGACCAACCCCAACTCAATCATCCCAGACAGCACTTTGTCAAGCCAAGACATAAAAAAAAACTGCTTGGGATGGAGATTCCACCCCCTCTTTAGGGAACCGATCCTAGCGCTTCCCCACCCTCCTCAGGAAATCGTTTTTCCTAATGTCCAACCTAGACCTCTCCTGTTACCCCCCTAGACTTCTTGATTTTTGTTTCACTTCTACTTATTTATAAATGCCATCTCAGCTGCACTGGTGTACGTCCGTAGGAAGCGGGTTAGTTTATTCTGCGAGTTTTATTAAAGCAAGAGCATGTACGTCTTCCCAAGGTGAGCATTTCAACTCACAACTACAAGGTAGACCTACCTGCAATTGAACTCTGAGGGTATGTGTACACTACAAAGATAATTCAAAATAACAGCAGTTATTTTGAATTAACTTTAATAGCGTCTACATAGGCAAACCGCTATTTCGAAATAAATTCAAAATAGTGGAGCCCTTATTTCGAATTTGGTAAACCTTATTCTACGAGGAGTAACACCAAATTCAAAATAGCTATTCTGAATTAAGTGCAGGGTAGACACTTAATTTGAAATAGGGGGCCTCCAGCCCTTCCCAGGGAGCCCTGGTGGCCACTCTGGGCACAACCAGGAAAGCTTACTCTCCTCTCCCCCAGCCCTGGAGCCATTAGAGGGGTAGACCCTGGCCACAGTGCCTATGCCAGCTCCAAGCGTGCCAGCTCCAAGCCTGCCAGCCCAGAGCCAGCAGTAGCCACCACGGCCCCTGACCCAGTGGCCCCAAAACATGAGCCAGCAAGACACTGGCAGCCAGCCCTCCACTGCTCCCCAGGAGCAGTCTGCCAGCTTGCAGGAGCCTGACAGGGGCTGGAGAAGGCGAGTGCCTTCGTGGTCCAGGGTGGCGATCATGGACCTTATTCAGGTTTGGGGGGGGATTCCCCCAACTTCCATGATCTCCACACTAGACGGAGGAATGCGGCCATCTATGGCAGGATAGCTGCCAGCCTGGCCACCAAAGGCCACATGCGAACCCAGGAGCAGGTTAGCATGAAAGTCACATTGGTCTGGCGAGACCCCCAACCCTGAGCCCTGAGCTTCCCCTCCCCCTTCTTCCCCTTGCTTCCCCCTTCCAGCTCCCTCCTCCCAGGTTTCCCCCTCCCCTCTCCCACCCTCTCTCTTCCCCTCTCCCAGTCTCCCCAGAGGTTCATCCCCCCCCCCCAGTTTTGTTCAATAAACCCAGTTTCTATTTTTGAACATGTGTCACTTATTTGACATCAGGAAGGGGGGGTAGGGAGGGGTAAGTGGAAGGACGTGAGGGAGGAATTGGGCACGAGCCCCCAGTGGTGAGGACCAGGGAGGCTCTGAGGGCTTCTTGGTGCAAAGGCTCTCCCTCAGGGCCTCCTGGATCCTCACAGCCCCCCGATGGACCTCCTGGATGGCAGCCTGCAGCAAGTACAGCCGGGCTGATGGCAACGACCCCACAAGAGGCACCGGCGTGCCCAGGGGCAGCTCTAGCTCCATGTGGCCGAGTGCTGTGGTGTCCCGAGTGCGGGCTCTCAGGGCACTCCAAGACAGGACTGCTTTGCTGTCCCCCATCGAGGTAGACAAGCAAGGGGGGAACCCTGAGAACTGTCTGTCCGGGGTGGGGGTCGGGTCCCTTTAAGCCTGGAGCTCAGTTAGCCTCAGGCAGCAGCCCCACACACTAAGTCCTTACCTGATGCCCTGCCGGCACTGGTTCCAGCCAGCCTTAGCTTCGGTTCAGGGTCCACTCGGTGTGGACGTGCTATTTCGAAATAGCAAAATGCTATTTCGAAATAGCTTTTTGTGTATAGATGCGTTATTTCGAATTGGCTTAATTCAAATTAACTATTTCGAATTAAGTTAATTCAAAATAGAACTGTAGTGTAGACATACCCTGAGTGTCTTTCCTTCCCAACCGAATGGTATTTTTATGTCTCATAGATTTGTTGATATGAAACTGATGTGATAAAAACACAGGTGGCACCTCTATAGTCAGCGCCCTCAGGACGCGACCAATTCTGAACCAGAGAATTTGCCAGACCAGAAGAGGTCAATATTGTCTAGCAGCATCACCAACACTTTCACTGCTTGCTGGGCTCTTAGAAGACATTTAGGGGTACATGAGAGATAAATAAGAGCACAGAACACTCAGACCCAGGACTGGTGTCTGTGAACAAACTTTTTTAGACTCCAGGAAACTTGGTCACACCGGTGAAGAGTGGACATCTGGGTAACTCAAAACATGCCGGATGACGGATGTGTCTCCAGTGCCGGCTAGAGAGGTTCAACCTATCCTTCACAAATCCTAGCTTAAAAGTCCGCATTGAAAGTTCATGAAAACTTCATGGAGTTGAAAGGAACATTTCTGTAATTCCATAGGGTTCCTTGCTCTGGGTTCTTGGAAGCTCAAACTCTTAATGAGATGAGTTTTTCTCTGTTTATTGACACCTTCACTTGTGCAGTGCACGGAGGCAGTGGTCGGAAATTACCTACTCCAAGTTTCTGCCAAGTGTGACATGGTGCAGCCTGGATGTCTGTGCTACCTCAATATCTTATGGTGTTACATTTCTAGATTCATAATATGGAGAAAGAGGATGGAAGAAATCGAACCCTCATCATGGAATTCATCCTCTTAGGGTTTGGGAATGTCTCCGGATTGGAGCCCCTTCTCATCCTCGTCTTTCTACTCATCTACATTGTAACAATTGCTGGAAACCTCCTCACTGTTGCCTTAGTTGTCGCTGATCATTATCTTCACACCCCCATGTACTTCTTCCTGGGGAACTTGGCCTGCGTGGAGACCTGCTACAGCTCCACCATCTTGCCCAGCCTACTGGCTGGGCTTCTGACTGGGGACAGGACCATTTGTGTTCACTGCTGCCTTGTGCTCTTATATTTCTTTGGTATCATGAAAACGGCAGAAAACTTGCTGCTCACGGCCATGTCTTATGATCGGTATTTAGCGATATGCCATCCCCTCCGATACGCAGCTCTGATGAACAGCCGGGTGTGTTGCCAGCTAGTGGTGGGTTGCTGGGGGTATAGTTTTCTGGTTGTTGGCACACTAAATTATTTCTTCTTCCCATTAACGTTCTGTGACTCCAAAGATATTGACCATTACTTCTGTGATTTTTCACCCATGATAAAGCTCTCCTGTAGCGACACCCGGACTCTACAACTGGCGACATTAATTATCTCTGCCATTGGGACGCTTGTGCCTTTGCTACTGACCCTGGCCTCCTACGTTTGTATCATCACTGCCATTGTGAGAATCCCGTCCTCCATCGGGCGGCAAAAGGCCTTTTCCACCTGCTCCTCCCACCTCATTGTGGTGTCCATTTTATATGTGACCCTGATCATTGTCTATGTGTTTCCATCACTCAACACGTCCACGGTCCTCTACAAAGTGTTCTCACTCTTCTACACAGTCCTGAATCCCATGATCAACCCCATTATCTACAGCCTGAGAAACAAGGAGGTGAAAGAGTCCCTGAGAAAAGCAGTTGGGATACTGGTCACCTTCAGAAACAGACACATAAGAACATAAGAGCGGCCAGACTGGGTCAGACTAAATGTCCATCTAGGTCAGTGTCCTGTCTGCCGACAGATGCCAATGCCAGGTGCCCCAGAGGGAGTGAACCAAACAGGTAACGATCAGGCGATCTCTCTCCTGCCATCCATCTCCAGCCTCTGACAAACAGCGGCGAGGGACCCCATTCCTTACCATCCTGGGTCATAGCCATTAATGGACTTAACCTCCATGAATATATCTAGTTCTCTTTAAAACCCTGTTATTGTCCAAGCCTTCACAGCCTCCCCAGGCAAGGAGTTCCACAAGTTGGCTGTGTGCTGTGTGAAGAAGAACTTCCTTTTTTTGTTTTAAACCTGCTGCCCATTCATTTCATTTGGTGGCCCCTAGTTCTTATATTCTGGGAACAAGTAAATAACTTTTCCTTATTCACTTTCTCCACAGCACTCATGATTTTATAGACCTCTATCCTATCCCACCTTAGTCTCTTCTTTTTCAAGATGAAAAGTCCCAGTCTTTTTAATCTCTCCACAGAATCTGATGGGACAAATTTTAGGCTATAGCATAATACGGATGAAGTGATATAGTACTTTAGACAGGTCTCATTTTATTCCTTCAGATCATAACTCCTTATTGATAACTCTTTCTTTCTTTCTTTCTTTCTTTCCAATTGTCAGGCTGTTTTTCTGATGAATGCTTGTTATCACCAGATATTTCACTTGCACCTTCTCTCCTCTGCTCTGTCGTGCTAAGCTGGTTTCTGTCACAAATACCTTGTCCCCATTGCTAAATACTTGCCCTTTCCCTCTGTGTCCTAGGTAACCAGTCGGCCCTCTTCCGTTGTGCCTTCTAGTCCATTGTTGGTTCTTTCCTTTCAGTGGTTCAATGGTGGCCTTTCCTCTTATCCTCAGTCTCACACAAAAACAAGAATGAGGATTACAGATGAAATTTCAAGAAAAACCAGTAAATGCATTCTTTCACTGTATTGTAACATCAACTTTAAAATTAAACTAAATCTATTTACACAATAATTCTATAATGATTCTAAATCATTTCTAGAATAATGATAATAACGAAGAACATCTTGATACATTCAAACGTATATGTTTAAAATATCCCTAAAAATAGGAAATAGGAATTTTTCTACTACCAAGAAACGAGCAATTGTACTTGGTCCAGAAAAGACTGAAGCACACGATGAGGAAGAGGATAATTAGGTTGCTTATCATGGAATTGCTATGCCTGTACCCAGATCTCTAAAGAGGTACTGGCATTAGAGACCAGAACGTTCAACCTTAGGATTGTATGATTCTACACAGAGTGTATGACTCTAAGGCTACATCTAGACTACATGGTTCCATCGATGGAGTCATGTAAAATAGTCTATTCGGCATAGTCAAAGAAGCGGGGATTTAAAATAACAATGGCCGCCGCGCTGTACCAATGATCAGCTGATCCGGCACAGTGCGGCAGTCTAGACGTGGCGCGGTCAACAAAGGAAGCCTTTGTCGCCCACTCTGGAAGACTTTGTTGACCGCTTTGGTATGCCTCGTGAAATTTCCTTTGTCGACCAGGCCACGTCTAGACTGCCGTGCTATGCCGGCTCAGCTGATCGTGGGCACAGCGTGGCAGCGATTTTTATTTTAATGAAACAGGGATTATTTAAATCCCCGCTTCTTTGACTATGCCGAATAAACTATTTTATATGGCTCTGTCGCTGGAGCCATGTAGTCTAGACGTAGCCTAAGAGAGGTTTTAGAGCATCATGGTTAGCAGTAAAAGAGAATGTGCCTTGACAACTTTCTGAGGTCTCTTTCAACCATAGAGTCCAGAAAAGGCGCACCATGTGGTGGGTTCCGTTCAGGAAATGCTCAGTGGTTGCAACCTCCCCAAAGAAGTACGATTGTGTGATTCGGGCTCTAACAGAAAATTGTGTTATGCCCACTCACGCAACACACCGACTTTTAGGGCAGGGATGGGCAAATATTGGCCTGCAGGATGGATGCAGCCTGCCAGAGTTAGCCCCTTCACAGGTACAGGGTTTGCAGCTCCCATTGGCCATGAATTGTTGCTCCCAACTAATGGGAGTTGCAATCACCCATCTCTGTTGAGGTACAGGTAAATATCGCCGCAACAGCCCACTGGGGGAGGGTAATTCTGGCGAACCTCCACCGTTTTATTGCCCACCCTTACTCTAGGGTGTGATGGCGGATGTTTCACACTTCTGAAAGCAGAGGAATTTTCCCAGCATCGCGGGGGTGGGAAGATGATGACTAACAGCCATGGAAGTTTTTCTTGTTACAGACTAACTCAGCTACCCCTCTGAAGCTTTTGCACCATGGAGAAATAGGTGATGAGAAACACCAGCAAGAGCCGGATGTGCATCTCATAGAGGTGCTCAGATCCCACCAGGGACAGAAGCTCGGTTTTTTGTTTTTTTGTTGAACATCTCGACACATTAAGTCAAAGAGAATTAAGGCAGGAGACCTTAAAATAGAATGAAAATGTAGCAACACCTGGTTAATATTAATGTATTCCCATATGTCTCACTGTCCCCCTGCCCTTATCCATTGGCCAGTATCATAGAACTTTGATTGTAGGGGTCAGAATTATCATAGTTTCCAAGACCGGAAGGAACCATTAATGATGGAAGGAGCCATCGTCTAGTCTGACCTCCTGGAGAACACTGGCCAGAGAGCTGCCCACAGAGAATCGCTTTTGGAACTTGTAAAGTTAGTTAGTTAGACACCTCACGGTATTTTCAAATTCATCCATTGACAAATCTCCTACAATAGGTTCAAAAACAACAATGGTCCAGGAGTACCTTAGACACTAACAAAAATATATAAATAGTATCACATAGTCACTAAGCTGCTATGGGACCATTGTTGCTACCCCTCTGAGACCTAAAATAGGTGGTAGGCCCTTGGACATATTAGAAAATTCATCAAGCCCACTAATTATCTGAAGAGGAAGAGCACAACAACAGTGATGCGTCAGGGCAGTGTGTGGGGGGCATAGAAGTCAGGGGAAAAGGTTGGGTGTGGGGGGTTCAGGTAGGGAGTGGGAGTTGCAGGCATCAGGTCTGGAAGTGGAGGACTCGTGGTAGGAGACTGGGAGGTGATAGACAAGATTCAGAGCCCATCTCCCATCCAGCCAATGACTGACACGTATGGCCACCCCTCTATGGATAACTGTGGCTTCTTGGAGACTTCTGCTATATGAGACACAGTCCCATTCCAGGCACATCCCATTGTCTGGTACAACCAAACCCGGGCCTTGCTTTAAGCTACAATAAGAGGAAGCTGCCTACCAAATATGGTGGTCCTAGCTCTTACTCCTTGCCACAGGATGTTGTGAGGGCTAGGATTCAACAAGGTTCAAATAGAAGCTAGATAAATTCATGGAGGACAGGTCCATCAATGGCTCTTGGTCACGAATGGGTGTCCCTAGGCTCCATTTGTCAGAAGCTGGGAATGGATGACGGGGAGGGATAACTCGAGGATTATCCGTTGTGTTCCCTCTCTCTAGGGCATCCGGCATTGGCCACTGCTGGAAAACAGGAACTGGGCTACATGAACCTTTGGTCTGACCCAGTCTGGCCAGTCTCATGTTCTTATGTAAATCCCTTAGGGTATGTCTACACTACAGTGCTATTTTGAATTAACTTAATTCAAAATAGTTCATTTGAATTAATCTAATTTGAAATAACACATCTATACACAAAAACTATTTCAAAATAGCGCGTCCACACTGAGGGGACCCTGAACCGAAGTTAAGGCTGGCTGGAACCAGCGCCGGCAGAGCATCAGGTTAGGACTTAGTGTGTGGGGCTGCTGCCTGAGGCTAACTGAGCTCCGGGCTTAAAGGGACCAGACCCCCACCCCGGACAGACAGTTCTCAGGGTTCCCCGCTTGCTTGTCTACCTCGACGAGGGACAGCAAAGCAGTCCTGTCTTGGAGTGCCCTGAGTGCCCACACTCGGGACACCACAGCACTCGGCCACACGGAGCCAGAGCTGCCTCTGTGCATGCCAGTGCGTCTCGTGGGGTCGTTACCATCAGCCCGGCTGCACTTGCTGCAGGCTGCCATCTGGGGGGTCCATCGGGGGGCTGTGAGGATCCAGGAGGCCCTGAGGGAGAGCATCCACCCCGAGGAGCCCTCAGAGCCTCCCCGATCCTCCCCACCGGGGGCTCGTGCCCCATTCCTCCCTCACGTCCTTCCACTTTCCCCTCCCTAGCCCCCCCTTCCTGATGTCAAATAAAAGACACGTATGTTCAAAAATAGAAACTGGGTTTACTGAACAAAACTGGGGGCGGGATGGACCTCTGGGGAGACTGGGAAAAGGAGGTGGGAGAGGGGAAGAGAGAGGGTGGGAGAGGAGAGGGGGAAACCTGGGAGGAGGGAGCTGGAAGGGGGAAGCAAGGGGAAGAAGGGGGAGGGGAAGCTCAGGGCTCAGGGTTGGGGGGTCTCGCCAGACCAACTTGACTTTCATGCTAACCCGCTCCTGGGTTTGCATGTGGCCTTTGGTGGCCAGGCTGGCAGCTATCCTGCCATAGACGGCCGCATTCCTCCGTCTAGTGCGGAGATCATGGATGTTGGGGGCATCCCCCCCAAACCTGAATAAGGTCCATGATCTCCACCCTGGACCAGGAAGGTGCCTGCCTTCTCCAGCCCCTGTCAGGCTCCTGCTAGCTGGCAGACTGCTCCTGGGGAGCAGTGGAGGGTTGGCTGCCAGTGGCTTGCTGGCTCATGTTTTGGGGCCACTGGGTCAGGGGCTGCGGTGCCCACTGCTGGCTCTGGGCTGGCAGGCTTGGAGCTGGCACAGGCAGTGCTGCCAGGGTCTACCCCTTTAATGTCTCCAGGGCTGGGGGAGAGGAGAGTAAGCTTTCCTGGTTGTGCCCAGAGTGGCCACCAGGGCTCCCTGGGAAGGGCTAGAGGCCCCCTATTTCGAATTAAGTGTCTATGTAGCACTTAATTCGAAAAAGCTATTTTGAATTTGGTGTTACTCCTCCTAGAATGAGGTTCACCGAATTTGAAATAAGGGCTCCACTATTTTGAAATTATTTCGAAATAGCGGTTTGCCTGTGTAGACACTATTAAAGTTAATGTGAAATAACAGCTGTTATGTCGAATTAACTTTGTGGTGTAGACATACGCTCAGGTTCCTATAATTATCACAGACAATAAGAATGAGGAGATGGAAACTTTATCCAGGTTGTGGCTGTCCAGCATTTGGAGTTCCAGATCGAGATATCGGGTAGATCTGGGAGCATTTGTCAAGATTTTTTTTTTCACTTAGAGGACAGTTTAATTTTCTTCCTCCTATAAAATAGTATTGACATTGGTTCCTTTTTTACTAGTAGTCTAGACTAGTGTTTCTCAACCTTTTTATTATAAAGCACCCCCTTTTTAATAAAAAAATGTAAGTACCCACAGTTTTCAGACACACAAAAGTTTTTTCTACCATTGCAACACATTTGTTTAATCAACTTAATCATAGCTGGGTGGGCAATGACATTTTTGGGTTTTCCATTCATCATATGACTTCCTTTTTACCATGTTTTTTTTTAATTTAAGAGTAAATTTTAACTTTCCTCTGTTTAATCAATTCAAATTCCCAGTAGCAGAAATATCAAGGGATATGACATTCTCTTCCCAGAAGGAGAAATTACCAACCCGGAGAGATATGAATATTAATTATTTTAATGACTGTGAAAAGTTATAACAACAAAATACAGCAAGTATCTCTGTAAAGGGTGTGTCTACACTGCACCGTTATTTCGAGGTAACTAGCGTTTTTTCGGAATAACAATGTGAGTGTGAATACATTTGAAATAACGGATGGCTTATTCCGACTTCTGTACATATCATTCCATGAGGAATAACAACTGTTCTGACATAGCTATTGCGAAATAAGGCGTGCGTAGACGGTCCACTGCTGCTATTTCCAAATAACCCCTCCCCAGGGCCATTCTACGTTTTTCCTCCCCGGTGCCTCCTGGGGTTCCAAATCGAGAGAGCACATCGACATTAGGGGACGCTGCCTCAGACTCATTTTGAGGTTTCGTTGCAGTGTAGACGTGCTATTTCTAAATAAGCTATTCTGGAATAACTTGAAATAGATGGGCAGTGTAGATGTACCCTAAGATATCCAGACTGGAATCCAAGACTACCAAAAGTAGAAAAGAATGGAAAACGTCCTGCAAAAAATAGACCCTTATCTCACTGTGGCGGCGTGTCGGGGTCCCCCAACTCCTGCACCCCCGTAATGGCACGGACAGACTCCACCAGCCAGTAGAATAGAGGGAGTTTATTGCTTCTCCAGGATACAGCACAGCATAGATGTCATCTGGTTACAGGGCAGGCCTAGGATGCCTCAGCCCCCCTTGAGATGGGGGATGCTGGGCCCCTAAATTCCAGCCCCTCTGGGACCTAGGCTGTCTCCTCCATGACAGAAACTAACTCACTCACTTCCAGCCCTGCCCCCAGCCAGGTCTGGCCTCGCCCCCTTCCTTTCCATTGTTCTGCTCCATGGGAGATACCTGTCTGACGAGTTTCGAAGCCCCCTTGCATAACGACTCATCCCCTGCCCTGCTGGGCCGTGCTGCAGACAGCAGCCAGTGGAGGTCACTGACAACCCACTGCCCAGCACAGCAACCAGCAAGGTACCCCCCACTACGTCACAGTTCTCCCCCCTCCAAGAGCGAACTGAGCAGGGTCACTCCGCTCGTGACCTAGGGAAGTTTGGGTCCTCTGTGTGGGAACCCGCCCTGGGGCATGGGTGCTCCCCTTGACTCAGGCCGGCCACGGCGATGCCCTGCAGGGGCCAGCTTTCCCCTGTCCCGTTGCTGCACAGCTCGGGGGGGGGGGGCCCGGCACGGGCCTGTCTTCGGTGGCTGTACCAGCCCTTCCACTGCCCTTGATCTCTGGCCCGGGTCTCTCTGGCTGGGCCCATGAGCCCAGCGAGCTTTTCCCGGAAAGCCAGGGCGTCTTCCACCCCCGACGCTCCATCCAGGGAGGTCTTGCCCTCCCATAACTCTCTCAGCAAGCCCAGAGGCTCCTCTATATGGGGTAGGGGCCCCCGAGCAGCTTTCCTCCCATCTTGGGCCTTCCCGCCCCTCTGGCAGGAGTTGCAGGACCGGCAGTACCGCTGCACGGCTGCAAATATCCCCGGCCAGTAGAAGTGTTGAAGCAGCCTCATCTGTGTGCTCCGGATCCCCCGGTGGCCCGCAAAGGGGACGTTGTGGGCCAAATACAGCAGCTTGAGGTGATACTTTTGGGGGACGACCAGCTGCCGCTGGACCCCCCATGCCCTCACCTTCCTGGGGGGAAGCCATTCCCGGAACAGGAATCCCCGCTCCCACAGGAATCTCTCCTGGCCACCTCTCCCCAGGGGCTGAGCTGCCCGGAGGCCAGCCTGGTCCCTCAGCCTCCGCAAGGAGGGGTCTGCCTGCACCGCAGCCTGCAATTCAGCCTCTGGGGCAGGGATCGGGACCTGCTCCTCGCCCTTGCCTAGGTCCGGAGTCCCAGCTTGGCTGGACCCCGTGTCCACTGGGGTGGGACCCTCAGGACCCTGCTGGGAGTCCTTCCTTGGATCCAGGTTGCCAGCCCCTCACTGGCTCTGGCTACGGGCAGTGACTAGAGCCCGCTGGGATTCATGGGGCCACTCCTCTAGGTCATTCCCCATCAGCACCTCTGTGGGCAAGTGCCAGTGCACCCCCACTTCCTTGAGACCTTCCTTGGCCCCCCATTTCAGATGCACCCTGGCTACCGGCACTTTAAACGGGGACCCGTCTATGCACTTCAGGGTCAGCTGAGCGTGGGGTAGAACCCGGTCTAGGGCCACTATGTCGGGTCGGGCCAGCGTCACCTCCGCCCCCGTGTCCCAGAAACCCGTCACCTTCCGACCATCCACCTCCAGGGGTACAAGGCACTCGCTCTGCAGGGGCCGTCCTGCCCCCACCCGGTACATGGAGAAATCTGCCTCCCGAGGGTCAGACCTCCCAGGGGAGCTGCACTGAGCATCCTTCCCCCCACTCTGAGCTGAGGTTTGCCTGCCAGCTCCTGCCTCTGGGGCAGCCTGCCCTTCCTCCAGCTCCAGCCAGTTAACCCTGGAAAGTCCCAGGTCATGGGACCTGGTGCACTGAGCCCTCTTGTGGCCTTTTTGCCCACAGCGATGGCAAGTTAGGCCCTGCGGGCCCCTTTGGGCTGTCTCTGGGGCGCAGACGACTTGTCTCTTGGGCTCGCCTTGTAGGTGACTCTCTCCGTCACTCAGCCGAGATCCGGTCTCGGCACGATTCCCTCTCTCTCCGGGACTCCCGTTCACACCCAGACCGGCTCTCCGTGAACTCATCCGCCAGCCTCCCGGCTTCCTGGGGGTTCTCCGGACTTCGGTCCTTGAGCCACAGCCGCAGGCTGGGTGTGCATGCTGCGTAGAACTGCTCCATCATGACCAGCTTGAGCAGGTCCTCTGCGGTCTGGGCTCCGACTCCAGACACCCACTTGTGGCAGTATTGCACCAGGCGGGAGGCCATATCCACATAAGAACATAAGAACATAAGAATGGCCATACTGGGTCAGACCAAAGGTCCATCGAGCCCAGCATCCCATCTGCCGACGGTGGCCAATGCCAGGTGCCCCAGAGAAGGAGAACAGAAGACAATGATCAAGTGATTTATCTCCTGCCATCCATCTCCTGCCCTTGTTATGAAGGCTAGGGCACCATACTTTATCCCTGGCTAATAGCCATTTATGGACCTAACCTGCAAAAATTTATCAAGCTCTTTTTTAAACCCTAATAGAGTCCTGGCCTTCACAGCCTCCTCGGGCAAGGAGTTCCACAGGTTGACTGTGCGCTGTGTGAAGAAAAATTTCCTTTTATTAGTTTTGAACCTACTACCCATCAATTTCATTTGGTGTCCCCTAGTTCTTGTATTATGGGAAAAGGTAAATAATTTTTCTATAATCACTTTCTCCACACCATTCATGATTTTATATACCTCTATCATATCGCCCCTCAATCGCCTTTTTTCCAAACTGAAAAGTCCCAGTCTCTCTAGCCTCTCCCCATATGGGACCCTTTCCAAGCCCCTAATCATCTTAGTCGCCCTTTTCTGAACCTTTTCTAATGCCAATATATCTTTTTTGAGGTATATATCCACTATAACTCCAAGATCCCTTTCCTGATCTGTCGTAGCTAAATTTGACCCCATCATGTAGTACGTGTAATTTGGGTTATTTTTTCCAGCATGCATTACCTTACACTTACCCACATTAAATTTCATTTGCCATTTTGCTGCCCAATCACTCAGTTTGCTGAGATCTTTTTGTAGTTCTTCACAATCCCTTTTGCTTTTGACTGTCCTGAACAACTTTGTGTCATCTGCAAACTTGGCCACCTCACTGCTTACCTCATTTTCTAGATCATTGATGAACAAGTTGAACAGGATTGGTCCCAGTACTGACCCCTGGGGAACACCACTAGTTACCCTCCTCCATTGTGAAAATTTACCATTTATTCCCACCCTTTGTTTTCTGTCTTTTAACCAATTCTTGATCCATGAAAGGACCTTTCCTCCTATCCCATGACCACCTAATTTACGTAAAAGCCTTTGGTGTGGGACCGTGTCAAAGGCTTTCTGGAAATCTAGGTATATTATATCCACTGGGTGCCCCTTGTCCGCATGTTTATTCACCCCTTCAAAGAATTCTAACAGATTAGTTAGACACGACTTCCCTCTGCAGAAACCATGCTGACTTTTGCCCAACAATTCGTGCTCTTCTATGTGCCTTGCAATTTTACTCTTTACTAGTGTTTCTACTAATTTGCCTGGTACTGATGTTAAACTTATCGGTCTATAATTGCCAGGAGCTCCTCTAGAGCCTTTTTTAAATATTGGTGTTATATTGGCCATCTTCCAGTCATTTGGTACCAAAGTGGATTTAAAGGATAGGTTACAAACCACTGTTAATAACTCCGCAATTTCACATTTGAGTTCTTTCAGAACCCTTGGGTGAATGCCGTCTGGTCCCGGAGACTTGTTACTATTCAGCTTATCAATTAATTCCATAACCTCCTCTAATGTCACTTCAATCTGAGTGAGTTCCTCAGATTTGTCACCTAAAAAGGCTGACTCAGATTTAGGAACCTCTGTAACATCCTCAGCCGTGAAGACTGAAGCAAAGAAATCATTTAATCGCTCCGCAATGGCACTGTCTTCCTTGATCGCTCCTTTTATATCTTTATCATCCAAGGGCCCCACTGCTTTTTTAGCGGGCTTCCTGCTTCTAATGTATTTAAAAAACATTTTACTATCATTTTTTGAATTTTTGGCTAGCTGTTCCTCAAACTCTTTTTTGGCTTTTCTTACTACATTATGACACTTAATCTGGGAGTGTTTATGTTCCTTTCTATTTTCCTCACTAGGATTTGACTTCCACTTTTTAAAAGCTGCCCTTTTCTCTCTCACTGCCTTTTTAACATGGCTGTTTAGCCATGGTGGTTCTTTGTTAGGTCTCTTACTGTGTTTTTTTATTTGGGGTATACATTTAAGTTGGGCCTCTAGTATGGTGTCTTTAAACAGTTCCCATGCAGCTTCCAGGGATTTTAGTTTAATTACTCTCCCTTTTAGTTTCTGTTTAACTAGCTTCCTTATTTTAGTGTAATTCCCCTTTTTGAAATTAAATGCCAGAGTGTTTGAGCCACATAGGTCTCCCGTGGCTCCTTCTGCACCCCCCAGAACTTCTTCCTGTACATTTCAGGGGTCAGCCCAAACTTGTGCAGCAGGGCCTCCTTGACTCGGTTATAATCCCCTGGCTGTAGGTCCTCCAGCTGATTGAGCACCCCGGCAGCCTCCTGGTTCAGTGCGGGGATGAGCTCCTGTATCCAGTCAGCTGGGGGGACCCGTTGCAGTTCACAGGCCCTCTCAAAGGAGCTGAGGAACCCGTCTATGTCACCCACGTCCTTCAATTGGGCCACCACGAGCTTCTCCAAGCGTCTGGCAGCCGGGGGCCCTTGGGGCCCGTCTGCACTCGGCGCAGCCGGGGCCCTACTGCTTCTCCGCTCTGCCATGGCCAGCTCATGCTGTCGCTGTTCTCTGCGGTCCTGGACTTCCAATTCTTTCATCTGCAGCTGGATCTCCAGCCGCCGCAGCTCTGCTGGGTTGGACCCTCCCCTGGGTGGACTACGGTTTGCAGGGTTCCCCTGGGAGGCTGTCCCGTCTCTCCCATGGGTTCCAGTGCTCGCCCACCCTCAGAGCCTGACACGCTCCCGGGGGGGTCTGGCTGCTCCCCACTGGGACAGGATCCCAGCCCTGTGGCTGGTCATTCTCTTCCAGCCGGGCAATCAGCTGGGCCTTGGTTGCGCTCCACACAGGCAAGCCCCTCTCTCTGCACAGCTTCACCAGCTCTGCCTTCAGGAGTTGGGTGTAGGCCATCTCCCCGCTGGTCCCCTCGGTGCAGACTCACCAGTCTAGTGCTGCTGCGCCCCATGAACCATTTTGCTCTGTCTACAGCATGCCTGGCTCTAAGGCCCTTGCTTCTATTGCGCCTTGTCACTTGCTGCTGGGAGCTCCATCCGCGGGGTGCAGTGCATCCCACGCTGCCACCACTGTGACGGCGCATCGGGGTCCCCCGACTCCTGCACCCCTGTAATGGCACGGACAGACTCTACCAGCCAGTAGAATAGAAGGAGTTTATTGCTTCTCCAGGATACAGCACAGCACAGATGTCATCTGGTTACAGGAACCGGGCCTAGGATGCCTCAGCCCCCCCTTGAGATGGGGGAGACTGGGCCCCTAAATCCCAGCCTCCCTTTCCTCAGGCTGCTTCCTCCATGATTCCAGACAGAAACTAACTAACTCCCTTCCAGCCCTGCCCCCAGCCAGGTCTGGCCTCGCCCCCTTCCTTCCCATTGTTCCGCTCCATGGGAGATACCTGTCTGACGAGTTTCGAAGCCCCCTTGCATAATGACCCATCCCCTGCCCTGCTGGGCCGTGCTGACAGTGGAGGTCACTGACAACCCACTGCCCAGCATAGCAACCAGCAAGGTACCCCCACTACGTCACACTCACATAATCTGAAGGAAGGGTTAGGAACGTGAAAAGCAGCACAGTAAACATGAAATCATCTGATTTAGAATTGAACAAAAAAGAAAAACCTCTGCTCAAGTATCCCTCATGTAAGAAAGAAGAGGACTGCTTGTGTAACCCACACACCTTGGCTACGTCTACACTATGAGTTTTCTCGGCAAAAAATATGCTAATGAGGGACTCATTTGCATGTGCCGTGATCTCATTTGCATATTTTCTGCCTATCCAGTTTTTTGCTAGGGTTTTTGCACAAAAACAAGCCAAAAAGGAGATGTACCGATCTTGAGAAAAGAGGAGGTTTTGCGCAAAAAGAAAACATCCACACAGCTTGCTTTTGCACAAAAACCTCCAGCGCAAAAATGGATCGGCAGAAGAAATGCAAATGAGAATTCAACTCATGCAAACGAGTCCCTCATTATCATATTTTTTGCTGTGAAAACTCATAGTGTAGATGTAGCCCTTGTGTGGTTCACTGTTCCATGCCGTGGCACCTAGATCACAGCAACAGCTAACACCAAGAGACCCTCTACAGCACAGGCTGGGAGCCAGCTAGCTTTTAGCTTAGAGGGTAGCAACTCCTATACGAAGCTCCAGAGATCCCACGTTCAAATCCACCTGGTGGTGGTTACACTTACTTTGTCCAAGGGAAAGTCAATGGAGGCAGTATTTGGGGCAGTGCCCACCATATTTTTCAAAGCAATATTGCGATGATACGATCATTGCACATGGATTATGGCTTTTGTACAAGACAAGCCATAAAAGTTCTGATTTCCTGCATGTGATTGTCCTAGTCATGTGCGTGTGCATTTGTTGTATCTGAAGTTATGATTATTGAATGTGTATCCATTTCAAATGTAGTGACACCTGGTAACCTTCACTAGGCCAGATGCTATTAGTCTCGCGAGCTGGTTGGGGAGGACCAATACAGCCGTTAGGGAAAATAATGGGCCTTGGGAGAAGTTTCTTTCTCACTTGGTGAACCTTCTTGAGAACTCTCCAGAGAGCCCATAATAATGGCTGATGTGACTCTCCAGGGGATCTGACCAGGCTGGTGTCTTGGGGCACCATCTTGAGATGTTTGTATTTTTCCACACACTCGTCTGGGAATTAACTTTTCAAACAAAGGGTCCCCACCCTGCACTAAATCAATATAAACCGAGGGGTGACATCACCAGTTCTTCATTCCTTGCACAAGAGGAAGCCAAGGAATAACGACAGAACTGTGGGAAGTCCTAAATCCAGGCAAACATGATCTCTGGACTATTTTTGGCAACCTGAGAGAATGACGTCACAAAGTACATGCAACTTGTGTCTTGAAAACCTACCACTTTGCTGGTAACATCATTCAGGGTGAGAAATGGCTACTTCACAAGCAGTCTGACTCGTGTACTATCCTTTGCCTTTTTGTTTGTTTGCTAGTATATCTGCTCTGGTTGGTTTTCTATCCTTTATAATCACTTCCAGTCTATCTTTTGTAGTTAATACAGGAGGCCTCTGCTTTATGACGGCCTGATTTATGCCCCCCCACACTTATGACCTTTTCCGTAAGTGCCGAAGGGGCCAAAATCTCCCGACTTACGTCCTCCGCCCCAAATTAACGATGGTTTACGACTTCTGTTGTAAATGCAAGCTCGAGTTACGATGCCTCCAACTTGAGACGCTATCCCTGGAGCTTAAGCCCCTGGTTTCAGTTAAACTAGTTGGTAGCTGTGGAAGCCATTTCATATTTAGCTAGAAGCCACTTCGTATAACAGAAGCCATTTAAGTTTCTTGTTTCAGCACGTATACTAGAGAGTGAACTGACCTTCACCCATGTGAGAAAGGCCAGAAGGATGATCTGTTGGAATGCGTTAATGAACTATTTTGAATTGAAACTCTCACGCCCTAAAACCTGTTTCTTTCTTTGCTGATAATAATTTCTCTTTGAAGTTTGCTTTGATGGAATGCCCTGGCATCAGACTTGTTTGGTTAAGGTATAAAATACTAGGATTGATTGTGTCGAGCAGACTTACTGGGCCCGGTTCTGCCGGGGTCACGTTTGGCTCACTTTGCGCCTTATTGATCAATAAACATGTTTGTTAGCCCCCTAAACACAGAGAAATCTTTTGCTTCGACAGTAGTTTAATTTAAACCAGGGTGCCTTGAAGTGACATGTCTGGAGGGAAAAGTCACAGCTTGGTTAGCACAAGGGAGCATGTTACTCTCCACATTGAGGGAAAGGTGAACCAAGTAACAAAATCCTATTGCTTGGTGTTTAGACCAGGACAGAGCAGGGCAGCTCTGGGGTCCTAGGCTGGAGAGCTGGGGATGATCTTGATAGTAGCATCTCCATTATTGATTCTTGCAGAGAGCCTGCTTATAGTTGGGCGGGTGTCCCTGCCTGTGTGAATGCTGCAGGAAGGGTAGGACGGAAGTCGATTGGCAGTTTCCACAGCAGCAGAGTATGAGAAGGAGCCCAGGCTGGTGGGTTAGAGGGTTGAGTGGAACCCCAATTACTGTGAGCACCCGGGGGAACCCTTCACAGTTGGGTTAGAGGAAAAGAGGCCTAAGAAAGAACAACAAAGAGCACTCAGGCATGGAACACAAGAATGGCCATATGGCATGAGAGCAAATGTCGACAATTAATCCTGCTCCTCACGCGGAAAGGCCTGGGACAAACCGGAGCAAAGAGTCTAGAGGGCCGTGGCAAAGGAGAACGCATGTAAGCAGAGTTCAAGGAGGGGTGCATTTTTGTAGGCTCCCTCAGTATATCCTGCCTGTTCTGTGCACATAGCTGGCATATCAGGCTTCACGAGAGTCCCCAGAGACCACTGAATCTGATAAGATCTGAAGGCATCTGAGTCATGTTTCTTGTTGAACGAAGTTCAGTAATAGTCATTGGTAGCCAGATGGCCTCCGAGCCCCTATGCGTTTGTACCCGGGACAATGGACCCGGCTCAGTCAATAGTATAGACTCGCTATTGCTCCTGAGGCTGGCCAAAGAGTTAAGTCGAGGTGTCCCAACATTTATAGATGGAGACAATCTATGATACACACCTGGCGTATCACCTTATGCATTAACAACACATTTCGTACCTCCTCTTAGACTTTCCTCCAAAGCATTCCCTGCCCGTTGTTCTGCTTTCACATTTGTCATTTCAAGATATTTTATTCTCTACTAAGTTGGGATGGCCTTGTACTGTCCTGGTGAACTGTATTTACACGTTGCGTGTGTTTTTATCGGCGCTAGCAGTTCTAGTGCCGAGAGACACTGACTTGCAAAGAAACATTGGATTTGCCACGGCCTGTCTGTTACTCATTGTATAACTCTTGCTTACTTTGGTTCAAGCACCAGGCCCGTGGCTCAGGTTTCTTCTTTCTCCTACAGTTGCGCCGACTTGTGCATTTGTTGAGGTGGCAAACTGGGAGAAAGATACTTCCAAACTCCCTGCTTAAATGTCTTTACTGAATTTTCAAGAGAGATGATGGGAGTCCAATGGGACATTTCTGTAATCCCATAAGGTCCCATGCACTTTGTACATTTATACTGGAATCTCAGTCTTTGAGAGTGTGTCAACACAGCACCCGAAACACGACATAAGATACGCCATTTGTGCTATGCAAATGGCGTCGCTTATGTCAAGTCTACTTCAAAGTAGCTTATTTCATCACTTGGTGCTGTCTACACAGCACCAAATTTTGAAACAAAGCGCTACTTCAAGCCATCCCTTGCTTGTCTTAGAATGCAGTTTACAGGGATGGCGAAATAGCGCGTCTGCTATATTTTGAAATAGCGGACTCATTCAAAAGATGCAGGGTAGCCACCGGTATCCCAAAATAACTTTGCTGTATAGACATACCCTTAATGATATACGTCTTGCTCTGTTTATTGACAATTTTTTTCCAGTGCCAAGATGTCGGGGTATGGAATTCACTACTCCAGGTTTCTGCCAGCATAACTGACAGCACAATACGGCTGCGTGAACTATATCAATCCCTCATGTTTTTGTGTTTCTAGGTCCATGGTATGGAGACCGTGGACGGAAGAAATCAAAGCCTCATCATGGAATTCATCCTCTTAGGATTTGGGGATGCCATGGAATTGCAACCCCTTCTCTTCCTCCTCTTTCTACTGGTCTACATTGGCACTCTTGCTGGGAACACCCTCATCATTGTGTTAGTTGTGGCTGATCCGCACCTGCACACCCCCATGTACTTCTTTGTGGGAAACCTGGCCTGCTTGGAGACCTTGTACAGCTCGACCATCCTGCCTAGGCTGCTGGCCAGTCTTCTGAGTGGAGACAGAACCATCTCCGTTAAGAGCTGTCTGGTGCAAACCTATTTTTTTGGCATCATAGCAAGTATAGAAAATCTGCTGCTGGTGGCCATGTCTTATGATCGGTATTTAGCGATATGTAACCCTCTCCGATACACTGCTCTGATGAATGGCCGTGTGTGTTGCCAGCTAGTGGCGGGGTCCTGGTTGTATAGTTTTCTGGTGGTCAGCATATTGAATAGTTTCTTGTTCCCATTAACATTCTGTGAGTCCAAAGAAATTGACCATTACTTCTGTGATTTTTCACCCATGATAAAGCTCTCCTGCTACGACCCCCAGCTTCTGGAACTGGCGACATTAATTATCTCTGCCATAGGGACGGTGGTGCCTTTGCTACTGACCCTGGCTTCCTATGTTTGTATCATCAGCACCATCCTGCAAATCCCTTCCTCCATCGGGCGGAAAAAGGCCTTTTCCACCTGCTCCTCCCACCTCATGGTGGTGACGATTATATACATCAGCCTTATCATTGTCTATGTGTTTCCATCAAGCAACACTTCCACGGTCCTCAACAAAGTGTTCTCGCTCTTCTACACAGTCCTGAATCCCATGATCAACCCCATTATCTACAGCCTGAGGAACAAGGAGGTCAAAGAGTCCTTGAGAAAAGCTCTTCTTCAACAGGTCACCTTCAGAAACAGACCTAGAACCTGATAGGACAAATTTTACACTGTAGTACAATATAGACAAAGTGATATAGTTTCTTATAGAGAGCCCGTTTTGTTCCTTGCCTGTTCATCCATCTTTGCAATCTGAAGGCAACATTAAGAGATCTATACTTATCATAAGAACATAAGAATGGCCATACTGGGCCAGACCAAAGGTCCATCCATCCCAGTGTCCTGTCTGCCGACAGTGGCCAATGCCAGGTGCCCCAGAGCGAGTGAACCAAACAGTCAATGATCAAGCGATTTCTCTCCTGCCATCCATCCCCAGCCTCTGACAAACAGAGGTACCCATCCTGGCTAATAGCCACCAATGGACCTAACCTCCATGAATTTATCCAGCTCTTTTTTAAACTCTGTTATAGTCCTAGCCTTCACAACCTCCTCAGGTGAGGAGTTCCACATGTTGACTGTGCACTGTGTGAAGAAGAACATCCTTTTAATTTTTTAAAACCTGCTGCCCATTAATTTTATATGGTCCTCTAGTTCTTTTATTATAGGAACAAGTAACTAGCTTGTCCTTATTCACTTTTTCCACACCACTCATGATTTCATAGACCTCTATCACATTCCCCCTTGGTCTCCTCTTTTCTAAGCTGAAAAGTCCTAGTCTCATTAATTTCTCCTCATATGGGACCCGTTCTAAACCCCTAATCATTTTAGTTGCCCTTTTCTGAACCTTTTCTAATGCCAGTATATCTTTTTTGAGATGAGGAGACCACAGTCTGTATGCAGTATTCAAGATGTGGGCGTACCATGGTTTCATATAGGGGCAATAAGATGTTCTCTGTCTTATTCTCTATCCCTTTTTTAATGATTCCTAACATCCTATTTGCTTTTTTGACTGCCACTGCACACTTTTGGATGTTTTCAGAGAACTATCCACAATGACTCCAAGATCTCTTTCCTGATTAGTTGTAACTAAATTAGCCCCATCATATTGTATGTATAGTGGGGGTTATTTTTTCCAATATGCATTACTTTACATTTATCTGCATTAAATTCTATTAGCCATTTTGTTGCCCAATCACTTAATTTGGTGAGATCTTTTTGAAGTTCATCGATCTTGATCCTGATGGGTTAAATGAAAACCAGTGATGTCAGGGCAGCATTTTCAAAGCTCGGAAGACCCAGTTACCCTCCTGCACCCAAATACAAAGAAATAAATAAGTTTAAATAAATATGAAATAAGCAACTTTGCTAATTTCAGCCTCCATTGCCTCTCACTGTAACGTACCATACACTTACAAATATTTACCCCGGTGCTTCGACCAAAAACGGATGCAAGAAACAAATTTCAGTTGGGGCCTGGTCTATACTACATGGAAAGAACTTTAAAAAACAACAAATCGTCCTGCAGTACCAGTAGGGACATCTACACAGCAACATTATTTCAAAATAACTGAGTCCATGCCTACAGAGCAAGTAGTTATTTTGAAATAATATCACAATACTGTCAAGGAGGAGGACTTCTTGCTCCGACTCCTGTAGCCCTCATTGTGCAAGGAGTAAGGGAAGTCAGAGGAAGAGTGCTCTGTTTTGAAGTAAGTACTGAGTAAACACTCCCGATTTCGAAATAAGCTATTTTGAAATAAGCTACGCAATGGACATAGCCTAATTTGCATGGCTTATTTCAAGTTAAACCCTGCTGTGTAGACACACCCTTACGGTGCATCTACGCAGCACCCTAAGCTCGAAATAAGATATGCAATTTGTGTTCTGCAAATTGCGTAGCTTATTTCAAAACTATTTCTAGATAGCTGATTTAGAAATTTGGCGCATCTACACAGTGCCAAATTTCTAAATAACACACTATTTCGAGCCATTCCTTAACCATTGTGCAACAAGGTTTACCGGGATAGTGAAATAGAGTGCCCGTTATTTTGAAAAATATTTCAAAATAATGGAAGGCTTATGTAGATGTGGGGTAGCTATTTTGGAATACCTCTGGTATCCCAAAATAGCCGTGCGTGTAAATGTACCCTTAGAGACTGCGGGTGCATCTACACTGTACCCTAAACTCCAAATAATTATTCAATATTATTTTGAAATAGGTTAACTTATTTTGATTTTATTTTGAAATAGGGTTATTTCCAAATTTGGCTTGTCTACACTGTGCCAAATTTCAAAATAAAGCGCTATTTCAAGTCATCCCTTCATCCTCATGCAATGAGGTTTACAGGGATGGCGAAATAGCACGTCCGTTATTTTGAAAAATATTTTGAAATAACGAGTGCGTTCCTTGTACGCAGGGTAACTATTTTGGGATCCCTCCGGGATCCCAAAATAGCTGCTCGGTGTACACGTACCCTAACAAAAAATGTAGGTAGTATCATGAGCTTTCATTGGCACAACCTACTTTTGCAGTTGAATGGAGTTAATGATCCCAGGTGCAAATAAATAACAGAGAAAGAGAGGAGATAGGGAGGGTAAAGAGAAGGAAAAAAAAATGATCAATTAGAGTGTCCGTGCTAAATGAGGCTAATAGAACGGGCTGTAAGTATCTGGAACTTAGCTATTTAAGTCATTAGGGTGTGTAATGTAATGTCCCATCCACTTCAAGTCTTTGTTCTGACCTTGATTACAGGTGTCATACTTGTAAATTAAACCAAGTTGCTACTATGCCAAGAAGTTGAAGCAAGATACGCAACTCCATCTACATAAATTACGTAAATGAAGGCAACATATCTTACATCACATTTCCACACTGTCCACACAATGGGAGGCCAACGGGAGCAAACACTCCTCTCAACTTCCCTTCTTCAGGAGGAGCAGGAGCACCAGCACTGATGGGGGCATCCTCTGAGTTCAATGTAGTGGGTCTGTACTAGACCCGCTAAATCAAATCCCGGAACATTGATCGCAGCAGCATCTGTTTTCCGCACAGTGTAGATGTGCCTGGAGTGTCCCGGGTATTTTTGTTCTTTCTCCAGATTTTAGGACCCTGTTGCTTGAAAAAATACACTCTTGCTCTCATTTTAATGATTTACATTCCCATTGCTCCCCTAACCCCTGCCCTCTTGTGTTCCCCGATGCATAGACAAAGGTCCATATTCTGTGACCTTGTGTGTTAGGTTTTCATTGGATGAATACTGGAATTTTTCAGCCACAAGTTTCCCCAAATCAACTGACTGTTTTTCAGCCACAACCTATCAAAATCTTTCAGGATTTCGACGTTGTCCATCGACCTTTTCTGTATACCATTTAACCTGGTGATGAGAACAGTCATGTAATGTGTGTGTGTGCGTGCAGTTGTGTTACTGACATGGCTACAAAGACGTGGCAGTTTACAGCAACTCGTTGTTGTTTCAACAGTTAGCTCAGTGGGCCCCAGTCTGAAACCGCAGTGCGTTGTCTTAGATACATCACGTAGGTCCCACCTAAGGGGCAAAGCCTGGGGAACATCAAAGAGAGAGAGTTGCCATTTGGAACGCTGCCTTATGGAATTGGGTGTCCAAATCCCCTGAGCATATTTGTACATCGTAGCTGAAATAGTCTCTTCTTTCCATGTATCCCAGATCACCTTTCTGTACTGTTCACTGCCTAGCAGGTGAGAAAAGGTCAGCGTGGAGATCATAGACACAACTGTGATGATTTGGGAGCTTGGGATGTCACCGGAGGGGCTTAAGACACTGCTGGACCCTCCTTCTCTGCCAGGCTAGATCCTGTTTTACGTGGTCTTGTGGAACCATGCCCTCCAACAGGGCCGCCCTTAGAATATATGGAGTCCTACACAGTCATATTCAATGGGTGGCTGTGGGTTTTTAGGGACATGACCTTATGAATCTCAGCAACAGACTAATGAGCAAGTTTTAAACAAAGGCCCTGTCGACTATATTCAGAAATGGACTGTATACCCATGGGGGTGGCAAACCCCTGCTAACTAGCTTCACTCCCACCTGAATGGCTCTTGCAAAGTTTCTGTGTTTGGCTAATAGGTCTGTCAGGCCACAGAACAGGGACAGATTTGGACCATGCTGTTGAAAGCTCACAGCAACTTACTAGCAATAATTCAGAGGACATAACACAATCAATGTTGCTGTTAATTAATGCCCAGTGTTCCTAATTGCACACCTTTTACCACCAGTGGGACATATTAGTGAACACACAGTTTAGAGTCAATCGAGGACTTTTCGTGTTGAGTTATATCAACCTGATATATGACCATACATCGACCTTTCTTACAGAGCAGGCGCACCGTGAATTGGAAGAGATAATAGCAGTGCGGGAATAGATACAAGACAAAATGATGCAAAACTGGGCACATCTGCATCTGTTTCGATATAGATCTTGAGGCTGGTGATGGAAACAGGATAGCAGATAATCTAGTAGAACATATGCTGATGCCCAGACACCAGAGTCAAAACAGGACGTCTGAAATTTAACGCTCCACTGGGTAAGTTGCCCGTCTTAGAGGCAAATGTGACTGTCTAAAGTTAATATGTATGGATAAGATTTGGCGATGGAAACAGATGATTACGTGAGGTCATTTTGAGAGATTTTTATAAGTATTTGGACACCTAGTGGGATTTTAAAATACCAACTCATTGACTGGTCATGGATGCTTATGTGCTTTGAGTCATTCCACTATGCACATAATAAACAACTTGAGAAAAATTGCCATTTTATTCCTACTTACAGGGCCTTTATTCGCATTTTAATACAGAATAGATTTTTCATTCAAAATTACTTATTTTTGCAAAACATGAAAATGTCGTTAATTTTTTTTTCAATTTCCCCCCATTTTTTTACGTAAAGGATTTTTCAGTGTATTTCCAGTTTCTTTCTTTTCTTGCTTGCTTTCTTTCTTGCTTTCTTTCTTTCCACACACCTACACACACAAACTTTCTTTCCTTCTTTCTTTCTTTCTTTTCCGCTACTTTTTGATTATTCATTTTTCATACAATTAATGCACATTTGGGTTGTTCAATTTTCCAAAGTCCCAAATTCTCAACCAACGCTTTTGGTGTATCCCCGCAAAAGTCCTTTTACATTTTGTTCATCCAGAGCTTCCACAACAACATGTCCATCGCATGGGATTGCGGAGAAAAAGAACGATGTATTGATTTTAATAAATCATTTTTAAAATGAATGGAATGTTTTATGTTCAGGCTCGAATTCAGGGCAGACTTTCAGGATGTGCTTAACTTTAAATGTGTGCTTGAGTCCTGTTTAAGTAAACTCAGTGATTGTGTTTCAATCAAGGAGAGTTTTGCCAAGTTTTCACCTTTTAATTTCAATGGGACATAAGCACACGATTAAAGTGAAGTGCATAATAAGTGATAGTATAATTGAAGCAGGTGCTGCGCATATTTTGTGCAAATTATCCTATTTCTTTTTCTTAATGGGAATATGATAAAGACACTGAATAGAATCACAGAATCATAGAATATTAGAACTGGAAGGCACCTCGAGAGGTCATCAAGTCCAGTCCCCTGCCCTCACGGCAGAACCAAGCACCATCTAGATCATCCCTGAAAGGTGTCTGTCGAACCTGCTCTTAAATATCTCCAGGGATGGAGATTCCACAACCTCCCTAGGCAATTTATTCCAGTGTTTGACCACCCTGACAGGTAGGAAGTTTTTCCTAATGTCCAACCTAAACCTCCCTTGCTGCAGTTTAAGCCCATTGCTTCTTGTCCTATCCTCAGAGGCCAAGGAGAACTATTTTTCTCCCTCCTCCCTGTGACACCCTTTTAGATACTTGAAAACCACTATCATGTCCCTTCTCAGTCTTTTTTTCCAAACTAAACAAGCTCATTCCTTCAGCCTTGCCTCATAGCTCATGTTTTCTTGACTTTTAATCAGTTCTGTTGCTCTTCTCTGGACCTTCTCCTATTTCTCCACATCTTTCTTGAAATGCGGTGCCCAGAACTAGACACAATCCTCCAACTGAGGCCTAATCAGCTCAGAGTACAGTGGAAGAATGATTTCTCGTGTCTTGCTCCCAACACTCTTGTTCATGCAGCCCAGAATCAAGTTTGGTTTTTTTGCAACAGCATCACACTGCTGACTCCTATGTAGCTTGTGGTCCACTACAACCCCTCGATCCCTTTCTGCAGGACTCCTTCCTAGACAGTCACTTCCCATTCTGTGTGTGTGAAACTGATTGTTCCTTCCTAAATGGAGTTTTTATAATAATTTTTATTTATAATAGACCATGATAACTTCACTGAATATTTTTTAAGCCATCCCAAAGGAGATTTCTTTCTTCGGTTGGTTTATTTCATTCTCTACTGCATTCTAAAAGTCTTTTAGAGTTATGTTTTGTTTTAAAGAGAAATCTATTAGGTTCATCGCCAGCCTTTTGCTGTGAATGTTCAGGGGTTTTATTCATTTTAATTCTGATCGCATGTTACTGGGGAAGGGCTAGGTTGGATCTTAGGAAAAACAATTTTCCTAGGAGGGTGGGGAAGCGCTGGGATGGGTTCCCTAGGGAGGGGTGGAATCTCCACCCTCAGAGGTTATTAAGTCCTGGCTTGACCAAGCCCTGGGTGGGATGGTTGAGTTGGGGTTGGTCCTGCTTTGGGCAGGGGGCTGGACTCGATGACTCCTGAGGTCTCTGCCAAGCCTAGGGTTCTATGATTTGTAATTATTCAGCAACAGAGGACATTTTATTGTAGATGGGATTTCCAAAGGGACCCTGCAGGATTTCGGCTTGCTACTGCTCCAGAAATTAGGGTTATACATTTTTTCCCAATCTCCCCTGTCATCTTGAACTTTTACTGCAGAGTTTGTCCGTTTTCATCTAGTGCCTCACTGAGCTGAATGAAAAGTTGAATTCATCGCCTTGGAATGCTACGGATGATTTTACTTTATTTACCCTAGATCCGTCCCATGGCAAAGGAAGACTGTCGAAATCAAACTTCCCCTGCCAAATTCATCCTCCTGGGGTTTGGGGATCTCCCTGAATGGCAGCCCCTCCTCTTCCTGCTCTTTCTAGTGATCTTCATGATGACCATGGCTGGAAACCTCCTCATCATGGTGCTAGTGGCGGTCGATCAGCATCTTCACACCCCCATGTACTTCTTCTTGGGCAACTTGTCCTGCTTGGAAACCTGTTACAGCTCCACCATTCTACCCCGGCTTCTCGCCAGTCTCCTGACGGGGGACGGGACCATTTCCATCTGGGGCTGTATGACACAATTTTATTGTTTCGGCATGCTAGCCGCCACCGAATGCTACCTGCTCGCCGTGATGTCATATGACCGGTACGTAGCCATATGCCTTCCCCTCCGTTACGCCACTCTGATGAACGGCCGGGTATGTTTCCAGCTCGCGGCTGGTTCCTGGATAAGCGGCTTTTTGGGCAGCACCGTCATACTCCTTCCCATGATGAAAATAACATTTTGCGGCACCCACGCCATGGACCACTTCTTCTGCGATTTCCCACCCATCGTAAAGCTGTCCTCTAGCGACACCCAGCTGCTAGAACTCACCGTTTTCACCATCTCCTCCATCGGGTCTTTGGCCCCATTTCTACTAAACTTGGCATCCTACTTTTGCATCATCACCACCATCTTGAGGATCCCATCCACCACCAGCAGGCAAAAGGCCTTCTCCACCTGCTCCTCCCACCTTGTCATCATCACAACATTTTACGGAACTCTGATCATGGTCTACCTGGTTCCAACGGCCCACCGTTCGAAGGACTTACACAAGGTGTTCTCTGTCTTCTACACCGTCCTGACCCCCTTGGTCAACCCCCTCATTTACAGCTTGAGGAACAAAGAGGTCCAGCAAGCCCTGAGAAAAGCTCTCAGTAAGGCTCTGGCTTCTGCAAGATTTCAGACGGTAAAATGGACCGATCTTCATTGGTAACCCACTGGAGGAGATTCCGGAAGACGGACATTGTTGCATGATCAGATAGTTGTGTGCTTTGGGTTTGTAAAAGAAGAGTGAGCTATTAAGGGGGATTGAGGTGTTAGCAGCATGTGTAACGGCCACATGGTGGATTCAAACCTGGGACTTTTAGAGCTTAATGTAGGAGCCTCTACAATTCAAGCGATAAAACCAGCCGCTTCTCAACTTAGGCTGAAGAGCTTTCTTGTTCTTATCTCTCGCTCTACGTGGTCTCAGGGCCACTCCATGGGACAGTGATCCATACTAGGGGTGCGTCTACACAGCAGAGTTATTATCGGAAGAGTGGCCGTTATTCCGAAATAACTATTCGAACATCCACGCAGCCATTCCATTATTTCGAAATAGTTTTGAAATAACGGACGGCTTATTCCAACTTCCATAAAAACATTCAACACGGAATGACGCCTCTTTTGAAAGAGCTATTTTGAAATCAGGTGTGTGTGGATGCTCTGCTGCTGCCGTTTTAAACTAGTCCCTCCCCAAGGCTGTTCTAAGTTATCTGTCCCCAGTGCCTCCTGGGGCGCTGTCAGCCGACGGTTAGGGCAGTGTGTGTGTGTGATACACCCAAGTCTTCAACTGCTGGGACACAAGGTCCCATCGCAGCGGGCAGCCTAGGGGAGGCTGAAGGGCTCCCCGAGGAGTTTAACGTCCGTGTCTTTAACCGCTAGGATCAGGTCCCTTCGCGGCGGGCAGCCAACAGGCTGACAGACGCCCCAGAGTTTACAGGGAGAGCTTATTACATCTCAGATTTCAACTGCTAGGATACAGGATCCCTTTGCAGTGGGCAGCCTAGGGAAGACTGAGAGATGCCCCACGGATCTGTCCCCTGGAAGCGACACGATCCAAACGCTCAAGCTTCTCCCTATATCTGTCCCTTATGACCGGCTGAAGTTCTTTTAATTGTGTTTGGTTCTGTTACAGCAACAGGAGGAGTCAGGTTAAAGCTTAAACAGTTACAGGTTTATTAAAGGGGTTTGTAAAGGCATGTGGTTACAATGGCTATTGCTCTACTTCTTAACTGCTAGCAAATACAGATCTTAAAATTGGTTACAAAGGAAAAAGAGAATATAGAAAATAATGGTACCAAGTGACAGCTTAATCTTTAAAGAGCTCTATTCTATGCATGCACTAAAACAAAAAGGACACATATGGGTACAATTTTTACCCCCTTCTGCATCACTTGATTCCAGTGTAGTCAGGCCAGGATCGGTCCCTCAATTCCTCGGAAAGACAAAATACGAGGTGGGCGTCCCCATGGACCTCGGGAGGCAATTCACCGAACCCGACCAGCAGGCAAAAGGGTGGATTGGCACTCAGAGTGAGTGGGCTGCTGGACCCATCTTTATACTCATGGGATCACGTACTTCTCTTTCTTATCTGTGATGCCAAATGGTGCTGGGTCGTCTTTGTGACGCCAGTTCTTACAAGGGAGTTGTGAACTTAATTTACACTTGCAAGAGAGAGAACTAAATATTGAGAGTACTGGGCATTCTTTTCTCAGTGGGAGATTCCTCTCCCAGGGACGACTGTGTGTGATCGTATCAATATAGGTGCCAACCAAGGGCAGTTCTCGCAGCCTCTAGGTCAGTTTATTAGCTTGATCACCCTCACATATCTATAGTTACGGCTACCCAGGGTCTGATGAGCCAGCATCTCTGGCCTCTGTCAAGGCTTCAAAGACTAAGCTAATTTTATTGTTCCCTTTGCCCTCTTTGCTCCAGGCACCTCAGAGGGGCAAGCAAGATTGATGTGACAGGGGGGTGCTCTGTCTGGCTACAGGTGCTAAGTTGAGATAGCATGTTGACATTAGGGGAGCCAGCCTCCAACTCATTTTGAAGCTTCCCTGCTGTGTAGACAGGCTATTTGGAAAGAAGCTATTTCAGAATAACTACAGCATAGATGTAGCCTAGGTGTGTGGATTACACAGGGTCTTCTTTTTTTTTTTGAGCTATACCTATCTCATAAGCAGGAAGGGACCTTGAAAGATCATTGGGTCCACTCCCTTGCCCCCATGGCAGAACCAAATACCATCCCTGACAGATTTGCCTTAGACCCCTAAACAGCACCCTCAAAGATTGAGCTCAGGACCCTCAGCTTAATAAGCCAATGCTTAAACCACTGAGCTATCGCTCCCCACTTTCAAATCTTGCATTTCCCACGAGCTTTCAGAAGTTGCTATTTCAAAGCAGCTGAAGGGAGTGGCGCACTGAAACCTCACTGCAAATCACTGGAAGATGAGTCCTTAGCTCGTTCTCGCATCTGGGAAAATCCTGGCCGACAACTGTGTCAGACACAGATTACACTGAATTTTCGGACCGGTATTGGCTGCTGCCTTTAGGCGACCAGTGTTTGTTTGATATGCTTTGCCTGGTGTTTTTCTCTTCCCATGGATGGAGGATAGTTTAGGGAGAGGAAAGCTGGCAAGAGGAAGCAAGGGAGAAAAATAACTCTCAGTTCATTTGCGCAGTGTCGTCTTCAAGTCGTCATTGTCAAGTCCACGTCGAGTCTCAAGTCACTACAGTTCAAGTCTCAAGTCGAGTCTCGAGTCCCTAAAGTCACTTTCGAGTCAAGTCCCAAGTCGAGTCTCGAGTCTTAATTTAAAAAATGTCAAGTCACTTTTGTACAAGCATCAATATCAACATTTTCAGACACTTTTTTCACCAAGTCGATTTAATAAAATTAACACATCTCAAGTCAAGTCTCGAGTCACAAACAACGAACCCGAGTCGTGTCTCAAGTCAAGTCACCTAGGCGACTTAAGTCGGACTCGAATTCAAGTCGTGGGACTCGAGTCAACAACTCTGCATTTGCGATGTCACTGTTGCAGAGACCTGTGGGGTTATATCTTTTTTTCTTTGCAAATCTAATAAGTAATAATAAAATAAAGGAAGAGTTTAAAAGTTTTTATCATGTTTTGTCTTTGACACATATTGTAGGGTACGTCTAGACTACATCCCTCTTTCGACAGAGGGATGTAAATTAGACACTTCAAAATTGCAAATGAAGTGGGATTTGAATTTCCCGCACTTCATTTGCATAATCGCGTCATGGCGCTCTTTCGAAAAAGCACTATTTCGAAAGTGAAAACTCAGGTTTACCAGATCTTTCGAAAAAGACTTCCATTTTTGAATGAACCGTGTCTAGACGGCGGTTTCACTTTCGAAATGGCGCTTTTTCGAAAGAGAGCCATGATGCAACTATGCAAATGAAGCACAGGAAATTCAAATCCCGGATTCATTTGCAATTTCGAAGTGTCTAATTTACATTCCTCTGTCAAAAGAGGGATGCAGTCTAGACACACCCATAGGGTATGTCTAGACTATGTGGGGGTTTTTTGTAAAAGGAGATATGCAAATTTGGCAATAATTTGCATATCTTCTTCCGATTGCTTTTTCAAAAGCAGGTTTTTCGAAAGTGAAAGTAGTCTGCACACGGGTTTTTTTTTGAAAAAAAAAAACCTTTTTTTTGAAAAAAATGCTCTTCCTAAATAAAGTTTTACGTGGTTTTTCGAAAGAGAGTTTTTTTTCGTGAAAAAAATGCATCCAGACTACTTTCACTTTAGAAAAACCTGCTTTCAAAAAAGCGATTGGAAGAAGATATGCAAATTAGCGCCAAATTTGCATATCTTCTTTTAAAAAAAACCCCGTAGTCTAGACATACCCATAATGTCAGAGGGCATAGGTATGCATGATGCTGGGGTGTGGGGGGGAGGGTCACGGGCCTGGGTCACAGGAAGGGGGGCACGGAGGCCTCCCAGTGATCTCCCCGGGCCTGGGTGTGCTTGGCTTCTACCGGCGGGGGTGGGCAGGCTGGCAGGCAGGGGGTGAGGAATCAGGGAGGGGGGTGGGAATTTAGGAACGAGACTGGGGAGTTTTGGGGTTCAGAGGGGTTCAGGATAGGAGGCTGGAGGGGTAGGGGTGCTGGAGTCAGGGTGTGGGGGTGAGGGATGGAGGTGTGGGAGGGCTGGAATGAGGGATCGGGCCCGGGGTCTGAGCTGTTGGGGTGCAGGACTCAGGGTTTGGGGGTGAGGAGGGGTCAGGGCAGGGGGAAGAGGGTGGGGGCTGAAGTCAGGGTTTGGGGGTGAGGACGAGCTCAGGGCAAAGACCTGGAAAGTGGGGGAGGGGGCTCCAGCAGGAATGGAGACAACATCAGAACATCAGAACAGCCAGACTGGGTCAGACCAAAGGACCATCCAGCCCAGTGTCCTGTCTGCCAACAACGGCCAATGCCAGATGCCCCAGAGGTAGTGAACAGAACAGGGAATCACCAAGTGATCCCTCCCCTGTCGCCCACTCCCAGCATCTGAACCCTGTTAAAGTCCTGGTCTTCACAACATCCTCTGGCAAGGAGTTCCACAGGTTGCCTGTGCACTGCATGAAGAAAAACGTCCTTTGGTTTGTTTTAAACCTGCTGCCTCTTCATTTCAGTGGGTGACCCCTCGTTCTTATGTGACGGGAACAAGTAAATAACTTTTCCTTGTTCACGCTCTCCACGCCTATCATGATTTGGTAGGCCTCGATCCTATCCTACCGCACAAACTGCTACTCTTTGAGGAAAGAGCCTTCCTTACTACAGTTGGTCCTCCCTGGTCTGTCACCCTCAGCACCTGGTCGGTCCTGAACAAAGGAGTTCACCAGACCAATGATGACCACAATGTTCCTGGCCCCAGGGTTCTCCTGAAGGGCCACCAGCCTCCCAGCCACCGACCTCCCCTCCTGTCCACCAGCCACAGCTTCCAGGTTCCACGGCTGGTCCCTCTGCCACCCGCCGACCCGCGTGCCCAGCAGGACCTTGGATGTGGCTGGACCAATGTGTCCCGGACCAGAGATACTGAACCGAACATGTGTGCGGTGAAGACACCAGCCACCTCCAGTGTTGGAGCCACGGTCCAAGAAGAGACGCCTAGAAAAACCTCCTGCACATTGACCTACCCAATGGCTAATTAGGAGGCTCTTTCAAAAGATGGAGTGGAGTCCCACACCCACGTTTCCTGAGTGGACAGGGAAAGGGAGGGGGTGAGTCCTACTCAGGGATTCTGGGTAACATACCAGATATATGGGTTGGGATTTGGAGATTTTTGACTAGACCGGTGCTTTTCCATCATGTAGGCCCTGGTGAAAACCCCAGACATTGTACCTTCTCTTCCATCCTGAGATGGGGGAGAGAGGACTTAGAGGCCGACAGATTTGAAGGGGCTCAGATGAGTTAAGCCCTCAGCAACCAGTACTGCTCCGTGGGATTTCAGAACCTAACTCCTCCCGGCCTCAGGCCAAGACTGTTGGAGACAGGTGTCTGTACGCACGCTTGAGTAACATCACAGGTCTAGGCTCCCTGGCGCATCTGGGAGTGACCCAAGCATTTGCAGGTTTATTATCTTGACAGCCACGGGTGGAAGGGGACTATCATTATCCACAAGGGAAACTGAGGCAAGGGGAGATTAAACAACATCTCCAAGTCTCACAGGGGAGGTGCACACACGTAAGGAGTATACATAAAAGTCGTATGTTAAATAGTAAAGAACGCACTACCGCAACCATAATAGATTTCCTATCTATCTCCATACACTCCCTCTATCTATCTATCTATCTACCCCACACACACCTTCTATCTATCTATCTATCCCCACACACCCCCTCTATCTATCTATCTATCCCCACTCACCCCCTCTATCTATCTATCTATCTACCCCACACACACCTTCTATCTATCTATCTATCCCCACTCACCCCCTCTATCTATCTATCTATCTACCCCACACACACCTTCTATCTATCTATCTATCCCCACTCACCCCCTCTATCTATCTATCTATCTATCCCCATACACCAGATCTATCTATCTATCCCCACTCACCCCCTCTATCTATCTATCTATCCCCATACAGCCCATCTATCTATCTATCCCCATACACCAGATCTATCTATCTATCTATCTCCAAACACCCCCTCTATCTATCTACCTATCCCCACACACCCCCTCTATCTATCTATCGATCCATCCATCCCCATACAATGGAACCTAAGTCACATCATAGACTCACAGACGTTGAGGCCAGAAGGGACCATCATAATCCTCTAGTCTACTGGAAGGCAAGAACCGGCCCGCAGGCCACATCCGGTTCACCAGTATTAGCTCCAGGTGGGCCTCCACTGCTATCTTTACCTGTGCCACTGCAGGTATGGGTGCTTGCAGCTCCCATTGGCTCACAGCTCCCATTGGCTGCAGAACATGGTTTAATGGTCCTCGCCACTTCCCACACCTCCCTTTGGCTGGGAATAGCGATCCACAGCCAATGAGAGCTGCAAGCTCCTGTACCTGTGGAGGGGCAAGTTAACTCTGCTCCCAGGAGCCCACCAGAGACTCGCCCTGGTGAACAGACCATGTTATTGTTCTAGTCTGATGGGCTTCACATCACAGACCAGAGACCCTCACGCCTCCATTCCTGTAAGGGGCTCATAACCGCCGGCTGAGTTAGAGAAGTCCCTCAAATCACCATTGAAAGATTCCACATTCTAGAGAATCCACTCCCGTTAAAACCAGCCAGTGACTATGTCCCAGGCTGCAGAGGAAAGTGGGGAAAAATGCACAACCCCAAAGAAAACCAAGGTGTCCACCAATCTGACCTAGGAGAAAATTCCTTCCAAACCCTAGCTATGGGGGCCAAGTAGACCTTAAGCATGTGGGCATGTCCTTCCAGCCAGACACCTGGGAAATAAATTTTTAGAGTAGCTCAAGACACTATATCAGAAAAAAATAAAGGTTGTCTTCTCCAAGAAAGGGATTGGGATAGTTTGGCCTGACCTCCCTATAGTGAAACCGTCCTACCGTTTACCTCTATGACTTTACCCTCTCATTTGATGTACATTCTAAGAGCTTATAAACAACTGAGGTCAAACCAACAGTTTCCTGAATTATTTTCCTCCTCGTTTCTTAAATATATGGCCTGTTCTCCACGACCCCTCAGCTCTCCTTGATTTAAGCTCAGAAACAGAGAAGATCAGAACCATAGAAGATCAAGGGTTGGAGGAGACCTCGAGAGGCCATCTGGTCCAACCCCACCCTGCTGGAAGCCATAGGATGCTGTGTGGGAGGCAAGAAGGGCATCTATCCATTTTCTGGTGTGCTCTTAAGCTTGCTAAAGAACTGCTTTGTCCAAGTTGGATCTCACTACTTGCATCCAGATGTAGGCTGCTTTTTCAGCTCTGCCATGCCTCTAGCACAGTGGTTCCCAAACTTTTTGGCATCACACCCCCTTTTCGATTTTTGAGAAACCTTCATGCTCCACCCGCCCCGCTGCCCAAAATAGCAGCAAAACTTATTGAGCAAAACTTGTTGAACTGACTGGGTCCAAAAAACAGTCACGGCCTCTTCAATTCCTGGGACCAATGTAAAAAAAAGGTGCCGGTACTCCAGGGGAAAAGTTGTTGACCTAAAAAAAAAAAAGTTGCCCTTTTAAGAGCAGAGCAGGCATTGCCCTTTTAAAGTGGCCATTTTGAAGTCTACCTAGGATGCTCCATCCTCTCCCCACCCCAGCCACATCAAGCTGTGCATGTTCCGGCGGACACCTGACCCAGGAAAAACAGAAAATATCAGACATTTCAGATGGGATTTTCTGATTTTTTTTTACCAGAAGGACCAGGCTCTTTCTTGCGGGGGTGGGGGGAATTGACCGGGCGGGTGGGAATTGATGGGAGGCTGGGTTGCCACACGTCCCCCCTGGAATTTCTTCATGTCCCCCAGGGGGGCATGCCCCCGAGTTTGGGAACCTATGCAGCACCTCCCAAATGGCCACCTGTGGTACATTTCTGGGATGCTAAGAGCCCCTCGGTGTCACCTGGCAGAGACCCACTTGGTGGTGACTCATATCAGGCTTGACACACTCATTAAACCTAACACTATGCTGTCTTCTCACACACCACAAGAACCAGGTGTCACACAATGAAATCACTAGGCAGTCAGTTTAAAACAAATGTAAGTTCCTTGGACTATGTACTCAACCTGTGGAACTCCTTGCCAGGGGATATTGTGAAGGCCAAAATCACAATTGGGGTCAACAAGGGATTAGATAATTTCATGGAGGATCAGTCCACCATGTCTATTAGCCAGGATGGTCAGGACCATAACCCCATGCGTTGGGTCTCCTTAGCCAACAATTGGCAGAAACTGGGATGGATCACTCAGTAAATGACCTTTTCTGCAGATTCTCTCTGAAGCATCAGGCACTAGCCTCTGTTGGATAACAGTATAGACTAGATGGACCCTTGGTCTCACCCAGTATGGCTGGTTTAATGTTCTTATGTCATAGAATTTAGGTATAAAGTGTGTTGTTTGAATTATCAGAATGAAAGCTTGGTGACCCAAAAGTCATTAATATCACAGAATCCAAGGGTTGCAAGAGACCTCAGGAGTCATCGAGTCCAGGTCCCTGCCTAAAGCAGGACCAACCCAACTAGATACATTCATGGAGGTTGGGACCATCAATACTTATTAGCCAGGATGGGTAGGAACGGTGTCCCTAGCCTCTGTTTGTCAGGGACTGTGAATGGGGGACAGGGGAGAGATCACATGAGGATTCCCTGTTCTGTTCACTCCCTCTGGGGCACCTGGCATTGGCCACTGTTGGCAGACAGGATGCTGGGTTGGATGGACCTTTGGTCTAACCCAGGGTGGCCGTTCTGCTGTTCCTGTGTGGTCTCCATTCCCACTGGTATTTGTAGTGCACAGTGCAAGCACATTGGTGAGTTTCCCTTCTTATTAACCAATGGGAGCAGCAAGAGGGTGGTGGCCTTCCCACAAGAGAGATAAATGTGAAACCTTGTGAGGACGTTTCTCAGAGGAGCTGAGCACGAGGCAAAGCATGCCCCCTGGCCCACGCTCCATGGCTCACTCTCCGGGCAATGGTGCAGAACGGGAAGCAGAGAACGGTAGAAGAGATGCTGCAGAAATAGAACCCCAGGCTCTAAATCACGGAGGGAAGAGGTGGCACCAGAAAATCAGCCTTGCGTGCAACCGAATTCAAGGTAAAAAAAAAACAATAGTTTTCAATGGCATGGGATTTTGAAATCACAACCAGGATCTCAGATATTCCACAGCTGTTGTCCGGCCAGTGCCAGGGGAGATAGATAGATAGATAGATAGATAGATAGATAGTTAGAGGGGGTGTGTGGGGATAGATAGATAGATAGATAGAAGGGAGGTTGGGATAGATAGATGGATAGATAGATAGATAGAGGGGGTGTATGGGGATAGATAGATAGATAGATGGATAGATAGATAGAAGGGAGGTGGGGAGAGATAGATAGATAGATAGATAGATAGATAGAGGGGGTGTATGGGGATAGATAGATAGAGGGGGGTGTATGGGGATAGATAGCTAGATAGAGGGGTTGTATGGGGATGGATAGAGAGATAGATAGATAGAGGGGGTGTATGGGGATAGATAGATAGATAGATAGAAGGGAGGTGGGGATAGATAGATAGATAGATAGATAGATAGAGGGGGTGTATGGGGATAGATAGATAGATGGGGGCAGTCAGGATAGATAGATAGATAGATAGATGGGGGTTGGGGTTAGATAGATAGATAGATAGATAGATAGAGGGGGTGTATAGGGATAGATAGACAGATGGATGGGGTGTATGGTGATAGATAGATAGGCAGATAGATAGATGGGAGGGGTGGGGATAGATAGATACACAGAGGTGGTGTATAGGGATGGATAGATAGATAGATAGAGGGGGTGTGTGGGGATAGATAGATAGATAGAGGGGGTGTGTGGGGATAGATAGATAGAGAGCTGCACTTTCTGAAAACTCAGTGTCTTTATTGTGTTTTAAGCAGAACTCCCAAAATCTCTGGTTACTTGTAGCTATCTTGAACAGTTTAAGAGACACAGCCCTACAGAGAAAAAGAAATAGATCAAGGGTAAAAAATCAGGATAGGACAGTGCGGATGCTGAAATGCTGGTCTGAGAATACTGGGTTCCACGCGCTAATCCTTCCAACCTGGGTGTACAACGCAGCGTAGACATGTCTTATGAGATGTAAAGTCCAATTCGATGCTCCCGGTGGTGCCTTCTAACCCTAGAACTTATCAACTCAAGCCCAGCCAAAAGAAATCTGCAGAGATCTGGAAGGAGCAGGCACTACTCCATTTGTAAGTTGTGTCTGAGAAGAGGAGTCCCATGCCACTTCTTCGCAGCCCCAAGCCACGTTGGGTGTAGCTACAAAGGATCCAGCTACAGGCTGGGCACGAAGATGCCACAGGTAGGACGTCAAATGTCACCATTCGCACTTAACTCCGAAAATTCTCTCACCGTAATAAGAGGAAGCTCCTGGAGTTGGACAGGACCATAGAAAAGGGTCTAGAAGGGATCAGTCCAGTGGTCCATATACCCAGGGGGTCTCTGTTTGATAGCGTGGACTGTATCAAATATCCCCAAGAAAGAGAGGGGTGGGGATTTTATAACCAATTTCTTCATTATCCCAGAGAGATATTGCTTTAAGCCCAGAAACAAAGGTATTTTTTTATCTTAAGATACTATAAACGTACCTGGGGATCGTCTGATAATGCTGATCAAAAACCAAGTCTTTTGCGGGCATTAAGACTAGTCAAACATTTGCCATCTAAAGGTTTCTCGACTGGAAAACCGAAGTTTTGACACAGAGATAGCTTTTCCCAAATGTGTCCGCTTTCCTGCAAAACTCTTCAAGAACACGCGCACACACACACACACACACACACACACACACACACACACACACACTCACAATGAGAAAGAACATTTTCAGGCAAAACCGGAAAACGTTTTGGTTTGGGGCCGAGAAACTCTCAGTAATTTTCCATTAATTCCATGACCAAAAGCAAAAATAATGGATAAATATATATTTTAAAAATATGTCAAGGTTTTAACTTTTTTTCCAGCTGAAAATCAGTGTTTCTCGGGGAGCAAAATGCTTCTTGGCATTATGAGAGGTGAGACACAGAACACTCCTCCAATCTTTTTTTAGAATGATAGTTGTTACCTTCCATTTTGTAATAATGCCTGATTACAATGAGGGTGAATTCTTTAAAAGACTGACGAGATAAATCAGGGTATTAAAGAAGAGAGATAGAGAGATAGGTAAGATTTGGGAGCTCAACTCTGTATCTTAGAAGAAGATCCCTATTAAAAACAGTAGATGGCAGCCAAAAACACAAAAACAGACAATTAGGAATCTTTTAAAAAGGGATGGAAAATAAGACAGAGAATATCTTATTGCCTCTATATGAATACTGAGTACAGATGTGGTCACCTCATCTCAATATATATATGTATATATTGGCTTCGGAAAACGTTCAGAAAAGAACAACAAAAACAATTTGAAACAAGTGCCATATGAAGAGAGATTTAAAAAGACTGGGACTTTTTAGCCTCGAAAAGAGGAGGCTAAGGTGAGGGAGGGTAGGATAGAGGTCTATAAAATCATGACAGGTGTGGAGAAAGTGAATCAGGAAAAGTTATTTACTTGTTCCCATAACATAAGAAGTAGGGGTCACCAAATACAATTAATAGGCAGGAGGTTTAAAATGAAGAAAAGGAAAGTTTTTTTCATGCAGCGTACAGACCACCTGTGGAACTCCTTGCCAGTGGATATTGTGCCAGGACTTTAACAGGGTTCAAAGAAGAGCTAGATTACCTACATAAGAACATAAGAAAATGAGAACAACCATACTTGGGTCAGACCAAAGGTCCATCCAGCCCAGTATCCTGTCTTTCAACAGTGGCCAATGTCAGGTGCTTTAGAGGGAGTGAACAGAACAAGTAATCATCATGTGATCCCTCTCCTGTCATCCATTTCCAGCCCCTGACAAACAGAGTCGAGGGACACCATCCCTGCCCATCCTGTCGAATAGCCATTAATGGACCTAACCTCCAGTAATCTATCTAGCTCTTTTTTGAACCCTGTTAAAGTCCTAGCCATCACCACATCCTCTGGCAAGGAGTTCCACAGATTGACTGTGCGCTGAATGAAGAAAAACTTCCTTCTGTATGTTTGAAACCTACTGCCTATTAATTTTATTTGGTGGCCCCTAGTTCTTATTTGTGGGAATATGTAAACATGCATGGATTTATCTAGCTCTTTTCTGAACCCTGTTAAAGTCCTGATCTTCCGAATATCCTCTGGCAAGGAGTTCCACGGGTTTCTGTTCACTCCCTGTGGGGAACCTGGTATTGGCCACTATTGGCAGACAGGATACTGGACTAGATGGACCTTTGGGCTGACCCAGTATGGCTGGTTTTATGTTCTTATGTTAAGGTTTATTAGTGTACTATAGTAAATTTCTGCTCCGAAAACACGGGGGGAGGACACCAAACAGGATCAGAAGTAGGATCCCAGCCTAGAAGATGGTTTCTGCTGTAAAATATTAGGAATGTAGGGTCCCACTGAGGGGGCTAAAATGAAACTTTTATACTACAGTCAGATGTGTGGCTAGGTAGAGAACTTGTTGGATCTCTTCTCGGAAAAGTTGGAAAACTAGAATCTACACAACCCACAGCTGGCCAGATGCTATATCAGCAATATGGGCACGTAACAAGCAATGAAGGTGAGGGACTTAATATTTCTGCTGTGAAATAAGAGGTACTGCATGGATAATGCCCCTGATGTTTTTTTCTCGTCCATAGGTGGACCCCATGGCAGACATGGAAGTCGGAAATGAAACCACCGTCAAAGAATTCATCCTCCTGGGATTTGGAAACATCCCCGAATTACAGAGCTTTCTCTTCCTGGTGTTTCTCCTGATCTACGTTATGACCATGGTTGGGAACATCCTAATTCTTGTGCTAGTGGTGGCGGACCAGCGCCTTCACACCCCCATGTATTTCTTCCTGGGGATTTTGTCCTGCTTGGAAGCTTGCTACATCTCCACCGTCCTGCCCAGGCTGCTGGCCAGCCTCCTGAGTGGGGATGGAAGCATCTCTGTTGGTGGTTGTTTCGTACAGTACTATTTCTTCGGTGGCCTTGCCGCAGCGGAGTGTTACCTCCTCTCTGTGATGTCGTATGATCGGTATTTAGCCATCTGTAAACCCTTGCATTACGGAAGAGTTATGAATGGGAGACATTGTCTCCAGTTAGCAGTGGGGTCTTGCCTCATTGCCTTTGTGGTTGTCACCGTATTAATATGTTTGATGTCCCGGTTAACTTTCTGTGGCCCCAGGGACATCGACCATTTCTTTTGCGACTTCACCCCCGTCGTCCAACTCGCCTGCAGTGAGACCAACTTGATAGAACTTGTGGCTTTCTGCTTTGCTTCCATAGATATCTTTCCCCCTTTTCTGTTAACCCTGACGTCCTACAGCTATATCATCACCACTATTGTAAGAATCCCCTCCGCCACCGGGAAGCGAAGGGCATTTTCCACCTGCTCCTCTCACCTGATGGTTGTGACAACTTTCTACGGGACCCTCATCATGGTGTACATCATACCAAGAACAAACACTCTGAGAGACCTGAACAAAGTCTTCTCGGTCTTCTACACCGTCCTGACCCCCTTGGTGAACCCCCTCATCTACAGCCTGAGAAACAAAGAGTTCAAGGAGGCCTTCAGGAAATCAGTCAATAGATTGGTGACTTTTGCGAGGAGTCGATTATAGCGAATTAAGTCCCCGTTGGCTATACCGCAACACGATACGTTCAGCTGTGTTCTGGAGTCACTGAACACAGAACTGTGTCTTGTTGACTATCACAGGTCTGGTTGTTTGGGTTCATTCTTGATCAACTATTGAATGAATGTCCTTTATGTCTCTCCCTTCCCTTTGTTCACGGATGATGAAGAGCTAAATCGGTGTATTAAAGACGAGAGGTAGGGAAAGAGACCAGACTTGGGAGGTCAACTCTCTAGTTTAGAAGAATTGTGTCCTATCTCTATGGAAAAAAACCAAGTCGGCATGAAGAGTCATTAGTGTATAGCTATGTCTAGACTGCAGAGCTTTTCTGGGATACCGGAGTTATCCCGGAAAATCTATGCCGTGTCCAAGAAACATGTCTGCTTTTTTGGAACAATTTCCGAAAAAGTGGACACGTTCTTTCACCTTCCCTTTCATCCTCATTGTATGAGGAAGAAGGGTTGTGCCAAAAGAGGAGGTTTTTCTAAAATTTGGCCCTGTATAGATGGGCCAAATTTCGGAAAAGCCTCTTTCGAAAGAAAAGCGGAAAAAGAGACACAAATTGCGGTTTGCGTATCTTTTTCCGACTTTTCTTTGCAGTCTAGATATAGCCTAGAATGGTAAATTTCTGCTCCTAAAACATGGCAAGGAAATCCGAAACATGACCAGAAGTAGAATCCCAGCTTAGGAGATGGTTTCTGCTGTAAAATGTTTAGCGTTTAGCGTACTGCTGATGGTGAAAAGCAAGAGGAGAATCATAATTGTCTTATCTCACCTCCCATTTAAAGGCATCCCAAGAACCAGAGAATGGGCCCAGAGTGTCTCTGTAATAATATATTAATGTATTATGTTGGCTTGATTACTGGGGGTTTTTTTTCTGTATGACAATATGGGGTTAACTCAACTGGGGACGATCTCAAAAAAAATATCTCAAAGAGGTAGCCATGTTAGTCTGTAATGTTAAAAACAATGAGTACTCTTGTAGTGCCTTAGGCTATGTCTACACTGCACACTTATTCTGAAATAACGTGAGTCACTTTTTTACTCGCCTTATTATTTTGAAATAATTTCGAACTAATGGGATTCTGACTCCGACTCCTGTAACCCTCAGTTCACAAGGAGTAAGGGAAGTCGAAGGGAGAAGGTTCTTTCATCGACTTCCTGCAGTGCAGACAGCACCAAAAGTCGAGTTGAGCGACTTCGACTTCAGCTACGCAATTGACATAGCTGAAGTTGTGTAGCTTAACTGGACTTTGTGTTGCAGTGCAGACGTACCCTTAGAGACTGACAAAAATATATATAGTATCGTGAGCTTTTGTGGGTATAATCCGTTTCATCGGATGAGCTGGATTGGAAAAAGGTGGTTTTACCCGTGAAAGTTCACAAAAACATAAGAATGACCATACTGGGTCAGACCAACGGACAGTGGCCAATGCCAGGTGCCCCAGAGGGAGTGAACAGAACAGGGAATCCTCATGTGATCCCTCCCCTGTCACCCATTTCCAGACAAACAGAGGCCAGGGACACCATTCCTACCCATCCTGGCTAATAGGCATTGATGGACCTAACCTCCATGAATGTATCTAGCTCTTTTTTGAACCCTATTAAAGTCCTGCTCTTCACACCCTCCTCTGGCAAGGAGTTCCACAGGTTGACCATGCGCTGCAAGAAGAAAAACTTCCTTCTGTTTGTTTTAAGCCTGCTGCCTATTCATTTTATGTGGTGACCGCTTGTTCTTATACTGTGGGAATAGGTAAATAACTTTTCCTTATTCACTTTTTCCACACCAGTCATGATTTTATAGACCTCTACCATATTCCCCCTTAATTTCCTCTTTTCTAAGCGGAAAATTCCACGTCTTTTTCACCTCTCTTCATATGGGACCCATTCCAAACCCCTAATAATTTATGTTGCCCTTTTCTGAACCTTTTCCCTTACTCTCCAATGCCCTAGTGCCCATTATACAGTATAGCCGCCCCTTCCCTGCCCCACCCTCTGCCCCCCTAGTGCCCATTATACAGTATAGCCGCCCCTTCCCCGCCCCACCCTCTGCCCCCCTAGTGCCCATTATACAGTATAGCCGCCCCTCCCCCGCCCCACCCTCTGCCCCCCTAGTGCCCATTATACAGTATAGCCGCCCTTCCCCCACCGCACCCCACCCTCTGCTGCCCTAGAGCCCATTATATAGTATAGCCGCCCCTCCCCCACCCCACCCTCTGCTGCCCTAGTGCCCATTATACAGTATAGCCGCCCCTCCCGCACCCCACCCCACCCCACCCCACCCTCTGCTGCCCTAGAGCCCATTATACAGTATAGCCGCCCCTTCCCCGCCCCACCCTCTGCCCCCCTAGTGCCCATTATACAGTTTAGCCGCCCCCCCACCCCACCCTCTGCTGCCCTAGTGCCCATTATACAGTATGGCCGCCCCTCCCCCACCCCACCCTCTGCCCCCCTAGTGCCCATTATACAGTTTAGCCGCCCCCCCACCCCACCCTCTGCTGCCCTAGTGCCCATTATACAGTATGGCCGCCCCTCCCCCACCCCACCCTCTGCCCCCCTAGTGCCCATTATACAGTTTAGCCGCCCCCCCACCCCACCCTCTGCTGCCCTAGTGCCCATTATACAGTATGGCCGCCCCTTCCCCATCATTATCCTTTGTTGCTTCCTACTAACCATTCCACAATAGTAGATTATGTGAGCGTAAGATGTCGGGCTTTCTCATATACTCAGAAAAACTTTCCTACACCCCCATCAAATGTTTCACACTCCTCCTGGCCAATCATCGGTGAGGATGTGGCATAAGTCCCACCCTGAACACGTATTGGGAGATACAGGAAGAAAGTCCAGTGGCAGCTAGCCCTCTTCCCTCGGCCAATCGGCATTGGAATGGGTCTTGGACTCACACCCTTGCGTGAACCCTGAGACTTCGCTCCTTGAATCATGCAACTCATGTGTTTGTCTTTATTTCCTGACCCATTCTGAGCCAGCCCCTTCTGGGAACCACTGACACAAGAACATTGTGTGTGGACGGTGGATTCAGAGCATGTGATTTTGGTCCCATTGTAATCCAAGCCACAAAACCACTTCACGTGTCAGTTTTAACATTGAAGGGGCCATTTCGAGGCTGTAGAATTTCTCTCAGGCCTGGTCTACACTAATCCAGGCAGGTGGGTTTAAAGTACGGCATGGCAGCTATGCAAAATCATAGACTCCTAGGCTACATCTACACTGGCAGCTTCTTGCGCAAGAACTGTTTTGCGGAAGAGTCCTTGAGCAAAAAGTCTTCCAGAAGAGCGCATCTACACTGGCATGTGCTTTCTCGCAAGAGCGTCTATGGCAGTGTGGACGCTCTCTTGCGCAAGGAAGCTCTGATGGCCATTTTAGGCATAGGGGTTTCTTGCTCAAGAAATTCATGTTGCCTGGCTACACTGCCCTCTTGAGCAAGAGCTCTTGTGCAGGAGGTCTTATTCCTCTTGGGGAGAGGAATAACTCTTCTGGAAGAAGCCCTGTTTTCCAACGCTAGACTGTAAATTTACTTGCGCAAGAACGTGCATGCGGTGTAGACACCCATCAAGCTTTTGTGCAAGAACAACTGTTCTTGCGCTAGAAGCGCCAGTGTAGACGTAGCCCTTGGGTTGGAAGAGACCTCAGGAGGTCATAGCTGAGGTTGCATAGCCAAAACTGGCTTACATTAAATCAAATCGCAGTGGCATCCACACAGCAGAAGACCAATGGGAGCACAAGCTCCCGTTGGCTTCCCTTACGCCTTGCAGATCGAGGAATACCGGGTGCCGGTGAGGACTATTCTCAGCGTTCAATTTACTGGTTTACAGTAAACCTCCTATATCAAATGCTAGATGATTGACCTCCAGTATTGGGATTGGTCCTGCCTTGGGCAAGGGGCTGGACTTGATGATCTCCTGAGGTCTCTTCCAGTTCTGATTCTATGAATCTTCACCAAACAATGGGGCACTTAAGAACAATTTGCACCTTCTCTATCAGCTTCATGTAACATGAACACCTTAATTCACTATTCCCCGCCCCCGCTTCCTCCTTCCCCGCCCCACATCCACTATTGATTTTGGAACTGGACTTTCAGTACTCCATTCATCTGAAGAAGTGGGTTGTACCCATGAAAGCTCATGATACCATCCACATGTTTTGTTAGTCTTTAAGATGCTGCTAGACTCTTCACGGTTTTGTAAGTTTTTGCCAATAGGGTGATTACTCCATCAAATATTTTGGATGAGCATATCTGTGAGGAGATCTCATATCTTGCAATACTTTTTCTGCTAACAGCTCAGTTCTGCTAAGAACATGAGAATGGTCAGATTGGGTCAGACCAAAGGTCCATAGACTCATAGAATACTAGGACTGGAAGCGACCTCGAGAGGTCATTGAGTCCAGTTCCCTGCCCTCATGGCAGGACCAAATACTGTCTAGACCATCCCTGATAGACATTTATCTAACCTACAATGAAATATCTCCAGAGATGGGGATTCCACAACCTCCCTGGGCAATTTATTCCAGTGTTTGACCACCCTGACAGTTAGGAACTTTTTCCTAATGTCCAACCTAAACCTCCCTTGGTGCAGTTTAAGCCCATTGCTTCTTGTTCTATCCTCAGAGGCCAAGAAGAACAAGTTTTCTCCCTCTTCCTTATGACACCCTTTTAGATACCTGAAAACCGCTATCATGTCCCCACTCAATCTTCTTGTTTCCAAACTAAACAAGCCCAGTTCTTTCAGCCTTCCTTCATAGCTCATGTTCTCTAGACCCTTCATCATTCTTGTTGCTCTTCTCTGGACCCTCTCCAATTTCTCCACATCCTTCTTGAAATGCGGTGCCCAGAACTGGACACAATACTCCAAGTGAGGCCTAAGTAGTGCAGTGTCGCAGTAACCCAGGGTCCTATCTGCCGACAGTGTCCAATGCCAGATACCCCAGAGGGAGTGAACCAAATAGGGAATCATCATGTGATCCCTCCCCTGTCATCTATTTCCAGACAAACAGGCTAGGGACACCATTCCTACCCATCCTGGCTAATCGCCATTGATGGACCTAACCTCCATGAATTTACCTAGTTCTTTTTTGAACCCTGTCGAAGACCTAGTCTTCAGAACATACTCCAGTGAGGAGTTCCACAGATTGACTGAGGGCTTTATGAAGAAAAAACTCCAGGATCTGAAGCTAACCTTCCGGACTGGAAGCAAACCTTCCTTGACGTCAACCACAACACCTTGTATATCGCTCAATGGTTTTCAACCTTTTTTGTTTTTCCTTTGCAGACCCCCAACAAATCTGAAATGGAGACACACACCCCTCTGGAAACCTTAGCCACAGTCTGCAGATGTGGAGGGGTCTGTAGAGCATGGACTGAAAACCACGCATTTAGACAATCATGCCAAATGCTTACTGAAGCAGACACGAGCTTGAGCTGATGGATTGTGATGTGCAGAAGAGAGGAAAAAATTTATGTTTGTGTTATGTGTTTCTAATTTTTTCTACTAGTTGATCGTTGCTTAGTCTTGATTGCTTTGCAGCCCCCACAGACAAATGCACACAACTGCATTATTGAGAGAGGTACATTCAAGAACCATAGAACCCTAGAACTGGAAGGGACCTCGAGAGGTCATCGAGTCCAGTTCCCTGCCCTCACGGCAGGACCAACCACCTGAAAGAAAAAGCAGACAGATAGAGAGGCAGCCAGCCAATAAAAATACATGTCTTTGGGTTTGGTTCATTATAATGTAAATATTAGTCAAACCATTAAAATGCTACATGGACAAGGGCCATGGAAATCTAGCGGGTAAATTGTCTTTTCACTGTGTCTCATACTTTCCCATCTTCAGCTCTGGAATGGGTCGTGTTTCTTGCAGTCTTGGTCAGATTTATCGACACCATTTCAGATGCTTCACTTGGGGGACTCATCTTTTAGCCTCCTAGAATCATGGAATCACAGAATCCTGGGGTGGGAGGAGACCGCAGGAGTCATCGAGTCCAGTCCCTACCCAAAGCAGGACCAACCCCAACTCAATCGTCCCAGATAGGGCTTGGTCAAGCCAGGACTTCAACACCTCTGGGGATGGAGATTCCACCCCCTCCCTATGGAACCCATCCCAGTGCTTCCCCACCCTCCCAGGGAAATCGTTTTTCCTAATCTCCCACCTAGACCTCCCCCAGTGCAACTTGAAACCATTGCTCCTCGTTCTGTCATCTTTCCCCACTGTGAACAGCCTCTCTCCATCCTCTACATGCCAGGGGTCCCCCTGCCCCACAAATAACCCCATGTAGCCAACAAGTGGAAGAAAAACAAACACCTTCCCTAAAGGTAGCAGGTTTAAAACAAATTTCACGCAGCGCACAGTCAATCTGTGGAACTCCCTGCCAGAGGAGGCGGTGAAGAGCAGGACTTTCACAGAGTTCAAAAAAGAACTAGATAGATTCATGGAGGTTAGGTCCATCCGTGGCTATTAGCCAGGCTGGGTAGGAATGGTGTCCCTAGCCCCTGTTTTTCTGGGAATGGGTGACAGGGGAGGGATCATGTGAGGATTCCCTGGTCTATTCCATCCCTCTGGGGCACCTGGCATTGGTCACTGTCGGCAGACAGGACACAGGTCTAGATGGACCTTTGGTCTGACCCAGTCTGGCCGTTCTGATGGTCTTATGTTCTGAACATGATGCAGCTGTCTGAGAACTCACTATATCCTGATATTCTCTTATGATAATACCAGAGGGTTTGAATGTCAGCTACTGTAGAGGCAGCCCCACCAGACTTTTGGTTTAATCCTCATAAAATGAAGCCCAGCTGTTGTCTTCTGACCACCATGGACCATCCGGGCCATTGTTTTAACTTGCAGCGTTACGTTGGCTTCTGTGGCGCTTCTGCTGAGAATTTGGTCCAATTAATTTATGGAGAACTTTTCTGAGGGCCTCCTTAACTTCTCGGTTTCTCAGGCTGTAGACCAGGGGATTGACCAAGGGAGTGAGGAGGGTGTAGAAGACAGAGAACACTTTGTTCAGCTCTCTCAGGGTGCTATTTTTCGGCACCACGTAAACCATGATTATGGTGCCGTAAAAAACGGCGACAACGGTGAGGTGGGAGGAGCAGGTGGAAAAGGCCTTTTGTCTCCTGCTGGTGGAAGGGATCCGCAAGATGGTGACCATGATGCAAGCATACGACGTCACGGTCAAGAGAAAGGGGGCCAGGGTTTCGATGGAGGAAAGAATCAACGTCACCTGTGTGGTCAGACTGGTGTCCCCGCAGGAGAGTTGAATCAAGGGGGTGAAGTCACAGAAGAAATGATCGATTTCGTTGGGGGAGCAGAAACTTAATCGTGACACCAAAGCCATCATGATTGTACTGCCCAGAAAGCCACCGGTCCAAGACCCAGCCGCCAGCCAGAGGCAGTTCCTAGCCTTCATGCGGACGGCATAGTGCAAGGGTTTGCATATGGCTACGTACCGGTCATAGGACATTGCGGCGAGGAGGTAACATTCTGTGGCGGCCAAGAAACCAAAAAAATAGAGCTGCATGAGGCAGCCACTAACGGAGATGATCCTATCCCCTGTCAGGAGCCCGGCCAGAAGCCGGGGCAGGATGGTGGAGCTGTAGCAGGTCTCCAAGAAGGACAAATTCCCCAGAAAGAAGTACATGGGGGTGTGCAGGTGCCGATTGACCACCACTAGCAACACGATGAGGATGTTCCCGGCCATGGTCACCACGTAGATCACTAGAAACAGCAGGAAGAGAAGAACTTGCACTTCAGGGGCATTGCCAATTCCCAGGAGTACGAATTCTCTGGTGGACGTCTGATTTCCACCCTTCCTTTCCTCCATTCAGAGTGGCTACCCTGACAGAGAAAAAGTAAGAACAACGTACAAATGTAACAAAATAACTAGGATCAATATTCAACCAGTTCACTTTGCGTCCAGTTCTGGGGGCCCCAACACAGCAAGGATATGGATTCATTGGAGAGGGTCCAGCGGAGGGCAGCCAAAATGATTTGGGGGCTGGAGCACATGACCTATGAGGAGAGGCTGAGGGATTTGGGCTTGTTTAGTCTGCAGAAGAGAAGAGTGAGGGGGGATTTGAGAGCAGCCTTCAACTCCCTGAAGGGCAGTTCCAAAGGGGGTGGAGAGAGGCTGTTCTCAGGGGTGACACTAAGCTAGGGGGAGAGGTAGATACGCTGGAGGGCAGGGAGAGGGTCCAGAGTGACCTAGACAGATTAGAGGATTGGGCCACAAGAAATCTGATGAGGTTCAACAAGGGCAAGTGTAGAGTCCTGCACTTGGGAGGGAAGAATCCCAAGCATTGTTACTGGCTAAGTAGCAGTTTGGCAGAAAAGGACCTGGGGGTTACAATGGATGAGACGCTGGAGAGGAGCCAGCAGGGCACCCTTGTAGCCAAGAAGGAGAATGGCATATTGGGTTGCATTAGGAGGAGCATTTCCAGCAGATCCAGAGAAGTGATTATTCCCCTTTATTCGGCTCTGGGGAGGACACACCTGGAGTATTGCATACAGTTCTGGATTGATGGATTGAGGGGGTACAATCCATCCCCTCATCCTGGTCATTGATAAAGATGTCGAACAAAACCGTCCCTAGCACCGATCCTTCGGGCACGCCGCTAGAAACCAACCGCCAACCTGACATCGAGCCGTTGATCACTACCCATTGGGCCTGACAGTCTAGCCAGCTTTCTATCCACCTTACAGTCCATTTATCCAATCCAGACTTCCTTAACTTCCTGTCAAGAATATTGTGGGAGACCGTATCAAAAGCTTTGCTAAAGTCGAGGTATATCACATCCACCGACTTCCCCACATCCACAGAGCCAGTTACCTCATCATAGAAGCTAACCAGATTGGTCAGGCATGACTTGCCCTTTGTAAATCTCTCTTTCTCTCCTCTCCTCTTTCTCTCTCTCTCTCTCTGGATACATCTAGATTACATGCCTCTGACAACAGAGGCATGTAAAATAGGCTACCTGACATAGTCAATGAAGTGGGGATTTAAATATACCTGGCTTTATTAAAATAAAAATGGCCACAGTGCTCTGCCGGCTCAGCTGATCATCGGCACAGCGCGGCAGTCAAAACGCGGATTGGTCGACAGAGGCATCCCCTGTCAACCGATCCATGTCTTGACTCGCTGAGCTGGCACAGCGAGGCGGCCATTTTTATTTGAATGAAGCCGGGGATATTTAAATCCCCGCTTCATTGACTATGTCGGATAGCCTATTTTACATGCCTCTGTCGGCAGAGGTATGTAATCTAGATGTACCCTCTGTGTCTCTGTTTCTCTCTCTCTTTCTCTCTCTCTGACCAGCACCCAGTGACTAAGGAGTTAACTCAAATACCTAGCCAAGGTGTTGGGCAGTCAGTCAATAACAATGCAGATAGGAATTTCAAACTGGAAAAGAGGGTTTTCTCTCTCTCTCTCTCTCTCTCTCTCTCTCTCTCTCTCTTTTTTGAGATCAGAGAAGTTTCTCCCAGGGACTGAGGGAGATGGGAGACATTTCTTTCTCCAAGAACAGACTTCTTAAAATGTGTAAGCAGGGAAAAGTTTAGATTGTCCATCAGGGTTTATTGTTTTCCTTGTCTGGGTGTTTGGAAATCATGTCTGAGCTGGCTAATTGTTTTTTTATCTCTTTTGTAACTAAGGATTACAGTGCAGGGGTTTTCCCTGAGTATCTATATCGAATGGTGGCTCTTTCCATCTAGCTAATTTACTATGCTTGCAACTGTAGTTTTGTTTTGGTAATCAAAGATTGGGTTTTTTTTCTAATTAACCAGTATTGGTCTATTGTTGTGTCCTTCAGACCAAGTGCCTAGTTACAAGGGCAGAGTCTATTGTTGTCTGTGGATTCCCTGTTTTCCCAACTCCAAGCAAAATGGAGGGAGGAAGTTTTCCAAGTGATCTCTTCCCTGGTTTTCTGGGAATTACTTGGGTGGTAGCAGTGGGTTCCCCAAAATCTTGGAATTTGGATTTTGTGGGGGGAAGTTTTGGTACCAGAACCTGTCAAGGCCAGGTTTTGGGGTGCTCTTACAGGCCCCCAACCTCTGCATTTGGTGTGCCAGAGTGGGGAATAGCTTTGATGTTGGCCCTTGGTGAATCCCTGTTGATATTCCTGAACCCTTTCCCCTCTTCCAAGTGCTTCAGAATGGATTCCTTGAGGATCCCCTCCATGATTTTTCCAGGGACTGAGGTAAGATTGACCGGCCTATAATTCCCTGGATCATCCTTCTTCCCTTTCTTAATGAGGGGCTCTACATTTGCCTTTTTCCAATCATCTGGGATCTCTCCTGATCTCCACGAATTTGCAAAGATCATGGCCAAAGGCTCCGCAATGACATTTGCCAACTCCCTCAGCATCCTCGGATGCATTAAATCTGGATCCATGGATTTGTGTATGTCTAGTCTTTTTAAAAATGGATTAAATCCAGACCTATGGATAAGGGGGCTGGAGCAATGACCGACGAGGAGAGGCTGAGGGATTCGGGCTTGTTTAGTCTGCAGAAGAGAAGAGTGAGGGGGGATTTGGTAACAGCCTTCAACTACCTGAAGGGAGTACGATTTCTAAGACAGCTCCTGTTGCAATCCTATTTCTAAGACAGCTCCTGTGCAATCCTATTTTTCCAAGTTTGTCAGTCACTTGGCAAAATTATTTTTATTAAATTTTTGATAGGACGTATTATTTAAGCACCCAGAGTCCCATTTTCAAAAGTGCAGATTTTGAAAGGTATGTCCTACTGAGATTTTCAAAGGCATGTGAGGGCGTGAAATACCCAACGAAATACACAAGTGTTAAGTGGCTCGATGCTTTTGGAAAGCCCTCTCGGCACCTAAATACCTTAGAAAACCTGGCCCGAAGGCACTTTGGAAAATGGCACTTAGGCTCGTCAATGCATCTGAAAATCTCACGAGGCTCCTAAATTAATTAGGCAGCTAAATCTTCCGAATCTTTTCCATCTTTTTTGTTCTGAGCTGGGGGAACACTCAATGCATCTTAGCTGCCCACGGGCTCCTGCAGAGAAGGGGGCATTGCCTGAAAAACTGAGACACTAGTAGCTACACAGTGTCCAGATGGCCAGGCAGGACCAATGCTCAATGCAATCGGGGCTGGAGAAGAGGAGGCAACCCTGCCCTGGCCCCAAGGCAGAGACGAGTCAGCCTGATGGGACATGCACATGGGTCTTCTGAATCACTCCAGTGGCACCCTACATGTGCTGCCCGATAGATGTGAGTCTCTGGCCATGGAACGGCTCGTGGTTTCTACTCCAGTGGAACAGCCGTAATGCAGATCTCCCAACCGTGCTCTGCAGCATCTCAGGACAGCAATCACTGACACATAGGACTTGAGAACTGGAAGGGACCTCAAGAGGTCATCGAGCCCAGTCTCTGGCCCTCATGGCAGGACCAACCACCATCTAGACCATCCTTGAGAGATATCTGTCCAACCTGCTCTTCAATATCTCCAGGGATGGAGACTCCACAACCCCCCTAGGCAATTTATTCCAGTGTTTCACCACCCTGACAGGTAGAAAGTTTTTCCTAATGTCCAACCTAAACCTCCCTTGCTGCAATTTCAGCCCATTGCTTCTTGACCTGTCCTCAGAGGCCAAGGGGAACTATTTTTCTCCCTCCTCCTTGTAACACCTGTAGAAACCATTTCATATTTAGCTAGAAGCCATTCTGTATAACAAAAGCCATTTCAGTTTCTTGTGTCTGCACGTATACTAGAGGGAGTGAACTGGCCTTCACCGAGGTGGAGAGAGGCCAGAGGGATGCGCTGTTGGAATGTGTTAATGAACTATTTTGAGCTGAAGCTCGAACTCCCTCTAAACCTGTTTCTTTCTTTGCTGATAATAATTCCTCTTTGAAGTTCGTTTTGATTTCTTGCCCTGACGTCAGACTTGTTTGGTTAAGGGTATAAAATACTCGGATTGATTGTATTAGGCAGCCTTACTGGGCCTGGCTTTGCTGGGACCACGTCTGGCTCACTTTGCTTTTATTGGCCAATAAAACTGTCTGTTTAGCCACGTAAACTGAGTGAGGTTTTTGCTTCAACACACCCTTTCAGGTACTTGAAAACTGCTCTCATGTCCCCTCTTTGTCTTCTCCTTTCCAAACTAATCAAGCCCAATTCTTTCAGTTTTCCCTAAGAGGTCTTGTCTTCTAGACCTTTAATCATTTTTATTGCTCTTCTCTAAACCTGCTTCAATTTCTCCACATCTTTCTTGAAATGCGATGCCCAGCACTGGACACAATCCTCCAATTGAGGCGTAACCAGCGCAGAGTAGAGAGGAAGAATGACTTCTCGTGTCTTGCTCACAACACACCTGTTAATGCAGCCCAGAATCATGTTTGATTTTTTTGCAACCATGTCACACTGCTGACTCATATTCAGCTTGTGGTCCACTATAACCCCTAGATCCCTTTCTGCCGTACTCCTTCCTAGACAGTCGCTTCCCATTCTGTATGTGTGAAACGGATTGTTCCTTCCTAAGTGGAGCACTTTGCATTTGTCCTTATTCAACTTCATCTTATTGACCTCAGACCATTTCTCCCATTTGTCCGGATCGTTTTGGCTTATAATCGTATGCTCCAAAGCACTTGCAACCCCTCCCAGCTATGTATCATACATTATCTTTATTGTTGATGAAGTTATTGAACAGGGATGATGTCAAAATATTAGGGACATCCCAATATTAGGACCAGCAGTGAAACAAAACCAGGGGAGAGGAGGGACATGAAGGAGAGATGGAAATGCAGAGGCAAACCATGTGCCGGGTGGGAGAAAGGTGTCTGCGCTTTCCAAATCTGTGTGGATTTCCCATCAGCTTGGGATGCCTGGAAACTGTGCTGAGGTCCCCAACTATTCCTGATTGAGATGGATGGATGGATGGATGGATTGGCAGACTGATTGATGGATGGATGGGTGGGCGGGCAGGAAGACAGGTGGATGGATGGATGGATGGATGGATGGGCAGACTTGTGGATGGATGGAAGGAGGGATGGACAGATGGATGGATGGGTGAATGGACGGATGGATGGATGGATGGATGGGCGAATGGACGGACAGATGGATGGATGGGTAGACGATAGATGTATGGGCAGACTGATGGACGGATGGATGGATGGATGGGCAGACAGATGGATAGATGGACAAACGGATGTATGGGCAGATGACAGATGTATGGGCAGACTCATGGATGAATGAATGGATGGATGGATGGATGGATAGGCAGACAGATGGATAGATAGATGGACGGATGGATGGATGGATGAGTATTTCCTTTTCATCAGCAGGATTCCCTGCAGGATAAGAGGCAGACCCGAAAATCCAGATACAGGGAAAATACCCATTAGTCGTGCTCTGTGGTGAGACTTGTATCAGCAGAAAACACTGAGTAACGTGTGGAAGGGCCTCAGGTTTTCCCCTAGCACAGAAACACGTACCTTCGATCCTGAGTGTGGAGCTACCGCCTCTCCGCCGAAGATGACTGGATCTGGGGAGCGGAATCTGGCTTCTCTCACTCCCTTCGCATGCTCTCAGTCTCCCAGAATGATCTCTGCGCACTGCCAACGGGACAGCTGCAGCCACCTTTGCTTGACTCCGTGAATTCAGTGAAATGCCTCCCGCTCGGGATTCTTATTGGGCTTAGAAGAGCAAGCAGCCTCCCCACCCACGGGTCTTTCAGCTTCAGGGCTTCCCCATGAGAGCTAAGGAATTTGGGGAGGTACTCATGCACTTCCTCTTACACCTGCGTGAACATCAAGGCTACAACCACTAGCAAGCTCATCTCAATGTAAATTGCCTTTTGGCGCAGCTGTGCACTGGGGAAATGAAGACTAAACAAACGCAGCCCAGTGGAAACCATGCTTAGGCTGCAAAGCACTTCCCAGTGACAGAATCGTAGCCAGGCCCTCCTCCGACAGTGGGGGAAACTGAGTTACAAAGAGGCGGTGGCTGTGACTGCCTAAGGTTGCAGAACAGGGTTAGTGATCGCCAGGAAGAGAAGCCAATTAGCTTCCACCCATTGTCCAGGACCCTAGCTACGAAGCTAGGCAGATAGATAGATAGATAGATAGAGGGTGTGTATGGGGATAGATAGCTAGATAGATAGAGGGGGTGTGTGGGGACAGATAGATAGATGAGGTGTGTGGGGATAGATAGATAGATAGATGGGGTGTATGGGGATAAATAGATAGATAGAGGGGGGTGTGGGGACAGATAGATAGATAAATAGATGAGGTGTATGGGAATAGATAGATAGATAGATAGATGGGGGGGTGTGGGGATAGATAGATGGGGTGTATGGGGACAGATAGATAAATAGATGAGGTGTTTGGGGATAGATAGATGGATAGATAGATAGATAGATAGATAGATAGATAGAGGGGAGGTGTGGGGATAGATAGATAGATGGGGTGTGTGGGGATAGATAGATAGATAGAGGGTGTGTGTGGGGACAGATAGATAGAGGGGGTGTGTGGGGATAGATAGATAGATAGATGGGGTGTGTGGGGACAGATAGATAGATGGGGTGTATGGGGACAGATAGATAGATAGTGGGGGTGTGTGGGGACAGATAGATAAATAGATGAGGTGTATGGGGATAGATGGATAGATAGATAGAGGGTGTGTGGGGGGATATATAGATGGAGGGGGTGGATGGGGATAGATAGATAGATGGAGGGGGTGGATGGGGATAGATAGATAGATAGAGGAGGTGGATGTGGGGAGTGAGAGAGAAAGAGGGTACATCTACACTGCAAGCTTATTTCTTCCGGATATCTTCTGGAATAGCTTATTTCGAAATAGCACATCCACACTAGATGGAAGCTTCAAAATTAGTCCCAGGCAGGCTGCCCTAATGTGCAGCCCCTGGAGGCATTGGGGAGGAGTAATGTAGAACGGCCATGGGGAGGGGCTATTTCAACATAACAGCAGTGGAGCATCTACACACACCCTCTTCCGAAAGAGCTTTCTTGGAAGAGGCTTTATTCCTTCTGGAATGAGTTTTGCCAACGTGGGAAAAAGCCCTCCATTAGTTCGATTTTTTTTTCCAAAATAACGGAATTGTCCCCACGGCAGGACCAAAAACCATCTAGACCATCCCTCTCAGGTGTCTGTATAACATGCTCTTAAATATCTCCAGAGATGGAGATTCCACAATCGCCCCAGGCAATTTATTCCAGTGATTCACCACCCTGACAGGTAGGATGTTTTTCCTAGTGTCCAACCTAAATCTCCCTTGCTGCAGTTTAAGCCCATTGCTTCTTGTCCTGTCCTCAGAGGCCAAGATGAACAAGTTTTCTCCCTCCTCCTTGTGACACCCTTTTAGATACTTGAAAACCGCTGTCCTGTCCCCTCTCAGTCTTCTCCTTTCTAAAATAAACAAGCCCAATTCTTTCAGTCTTCCCTCCTAGCTCCTGTTTTCTAGACCAGTGTTTTTCAACCAGTGGTGCCAGTACCCTCAGGGGTACTCGAGAGAATTCTGGGGGGTAGGTCAACACCACTGAAATTTGGAGAAAACTGAATTTTTGTTTGAAGTTTTACAGCGCTTTATTATTTTTGTGCCTTTTACACCCAAAAATTTCATCGTCCACCCGGCTACGATTAAGTTGTTTAAACAAACATGTTGAAATGGTAGAAGAAAAATTTGTGTGTCTGAAAACTGTAGGTACTGGGGTTACTTATAATTTTTTTAAAGGGGCACTTTATAAAAAAAAGGTTGAGAAACACTAGTCTCGACCTTTCGCCATTTTTGTTGCTCTTCTCTGGACCCTCTCCAATTTCTCCACAGCTTTCCTGAACCATGGTGCCCAGATCTGACAAAGCTACCTCGGCTCAGGGAGATAGAGGAATTATGCCGATGGGAGAAATTTCTCCTCTGTAGTGATTCTAGCGTAGACGAGCTCTTCACGTCTCTTCCTGCTCTACCACAGCCTTTGGCTGATTAGTCCCTGCACGATTCAATACCTGAAGGTGCAGAAGTTCTTTGGGTGAGACAGGATGTAAATTCAAATCAAATTGGCATTGCTTTTCCTCAGTCGCCAGGTACATCAGACAGAGAATGGGGAAAGCAGAACCGTACATTCACCTCATGGAGCAAGGGGAAGGGGGAAATCAGACGTCTATCACGGAATTCATCCTGCTGGGTTTGGGAACCTTCCAGACGGGCAAATTCTTTTCTTCCTGCTGTTTCTAGTGATCTACCTACTCACCATGGCAGCGAACTTGCTCATTGAGACTCTCATTGTGTCTGACCAACACCTCCACAACCCCATGTACTTCTTCCTGGGGAATATGTCCTGCTTGGAGACCGGCTACACCTCCACCCTCCTGCCCTGGCTGCTGGCTGGGCTCCTGACCGGGGACAAGACCATTTTGGTGGCAGGCTTCCCCATGAAGTTTTATGTGTTTGGTTGCCTTGTGACCACGGAGTGTTATCTGCTTGCTGTGATGTCCTATGATCGCTACTTAGCGATATGTCAACTGTTGCACTACGTCACACGCATGAATGGAAGGGTCCATATCCAATTAACAGCTGGAGCATGGCTAAGTTTGTTATAAGTTCTGACAATACTGATGTGTTTGGTGTCCTAATTGGCCTTCTGTGGCCCTAATGAAATTGATCATTTTTTTGTGTGCCCTCACCCCGGTCATTCAACTCTCCTGCAGCGACAACAGTCTTGTGACCCTCATGACCCTCATATTCTCCTCTGTTGACAACGTTCCTCCTTTTCCGTTGACCCTGACCTCTTACGTTTATATCATCTCCTCCATCCTGAGAATCCCTACTACCACCGGGAGGCAAAAAGCATTTTCCACCTGCTCCTCCCACCTGATCGTGGTTACAATATTCAATGGGACCTTAATGACCGTCTACAAGTTATCGAACACCAGGGCCCTCAGAGACCCAAGCAAAGGGTTTTCTGTCTTCCACATAGCACTGACGCCTCTAATTAATCCCCTCATTTACAGCCTGAGAAACAAAGATGTCAAGGATGCCCTGAGGAAAGCATGAAAGAAATTTAGGGTATCCCCATGAATTCATTGACGTTGACTAAAATGAATCATAGAATCATAGAATCTTAGGACTAGCAGAGACATCAGGAGTCATTGAGGCCAGTCCCCTGCCCTAAGCAGAACCAATCCCAACTAAATCAACCCAGCCAGGGCTTCGGTAAGACAAGACTTCTAGGGATGGAGATTCCACCACCTCCCTAGGGAACCTACCCCAGTGCTTCCCTACCCTCCTAGGAAATTAGTTTGTCCTAATATCCAACCTAGACCTCCCCCACAGTAACTTGAGATCATTGCACCTCATCCTGCCATCCGTCACTGCTGAGAACAGCCTCTCTCCAGCCTCTTTGGATCCCCCAGAACTAGATGCAATCCTCCAGATGTGGCCTCCCCAGTGCAGAATAGAGGAGAATAATCACTTCCCTGGATCTGCTGGCCATGCGCCTCCTAATGCATCCAAATATGCCGTTAGCCTTCTTGGCCACCGGGGCGCCCTGTAGACTCCTAGCTTGCACTTGAAACTCAGACTGACGCTGACCTCGAAACTATGACCACCAGAGCCGGCCAACACAAAATTAGAAAACAGGAACTTCATGAATTACCATTTCACTTTCTACAAACTACAAGGCTACAACAGATCCCACCAGTCTGTACTCATTTCTCTGGTGCAAGAGTAGCACTCCACTATGGCTTCTCTGGGAACTCAACCTCATTCAGCAACATGCAATGGCAACAGAAGTGGCTGCTCTGTGTCCCTCCATGATCTGTCCCCCATGACATCATCACATTTCCCTGCTCTTGAGTTCCTTCCTGTGGCTCTCCAAATAGGTTCTCAATTTGTGTGGCCCAGCAGCCAGGGGGTGACATTCTTGGCAGAGGGACCCCCAGGACTGATTTCCACCTATGCCACTGGCTGTTTGAGAGTCTTGTTTATTATATTTATGGAGACATACTGATCTCAAAGAACTGGAAGGGACCTTGAGAGGTCATCAAGTCCAGTCCCCTGCCCTTACAGCAAGGTCAAGTACCATCCCTGACAGATTTGCCCCAGATCCCTAAATGCTCCCCCCCCCAAAAAAGGATCAAACTCACAACCCTGGGTTTAGCAAGCCAATGCTCAAAACACAGAGCTATCCCTTCCGCCATTTTCCCTTGTGCTTCTCTTTCCTTGTGCATTCAATGGACATAATGATTCATACCCTGTTGTGTCATGGCCTATGAGATCTCAGGATGGAAAATGGTCTGTTAGAATTAGATGTAATTACAGGTTGAGCCTCTCTGGTCCAGGACTCTCTGGTCCATCTCTGGTTGCTGGAGCAGGGAGTCCCTGGTCCAGACAGCCCTGTTACCCTGGTGACAGCAATTGGAGATGAGAGCCTGAAGACACGGTGGCCTTAGGATTGGTCACGAAGCCCCAGCAGCCCCAGGGGGGCACAGTTTGGGAGGAGGCAGTGGAGCCCTGGTGTCTTCACACCCGGGGAGTTTTCCCTGAGTCCGGACTTTAGACCAGGATCATCGGGTATCACGAGAGAGAGGGGTGAAAGGCAAAGGAGAGCTGTCTCCCCTCCTCGCCTTGCACACTGACTCATAGACCCTTCCCTCGCCCCTGCACTCCCTGATTTCTACCACTCATCCACACCACTTACACAGACTCCCTGTTTGGCTTTTTAAATAGCCCTCTACCTACCCACATTCACATCTGGTTATCTTTCTGCTCAGAGATCTATAAATCTCTCTATTGAAACTCTTACATCTATCTATCTATCTATCTATCCCCATCCACCCATCCATCCATCTATCTATCTATCTGACATTTCCTCCAACCCCTCTGAGGGTTCACCCAGGAAAGCTCTCCTCCTTGTGTGTCCATAAACATCCCTCTGTCTGTCCATCCAGCACCTGACACATGTGTCCGTCCTTCACTCTCCTATCTCCTATCTCTCTCTCCCGGATATCCCGTCACTGTGTCAGGGATCTTTGGCTTCCATTTCTCATCGGTTTCTTAGCTCCTGCTGTGCAGATTTCAATGTACTTGTCCACCTCCGTCCTGCGAGGTACCACACACCCGCTGCAGAGTGTTATCTGCATGGATTTCAGAGGGTGTGGAGGGCTCTTGGTATTTCTTAGGAGGTTCTGACTTATACATAGGAAAAGGCTGTCTGTACAAAAGGAACTGAATGGAGATTAGACAGTCTTACCGATTTGGAAGGGGTGGCAACCGAGGGGCCAACTTTCTCCACCTACTTACTGCACCAACTTAGTTTTCCAAAGGTAGTGGCATCCAGTGGTTAGAACACTAGTTCGTTATTTGGTTTCTAGACTAGACTTGCTGTCTATGTGCACGGCCTTCCTGTAGTGTCATGAGCAAGCCAGATTTGGCCAGCTTTTTGAAGGCATTTCGGTGCCGAGTCAGATTTTCAAAAGCACCAACCACCCGTTGAGTTCATTGACTTTTGGTTGCCCGGATGCTTTCGAAAATCCCACATGGCCCCTAAATCCTTTTAACGACCTGGTGCTGGAGGCCGTCCTTGAAAGTATCTTTGAAGCAAACACAATTACTGGAGGTTCACCAGGGATATTCTTTGGAATGCGCTGTAGTCATTTTGAATGAGATGATCCAGACATCTCTTTTGGCCTGCAAATCTATGAATCGATGAAAGAAAGACATTGAGGAGAGACTCTACAGGTAGAAGTACCTTGAGTTTCCTTGGGCACTGAATTTGTAAGGAATCCAAGAGAGGGAAACCAGCGCGTTGTTCTGCACACTCGGCCACTAATCCCTACTTTTGGTCAATGCCTAGTTGCATTACATGGACGATGGGGAAGAAAGAAGGGGAAAATCAAACGTCCATCGTGGAATTCATCCTGCTGGGATTCGGGGATCTTCCTGGGTTGCAAATCCTGTTCTTCTCACTGTTTCTAGGGGTCTACATCGTCACGATGGTGGCGAACGCTCTCATTGTATCTCTAGTGGTGGCTGATCGGGACCTTCATACCCCCATGTACTTCTTCTTGGGGAATTTATCCTGCTTAGAGATCTGCTACACCTCCACCATCCTGCCCAGGTTGCTGGGCAGTTTCCTGACTGGGGACAGGACCATTTCTCTGACAGGCTGCATGGCTCAGTTTTATTGATTCGGTTTCTTAGCAACAGCCGAATGTTACCTATTGGCTGTGATGTCCTATGATCGGTACTTGGTGATCTGCAAACCGCTGCACTATGGAAATGTTATGACTGGCAGGTTCTGCCTACAACTAGCACGTGGATCGTGGCTAGGTTCGCTCCTAGTCCTTGCCATACTGTTATCTTTTATGTCACGATTGGCTTTCTGTGGCCCAAATGAAATTGATCATTTCTTTTGTGATCTCACTCCCATCATTAAACTCTCCTGCACCGACACAGGTCTGGTGACAAGGACAACCCTCATCTTCTCCTCCGTCGACATCCTTCTCCCATTTCTGTGCACCTTGGTCTCTTATGTTTGCATCATCTCCACCATCCTGAGAATCCCTTCCACTGCGGGGAAGCAAAAGGCCTTTTCCACCTGTTCCTCCCACCTCACCGTGGTTACAGTTTTCTACGGGACCCTAATAACCGTCTACATGTTACCCAACACCGGGGCACTCAGAGCGCCAAGCAAAGTGTTTTCCGTCTTCTACACCGTCCTGACCCCTCTTATCAACCCCCTCGTCTACAGCCTGAGAAACCAAGATGTGAAGCAGGCCCTGCAGAAGGCTCTGCAGAAATGTCAGGTGTTTCCAGGAATTCGGAGGACTTGATTGAAACAGGAATAAATTGACTCTCTAGTGGGAAAGGAACTATCTTGGTGGCCCATGCGCTCATCAATCAAAACATCCTGAGTTACAGAAAAAAAAAGTTATGGAGGATATTCAAGTTGCAGTGTGGGGGGTGTCTAGGTTGGATATTCGGAAAAACGATTTCCCTAGGAGGGTGGGGATGCACTGGGATGGGTTCCCTAGGGAGGGGGTGGAATCTCCATAGAATCATAGACTCATAGAATCCCAGGGCTGGCAGAGATCTCAGGAGTCAATGAGTCCAGCCCCCAGCCCAAAGCAGGACCAATCCCAACCCAGTTATCCCACCCAGGGCTTGGTGAAGCCGGGACTTAAACACCTCGAGGGATGGAGATTCCACCCCCTCCCTAGGAAACGCATCCTCCTCCCTAGGGTGCTTCCCCACCCGCCTATGGAAATTGTTTTTCCTAATTTCCAATCTAGACCTCCCCCTCTTCAGCTTAAGACCATTGCTCCTCATTCTGCCATCTGTTGCTATCTCTCTCCATCCTCTTTGGAACCCCCACTAAGGAGTTGAAGGCTGCTGTCAAATCCCCCCTCACTCTTCTCTTCTGCAGACTAAACAAGCCCAAATCCCTCAGCCTGTCCTCATAGTTCATGTGCTCCAGCCCCCGAATCATTTTGGTGGCCCTCTGTTGGATTCTCTCCAATGCATCCAGATCCTTTCTGTAGGGGTGGGACCCAGAACCGGACGCAATACTCCAGATGTGGCCTCACCAGAGCCGAATAAAGGGGAATAATCACTTCTCTAGATCTGCTGGCAATGCTCCTCCTAATTAACCATCCGTAGAGGTGTTTAAGTCCCCAGTTTGACAAAGCCCTGGCTGGGATGATTTAGTTGGGGATGGTTCTGCTTTGGGCAGGGGGCTGGACTCGATGACTCCTGAGGTCTCTTCCAGCCATAGGATTCTATGAGTCTATATTTTAGAATTTTTCCCTCCCATTCTGTTGTATTTATTAAGGTAAAAAACAGATGCAAATCGTCCTCGGTGTGTTGATCTCTATGGTGACCTGCTACCTAAACTAGATCATGATCTGTCCCCAAATATGTTCCATCCTTTGTGACCAGTGGGGCCAACAGCCACCGGGGAACCTGACACAAGGTGTATGAGTAGCCCACCTCTGCATAGAATCATAGAATCCTAGGGCAGGAAGAGACCT